>OW964570.2:26952368-28155701 GCA_943138885.2 Tholera decimalis | reverse complement strand
GTACTTAAATAAAAAAAAATAATGTTAAGTTATATTATTAGTTAATAAAAATAAGTATAGTCTGACAAACGATGAAAACAAACCGTATTTTGTATTTATTTATTCTTTTCATTGGTAATTATAGACCTTAGGTACAGGTACTGCAGTCGTGGTATGCTAATCAGTAATAGTGATACTCTAATAAGGCTCCTACACATATGCCCCGGCACAAGTCGCAGAAACTAGAAGTCCGCACGAAACTCAATCTTAATTCCAAGCGCTAAGTAACCCTGAGCCGCGCGCGGCATCCTCCCCAGCCGGCGGCACTGTGTGTAGGAGGTTTTTTACTCGCACCCACTATGTTGAGCGTGGTCGCCACAGTTGTTCTGGCCGCAATTTCGGTCGCATACTACGCTCACAGGAAAAAGCGAGCAATGAACACAGCGATCATAAGGCTACAGTTTTTTATTCGTGATCGCCGCGGTGGCAACTGGGAATAAATGGGATAGACATACCACACCATAGTAAAATTTGTTTTATTATGAACATACCTGTACAAGTACAGAATACAGATAATTAATTTAATTGCAGTAGCATCTATTCAATATCCACGTGCCCTGCCTGCCATGTAAAGTGACACTCTTCGAGCGTGTGCGTTTTTATAGCTCACATTACCACGTAGATAAAACTGAAGAAAGCTAAAAAAACGTGTGCATCTGGATTGGGGGCCTATTTTTTTAATCCTTGCGAAACGAAATAAAACTCATAGGGAAATTAGTTAAAAATAGTAAAAACTTACAGCAAAGGGCCATGAATTTCTTAAACGTTAAACTCATTTTCGACAATTTTGAATTCTGTAAGCACCGTGCAATTCAACTATCGATGTTATAATGCGCGCAGCTCTACGGCAAGCCGCCATTTTTGTGCCAGACTCACAATAGGTATGCACGCTTTTTTCGTAGGTATTTCATGTCTATTCTTTTTTCCTTAGTCTGAGGATATTATATATAGTTATCTGTATCATCTATAGTTATCTGTGGTAATCTTTTTTATTTTCATTTCATTGATTTCAATTGATTTCTGTACAATTTTCCGATTAAAGAACATAATACATGTTCTTTAATCGAAAAAATCTCAATAACTGTCTCTAATTTAGGAATTCATTACTGTTCCATAGAGAAACTGCTTTGATATTGGTAAGTGTGCTACTAGCGCCACTTTGACAGTTGCACGCCCCATTTGAGAAAAAATACCGGTGTCCGAATGTTACTTTAAATTGGAGCAAAATCATAAACTATATATACTCACCTTTGTATCACGAATAGACAACAAACTATTTAATCAAAATAAACAAATTTACTCAAGGTTAACACTGAAGAACATAATGCATAACAAAAGCTTTTCCAGGGTAAAATCACTCGTACGCAGACGTTCACTTTAACTACCTTTTTTATTAATTTCTCAAAACTTGCTGTCAATTTATGAGTTGCCAAAATAAAGGCAAAAAGTTGCCGTGTAATAAATAGCAGAGATACGGATGTTACTTGGCTTTATAAAAACCTTGATACAACTTTATAAAACTACTGGATTCATATCTATTCACCCCGCGATATCTATTCACCCCATTTTACGGTATCTATTTACCTGGAAACGGGTTAAAAGACACGAGGGGTGAATAAAGAAAAATTGCTAGGGTTGTCAAACTTACTATTATTATAGGTAGGTATGGGTGTTTCGTGTAGGTATTAAAAATAAATACTATGTACCGATATTGTAATAATATCAAAATATATCAAGCCGTCCAATAAGTATAGGTTCACACAAATCATAGTACAGACGCCAGCACATGAAGCTACCCGAAACTGTCAAATTTTCCCAATCAACCATTTCTTTAACAATAAAGTTAAATCTATTAAAGAAATTTGAAACTACGCAAAGTTCCTCCGTCACAAATTCAGATTATCATTATCGACCCCGTCACAAAATTTTGAACATATTTCGAACGCCGTAGATCATCAGGCAGCGGAGATACATGTATCCAGCCAGCTTGAACTCAGGCTGGCTGGACATTAAGACACTCGACCAACGAGAGGCAGTTCTTAGACGTAGCATACTAGTAAAAATCGCCATAGACTAAAAAAAGAGTAAACTACAGGCACCTGAGCTCGCTCGTTACATCGTAGGCCTCATCTATCGCTTACCATGAAGCGTGATAGAGGTCAAGAGCAGGTTTATCAGAATAAAAATGATACTAGAGTCTACAGCGAGCACTACCGCTCCAATTTGCCTGACGGCTTGCACCAGAGCTATGCTCATTATCACCTGGTGATAATGAACGTTCTGAAATCAGACATTCAGAAGGACCACCTGGTGTATGCTATTTGGCTTAGACGTCCAGAGTAGATCGAGAGGTGTGGTGGCCAAGACTAGAAAACGTGGGCCTGAAAATGAGCAGAATAAAAACAGAATAATTGTTCTGATTTCAGCGGTCTCTCCAGTACCTACTGTACCCATTACGCTAGACGAAACACCCATGCGGACGGCGAGCAGGTACCCCTCACATTCCGGTAAGGACCAAACCCGAATCGGCGGCGCGCCGTGTTCCGCGCGCGCCTCAGAGCCATCAGCAGCATTGACGGATAGGGCCATTGCCTTATGGGGGTTACCGGGAATGTTCTAACGAGATACCGCTGCCCCAGAACGCAAAGGTAACTGGAAGGAGCAGTGTGGATATTTAGTCAGTAGAAGTCTGACACGCTCCACCCACAGCGGGAGGAGTCGTTCGACGATTTTCCCACCCACAAAAGAAAGCGCCAATACCTATCTGTTCCAGTACCTTGGGACGCTTGTCGAAGGAGGTAGAGAAGTAAATCGGGTCGTAACCGGATCAAATTAGGATGAAAAAAATGGCGTCGGGTCACTGGAGGAACTTGCGACCCACGGATGCCCCTCAATTTAGAAATGAAAATATTGAAGTCCGTGGATTGTATAGATCGGAATGTTGTAATGTGTAGATGGAAGCCGAACGATTGCATGTAGCGGAGATGAGTGTTGAGGTGGATGTGTGGAGTAACAAGAATGGATAAAGTAAGAAATCAGACTGTATAGGTGCAACTTAGTAAGTGGCGCCCATAACAGGAAAAAACGATGTTACCCATCGTGGATGGATATGGACGTAGGTAGGTAATGTGATGTGGCATGACATGCATGTAACTAAAAGTGCTTTGTTTGAATGTTAATGCACAGAGTGGTAGAGGAAGACCAAAGAAAATATGCATGGATTGTGTGAGGAATATGAAAGAAAATGACTCAATGAAGCCATGACATCTGACAGGGAAGAATATAAGAAGAAAACTGGTTCTGCCAACCTGAAGTTATTGGGATTAGGGAAGGTGAGGATGGTGAATAATCACGATCCTTATCTTACCTAATCCCAATAACTTGTGGCTCCACCTCATGTGCTAGTGTGAACCAAGATGGCCTGAGGTTGTGATAACTCCCCAAAAATACTTTTGGAAAACTGGAACAAAAAAAAAAACGAAAGTCCATAGTGGTGTATAAATACATTTATTAGTGTTCTTATTCATTACATAAGTTTAAAAACATCACCGTCAAAAATCTACATTGAGAAACCCATAGAATTATCATTTTTGACTCAAATATCATTGTGTAACAACAAAAACTAAGATAGTTTTATAAAATATACTAATTATGTTATCCCTAACACTAAAAAAAGTTATAACTTAGTTTCAATAGACTGTTAAGAAATATTTTGATTATTGAAGGTACATAAGTAAGCAACCTCTACATGCTAACCACATAAATTCATACCTACTAACATTTCATAGCAATCAATGACATGTGCATAAAAGGACTTCAGTTGTCAAGTTGTCCATGAAAGCTCAACTGTGTGGAAATTCAAGTCTATGCAGTGGTTTACAAATTGCACATTACCAATATACTTTAAATTTATAATTAGAATGCAGTTGTGAATTTAAGCAATTAATTATTGATACTTGCAACCTTAAATTAATTGTTGACACTAAGTTCTGCAGTGCAATGTGGTTATTACAGGGGCTGGGTGTAATCATATCCCAAAATTAACTAATGGCTGTGTAACATAGTCCCTTATTTGAATTTATAATCAAATAAATAATGTATGATTTGAATTTTACCATTAATACTGCTGATAGATATTGGTTTAAAACCCCTTGTCTAAAGTAAGTGTTACAGGTTTGCACTGTGAGACTAGTCCGAAGTGTTCTGAATGACAATAAGTATAAATTCACGATCTGGTGCTATCAGGATCTCATGTCTCCTACTCCTCACACGAAGGAATGTCAGCTCGTTTGTAGTGTCCTGAAAAGCAAAGAAAATAACATGGATGAGCTCAGAAGTTCAAAGAATACAGCAGTTGGTCATGACCAGTGATCGGAGTAGGTAGATTGATTTTTGGTACTTGTAACATAAAGGCACACAGAAAGAATAACATGGATAAGCCATTTTCCCGGAAAGTAATTCCGGTATTTCCGGATTAAATTAAACATTGTTAATATTGGTAGTGATATTATTCCTACTCAATTCAAAATTTAAAGGAAGGTATAAAAACTAAATTAATTCATTATTTATCTGTTGAATAATAAAAACAATCTAATTCTGATCGAAGCTTTAATTTTTATTTTTTTTATTTTTAGCCTTTTATGGCTAGAACTTTTATAGATAGACATAAATTGTTGCACTTAAATTTAAATATTTTCATATGAAGAATAATAAAGAATAATATTGCTCATTTTATTACAATTCCTACCTTTTTTTTGAGGATGGCAAATCATCAAATGACTCCTTCCACTCTGGCAGAATAAAATTCCTACATAAGTTCCGGTTTTTTTTAATAATCCACCAATTCCGGAGGAATGTCCATATTAATATATACGTTTCGGATCAATGACCCCATTTCAGTCTACCTACTCCGATCACTGGTCATGACACAACTACCATACTTCCTCATTCTACTTACTATGTACTTCAGCTTAGCTAAAACATGATTGTGAGCTGAAGTCAAGGTAAGTTTATGCAAAATATAAATAAGTTTAGAGCTGCAGATTTGACTACAAAAACATGAAAAATGTGTTATGGGACACAAAAATATTTACCATTTCACGCACTACATTTTTTGCTTTTTCTGTGAGCTGACCGATAAGACCCGAGTATAGCACAGATGTAGCATTGTCCAGAGAGCTTTTTATCGGTATACCTGTAATTAGAAAGTAGAAACACAACCATAACAATCCATAGCCTTTCTTCGAATATCTAATGTTGATCGGGGTAAGAAAGGGCAGAACGTTCCAGACAGGCCCAATAAATCAATGTAACCATGGATATACTCTAAAATCGAACAAACCTTCGTGATTCACAATAATGACTCCCATAACACCCTTATGGGCTTGAATTCGCTTGATTGTGTCCTCAACTTCGGTCGCCTGCAACATAATAAATCAGTATAATGATCGTAACACTACTAATATAAATAAATTCCTAATGAAATCTAAACTAAATACCATTTTGTTAAAAACGTATTGTGCCTATCCAATAACTAAATTGTCAATTGATGACAAACCCTCTTTAATATAACGAATAACGAAAGGGACCGAATGAGTGAGTGACAAGTCGATAGACAGCTGTCAAACAAGTAAAACAGATAAACAATAATAGATACCTAATGGTAGGTACACACTTAACACTACAGAGAATGTGAGATAAGGTGAAAGCAATGCATAATTGCAAACGTAATTAGAGATGGGTAACTAGCCGAAATTTCAATAGCTTAGCTAGCCGGCTATTTGTGGTCTAATAGCCATATCCAGCTATTTTAGCTACTTGGCTATTGAACCATAGCGACTAGCGCTAGCGGCGACCAATCGCCTTGCGATTCGAGTTCGATTCTTGCCGCGGCAACAAGTGTAGATATTAATAATAAGTTAGGAAATGTTATGACTTCGTTTTTTTATTTTCATTTTATAATTTTGAAAAGAAATTATTTCACCTAGTAAGTCGTACTTACGTATTATTATTATAAAAATACGAAAATCTACAATAGTGGCATCTGTGTTAACGCGTATGAAACTAACTAAAAATTTTGCCAAAACATCGACTCAGACTTTAGTTGTCGGCAAATAAAGTACAGAAGTCACAGTGCTCCTCATAATTAAAACGCTTTAAGGTGATACGTAAAAAATAAGACATAGCTCGAGGGGCGTAGCTTAACGGAAGACGCGGGGAGCACCCCCGCTAGAATACATTGCAAACTCGAGCGCACGCTCGCGGTGAGTTTGCGATGTAGTTTGTGTGTTTTGATGTTTTAGAATAGAGAAGGCACGGAGTCGCCAAAATCAAATACATTTCTTTTTAATCTGAATTAAACTAACTTATTCATTATATTGTTAGGTATTTAGTGTTTTACTTTATTTAAGAATGACAAAAAATAATATAACGTGTGTAAATGAACAGACCGTAACAGTAAATGATCATATTGACCTAAGAAAAAGAACTATTAGTGTAGTAAACAAATTCTTACTATGATTTTATTTAATTCATTTACTTAAAATGAGTAGTAACAAAAAGTTGCTTCAAAACTAAGCTTTTTAACACGCTTTTATTAGGTCGACCTGTATATAACTAACTATGTAATGGAATCTAAGGTAATTACTTTAACCATCTTCCAAGGGTCGTAGCGTAATGAAAATTGGCAATTGTATGCAGTTCTGATGACAATACAATAATATGGTACTGTTGAACTGATCTGATGATGGAGCCGAAAGATATGAACTGGAACTTCATGATGGAAAATCGTATCATAGCTGTTTTGGATTTCTTAGAAAAGTCTTGTAATGAACTTTGACCACAATTAGGTTTCAAGGTCTGATGATGAAGCCGGAAGATAGGCAGTGGCATTCCATGATGGAATATCGTATCATAGTCGTGTTTGTACTTGTGAGAAAAGCCACGTAATGGACTTTGAACACGATCAGGTTTCAAACAAGATCAGGTTTCAGGATAACAAACCTAAAGAAAATCCGTTATCGGTTTTCTTAACCTTTTTGTCAACTTTTTGTGATGTCACTTTCAAATCCTCTGGGGTGATTGACCGTTTAATGGTTCACTACTCATGGGAATAATATAAAAAAAGAAACAGCAACACAAAGAAAACGGAGGCTACAAAAAAAAGGAAAAGCACGAACAAATTGTTGTAGTGTGTTTTTCTAGTGATTTTTAAACTATTAATTTATTATTTAATTAAAGATTATTCATCCAATTAAATTTTTTGATGGATATTTTCTTACGAATAAAATTCAGAGTATGTAAAATATATAAGATTTAATTAAAAATTACTAAAATCTATAACTACACTATTTTCTTGGAATACATGTCTCTCGCCTTCATTTAATATTTCATCAGAGACATTTCCCCCGCATGTTTTATTTTCTTTGTTTGTATCCTTGCCCCTATTTTTATTAATTACATATTCTGGATCACGGATCTCTCATGTACCGAGGATCTACCAGTCATATCATTATTTTCAATCTCTATTTCATATGATAGAGGCTCATCATCTTCACTGACCTCTAGTGAATGCACCAAATCATCGTCGCGTATTTCCCTTTCCGTGTCTAACTGGCGACATCGGTCTCGCGAAAGACACACGCTTTTGTATTACTACACAATTCAACCAACCCGTGCTCAACTCGCGTCAAATGAGTACGTTTTTGCGGTCAAGCAACGTTAAAAGAGGTTTTACAAAATAGTGTGCAATTGAATTGAACACGGTTTTTTAACTGGTCTGTTCGAAACAAATCCGTACTGATTTAGCGGGGTGCGTCTCATATCATAAAAAGTTATTTGGTATATTTTCATTTCAATAACGTTCACAAGATAGTGAGTTATACCAACTGTTGATGTAATTTCTTTAGACATAACATTTATATACTCTAAAACTTATTTCGTATAACGTTATTGGATATAACGTTTATTTAATCGAAAATCATTAAGCCTATCGTTTAAAATATATAATATTGCGAGTAATTTGATTGAGCGTGCTGTGGAAGCGGCGTGACAGAAACGAATTGCTGCGAAACCGATTCCACGTCTGTTCCATGTCTGTCCTACCCCTAGAGTGTTATTTAAAATCGCGTAGGCGCGGAGTGGCGAGGCGGCCCGCGAGGTGAGGAGCAGGTGGTTTTAACACTCGTCGCCGTGGCTGAGGCTGGTCGGCGAAGCCAGCCAGCAAGCCGCAGCCGCGGTGGTGAGCGTGAAATACATCTGCGAGGATAAGCTTGCATGGGACCGCCGGAGCCCTGCAGCACCGGAGCCGTGACAGAAACTATGCCTGCTGCATGTTGCATGCTTGCTTGCATCAGGGGTGGATCTACCTATGGGCTATTTGGGCTGCAGCCCAGGGCCCCATGAATATAAGGGCCCCCCTGCCAGTTTTCATTAATAAAATAGACGATACTTTTAAATCTATATTATATAATAAATCGAAAATATGTAAAATTCAAACACAATTTTGGCAACGCCATAATCGGCCAATCCGTATGTGCGACTATCGAGAACGAAGCAGGGAATTCCCTTGTCTCTTATAATGATCGGGTATTCAGTGTTAAAAAATACTTAATACCCCTAGGAAGGGCGTAGGGTAGTTTCCTAAAATATTTTATTTAGTCCGTCACGTAGTTTAACAAAAAACATTCCATACGTATTTTTTTATTTTTTCACGTAATTGAAAAATTAAGACGATACAGTGAGTTGAAGTTTCGCGTGACGTCACACTCCGGTATAATTCTTGGCACTGTGTGACGTCAGCAGCCCCCACTCCTATACTTTGAAGCTTTCCATTTTGTGAATTTTTCTTGACTTGAAGGGGCAAAAAATACGTGATCAATATTTTTTGAAATTCTACCTGATGAACCAAATCAAATAATTATTTTGTAACACAGGAAACTACCCTATTGCGTTGGGTGTACCGCCAAAATTTTGTTATTGTCATCTAAATACAAACTTACAGCCTTACAAATAAAAATGTGTTATACCGCATCTATTCCATCCTTATACTAGGTATAGTTATATCAGTTATAACTTAAGAATAAGTCGAGAATAATTTTTTACAAATAAACCAGTTATATCTTTGATAAAACAACTCCTCCGTTATGTCAAAATGCACGATCTGGCAACAGTGCAACCAAAGAGAAACTACTAAAAAAAATGCAGTTTGTCCATGAATTACTTTCTTTTGAACTTTGTCAACTTGACGTTTCTCGAGTCTCGACCATATGTTCTGTTCTTTGTCATCATTCATTGTATCATCTTGTATCTGAAAGAGATGGATGAGAAACGAGTTTCATGGAGCAGAACTGATACACATAGAAAATTACTTGTATGAGTAGGTGAAAGTTCTTACCTGATTAAGTCCCCAGTACCTCAGAGCAATCATTATTTGCAAAACAGAAGATAATCCACCGCCACGCGTGTCCATATTGAGATATCTACCAATTAATTGGTCTAAAAACGTTACACCACCTTTAGAAAATCGATATTTTAACCGGAACTGCTCATCGCTATATAAAAAAAAAGGATTTTCTCTTTTTTAAATATTTTAACTTTTCTTTGAACCTGCATTAGATTTATAATGTTATTTACTTGTTCTACTTCTTCTATTGCATTTAATTCCATTATGAAAACTAACGTGAAATACTTAAATGCCCGTAAACAAACACAAACTGTGGTATTTTTAAAGTTATACTAGCTTTATACAAGGGTGAAGGCGTGAATAACTTCGAAATAACGGTTGTATGAATACAACTGTCAAAGTTATACTTGATATAGGCTATTCTTTGTTTATTTGTAGACATTTTGCTTATTCATAATTTATTCTGGAGTATAACTTTTATACCACGTTTATTTGTAAGGCTGTTAGTGTTTATATTTTGTTATTGGATCGTATTCAGAGAAACACTTATTTCCACATAATAAACTTATTTCTTTATTTAAAATATAATTACAGAATACCATTTTACTCAGTGCAAGCCATGACAGGGAAGAAGGGAAGTTGCCAACTTAGAAAAATAGAAATGTATACCAGTGTAATAACACACTAATACTTTAACACGCCTCCTTACATTTATATTTTTATTTTCACATCTCATTACTTTAACAAATTCTTACTAGGCAACATCAATTACAATTATCTTTTACTTACAACATAATATGTACCTATTCATAGAACTTCTATAATATTTATTCACTTAAGTATACTAGTACCTACCTAGCTTGCACACTCTTTCCTTTAAAACAGTTCTGTTAAATTGTTTAACTTAAATATTAACAAAATAAAAACAAACAAAAAGCTTTTCTTTCTCAACAAAAATTAAAACAAACTTAAGACATTCTTTCTTATTCACCTATTAACTTAAAATTCTTATTTATTAATTAACTTTCTTATGTATCTACTAATTTAACTTTCTTATTCATTTAAGTTTTACATATGTAATTTCAACATTTCTCTAAACTTAAGAAATTTTAATTTACCCAGAGATTTGGTAAGTATATCTGCAACATTTGAATCTGAGTTTATCTTTACAATTTCAATAACTTTACTTTTACAGTTTTCATGTACATAATGATACTGTACTTCTATATGTTTAGAATTTTTAGTAAAATTTCCGTATTTTGCTATAGCAAGTGCTCCTGAATTATCTTCATAAATCTTAATAGGTTTACATATTTTAATGAACATATCACTAATTACATTTTTTAAGAAATTTATCTCAGTTACAGCCTCAGATAATGCAACATATTCTGCAAAGGTAGATGATTTAGTTACACAAGTTTGTTTTCTAGATTTCCAATAAATTGGATTTCCAAACAATTCAATAACAAAACCTGTAGTTGATTTCCTATCTGTACTATCTCCTGCCCAATCGGCATCTACATAGCAATTTACAATATTATCAGTATTAAGACTCTGTTGGTAAGTTAGTTTTAAATCTTTTGTTAGATACAAATACTTTAGAACTCTCAGAGCATATTTAAAATGTGTTTCATCGTAACAATTCTGAAATCTACTTAAATAATTCACACTGTAAGATATGTCTGGTCTAGTACCATGACTGATATACAAGAGTGCACCTATCAAGTTTCTATATTTAACATCTTCATTTACATCACATTTACTTAGTTTCAAGTTGGGTTCCATAGGTGTCTTATACAGTTTTGCATTTTTAATATTATATTTTTCAGCTAAAGACTCTATGTAATTTTCCTGACACAATGTTAAGACATTTGTAGAGTTATCATAATCATATTCAATATCAATACCAATATAGCTTTTTACTTTATTTAAATCCTTCATTTTAAATTTATTATGCAACTGTTTCTTTATATTATCAATAATGTTTATATCTCTACAACAAATTAATAAATCGTCAACAAATAAAAGTATATAAACTGTTACATTGCACTCTCTTTTTACATAAAGACAATAATCGTACTTGCTTCTACAAAAACCAAGATTCTTAATAAAATCATTAAAACATTCGTACCAAGCTCTAGGGCTTTCTTTTAATCCGTACAAAGCTTTATTTAGTTTATAAACTTTATTAGAAACATCATTATAACCTTGTGGTTGTTTTACATAAACTTCTGATACTACTTTACCATTCAAAAAGGCTGTTTCCACATCCATCTGATGAATGAGAAAGCTGAACTGACAAGAATAAGATAACAACAATTTTAATGTTTGCATTTTGGCAACAGGTGAGTATGTATCATCAATATTATCCTTTTGCTGAAAACCTCTAACTACTAAACGAGCTTTAAAAATGTTACCTGGTTTCCTTTTGTAAACCCACTTCACATCTAGGATCTCTTTGCCCTCTGGTCTACTCACAAAGTTCCATGTATTGTTTTTAACAAGGCTGCTCATCTCACGGTCCATTGCTTCTTTCCATTGATTGGCCTCATCACATTGCATCGCCTCCTGAAATGTACCTGGAATCATAGCATCACAAAAATTTGCACAAATGCAGTAATATCCAAATTCTTCATCAAATCTGATTGGACGTCTGATTGTTCTCTTTGCTCTTCCTTGTACTTTATCATCATTCATCGAGTTGTCATCAAATTTTATTAATTTAGTCTCTTCCGGTAAGTTATTTTCAAATTTTTCCTTTTCTTCTTCTTGTCTTTCTTCCTCTGAGTCTGTATCTTCATTGTTATTCATAAACTTGACATCTTCTTCTATTATATCAACATGTCTGGCAACTACTATTCTATTATTTATCAACACTTTGTAGCCAACTTCAACATATCCAAGTAATATTCCTAATTCTGCCTTTTTATCCCATTTTGATCTTCTTTTTTCTTCTGGTATTCTCACATAAACTCTACTTCCATACAATTTCAATTGCTCTATTGATGGTTTCTTATTGAAGAATATTTCATAGGGTGTTTTTCTTTCTATAGTATTTGCCAAACTTCTATTTTTTAAATAAGCTGCTGTTTTAATTACTTCCGGCCAATAGCATTTATTTACTCTTGCTTCTGCTAGTAGACATCTAGCCATATCCATTATAGTCCTGTTATATCTCTCTGCAGTTCCATTCAACTCGTGTACATATGCCGGGCATGCCTTTATCATTATTCCCTTTTCTCTTGCAAAACTATACATCTTACTGTTCATATATTCTTTACCATTGTCACATCTTAATTCTTTTATCATTTTTCCAGTTAAATTTTGAACTGTATTTACATATTCTTTAAAACAATCTGCAACTTGATCTTTAGACTTGATGCAATAAACTTTTGCCAATTTACTGTAGTCATCTATGAATGTTACGAAGTATTTTTCACCACAATAACCTATTGTATTATGTGGTCCATTTACATCTGTATGCACAATCTCTAATATATCTTGAGCTCTTCTTCTTTTGTTTTTAAAGGGTAAGTTATGCATTTTATTCTCTATGCATATAGCACACTTCATATACTCTGATTCAATTTCTTTAGGTATTCCTTCCAGTAACTGTTCCTTACATAAGATTTCTAGATATTTGAAATTTACATGACCAAGTGTACGGTGTAATTTTTCCTTCACTGACAATTTACTTTCAATTATATTTGCTTGTACTTTACTTTGTATATCTATGTAGCTGTTCACTTTATATAAGCTGTTTTCCTTTTGTGCTATAGCTATTACTTTTCTATTTGAATTATAAATTTTTGCCCATTGTCCTTTCGATATTACCGTGTTGTTATTATCTGTGATCCTTGCATAACTCAATAAATTTGCCTTCATTTCTTTTACATAGAATACATTTTTTACTGTTATATATGATTTAGAACCATAAACAAGAAAATGTATGTTAATATCACCAACCTTTGTGGCCTCCAGCATCCGTCCATCTCCAACTTTCACTTGCACTGGTTTTTTTAATATAACTGAATTTTCAAAATACTTGTCGCAGTTGATTATGTGGTCTGTGCATCCACTGTCTAATAACCATGTAATTTGGTTCTTATTTGACTTATCTTCGCTCACACTTGATGTCATGTTGTTTTGAATAACTAAAGTTTGGAAAACATTTTGTTGATTTTGTGTATTTGATGCACTATGTTCAGTGTGTCTACCTCGACCACGATTATTAAATCCACGACCACGTCCCCGATGATTTGAATGACCTCTTCCTCTTGTATTATTGTTATTTGTGTATCTATTATGCTGTCCTCGATTGTACCAACAGTTGCGTTTCACATGGCCTGGTTTTCCACAAATAAAACATAAATTTGAGTTAGGGGCTGACAGGGCTGACTTTGTTTCTGTTTTAAAAGCATTTGATTTGTCTGTAACTTCTGACTTTTCTTGTGGTTTTTGTGTCAAATATTTAATTTTAATTTTATTTGTTAGATATTCCACAGTTCTTTCCTCTTTTGACAACACATCCAATAAGTCTCCAATGTGACTATATTCACTGGGCAGTGCTCTTAGCATATAATTCAACTTCTCATTTTCTGATATAGTAGCACCTGCCTGTTTCAGCTCGTTTACTGATCTTTCAAAATCATCAAAAAAGGAGTCTAGTTCTTGATAGTTTTTTAACTTTAAATTTTCAAGATTGTTTCGGTAAACTATTTGCAAGGATGTTGAACCTTGTAAGTACATAGAATCAAATTTACAAATTATGTCGTATGCCGTTTCACATTCTGATATATATTCCAATTGCTTATTCGTTATTGCCCCGTAAATGTAGTTCGTTGCTTGCACATCTTTGTCCGTCCATTTTTCTTTGTCATCAGTGCTTAAGATTTTTCTCGTAATAACGTCTTGACACTTTTTGAATTGCAGAAATTTTGTTAGTCTTATTTTCCAATGTGCGTATTCTTTTCCGTCGAAAATGGGTATTACAATTTGTTGATTACGCTCCATTTTTTATTTTCAGCACACACATGTATGCCACAGCACAAAAACAATTTTCACTTTTTTTCAATCCTGCGATATTTTAGCAATCTTTTTACATATTCAATTAACCACGGACTGCTACCATATTTTGTTATTGGATCGTATTCAGAGAAACACTTATTTCCACATAATAAACTTATTTCTTTATTTAAAATATAATTACAGAATACCATTTTACTCAGTGCAAGCCATGACAGGGAAGAAGGGAAGTTGCCAACTTAGAAAAATAGAAATGTATACCAGTGTAATAACACACTAATACTTTAACAGTTTAATTGTCACAACTGTGTGTGAGTATGGGTATTTAGTGTGCTATTAAGTGATAAGTAACTTATTCTAATCAAATTCAAATTATTTATAAAACGTAAGCTATTTCAGGAAGCTATTTACACAGTCAAAGATTATATTGAGGATTAAAAGGCTTGGGAATTAGTTGCTCCAATGATATACGTACTTATGTGCTCTTTTTTAATATATTTTGCTGAGTTAATGATTGACTTTCTAAAGTATTGTATATACCTACTTTGTATTTAATTATTTCTTTTTTCGTTTTTTGATCTTTTATATTTTTATTATTATGAATGTGAGGAATATTTAGGTTATTATTTCTTTTTATGTTATTTTCATTATAATTTATAGTTGATGTATGGCTGTTTGAGTATTTGTCTTACCTACCCAAATGTCCTTACTTTGATACTGTTCGTCAGATCGTTGAGCTCCTTAAGTTCAAAGTTGAGCTACACGATAACTGACAAATGTTTTCACTCTGGATGGTCCGCTCAAATTTGTGACTTATCGTACTTATAATAATTGAAAGTAATCTGATTATGATATGATCCTACAATGCTCCTAATTTAAGAAATCTACACTATTATTATAAAGCAGTAAAGTTTGTTTCTTTGAATGCGCTAATCTTTGAAAGTACTGGGTGGATTAGTAGGTTGAAGCTTGAGAAGTGTTATAGGCTTCTTTTTACCCGACTGCTAGTTTGTAAAGTCTTTGCATATTTTCCTTCAATATAAGATAAGGTAAGATAAAATTTATTTGTACATAAGAAAAGACACGTAATACATAAAAGAAAAACAGTAGGTTGTACAGCAAATCTAAAAATTAGTGTCAGATTTCCGGCACCTAAACTAGGTACGCAGACCTGTATCTTAGGAGTCGGAGATATTTCGGCATTGGCAATAAATAACACGACCGTGACATTTCGGTTACAATATTTCTGTTGTCAACAGCAAAACAAGGTTGTGTGTGTGTTTATGAGTGTCTGGAAGGTTTGTGTGTGTATGTGTTTGTGTGAGTGGGTGTGTGTATATGCGTGTGTAGGCGATGTGTAGGCTTATGTGTGAATGAGAGATAGTATGATTCCATAGGAGTATAAATAAATTTAAGTTTCGATACACAATATTTTTTTTGCTTCGTCATAAGATAAAAGAAGTAGCCAGTTCTTAAGTTTTTTTTTTCGTGAGTGGTGAGTCTATAAATGGAAATAATTTTATTAATTTTGTTATAAATACGTGAACGTTGTGCTAAAAATTGACGACTTGCAAATTCATATCGACAAGGGATTGCTTTGCATACTGGAAAACCTTTGCGCCTTTGAAGTAGGTTTTTGTCTAGAGGAAGAGTACGGTGTCTTCGCTGGATAGAACGGAGGATATATAGCTGTCTGACTGTGAGGATTTGTGCGTCAGAATATAGCTGGTCAGTAGAGAAGTCTCTTGGTTTAAAGAGCATCACTTTCAGTACTGCTCGTTGTCAGTTATGTTTAATTTTTAAATAATTTATAAATATTTGATATTTAATAACAGGGCTTTACCTATGAAATCGCTATTTTGCCGTACTGGAAATTTCAAATTATAATATTAAATCATATACTGTCCTCTTAATCTGTATCATGGATACTGTGGAGTTTTTTGCCGGTTTTTCTCCCTAGAAAACGACCAATTTCAAACCATGCACTAACTTCTGACGTATTGTAAGGGCCCATGTGGGCCTATGTGAAATAAATATGTTGAGTTTGAGTTCGATAATCATATTGTTTTGGCTAATAATTATAATTTCAAATTAATTTTATTTTATAATTTGGAATTCTTGTTTCAAAGTTTGGCATAACCGTGCCCCTTGTACCTACGGCCCACAACCTCAACGACGTTTACAAAACGAACTCTAAAAATGAATGCACCACCCGTTATTAGTTTGCTCGTGTCCGATCTGGAAATTTTGACCTGGAAAATGAACCCTGTGGTTGTCGATGACGAATTAAAGGCGATTGTGGGAGCTGATGACACCCAATCTGCGGCTGAATTAGAAGCAGCTTTCAACGCTAGTATCAAAACAATATTGGTTTACTTGCGTCAAATTGGCAAGGTAAAACAGCTTGACGTCTGCCCCACGAATTCAGTGATCATAACCGCGAAGGACGCATCGAGACGTACCTTGCACTGCTTAACAGGCACACAAACGAAATAATTGTGTTGCCTGCGATGAAAAATGGATCCTGTTCGACAATCGTAAGCGAAATTGGTTGGATCCTGGATTAGCATCTAAACGTTTTCCTAAACGAAAACTGACCCCTAGAAAAGTGATGGTCCCTGTTTGGTGGTCTAACCCTGGTGTAATGAGTTATCTACCAAACAGGATGAGAATTACTGCAGAACTGAACACAATTATGGAGAAGCTCGCACATCTCCAACCAGCTTTGGTCAATCGCTCGGCTCCGCTGCTCTTGCACGACAACGCGCGTCCTCATACTACACAGCAGACAGTCTACAAGTTACAAGAGCTGGTGTTGGAAGTTCTCCGCCATCTGTCGTACTCACTAGACCTTGCACCTACAGACTTCTACTTTTTCCTGAATTCTAAACTTCTCGGAAAAATATCAACATCATAGAGGCAGTAAAAATGCCTTTGCAGAATTTGTTGCCTCCCGTCCAACTGATTTCTTCAAGAAGGGTATCAATAAGCTACCAGTGCGTTGGAAAAGATGCATCGATTGCATCGATTGCATTACTTTGATAAATAGAAATAAAATATATAGAAAAAACACGATGACTGATTTCATGAATAACGGCAATATCATTGGTAATGGCTTTTAGTATTAATATACCAGACGTACTACAGGGCACCATCCTCACTCGGTCAATATACCACTTTGTCATACTATGTAATTCTCCTCTACATTTATTGTGCGCACTTTGTCGGTCGGACTTCGGTCGGACTTCGACCGGTCTTCGAATCGGTTTGGAACTCTCTGTCGGCTTCTGTGTTCTTTTCCACATATGACCGTCTGCCACCTTTAAAGTAAGAGTGAAAAATCTCCGGCAGATGCCTTGCCACCACGAATTTTGGCCCTGGCAACGCACTTTCTTTCTATTTCATTAAGAAAAAAGCAGAAGAAAAATATTAGTTTAGTCCTGTCAAATTAAGATATTCCATAGACAATTTTAGACTCGATTAAAAAATTGGTTACTAAAAATACGTAAATTTACGTCAGGCGCTGACTAATTTGACAGAAATAAACTAATATTTTCTGTCCTTTTTATAATGAAATAGTAAGAAAAAGATACACTGAACTTTAGTTTAGTTTGTGAACAAGACAATCCGCGCCAATGTATTTCTTTCTATCTTAATAGGAAATAAACAGTTAACTGACTAATTTTTTTCCAAGAAGTTAGTAGTTAGACACTGTTGATCATCCAAATTTAAAAATTATAATGGCGACTCTAATCTTCTGTTTTCCGAATCAAATGTATTATCCGAGGTCTGCTCCGGCGTTGTGATTTTGTCTGTGTAAAATAAAACTGGTATGTAAATATTAAAAAATATGGAACCCTCATAGTTCGTCATGTCTGTCCGTGCGTCCGTTCGTATGTCACAGCCATTTTATTCCGAAGCTATTAGGACTATATATGTGAAACTTGGTAGGTAGATGTATTCTGTAAACCGCTTTCAGATTTTATAAAAAAAAATATTTAAAATAAAGGGGGGCTCACCATACATGGAACTGAAACTGAAAAAAATTTCTTTTTCATGAAACCTATGCGTGTGTGGTATCTATAGACAGGTCTATAAAAATGACATAGGGGTTTCTGAAACTACTTTTTATAAAGTCAATCGTTTAAAAGATATACGCTCCCAAAGTGGTAAAATGTGTACCTCCCCCACCCCCTCTAACTTCTGTAATAATGGAATGAAAATCTAAAAAAATATATGTCTGTAGATCTTAATTTATACTTTCAACCAAAATTGGTTTGAACGAGATCGCGTCAGCATTTTTTGTGATACAACATATTTTCTAAAACCGCAAACATAACTTTGTAATTCATACAAACACTATGAAAAACAAAGTTATTTGGCGTAGTTGTAAAAAATGTAAATAACTTAGTTTTAAGAAATTTGTAAGGTTTTGTTTTTCGTCAAATAAATATACATATTATATTATATTATAATAGTTACTACGAAACCCTTCATGGGCGAGTATGACTCGCACTTGGCCAATTATTTTCCGTCATTTTACGAGCATGATCCCTCAGGCGTTCCAAATGTCGGTTTTTAGGGTTCCGTAGCCGAATGGCAAAAAACGGAACCCTTATAGTTTCGACATGTCTATCCGTCTGTCTGTCTGTCCGTTCGTCCGTATGTCACAGCCATTTTATTCCGAAACTATTAAGACTATATATGTAAAACTTGATAGATAGATGTATTCTGTGAACCGCTTTCTGATTTTAAGAGAAAATTTAAAAAATATTTAAAATAAAGGGGGCTCCTCATACATGAAACTGAAACTGAAAATATTTTTTTTCATGAAACCTATACGTGTGTGGTATCTATAGACAGGTCTTTAAAAATGACATTAAGGTTTCTAAAATTACTTTTTCATAAAGTTAATGGTTTAATAGATATACGCTTCCAAAGTGGTAAAATGTGTCCCCCGCTCTAACTTCTATAATAATGAAGTGAAAAATCTAAAAAACCATATGTTGTAGATCTTAATGTAAACTTTCAACCAAAATTGGTTTAAACGAGATCGAGTCAACAGTTTTTGAGATACAGTATATTTTCTAAAACCGCAAATATAACTTTGTAATTCATACAAACACTATGAAAAACAAAGTTATTTGGCGTAGTTGTAAAAATTGTAAATAACTACTTTTAAGAAATTTGTAAGGTTTTTGTTTTTTTTTTTCAAATAAATATATTAAGTATATTATATTTATTATAGTTACTACGGAACCCTTCATGGGCGAGTCCAACTCGCACTTGGCCAATTTTTTCACCTTTCGTTGTCTTTTATGCTTATCCCCCATATCGGTAAACTAATGTTATATAAACCTTGTTCACTTGTCAAATATAGATAAATAAAATCAGAAAACAAGACTAAACAATAACTATTTCGATAAAAAAATATAATCACGGTTGCGGGAGGAACCGACACAGGTCTATCACTGACAAAGGCCGCAGGCGAACTGGGCGGGCATAAGAAAGTGACAGAGTCTATTACTTCCACGTGCGAAAAAAAGAGAGCGCAACAATGCGCTGGAACCAAAATAAAACAACGTAAGCGCCAAACCAAATAAAAATTGTTTAAAAATAAATTAAGCTATGTATCAAAAATATTTTCAGTTAGAGTTTTCAATTACCTATTATGCACATTTTGAATGCAATTTTGAAATGAAATTCCTTAGGATTTTAGAATTACCGGAAAAAAAAAAAAAAAAAATAGAGGTCTTTTCGGAATCAAATTCGATGGAGCAAATTTAACCCAATTGCATTTTCCTTCAGTCAAAGTATTAATGAAATAGCCAATAAACATATTACCAAAAATTAAATTCATACTTGCTGGAATAGTGAAATAAATAGTGACGAAAAAACCCCTAATTTATTTTGGTATCGCCTTAAATCCAAATTTTGACTAAATTAGGTTTAAAATCGTATATATATTGTCGTATTCGTATAAATATAAGTGTAAATAAATTCAATTCTCAGTTTGTACATAAAATCAAATTAACTTTTAAATACGCCGATGTAACATTTTATTTGTTATTTATCTACCTACGTCGCGTAGGTACCTACTCAATTTTTCATCGACAGTCCTAAACCTACTAAAGTATGAAGGGGAGTTCATTTGATTACGAAGTCATTAAAATAAAAAGTCAGACTAATAATATTATAAACATATTTTAAATAATTATCAAATATTTAGTTCTTTTTTACCTTTACATCTGAAGGTAACTAACTAATTATCGTATTTCTTTTACTAAATGAACGAAATTACTAAACATAATGCCCTCTCTTTCTCCAGTCTATTTTGTGACTGTTGTGAGGAAGAGATGTGCGATGTGAATGGTGTTTCATACTACTCAGCGCAGCTGCGCAGTGAGCGAGTGCGCACACAGCTAGTCAGCTATAGCCGATAGCCGATGACCGATAGCTATCGGCTACTCCGGCTAGCCGGCTACCGAATACTATCCGCTGTACCGTAACTTGTCGGATATTCTAGCCAGCCAGTAGCCAATAGCTAGTTATCGTGTTGACGGATATCGTAGCCGTGGCTATTTTATTAATAGCGGCTATTTGGCTAGTTATTAGAATAGCTACCCATCGCTAAACGTAATGACTGTAGCAAGTGCTGACTTTCGGGTGAAGCGTTTCAAGGGAAACTTATAGGCTTGTAAAAAGAATAATAGTTTTATAATAATAGTTGTACACTAGTTTTATTATTTGTATCTTTAAATGTATTGTAAGGTGTACAATAAAGTATATAATAAATAAATAAATAAATAAATAGAAAATATAATTATAGAAGAATGTATGTACATATATTAAACGACAGTTGAACAGTAACCACAACACATCATACAGAAAAAGAAAACCAAAGAGAATGTAATACACTATGTTTTTGATATGAACTCCTTGCCCATTTAGAAGATTTTATGATAGATTGTCATACTTCATGTATCATCTATGGTCATACTTTGTTTTTCACTGTCTTGTCACTGTCTGTCACTGTTTGTTATTTTCTCATGTTATATTTTAATGTTGAATAAAACCAATATTCCATGATTGGTTTTGTCTTTTGCATGTATCAATTTATTCAACATTAATTTTGTGTTTCTAACATACCTACTACCGAAAAAGAAAAATGTTCGTCGATGTCGCGGTAGGTACCTACGGCCCGAACGACATAGAACCTTCCATGGCTGGCTCGGACCTGAAGTGGGCTTACTAGAAGTATTCGTTCGAGAACTTTATCGCGCTAGAAGCTTCCTCTGCACATGATGCCCTTAAGTATAAACTTCTTGTCAACCATATATCGCCGTCAATATTTAACTATATCCGTGCCTGCGCTACGTACGAAGATGCAATTACTACTCTGAATACCGCCTACGAAAAGAGGCGAAATATTATTCTTGCTCGCCACCGCTTGAATACCTGGAAACAACAATCTGACGAATCGTTGGCGGAGTACTCGAAATCTCTTAATATAATCTCTGCTCAGCACTGCCGATGCGCATCAAAATGAAACCGTGCGTGATATATTTATCGCTGAAATATTGTCAATAAAAATTAAAGAGAGACTTTTAGAGAAATCCACTATGACTCTCGAAGAAACCTTGGACTTGGCTATATCTTTAGAAACTGCTGAAAATACCTCGCAACTATTAACTGCAGCGCCTTCTCGTCCTATGTCGTTTGTTCCTGTCAATGCAGTCTCTCAAAATCAAGAAACGTCAATGCGGCAAAATCTAGCAACTACCAGCACTCAAAACAATTTTCAATATAGACGCCCTATACTAAATAGCCGTCGATGCTCTTTCTGCGGCGGTAATATCCACCTAAGACTCAAATGTCCTGCTAGAAACGCTGACTGTCAGCTTTGCTCCAAAAAAGGACATTTCGCCAACGTATGCCGTAGCATCGGACAAAGCCAACGCGCCGCGAACGCTGCTATTAGTACGAACGACGATGACTCTCAATCTGAAGCCCCTGGCTCTCATCTGTCAATTATCTCTGCTGCTGCTCCGACAAGCCTGCAAAAAGCGACTATCAAAATCATTTTAAATAACTTACGTGTGGATGCTCTACTCGATACCGGAAGCTCTCTTAGCTTTATCGATAAGAATCTTGCTCAAACTATGAATCTAAAACGCAAGCCCTGCAAACAAGCAATAACTCTAGCATCTCTAAGCAACATTTCATACGTAGAGGGGCTATGTTTCGCTAACATTCAAATTGGTGAGCACAAATATCAACGTCGACCTCTACTCATTATTGCTAATCTATGTGCTGACGTAATTATCGGACATGAAATACTGAAAACACACTCTTCGGTGGAACTCCAGTTCGGGGGAGATAAACAACCCCTGAAAATTTGCAATGTAATGGAGGCATCTGTCCCGCCAGCATCAGTTTTTACTAACCTTGCGCCAAATATTAGGCCTATAGCGATTCGCTCGAGAACGCATTCTCAAGAAGACCAAGAATTCATATCTAACGAGATAAATTATTTTCTTAAAGACAAAGTCATTGAACATAGTGTTTCACCTTGGCGAGCTCAAGTACTCGTTGCTGGAGGGGGCCATCATCGGAATAGCCTTGTAATCGATTATTCACAAACAATAAACAGATTCACTGAGCTAGACGCATATCCCCTCCCGAGTATTGACTCTATCATAACGCAAGTCGCTAAATATAACGTCTTTAGCAAAATTGACCTCAAAAGTGCCTATCATCAAGTTCCCATTCTCTCTAGAGAAAAGAAATACACCGCCTTTGAAGCATGCGGTAACCTCTATCAATTCACTCGAATACCATTCGGGGTAACAAATGGTGTAGCGGCATTTCAGCGAACTCTGCAATATATTTTTGATTCTGAAAATCTAAAAGGTACGTATGCTTACCTTGACGATGTAACCGTTTGTGGGAAAAATAAGGAAGATCACGACGCAAACCTTCACAAATTCATAGAAGCCGCTAAGAAATACAAACTCACTTTGAATACTAACAAATGCACTTTTGAAACAGACTCGATCAATCTTCTTGGTTACACAATTCATCGTAACATTATCAAACCTGACAAATCTCGTTTGGAAACACTGATGAATCTTCCAATCCCAAACGATACTGCTACTTTGAAAAGATCACTTGGACTATTTGCCCACTATTCAAAGTGGATCTACAACTTTTCTTCCAAAATAAGACCACTAATTGAAGCTACTCTACCGTTAACTGAAGACGCTACCAATTCATTCAATAATCTTAAAACTGATATTTGCGAAGCTGCATTGGCTGGAATAGACGATAACGAGACATTTTCCGTTGAAACCGACGCTTCGGACTTCGCAATCGCAGCGACATTGTCACAGAAAGGACGTCCTATATCGTTCTTTTCACGATCTCTTAACGATTCTGAAAAGCGACAACCCACAATTGAAAAGCAGGCAAGCGCAATTGTCGAAGGTTTACGCAAATGGAGACATTTCCTAATCGGAAGACACTTTCTACTAATTACTGAACAACAGTCAGTTGCGTTTATGTTCAACCAAACACATTCAAACAAAATCAAAAATGAAAAAATAGAAAGATGGCGCCTAGAATTGTCATGTTTTAGATATGATATTGTTTATAGACCTGGTAAACAGAACTTAGTTGCTGACGCACTCTCGAGTCTGTATGCACATAGACACTGCGACCTCTCACTCCAGACTCGTCGAGCTCCATCGTTCTCTCTGCCATCCAGGTATCATCCGTATGGTTCACTGAGTCAGATCGAAAAATTTGCCATACTCGTTTGAAGAAGTAAAGAAAATTACGGCAGCATGCCCAATCTGTGCTGAAATTAAACCACGTTATGTCGGTCATCAAGAACATCTCATAAAAGCAACTGCACCGTCTGAAAGATTGAACTTAGACTTCAAGGAACCAATCCCTTCTAATACTCAAAATCGATACATCTTCACGATTATCGATGAATATAGCAGATTTCCTTTTGCTTATGCCTGTAAAGATATGACCTCTAAAACAGTAATTAGATGTCTGAAAGACCTATTCTCCACGTTCGGCACTCCAGCTTACGTTCATTCGGACAGAGGGACCTCATTCTTATCTGACGAACTAAGACAATTCTTAACTACACTCGGTACATCTTGTAGTCGCACAACGCCCTACAATCCTCAAGGAAATGGCTTGGTAGAGCGCTTAAATGGTATACTATGGCGCACAATCCAACTACATCTCAGATCCAATAACGAGGATACCGCAAACTGGGAGAAAGCTATACTACCGGCGCTACACTCCATTTGATCTCTTTTGTGTACAGGAACCAATGCGACCAGCATGAGCATACGTTCAACCATCCTCGCCGCTCGATAAATGGCCAATCTTTACCATCCTGGCTGCATTCGCCCGGACCTATTTATATGAAGAAAAACGTAAGGACCTCGAAATACGACCCAGCTGTACAAGAAGTTCAGCTACTACAAAGCAATCCTGAATACTTCTTTGTTCGTTTACCAGATGGGCGTGAAACGACGGTCTCTAATAGGCATAGATAAAATAAATAACTAGATATGGTCAACAGACGAAATTATATCGGAACCGTGTGTCTCCAGTTAGGCGCTGGGCGGGGCAACAACTACACATGCAGTTTAATAAAATCAATAGATACGCACTCGCACACACACCCGCATTTCTTGAATCAGAACGTACTATACAATCAATAATAAACCTTATTCCGTCAAACACAGCGTGTATTTACCATGCACCGTAGAACTTACCCACACAAAAACATCGGTCGCTATCGTTGTGCTGTGCAAAAGCAATTTATTTTACATATACGCTAGTGATTGACTAAATCGGAAAGTTATCGATTCTTCCATTTATTATTGTACAATTTTTTTTGGGCACCTGAAAATGAACCAAATAAAAAATGGTATGTCCAGAAAATATTACAATAACAATAAACATATTATTAAGAACATAACATTACATAATTATTATTAAGTACTACCTACTAAGTATTAAGGGCTACCCTGGCGCTTTCGACTTAAATCTTAATATTTAATTATCATAGTGATAGGTCAAATAGAAGTTGATGTTAACTTACATTACGCTCTTGATCGGAACATACCAGCCGTATAGGTTGTATAGAATCCTGAAAAGTTGAATGACTGATTTTATGAATACCCTAAATCATGAGAATAGCTTTCAGTAATAAAATAAAATTCAACCCACTTCTGCAAAAATCAGTTGTACTCTTAATTTTGGAATTTTCCATTCAAAAATCCTGCGACTTTTCTTTAGAGACTAGAACATTTCTGCGTTAAAGTGAACCGAGCATATGGTGCTATTTTTTGTAGGGTACCAGTTAGGTGGCATGCCTGTGGCATCAAACCATTCCTTTTTTATGTTACCATCTTTTGGGAAACTGAAAAGTACGAAAAGCACTTATTTATCATTTACATACATCCTAAGCTACTTCTAAACGTCACCATATAATATCGCAATAATTACGTAACACACTATAAATCAAGATCTGAATGATTTTGACGTATATTGCTAATGCATTGCTTCATATGTTCGAAATATTGGTCTGCTCAACAACGTAAATACCGCAGTGAGTGTTGTTGATTTAGCATAATGAAACCGATTCCTACTGTAAGTGTGTTACGCAATTACCCCGCAGGTAATAGTTTAGTAGGTTATAATAGGTTTTTGTTATAAGAAAAATCCTAGTTAGTAGAGAAATTGTTAAATATATGAAAACAAACACACATCCATGCATAACAAATAAATAGCATGAATATATTGACTTATTTTAAGCTCAGCAGGAAAAGAAGGAGGTGGTGTTCTCATTGCTGTGTCTAAGTCATATGACTCTGCGCGGGCTTGTCAGTGGGAAACCACTGCAGAAGACCTATGGGTACGCGTTAAGATAAACGAGGGGAAGAAAATAAACATTTGCGCTGTCTACTTACCACCCCCTGTCACTCAGCAGCATTTAGACATGTTTCTCGGCTCAGCTACAAGTGTCAATGAAACTACTGGCGAAGAAATAGTGGTAGTAGGAGATTTCAATCTTGGATTCATCGAGTGGAACCAGGATCAGAGTAATTTGTTTGTAACCTCTACTATTCCGTCAAACTATACTAACAACTTAGGATATTCTCTTATTGATTTTATGTCTTTAAACAGTCTGTTGCAATATAATGCTATTAGAAACACTAACAATAGAACGTTGGACTTAGTGTTTTCAAATATACGTAGTGCAATTGTCAAAAGGTCTGTTTCGCCTATTTCTAAAGAAGACTGTCACCATCCTCCCTTAGAAATTTATTTTATGTTAAAGGCACATGCGCCATTAAAAAATGTAAAATTAACCTCATTTAATTTCAAAGCGGCTAACTACGAATTAATAAATTCAAAATTAAGAGACATACGTTGGAAAGAGCTACTGGAACCTTGTGTAAACGTTAACCTTATGTTGGAGGTGTTTTATAAATCCGTTCAAGCTATAGTTGATGACAATATTCCTAAAATTAAGCATGTAAGCAAAAACTATCCCCCATGGTACTCTAAAGCCTTAGTCAGGGTTCTCAACGAAAAAGAAAAGCTTAGGAAACGTTTTAAAAAATACGGAAACACACGTGACGAGATTGAGTACAGACTGCTCGATGAGAGAGCACGGTTAGTTATGAAAAATTGCTATAAAAAGTATGTTTACTCTGTGGAAAATAACATCCGGTCAAACCCCAAAGCTTTCTGGTCTTTCGTTAAAACCAAAAATTCTAAGTCCAGCTCTATACCATCCGAAATGACTTTAAACAATACAATAGCTACGACAGGTGACGATATTTGTCAGCTTTTTGCTGCTCAATTTTCGTCTACGTTTACTGTCACTAGCAGAATATCAGCCTCAACAAATACCCAAATATTCCCTCAGTTTATTCTCAGCAAAATTGCTTTTACTGAGAGGGAGGTGCTTAAAGCAATGAACAGAATCGATGTTACCAAAGGTGCTGGACCGGATGGATTGCCTCCGCTTTTTATTAAAAAATGTTCGCGTAATTTAGCATACCCCCTAACTCTAATTTTTAATAAATCGCTTGAAACATCTACATTTCCCATTGAATGGAAAAAGGCTAACGTAGTGCCAATATTCAAAAAAGGTGATAGTGCCGATGTTAAAAATTACAGACCAATCTCTATTATGTCTATTTTCTCAAAACTTTTCGAGTCAATGATTTGTCCAATTCTAACATCCCATGTAAAAACACAACTCTCCTCTAAACAACATGGCTTCTGCACCAACAAATCTACTGTTACTAATTTGGTTTCATATGTTGACGAGATCTGTATGAGCATTGACTCTGGCCAACAGATTGACGCTCTGTACACTGACTTTAGTAGCGCTTTCGATAAGGTTGACCATGAAATTCTCCTGCTGAAACTACATGATTTTGGAATACACGGGTCCTTACTTGAGTGGTTCAGATCATATTTGCGCAAGCGAACACAAAGAGTGGTGATAAACGGTTATCAGTCCCCCGAGTACGTTGCAACCTCTGGTGTGCCCCAGGGATCTCATACTGGGCCGGTCCTCTTCATTGTGTTCATTAACGACATAGTGAATTGCATCAAACATAGCCAATGCTCGTTGTTCGCCGATGACCTTAAAATTTATCGTCAAATAAAATCCCAAGAAGACATTACCCTGCTCCAATCAGATCTGAACTCACTTCAGAATTGGTGTGTGGAAAATGGGATGGCTCTAAATGCCAGTAAATGTTATCACATAACATTCACTCGGAAAAAGCACCCCTTGCCATCAACTTACTCCCTTAACGGAACATCACTGCAGCAAGTGAAAGACATACGAGATCTAGGAGTAGTGCTTAGCAGCGATCTCTCATTTACCACACATATCAATAACATTATTAAAAAAGCAATGAAAATGGTTGGGTTCATCAAAAGAGTTAGCAAAGATTTTAAGGGAATCTTGACCTTGAAAGTGCTCTATAACTCCTTGGTACGCAGTCTCATAGAGTATGCATCTCCAGTCTGGAATCCGACCTACAATGTCCATAAGGACCGACTTGAGCGCGTTCAAAAGACATTTACCAGGTACTTACGGTTTAAAGACCATGATTGCCCTTACAGAGCTGATTACACAGGACGGCTAAATTATTTTGAACTGGACTCATTGAAACGACGAAGAGTCCTAAATGATATGACAACGTTATTTAAAATTGTTAACGGGATGTCTTCAACTCCAGATTTGCTCGATAAGATCAGTCTAGACGTACCTCGTCACTCTCACCTCCGGTCAAAGCGTGTTCTTAGAACGTTTGCAACTAAATCGTGTCGCACAAACCTGGGCCGCCATGCCCCTCTAAACAGAATGTTAACGTTTTACAACAGAGCCTATTCCATAGACAGTACAATCGACTTGTTTTCTGATTGTCTGCCAAAATTTAAAAATAAAATTATTAAAATTGACCTGTGATCGACTGCCCGCTTCTAATTTAATTGTATACATAATATTTTAAAATTAAATAAATAATGATAAATAATGTTAATTCGTTGTAGGTTAAATATTGTAATTTAATAATAATAGTTAGTTTTTAGTAATAAGAATTGAATTTAACTTTATTTAATTTTATTGATATGTTTTACTTTTATTTTTTACTTAAGTTTTGTTTTATGTTTATGTTCGTATTTTTTAATTTTATACATATTTATACTTAGATTCGTCCTTTTTTGTGAATGATGTGCATGCCTGTAAGTGACTTATTTACACAGGACCCTCTCGTGAATGTTTATAATCATTATTATTTTATTGTAAATAAGTTGTTGGTGTGCCTATATTAAATAAATAAATAAATAAATAAATAAATAAGCTCAATTCACAAATACATTATCTGAACCATGCCGATTATTATAACGCATTTGAAGCTTCAACGGAAGCAAAATACAAAAACCATAAAAAATAAAGAAACAGCATGAGGATAAGGCATAACATACGATAATTCTAAACCGAAAAACACCACCGATTATTAACCTAAAATTAAAGTAACTTACTTTACGAATATTGGTTACGCATTTCTCTACTACTCTGTAAAAAAATCAAAATAAGTAAAAAAACATTATTTACATCGATCTTCCAACCAGGCTAAAACGGTTGACAGATTGAAAAATAAACTATTGTAGCGACGGCGACGTCGGAACTCCACGCATGCTGCGGGCGTAAAATAAATTGTTTATTTTTTTTTTACTTTTTTGTACACTTGACTTTTCAACGTATTTTTATTTCTGTCACCTCATGTAAAATAAAAGTTAAACATATTTTCTTAGAGGTTTCCGTATGTTATAAAAAACTTTTTACCAAAAAATTAAACAGACTCCCAAATAACACTGCAAAGTGAAAAATAACTTTAATTTCGGTAGTCGGTGTCTTTAGTTTTGTATTTTCGTTTTTGGCACCGACTTCCGAAATTAAAGTTATTTTTCACTTTGCAGTGTTTTTTGGGAGTCGGTTTAATTTTTTGGTAAAAAGTTTTTATTTCACTCTTTTTAGTTGGTCGATTTTTAATTTACCTAGTTACAAGAGCCTAAATGTCAACTACTTATATTCATTTACAAAATATTGCTTTTCCCAATGTTGGGCTGTTATTTGTTGAGGAGTTCTCCTGGTAGTTCACCATCAGCTTCACTTCACCATATGCATTGTGACGAGCATATTGTGCTTAATAACCACATTCAAGTAATCGAAGCGGAACACATGAAATACTTATATATTGAGTAGTTCCAGTGGCCATCTGTGGTCTTCATCATCAGGTCCACTTCACAAATGGTGCTTTTCGAATGCAACTACACAAGTTACTTTAAAAATACTCAAATCACTATAGGTGTGCCTATAATATTTGAAGAGTTCCCTCGATTTCTCCAGGATCCCATCATCAGATCCTAGCTTGGTGACAATGGGACCAATTTCAAAGTATACCCTTTCAAACAAAAAAAGAATTTTCCAAATCGGTTCAGCCGTCTCCGAGTAATCGGTGATCATACATAAAAAATAAAATAATATACGCGTCGAATTGATAACCTCCTCTTTTTTTTGTCGTCGGTTGAAAAACCCCTAAACTATAATAGCAATATTTCATTCGTCAATCGACATTGCTGTCGATAGCCTACGTTAGTGGATCTGCACAAGCACATCACTAATTCGTCGCAAGAAGTGGCGGCCTCACTACGCGATGAATCCGCGTAATACAGTTTCGTATGTTATGTTTACATTGCTTGTCCAGTTACTTAGTGACGAACTCAGGTAGTGGTTAAGGAGCAATGTATTTATAGCAAAAGGAGTACAATCGCTCTGATATTTGAAAACAAAAATAACATAGTAAAACCAAGAAATATTTTACGATTTATTGTTTTTCATGATTTTAAAGACAAATATTGTAAAATACTTGTACTTACATATGGTAAGTGATTCCATGATTCACATAGATTTGATTTTGGCTTCGGTTTTTACAAGATACCACAGAACAACTCGGCATTCATATATGTTATCACGATCGCCGTCGAAAGCGCACTAGTTCGCGGAGACGGCCATTTGCCTGTGACATGAGCCCTGTGGCCATGTCGCGCGGACACCGATACGCCCCCTTACCACTTCTCCTGTATTTTTGATTTCTGTGCTAATAGGTCTCTGGCACCACTGCCAAGGATCTCAAATGATGATCTGTCGGATGAAGAGGAACCTGAGCAGCCTATTGCAGGTACAGACACGCCTGATAACCTAGAAGCGAGTGGTTCTCAAGTGCGCCACTCCGCACGCGAACGTAGACCTCCAGGCTACCTCGAGGATTACATTTCTTCTTAGGGGGGGTGAATGATATGAACTCCTTGCCCATTTAGAAGATTTTATGATAGATTGTCATACTTTGTTTTTCACTGTCTTGTCACTGTCTGTTATTTTCTCATGTTGTATTAAAATCTATACTAATATTATAAAGAGGAAAAGTTTGTTTGTTTGTTTGCTTGAACGCGCTAATCTTCGAAAGTACTGGGTGGATTTGAATGCAATTTGGTATGGAAGTAGCTTGAAGCTTGAGGAAGGTTATAGGCTACTTTTTACGCGACTGAATAAAGGAGAGTTATGTTTTCACCATGATAGAATCCACGGGAGCGAGGCCCCGCGTGAGTACTAGTGTTGAATAAAACCAATATTCCATAATTGGTTTTGTCTTTTGCATGTATCAGTTTTAAGCCGGCTCTACACGTTGGCCAACACAGTGGCGAATGTAGTGGCCAATGCGTATCGGCCAACGTGTAGACGGCGTGTTTGTGCATGTTGGGTGCACAAACATCCCCTCTACACGTTGGCGAATAGTCATTGGCCACTACATTCGCCACTGTGTTGGCCAACGTGTAGAGCCGGCTTTAAAGAAAACACATTCAAAACATATGTCACTTCAGCTGAAGAACTCCAAAGAGGCTTTAACAATACTAATGATAGCTCTGGACGTGGATAATTCCAAATACCATAGTACTAACTTGTGCGACAAATCCGAATTTGATTCAATTTTTCAAAGTCATTCAGTAGTTTCAGTACCGTAAGTTTGCTGTTTGCTTTTATTATCAAGACAAAATGGAAACAGTGTTAATGTCTGTAGTCGTTACATGAGTCGCTTATAGCGACATAAGTATTACATAGTAACCGTGTGGAAAGGTAGTATTGATAATATAATATCAGGCTCACGAATTCACGATCCTCAGTTCGATACAAAATTGTAACAGAGTAACAGCATACACTACGTTTAAGTAAGTAACTGGGCGATCTTGATTTCCAGTATGTATTTCCTCGGAGTTGGGACCCTAGCCATGATAAATCCTACTCCTACTAATATTATAAATGCGAAAGTTTGTGAGGATGGATGGATGTTTGTTACTCTTTCACGCAAAAACTACTGAACGGATCTGAATGAAATTTGGTAAGTATATAGTTGGCAGCCTGGAATAACACATAGGCTACTTTTTATCCCGAAATTCCCACGGGATCGGGATTTGCGCGGGAAAACCTTCCCACGCGTACGAAGTCGCGGGTAGAAGCTAGTATGTACATAAATTTAACGGTTAATGTAAACAATTAAATTCCACACTGACTTCCTGAGCGCTTGTACGTTAATTTAGTAAGAATGAAAATTGGAATTCCTTGCCGGAGTCTGTGTTTCCCGATAGCTATAACCTAGGAGTCTTTAAGTCAAGAGTGAATAGGTTACTTTTAGGTAAGCGTGCTCCATCTTCGACTACATCATCACTTACCATCACAGATAACTTTGCTTACCATCAGGTGAGATGGTGGTCAAACGTCATGAAGTTAGATTAATAAACTTCATGTCAAACGTGAACCTATTTTTAATAAAAAAAAAAAAAATGAATATCTATCTCTCGTTAGAGAGTATTATATATATTATATATATTATACTATTCTTTGATCTGTATCATTAAGGCCATTAAGGGTCTTACTGAAACTTGAGGTTGAGAAGTGCTTTCTGGAATTCGGAACGTGGGATCGGTGGAATTACATTGTTTAAAAATTGAAAAATGGTTGTTGTAACTTATTAACTAATTGTAATTTAACTTAATCTGAATATCGACTAACTAGAACAAACTAATCAATGACATTTCATTTTATAATCTATGTTTTGGCAGCTGGCAGCGGGCGGTATTGAATCAAGAAACCAAAGTTATTTGATATTTCTTTTCTTTTTGTTTTCAGCGATGATAATGTTTATTTCACAAAAAAACGATAGAAATAACAAGAGACAAGGTTCTGTTGACTTTAGCTTTTGTTAAAATGCTTAAGGCTTGAGGAAACAATGAACGATAGCGCCGCTGAATGCTCGGAAGCGTTAGATCCTCGCGTTCAGGTAAGGGTAATCGATATTTCCAAAGGTAATTTAGAAAGAAGATTACTGTATTTTGCATAAATACATTCTTTTTTATCCAGTCACGATTACCTAAGAGTTTCAATCGATAATCTGTAGATTTTCAATCAAAAAAGTATTGTAATCTTTAGAATAATAAGATTTTTTCATGAATCTTGGTTCCGATCATATGTTTTTGTTATGCAACAGAATTGTGGGCAATCAAACAATCAGAGTTGATTACATATTGTCCTTGATAGATTTACTGAACAATGAAGCTTCAACTTATAGATGCCTTCCAGTATTTATTTCTTAAATATTGAAGAATCAGACAAAACTTTTTACCTATGGCCAGATTTTTTATGTCTCAAAATCTTGTCATGAATTAAGTACTTCCTTAAGTAAAAGAGTATCTGTAGCATTCCTGAAAAAAATAGAACCAAATAAATGATGTCTGCATAATAAAAAGTGCTGTTTGCAATTTAAATTTTATTTATATGTAGAAAAACTTTTGAAACAAAATACATGCTAAAAACAAACATAGTAACTTAAATTGTTAGTCCAGACACCTTTTTCCGGAAGTGTAAGGTTATATACTTGTAGTTAAGAATAATATTTTATTTATTATTTCAGAGCTTTTTTTATTTAATGTTTTAGAAGACTAGCTTGATTGAAATTGGAAGTATTAGCCAGTGAGTCAAGTAGCTTTTGAGTTCATGCTTAAATATCTTTGGACAAATATGCAGCTACCTGCACAGCTCTTTTACTAATCACTTTTATTAATATGCTTCTTCTAGATTGAACTAGAGCGACTAAACACCGCAACAGATGAGATCAACCGTCTTGAGGTTGAATTAGATGAGGCCCGGCTGGCATTCCGCCGTCTGCTTGCCGAGGGGCACCTGCGGATACAGCAACTTACCAAGAAGTTGGGCACAAGCGTCCATAAAGCCAGGCCATACTATGAAGCCAGATTTAGAGCTAATATTGTAAGTAACCAAAAAGTTTTACAGGATAATTCTTGTTACTTTTAAACATGCTGCCTAGTCATATAGATCTTCTGTTTAGCAAGTTGATGGCAGACTATTTTATATAAATTTGTCCCAATATCAGTATGCGAACTCTGCTCTCTGATGCAGACACAAGGTCTTCAAGTATACAGGTGTATACTTGATGATCTTATGTCTGTATGCCCTGCCTGTCACCTGATAGGCGGGCCATGTGAAGCAAGATAAGACGTGGGCTATTGTCATAAGTCATATCGATTGAACTCAGCAGTAACATTTATATTTACTGCATATTCTCTGAGAATCTACCATTGTCAGTAAAACAAGCACAAACCCTATCGTCTTTCAAAAACTTGGTAAAGGATCTTTATATCTCTTCTTAAATTGTTGTTATTATGTATGTCTTTGTTTCTTTTTTTTATATTTATATGTATATGTTTTGAGAATGTTATTTATTGTTTTTATATTTTATAAAGATAAATGGTACACCGTGAACTACTCGCGTATTTATTTTCTCCTGTGTCAAATCCATCCAAAGGTTGTCTGTAAAAGATCGCTTTTAGCGATAAGACTGCCCATTGTATCACCCTTTTTAGTTGTAAAGTCCTTATTGTTTTACTGTTATGGTGTACAATAAAGAATATATCTATCTATCTTCTGTACTGATAAATGAAAAAAATCTTTCCTTTCTTTGTTTATTTATCTGTACCAACTAGGCTTCGAAACTACTGGACTGATTTTAACCGTTTTTTTACCAATGGAAAGCTACATTATCAGAATGAAACATAGGCTATAATTTCGGGAATAATATAGATCGTTACGAAAATTGCAATATGTAACCCAATATAGCAAAATGTTGTCTATAAAAAATAATTATTTGGTGTGTGCTGAGAACACTATTGATGATACATAAAAATTATGTCCTACATGATTAAAGTACTTATTATTTACCTATAAAAAATCTGTAAGGGAATATATCTCTAAAATTTAATAAGATTGCTGGTAGAAACAAAAGCTGGTTACATTTGTATTCTATTGTTGATTCTTCTATAAATAAAAAGTTGTATCATCAAGGGTTTAACTAGCAGTATAATACTTTATAATTCATTCAAATCTCAACATCTAATTTCTTATTTATTTCTTAGAAAAATGAGGTTATAATGCAATATGTTTATGGATATACTAAAAAAATTGGCCAAGGGGGAGTCAGACTCGCCCATGAAGGGTTCCGTAGTAACTATAATAATATAATATGTATATATATTTGACAAAAAGAACCTTACAAATTTCTTAAAATCAGCTTATTTACATTTTTACAACTATGCTATATAACTTTGTTTTTCATAATGTTTGTATGAATTACAAAGTTATATTTGCGGTTTTATAAAATATGCTGTATCTCAAAAACTGCTGACCCGATCTCGTTCAAACCAATTTTGGTTGAAAGTTTACATTAAGATCAATAGATATATTTTTTTTTTTAGATTTTTCACTCCATTATTATAGAAGTTAGAGGGGACACACACACATTTTACCACTTTGGAAGCGTATATCTTTTAAACGATTAACTTTATGAAAAAGTGGTTTTAGAAACCTGTGTCATTTTTAAAAACCTGTCTATAGATACCACACGCGGATAGGTTCTATGTATGGGGAGCCCCACTTTATTTGAAATATTTTAAAATATTTTTCTTAAAATCGGAAAGCAGTTCATAGAATACATCTACCTACTAAGTTTCACATGTATAGTCTTAATAGTTTCGGAATAAAATGGCTGACGCAGACGGACAGACATGATGAAACTATAAGGGTTCCGTTTTTTGCCATTCGGCTATGGAACTCTAACAAGCTACTGGAACAGTATCAAAAACTCTTTCACATGTTTAAATCTATAAATTATCAGAAAGTAATATAGGCAACATAGTATAAGTAAGAAACATAATATTATAGTTAGTAACTGCCTCGGTGGCCTAGTGGTCGCAAGCTCGACTGCTGAGCAAGAGGTCTGGGGTTCGATGCCCGGGTCGGGCGTAAAATGCTATTTGGAATTTTCTGTAAGGAATATCTCAGTAGTAGCCTGGAGTTTGGAACTTGGTTGTATGATAACCCCCGTGCCTCGTGCGCCTGATCTATCTCCGGTCGTGTCGGATAACCATCTCATCGGACAATGAGAGTAAAGAAACAGCGTGCACCTCTACCTGTGCACTTTAATATCTCCAGCGCAGATGGCTAATCAAATATGAGATTGCAGGCCGCCGTGCTGTGGCCGAAATCGCTTAGGAGCTATGCACTCCAGAGTTCAGTACAAATTGTACAGTCAAACGAAACTAGTCAATTGTTATTTGCTTAAACACTCTCTGTTTTGCCTATTTTTAGATAGGTACGTCACGTATGTTTGTTTGTCGGGCCATATGTCGCAGCCGTTTTATTCTGAAACTATTTAGACCTCACAGTTGAAACTTGGTAGGTACATGTAATCTGTGAACCTCTTTACGGTTTTTGTACTTAATTAAAAAAAAAAGTATAATAAGGAATGCAAGTAGTTATATAATAGGTTGTATACAAAGGTGTACAACCTTTGTGTATCACACTTTCACATTAAAAAATTATAGTATTTCCGATGTTTTTATTTCAGACATCACAAGACCTACAAACAGCGACGATCGCATACGATAAAGCAAACAGCGCTCATGCAGCCGCTCGCGAAATGGTCTACCTCGCAGAACAGGGACTGGCCCGGTTGGCTGAGGGGAACGCAGGCCTCACGCTCGACCCTGCCTGGCAGGAGATGCTTAACCACGCTACGCATAGAGTCAACCAGGTCAGACCTTTAGTTTTTTAACCGACGAAAAAAGACGGAGGAGGTTCTCAAGTCAACTCGTATTTTTTTTAATGTATGATCACCAATTACTTGCAGACGGCTGAACCGATTTGGAAAATTCTTTTTTTGTTTGAAAGTGTATACTTGCAAGTTGGTCAAGTCAGGATCTGATGATGGGATCCTTGAGAAATCGAGGGAACTCTTCAAATATCATAGGCACACCTAGATGAAGACCACAGATGGCCAACTGAACTACTCAATAACAAGTATTTCATGGGTTCAGCACAATATGCTTGTCACACTGCATATGGTGAAATGCAGCTGATGGTGAAGCACCAGGAGAACTCCTCAACAATTAAATGCCCAGCATCGGGAATAGCAATATTTTGTAAAAGGTTATAAGTAGTTGACATTTAGGCTTTTGTAACTAGGTAAATTCAAACCGACCAACTAAAAAGAGAGAAATAAATCTTTTGAACAATAAATCAAACCGAATTCCAAAAAATACTGCAAAGTGAAAAATAACTTTAATTTCGGAAGTCAGTCCCAAAAACGAAAATACAAAGCCAAAGACACCGACTTCCGAAATTAAAGTTATTTTACACTTTGCAGTGTTTTTTGGACGCCGATTTTATTTTTTTTGTAAAAAAGTTTTTATATTGGCTCGCGTTTGACAGGCATCTCATCTGATGGTAAGTGATGTTTTGCTCGAAGATTAAATGAAATGAAATATTTATTTTGTAAATTGGTTATAGATAACACTTTTACACGTCACTTTTTTTGCGTATTAGGTTTAGTTTAGCTAGTAGATGAGGCCGATATTTCCTGACTACTCTGAGAAGAAAAACCGAAACAAACTCAGAGGTCAAAGCCTCTTAAAGTCCATACAATCTATATTTGTATATGAGAAGCATGTAGGTTCATGTCTGTGGTGTTCTTTTGAGGAAATAACCGCGCAAATTTGAGCAGACCTATCCAACAATTTGACGAACAATACCAAAGTAAGGACATTTGGGTAGGCCACAAAAGTACTCTAACTGCTTTACATCCTACTAATCCTACTATCCTACTAATATTATAAATGCGAAAGTTTGTGAGGATGGATGGATGTTTGTTACTCTTTCACGCAAAAACTACTTAACGGATCCGAATGATATTTGGTAAGAAGGTAGTTGATGACCTGGAATAACACATAGGCTACTTTTTATCCCAGAAATCCCACGGAATCCGGATTTACGCGGGAAAAACCTCCCACGCGAACGAAGTCGCGGGCAAAAGCTAGTCATTAAATAAATTATAGTGAAAGTAAAAACAATAAAGAATAACCTACATAGTCCTCACATTTACAATAACGAAATAATTATTAAAAAAAGTAAATAAATAGGTATAAGTATACAATACTTAATAATATTTTAATCAATAAAAATTAAATCAAAATTTTAAAAATAAAAAAGGTTCACGTATATCACTGAAGTAGCTCATTCCCAAGCCTTCTTGTCCTCAATATAATCTCTAACTGTGTAAAAAACTTTCTGACATAGCTTACGTTTTATAAATAATTAGAATTTATTAATACTTAGTTTTTGAATATTAATAATATAATAATAAATAAATATAGCTGGACATTACACACAGCGCCATCTAGTGCCACACTAAGCATCGAGGCTTGTGTCGTGGACACCAGATAGTTGATATACTACATAGATACTTTTTGTTTGTAAATACATACTTATTATACATATAAACATCCATGACTCGGAAACAAAGGTCCATGCTCATCACACAAACATTTGCTCCTACCGGGATTCGAACCCGGGACCCTAAGAACGTAAGGCAGCCTCAGTACCACTGCGCCATTCGGGCTAAACGAACCACCTATTTTTTTTAATGATGAAGCACGCTTTCCATTTGAGTAACCTATTCACTCTTGACATAAAGACCCCCAGGTTATAGCTATCAGGAAACACAGACTAACAGTGAATTCCACTCCTTAGCTAACTATGCACAATTAAATTATCCCAAAACGTCTTTTGCTTTGAAACTAGCTATTTAATTTTATTTATTTGGCTCACCGACAGTTGGGTATACTGATACAAATTGAGAATTAGTTCAATAGGTTTATGGATTAGTATATCAACTTCTACAGGTAATCAAGCACGTTGCGTTATCATTTACCGAACACAATTCAGCTTTTAAAACAGACACAAAATTAAAATTGAAATTATAATACAAATACCAAAAGTAAAAAAAAAGAAATATAATACAACATTGATAAAGGCGAGACGCATTAAATTAAACTACATATAGGTACTATACGTGCTTACAGGTAATCCGAAACTATTAATTAAAGGTTTACGAGAAAAATACGAAAAAACTTATTAAAAAAAACTTAATAGCTGAATAATCAAAATATAATGTAAATAAACTTTGTATAAATTTCCACTGACCTGCGTAACTGAATGGTAACGTCGCATACCTAGCGCGTGCGTCGGCGCGGCTTCTCGACGGGCTCTAACAAAGCGGAGCGGCCCGTTTAATTTTAACTAAGAAAACACTTCAAAAATTTCCTGTGATAAAACTATTGCTTCTATTGATCTGATATTTGGTGTGTAGCTTGAAAATTATACATAGTAAATGTGGCTTCATTGAATGTCTTTCGCTTTTTATCAAAGTTGTATAAATTGAGATCATAAACCAAAATTATTAATAAAAACAAAATTAAAACGAAATGCATTCAAACTTTGTTAACAAAATGTTCAGTGGCTTTGTCCAGGACAAAGCTGGAAATTACACCATGAATGGACTTATCTTTCTTACTTCTTTCTTAATATTATAAATGCCAAAGTTGGGTGAGAGGATGGATGTGTTTGGTGGATTTTTTTGTAATTGATTGAGCAATTGATATTTAAATAGATGACTATCTGTGCGCCGCGGTTTCAACTGCGTTAATCAACATCTCAACAATACAAACTTTCATCCCCTATTTAACACATTAGGCATCGATTTTTTTTTTTAAAAGTAGCTTATGTTACACCTTAGGTCTTCAACTATTCTCATTCCAAGTTTTATTCATATTGGTGCTGTTAGCTGTGAAAACGTAACAGACAGACAGACTTTCGCATTTATAATATTAGTATGGATATGGATTTTGTGTACCTGCCCGGTTGTTAAAATATTAATGTTGTTTTCAGGCTGAAAGCGACCGCGCTAGTGCCACGGTGACACAGCGCACCAAAGCTGCCGCTCATCGAGCCGCAACCACTTTGGTTCAACAGTTACAGAATGGACTCAAGAGGCATATCACCAAATCCAGGTTAGTTGACTATTTCACTGGCTACGTAACCGGACTACGGACTACGGAACTACGGATTATTGAAAGATATACCACCATTTTCTGATGGAAAATCACGTGAAACGGGCCAAAAGTATGCATTTTCACGTTAAATAGAGGACTTTTAACTCGTCTTTAAAAAGTAAACAGCAAACCGCACTTGGCCCTCGTGGTAGATTACAGCCAAAGTTCAAAGAAGAGGCTTGTATCGTTATAGGCTGATTATGATGTGAGAAAGTAAAAAAATAGTATGTTTGCAAAAAAAAGTTCTGAACTTAATTTTAAGACCTAGTCTTGCTTATTTATGCAAATCAAGTTTCATTAAAACCTATCTATTTCTTTCCAAGAATCTGGATGACTGTCGGATATCGAAATACCACGAGGAGTTATACCCTTCTGGAAATTAAGTCAACCAGATAGATATACTTAAAAAGTATGCACACCATAACCGAATTAAATAATGACTTGACAACTAAAAAAGGTGTTACAGTAGTACCCAACTGATATGGCTTACCGATGTACCTGCGCAGAAAATGAATTTTCAAAGCGCGGGAAATGCTATTGACCAATCGGCACGCTCCACGTACCGCGCTTCTTTTCAACCGACGACAAAAAGAGGAGGTTATCAATTCGACGCGTATATTTTTTTATTTTTTATTTTTTTTTTTATGTATGATCATCGAGTACTCGAAGACGGCTGAACCGATTTGGAAAATTCTTTTTTTGTTTGATAGGGTATACTTCGAAATTGGTACAGTCGGCCAAGAAAGTGGTGTACCACCCTAAGGTTGAATATCGCTTGCAGATTCATAGGTGATAAAGATTAGTTTCGCTTGCAGATCGATCTGACAACTTCTATTGCTTCTTTATCTGATTATTGATAACGACTATTACTGTTTGTAACGTGACAGCTGTTCTTAGTTTGAACTTGATGGAACCAATGACGTCGTAAAATCAACGGCGGGGGGCTGTAGATTTTGATGACAAAATTGTATCTACAAATTCAGAATTGTAATCAACAAGTTACATAAAATTGTAAAGGCACAAGGCGAGTCCACAAACCTACAATTTCTGTAAACTTGTAATTACAATATCAATAAAAAAACAAGCTAAAAATAGATTTATCCTTTTATTAAATTTCTACAATCAATTTTAAAATACTTATAACAAACAAAAACATAGCATATATAGTAATATTTAGAAGATATTGAAAATTTTTAAAAATTAGAAACGGGTGTAACCGCCGTTGGCCTCTATAACCTCTAAAAGACGAGACCTCATTGAACCAACAAGCCGTGAGCAAATATCGGTTCCCCGCATTTCCTCCCAGATATAATTACAGTGACTAATAAGAGCTTGTTTGGTTCTTTCATTTTGATGCGACCATCGTTGGACCATAAGGCCCCAAAGATTTTCTATAGGGTTGAGGTCCGGCGATCTTGAGGGCCACTGAATTACCCTTACGTCAGTGTGTGAACGAAACCAGGCTCTTACGATCCTCGCATTATGAATTGAACAATTATCTTGAACAAAATCAAATTGTGGCACTTCGTTCTCCGGGTAAACATTACGGACTGTCGGTAGCATTGCATTCTGAAGCACGTCGATATAATTTACAGCCGTCGCTCGAGGAGGTAGAGAACACAATTCTCCTACACCATCCGTACTCATCCAGCCCCAAATATTTACGGAAATTCGACCTGATTCTCTATTTGGGATTACATGATCATCTTTATACCGTGTTGAATTATATCGCCAAAGGTGAAGACGTCCATGCTGACTGGATTTAAACGTTTTTTCATCACAAAACACTGTATTAGACCAATCAAACTCTAAGTGCTCTCTGGCGAAGTTCAGACGAGCAAGTCTGTGAGCATCCGTCAAATATATTTTCTTGGCGTAATGCCTGTGGTGCAACCCCATGTAATGTAGATGATTCCTTATTGTTTGGGCACTCACATCGAACATCTCCGCAAAATGTTTTGTGGGCTTAAAACCATTGATTTCATATTCCCGTCTCATGAATTCTCTATCGTTATTGGAGAGTGCAGGCCGGCGACCACTTCTTCTGTGATCCAACAAACTTCCCTCCTCTCCTTCACGACGAATCCAAAAGCGGACAGAACGCCTCGTTATATTCAAATTCCGGGATATCGCACTGATACTGCTTCCCTCATTAAATTGGGCAATTATTTGTGCTCTTTCGGCAATGGTCAAGTTGGCAGGCATTGAGATGATTTTATATGCAGTTGATTGAAAAATAACACGGAAAATATATCGATTTTTTGCATATATTTGACAAAAGGTCAATTGTCAGTTTTCTTTTTCAAATGGAATTCGGTTGTCTAAATAGTTTTTATTACTTTTGTTTGGAAACATTTCAATTGCTTTGTAGAAACTAATGTCCTTTTCATTTATACTAAAGGTTAAAATGTCATGTACTTATATGTGACATGTGACGTATGAATACTAAATACATAGGTTTACGTCATGATAATGTTGTCTCTTTCAGTAATATCTTTTTATAACGAACCTTGTTGTAATTTTCGATGACCGGGAAACTAAATCAAAACTGGTACACCACTTTCTTGGCCGACCGTACCATTTGTCACCAAGTCAGGATCTGATGATGGGATCCTGGAGAAATCGAGGGAACTCTTCAAATATTATAGGCACACCTATGGCGTTTTGGGTATTTCTTATAGTAACTTGTGCAGTTGCTCTCAAAAAGTACCATTTGGGGAAGTGGAACTGATGATGAAGACCACAGATGGCTGCCGAAACTACTCAATAATAAGTATTTCGTGTATAGCGATTCGATTACTTGAATATGGATATTAAGAACTTTATGCTCGTCACAATGCATATGGTGATGTATAGCTGATGGTGAAGTACCAGGAGAACTCCTCAAAAATTAACGGCCCAGCATTGGGAAAAGCAATATTTTATAAAATGTTATAAGTAGTTGACATTTAGGCTTTTGTAACTAGGTAAATTAAAAATCAACCAACTAAAAAGAGTGAAATAAAAACTTTTTACCAAAAAATTAAACCGACTCCCAAAAACACTGCAAAGTGAAAAATAACTTTAACTTCAGAAGTCGGTGCCAAAAACGAAAATACAAAACTAAAGACACCGACTACCGAAATTAAAGTTATTTTTCACTTTGCAGTGTTTTTGGGAGTCGGTTTAATTTTTTGGTAAAAAGTTTTTATTCCTTTACCGTTATGGTCGACGGCTGCCACCATGTTAGCGCGCGACGCGTGACTTAAGAGTGAGACGGAACTAACAGCTGCAGTGTATTATGAACCTTATAGTAGTGATCTAAGGTTGATTTTAAGCATTATTTCGTTAATTTTCAGGGCCATACTTTCTTTTCTGTGCGAACGAAGATTCACGTTGCGCCTTATCAGTTAGGTTAGGTTAGTACAATGGGTGGTCTTATCTCTGAAAGCGATAACAGTCACAGCTGCAGTTGATATGAGTGACAAATTCCCAGCTAAAATTGTATTTTGAGTATCGTACCAGAAACCGGGTGTCAGTTGTCGGTGTTTTCAAATCTTATGATTTACATTTGACGTAACGGTTGCATACATTGAGTTATAATGTACTATGTACTAGAGAAGCTATCTCAAACAAAAGATAGCGCACGCACTTGATGACAGCGGGGCGTGCGCGGGTCAAGCGGGGGTTGTTATGGTCTCATAGATAACAATCAAAGCGCGCAGATGCGACATAGTTTTATTATTCTGCCTTCGTGGTTACTTACTCAGAGGATAAATAAAAAAGTATTTAACTGTAACAATATTTTAATTTCCTTTAAATAAAATAAGTTTAGTTAGTTTCTTGGAAATGCACGCAACATATGCGTGAATAATCTGAAATTAACCACAATATTTTCTTTGCTGCGATTCTTCTGAACAAATTTGATCCATGATTCTCTTGTTTCATGACACGGCCGAGGAAACCTTTAAATCCAAATAATAATAAAAAAATATTATTACGAAATTACTATCGTGATTAAATTTTAATATTTTTTGCTCATAATTATTAAAATTACACGTCGATAGTGTCAAGTCTGCGCATACAAATGTTTTACTCTTTGACATTCACGTAAACATGGCCGCCGCCACGGTGACGCGTTGCAATTGAAAAATTATAATTAAATTACGCGTGTTTTAAAGATAATAGTTGAACTTACTGGTGAAAAGTCACTCCTTGACTTGTACTTAGGTATGTTTCTGGAGTTGTTTGAACAGTATCTCAATGCACACGAAGGCATATTTTAATAAACAAAACTTCACTCAAACGTGTCACGTTGCAGCAATCGCTTGGCACAGATTAAGTGCGTTGGAGTGCGCGCGCTCCAACTCGTGTTACAAACAATCGAGTTGAGGCATCTCCTCTAGTACGTGTACATTATAACTCAATGGTTGCATATTGCCTTTTTTCTTTTGCTCTTGTAACATCGTATACGAGGGATATGCGCATTTGGTAATTTGCATTTAAATTTTAACGTATGCACAAACTACCAAATCTAATTAATCAGCGTATAACTTTCTCACTGCTTGGGACATAGGCCTCATCACTATGAGAGGGAATGAACCTAAATCGACCATGCGGTCCCAGTGCGGGTTGGTAGATGTCGCACGTCTTAAGGTGTGTCCAAACATTGAGCAGCAAGAGTGCGGCAGCAACACGCGGCATATCTAGGACACATTTCTGCCGCGCTTTAGTTAAGGTGTGTCCAAACATCGTGCGGCAATCGAGCGCGGATGCCGCGCGCGGCCCGTCGCCCTGTGACCACAGCCACGCGCGAACGCTTCTGGCTACCTGCCGCGCACGAACATTCTTAGTAAACATTCGGCAGTATTTGAAAAGTAGAAAGAAAAGAAATATTGAAAAGTATGGATCTTCTAAAGAGTTATGGGATCCTCGACAAAAAAAAACTACTTCCACGACTTGTGGAATCAAATAGCCAACAATTTTGATGCCAAATGAAGCGCGTGGCGTATCTTGGTTGTGCCGCGCAAACATTAGTCGGCTTTGTCCTAACTAGAGCGTGGCAGAAATGTGTCCTAGATATTATGCCGCGTGTTGCTGCCGCGCTCTTGCTGCTCAATGTTTGGACACAACTTTAGGACAAAGCCGACTGTTTGCGCGGCAGTCGTCTAAGCACAGGGCGGCTGCCGCGCGTGGCCCGCCGCCCGAACGCTTCTGGCTACCTGCCGCGCACGAACATTCTTAGTAAACATTCGGCAGTATTCGTGTTTGGACGTATTTCTGCGCACAAACATGGACAACGAAACATCGATGACAGAAATGTGTCCTAGAAATGCCGCGTGTTGCTGCCGCGCTATTGCTGATCAATGTTTGGACACACGTTTAGGATTTTTAGAACCTAGGACATGGTACCCTCACGATGTTTTCTTTCTTTTCATTTTGAGAGCAGTAGTAATGATAAAAATTAAGTAATTTAATTATTTATTATACTTTTTGTCCACCTTATAATAAAGTAAGTAATGTGCCTTGCCTGTGCAACCACTTGGCTACTACTGCTCTCAAACGAGCTTATACCGGAGGCCTAAATAACAATCTGAGATTTGACAACAGGTCTACTGAAGTAATAGGGAATATGCATGTCAAAAATATTTATTATTCAACCAGTTTACCTTAAAATATTCATAAAATTTCTCTAACAGTGAAAACAGACGATCGAATAACTATTTTAAACAAATTTACAACGTGTAACGGAAACCCCATATCTATCCAAAATGGCTAAAGACAACATCTGGTATGGAGTCTCTATGCACAGTTTCAGCACAAAATAACTGACTCAAAGAATTGATACCAAATTATTGGTTTCATATATTTCTTGAATACCAATCATAACAAACGTGTCACAGCACAACGAGGGTCAATAACTTTCCACGTCACTTGCCAATAACACAATAATTCTTTTCGTTCTTCTTAATTTGAAAAATTCGGTCTCTGGTATCAGTGTATTGGAATTTGTAATAACTTCTACACACGTAGACTTAGGATTACAAAACGCTTGCCATATCGTTTGTAATCATCCAAAGAAGCCATGCACTTGGTATGTATATACCCTTTAAATTACACGTTGTATATTTGTTTCTCTCGCGAAAAATTGTCAATAGCGTAAAGCTAAGGTGTCAGACATGTGATAGAGAGGTCGCAATTTCGAACCCCACTCGTTACATTGTTGTCGCGAACCCACTCCAGACAAGCATATTTAGCTTAATTGGACCCCTCAAACTAAGCTAAATATGCTTGTCTATTGTTAACAAGATTTCTGATAGTGTGAATACGGTAGTTTCCTGTGTTACATAATAATTATTTTATTTGGTCAATTAGGTAGATTTTCAAAAAATATTGGTCACGTATTTTTTGCTTTTTCAAATCAAGAAAAATTCACAAAGATGGAAAGCTTCAAAGTACAGGAGTGGGGGCTACTGACGTCACACATTGCTAAGAATTATACCGAGGTGTGACGTCACGCGAAATTTCAACTCACTGTATCGTCTTACTTTTTCAATTACGTGAAAAAATAAAAAATACGTGTCCAATGTTTTTTGTTAAATTACGTGACGGAATAAATAAAATATTTTAGGAAACTACCCTATTCTATCGACATTGCTAGTTCTCTATAAAAAACGTTTTTTTCTACAGCAGCTGTTTGAGCGTTTATATGTAGACTTTGACGTCGAAGTCCATGTCGGACTTTTCGTTCTTATCTACTTTAAAGCTTTATAACTTCGTCAGTGATGCAGCTCACTAAACCTAATAAGTTCCTGCTGGGGTTGCGGGAATGTTCTAACGAGATACCGCGGCCTTGGAACACAAGGGCATCTGAAAGAGCAAGGTGGGTTTTTAGTCAGTAGAAGTCTGACACTCCCTTCCGCTCCACCACAACGGGAGTAGTCACATAATGATTTCCCCACCTTGAAAAAACCTAAAAAAATATTTATTTAAAAAAAAAATATACATGCATATTCTCTATTGAGCTAGTTACCTTTTTAGTAGTTCGTCTTATAGTCAATATTTTAATATCTTTAATATTAATACTTCACAATTTGAAAAGCCTATTTTATTAAGTATTTGCTTCACTGAATGCTTGCAGTGCAAATTAATTTATTTACCCTCTAATTGCAAGTTTTTTTTCTCCTATACTTACTTCGTAGTTGAGAAGCTAGCTAGATTTAATATTCTTAACTTTAACATAAGTAGTTTGTATGGCGTGCAGACAAATGCTATGAGAATATACATTTTTCTGGAGACGGACTGAAGGGTAGGGTGAAGGTTGGTTTTCATGTAAGTCAGTAGAAGTCTGACACTTTCTTCCGCATTATCTAGAAAGGAGTCATTTAAAATAATTAAATGACTCCTTTTTATTTTTCTCCTAATTATTTTTCCATCGAATAAAAAGCGGGCAAAAAAAAAGTAACATTTGTCTGACCACCAGTTGAACACTAACCCCGCACTATATCTGCTTGACTAGTCGCACAGTGCTCTCTCTCTTTCAGACACGCGCCGGCGCCGCAAGCTCACTGTTGGTACTGCATTTTATATATTACTTATGCATGGTTGTTTTTAAATTTAGCTAATTATTTAGTAAGTTTTCTGGGAAAGAGATTTTTTTACACTATAAAAATTGCTTTTGTAAAGATAGAATGCATTTAAAATGATAAAAGAATGTAATCCTTATGAGTGTTCAAAAAGATCACTTTTCATATTTATTAAATATCGCTATATGATACAGATTGCATATTATATATTAAGTTCTCCATCGATACTACAGAACATGCACACTGTTGAAGTTGAACTAGCGACACTGCGTAATAATCCGGTCTCCGCGACGGGTATCGTTGCGGTCCTACGGAAACCGACCGACGGATTCCCGTCACGTGCAACTGTTTATCGCAGTTTTAGCCCTTACTGTTGCAATTTAAGTAATTGTAATATCTTGGGGTATCCTCTGTTTCAATCTGCTAATTGCAGTATTGTCTTTCGTCTAGAACATTATATGGATTTTAAATACAGTTTTTCTTTGTCCAACCCAGGTCCCATTATCTGGGGTCGGGTCTTCTGACTAGTCTGCGCCAGGTTAATCTATCCTGGGTTTTCACATCAGACAATTGGGAGTTTTTGAGGTCTCTCTTTATGTTTGACCACTAGGAACTCTTCCTCTTTTCTGTTCTGGCAGGTTTAGAGCACGTCTCAGCACATGGCCGTACCGTCTTAGACGTCTCTCAGCGTCCATTTTGACAATGCGGATCTTATCTAGTCGTGTCATGTATCCTCCTAACCATCTCAGCATCTTCTTCTCGTTCACTTGAACCTTTTCTCGTGAACCTTTTTGGTTGTCCAACATTTGGAGCCATACTGTACTGTATTTTAAATACAGTTAAATAAAAGTATACATTATATTTTAGAACAAAATATCTCTTTCCCAGAAAATGTATAAAAGTAATGTAATAATGCATGATTATCAGTGATCGGTGTAGGTAGATTGATTTTTGGTACTTGTATCATAAATGCACACAGAAAGAATAACATGGATAAGCCATTTTCCCGGAAAGTAATTCCGGTATTTCCGGATTCAATTAAACATTGTTAATGTTGGTAGTGATATTATTCCTACTCAATTCAAAATTTAAAGGAAGGTATAAAAACTAAATTAATTCATTATTTATCTGTAATTTTTATTGTTTATATGTAATTTTATTTTTATCTGTAATAATATTGCTCATTTTATTACAATTCCTACCTTTTTTTTGAGGATGGCAAATCATCAAATGACTCCTTCCACTCTGGCAGAATAAAATTCCTCCATAAGATCCGGTTTTTTTTAATAATCCACCAATTCCGGAGGAATGTCCATATTAATATATACGTTTCGGATCAATGACCCCATTTCAATCTACCTACTCCGATCACTGATGATTATATTAACGTAGTAATTTTTTAATCTTCTAAAACATTACTTAGAGGTTCTCACCATTTTAAAAATATGCTTGCATGCTTACTTAGTAATAATTATTGTATCAGGTAAGGTAAACGTTAAATTAAAACTTAAAATATATTTAATCAAACCTTTCTTTTAAATTATTTGCTAAGACGAACAACCCATCCAATTCCAGACCTTACTTTGAAGAGAAAGCACGTATCAATACGGCTTTAGAAGCTCAGAAGGCGAGGATTCAAACTCTGGAAGAGCAGGTTGCTGAGGCTAAGCAGCAGTACTCCTCAGCACTGAGGAATTTGGAGAGAATTTCTGATGAAATACATAAGCATCGGTCTAGAAGACAATCTGCTAGGAATGGTGAGCTGATTGTTATTTTTCTTTGTTGATGTTAAAACTTACCTATTAAGTTATTTCTACACGTGTCCTTAAACAGTGACTAGTTGAAGTAATATGCTCACCTTTTTAAGTTTTAGGTAATATCACCGTCAAAAAACCGCCTCTTTTTAAAAACTAGCTTCCCCAGTTAGCCCACGTCTTCGTTTCTAATTTTTTTTTTGTTGAATCTTCCACTATATTTGTCAAACACAAAACAAAAACTATGTTTGACCCCGGGTCCTCAACTATTTGTATACCAAATTTCGTCAAGAAGTTCAAGCTGTTAAAGCGTCAATATACTAAAGGTGGGACTTGTTATCGAGAGGTATCGGACTCGAACCCCAACTATTACACTATTATCCAATCCAACTTGAAAAAAATATGGATATTTTTGGGGAAAATCATGAAATGATTCCTTCCGCTCTGGGTTAAGCGGAAGGGAGCGTCAGACTTCTTCATTTACCCTTGCGGTCCGGACCCACTGTATCTCGTTACAACATCTCCGCAAACCAGACAGATTTGTGCACCACCTTGCATATATATTCTTGTTTTTATTTCAGAAATAGACCGTTCAACAATCACGGACACAGCAAGCGACACAAACACGACATCTAGCGACAAACTGGAGGAGCTATGCGACACCAGTACGGACGCGAGCGTCAGAGAGTGGCTGCGGCGAGCGGCGGACGCTCAGCGGCCGAGGTGTCTGCCGGACAACGACACCTGGACCGAGATAGACCTGGATTACTCTAGTCCTGAAGAGGTAGGAATATTCTTAGTTCTTGACAAACTTCAGCCGTAGATATAGACCGTTCAACGATCACGGACACAGCAAGCGACACAAACACGACATCTAGCGACAAACTGGAGTAACTATGCGACATATGTATATTCTTCTCTTGACAAACTTCAGCCGTAGGTAGATAGAAGACCTGGACTACTCCAGTCCTGAAGAGGTAGTAAACTTATTCCTGGGTTTTGTAGATTTCCTAGGACATAAGTTTATTGTGCAGTGTTGCCAGTAACATTTACTTCCAAACAACTCGGCTGAAGGTCAATTATATTACTTTAAAACAGACAGACAGAAATTCATGTCACAGTACTCCAGGCTAGATCTAGACTAGATCTTTTCCATACATCCGCAAACACGTTACTCAGGTTTTGCATCCGAGAAAACGTTGAGCGCGGAGATTGTACGAGGAATAGGGGAGGGGGCTCGAGCAATGGTACGACTCCTGAGTGTCCACAAAACCTGTGCTTCAGACGATGAAGTATAAACTATTTTAAGCGGTAGGTATACATAATCCATTAAATAACTAAAACGAAACATAGATAATAATAGTTAAAAATACGTTCCTAGTGTATAACATTCTATTTTCATATTGTAAGTAACCCTTTCGTCTGGCAAATAATTACATATTGCTTTTTTACAGCTAAAATAATTTAAGTTATATATAAGGTGTTAAAAAATTAACTGCAAGAAAAGTAAGAACTTGTTTAGAATTACAAATAAAAAATATTGGCGAAAAAAGATTTCAAAATAATAACACGTTTCAGAGATATGTAATATTTTTTCACTTCGCACAAAATTATTGAATATGCGCACTGTACACCGCACTGTACGGCGGCGGCGCAAATTCGTAAACAGCTGATTTTAATTTTCCCATCACATCTCAGACTTTGGACTGGCAAATTATCGAACTAGTTACAAATAGTATATTTTATTATACATAAATAACTGTTTAAATTAAGTTAGCTCGAAAAAAATTTGAATCAACCTATTTACAATAATTTAAAAACTATTTACAAGAAGTCTTAATTTTTACCTTATTTACAAAGGTGCTGGAAGTGTTCACCGTTTTGTCTAATGCACAAGTTAGCATGACGTATTACGTTTCCATGCACTGCGATTAATGTATCTCTGTCACTTTTAATTAAATCAAATGCACTAATTTTACGGGTTTTTTTCGTCCACTTTTTAATGTTGGTGCCACTATGTCCATACACTAAATCTTTCACACGACCCCAAAGATAAAAATCTAGTGGCGTTAGGTCGGGCGACCGAGGTGAATTGTCATTGAAGTAGTCCAGCACACGATCTTCAATGTCACCGGAGAGCCGTGGCCTAGCATCTGGTTGATGAGGACGAAATTAGCCATATTCTAATAAGCGCTATTAGACTCCTAGGATTGTTTGGACAGCAGGCACTACTCGTTGATCACCATACAGTTCACGGTAACGGTTACGTGCCGCAGCTAAACTTTCACCAGTCCTAAATTAGCACACTACCATATCTAAGTACTCTCGATTAGAATACGTAAACGGCATTATTAAAAGTATTCGCGAAACTGCGCGAACGCACGTATTTGCCGGAATGATACAGGGAAACACACCCTTATCGCGCGACGGATATCGGACGACTAAACGGGAAGGGGTAGCGAGAGCTGCGGGAAGAGTAGCGGGCGGTGCGGCGGGGGAACCGCTAGCGAGTCGCTCGCGCACGGTACGATGGCGGCCCAAGCCGCAAGCGCAGCCCTGCGTACAACGCACGAAAACTATTTTACTAAATTATTTATTTATGTGAAATTATAAAAATGCTTGAAAATAATAGTTATTATATGTTCGTTTTTCGATGTCGAGTAAGTGGACGAATTTCTTGCAGTTAATTTTTTAACACCTTATATATTTAAAATTCTACTTAATCTATTTATAAAACAATGGTCCTAAAAATTTAAAAAATCTGCTTGTGACGATAAATTTTGAGGTCGGATGTGAGATGCAGACTATATCTTTCCGCCTCTTGTTAGTAATGTGCGAATTACCTAAGCATTGTACTATGCGTTTCAAATGCTAATAGGAACGTCAATGACCTTTGGTTGCGCACGTTTATATTTGATTGTTGGCAACACGCCTAATAACTAATTGGTTGACACATCCCTCCTTCCGCTTACTATCTCCTTTGCACTAAACCTTTGGCTACTCGCGAGTGAAAGAGATGGACAATACCGCTCGGGATCTCCGATAGGGGGTCGAACATACAATGGCTGTCGAATCGAACTCGAACGAACACTACAACGTGTAACGGAAACCCCATATCTATCCAAAAGGGCTGAAGACAGCATCTGGTATGGAGTCTCTATGCACAGTTTCAGCACAAAATAACTGACTCAAAGAATTGATACCAAATTATTGGTTTCATATATTTCTTGAATACCAATCATAACAAACGTGTCATAGCACAACGAGGGTCAATAACTTTCCACGTCACTTGCCAATAACACGATAATTCTTTTCGTTCTTCTTAATTTGAAAAATTCGGTCTTTGGTATCAGTGTATTGGAATTTGTAATAAGTTGTACACACGTAGACTTAGGATTACAAAACCCTTGCCATATCGTTTGTAATCATCCAAAGAAGCCATGCACTTGGTATGTCTATACCCTTTAAATTACACGTTGTATATCTGTCAAATGTCACTCAAAAAATACGGTTTGCAATGAAAACCCTGCCCATCTTCATAGGTAAGCTTCGAGAAATGCTCTCTCCGTGCCCGGTCGACCCCTGAGAAGTGGTCTCCCCCGAGCCCTGTGGAGTCTCGTGCGTCTGCGGCTGAACCTCGGCGCATCATCCGCAGCGCACCGCGGCCACACTTACTGCGGGACTTTCGAGGAGACCTACAGGATGACCTGAATAGACCGCGCCGGCAGAGCCTGGACGCACTGCTGCACGATACCGGGGAGAAGGTCAAGGAGATGTTCCAAGGTAGGGGTCATAATGGACATGGTTTATTCCAATTTGTTCACCTGGGTGATATCACCCAAATTAGAATTATTTTATTTTTATAAAGATAACTAGCGATGTGGGTAGAATTCACATTACTAGCAGTCTTGTTAACCCCTCCAACTAAGCTAAATATGCTTTTGTCTAGAGTAGGTTCACGGCGATAGTGTAATGGGTGGGGTTCGAACCCGTGACTTCATAATCATAAGTCCATTAGGCTATTGACGCTTAAAAGAGAAAACTAACTTTTGAGCGACTTTAGTGCTGTAGGCGAAATATAATTCCAAGCGAGGAGTTACAGGGTTTACTTGCTATTCAGGCGAATGAAGCAATAATATCTGTCGCTCCTCGCTTGGAATGTTATTTTATTTATTTATTTATTGGCCTATTTAAAATTGTTACACTGTTTATCCTTATATTACATGCAATATGTTACAAACATACAAACAAAACAAAATTATAACATCAATAGAATATAATATTAGTGCAGAAATAACGCTAACAACAACTAGTTCGTAGTAGTTTATATAGTAGACACAGAAAGAAAAAACAGTACGGTAGATTATTTTTGATGGACTTTGGTGCTTTATTTCTTTAAGTGTTGTGGAAAAAATGTCTATTGACTCATCGCAATTATTAAAAAGCCTGCAAATTCTGGGGATAGGGGAATTGGATCCTGATACAGTTTTGCGAAATGGGGGATGTATTAGTTTGATAGGGTGACGCGGATAATTATAAGGAAGGTTAAAATTAATCTTACTTAACAACTGGGGGCAGTCTATTTTATTCCAAAGTAATTTAAAAAGAAAAAGTAAATCTATACCTTTTTTGGCTAAATGATGATGGTACAAAAATCTTTTTTAAATTCTCTCTAACCTAATCGCCTTGCAGTAAATCGCTTCGCTAATTACGCATAAACATAGATCACTTTTTTATTTATATACCATTGAAAGTATATACGATCAGTGATAGATACAATTTAGTGCAATATGTATTGAGCTGAGTGATATGTACAGGTTTGTCCCTGTTCGGCGAGAGACGAGGATCGTCGTCGGCTCCCCGCACCCCCCGGCGCGCCGCCTCCCCGCGCGCCGCGTCCTCTGCCAGCGACGAGCGGTACTCCGACACCGATAGCTTAGCCAGGTGAGGCACTAGGCTAAGTGATACAAACAGCAGTTCTAACTACGGAATAGATGAATAAGGTTGGAATGGTATTGTGGGCGTGGCGAGCGCGCCATATTTATGATTCGAAAATCATAGCGCGACCGATTAATTCATTCACTGCGTTTAGTGCGCTTCGGATTACTTCGGAACACAGAGCTCTGCTTTAAAATGCCGTGTTGTGCAATTATAACCTGTAAAACAAAAAGTCAGACCGCAAGTGTAGAGCGAGGAGGTATATCTTTCCATCGGTAAGTCGAAAATAACATTTAATTACAATTTTATTTGTAAAAAACATAAAAATATTCTGATCACTATGAAATTCCGAACATTATCAACATTATTGCAACAAGTTACAAAAAGTATACATTTCCCGATGTGTACTCACTTAATCAACGCAATGACCAAGCTACAATGTACTGCATGCACCACACTTCAACCATTGACGTTTCGACCTTTGCCCTGATTGGCCGTGATGCATGGCGCATGTTTATCGACAGTGAGTTACAATCAGTAGCAAGCTCGCGATTTAAGTGTGTGTAATTTATTTGTGTGCGTTATTCGCATAAGTAACGGGCCTCTTGCTTGTAGTGGAGTTGCTTGTAGTGGGAGACAAGCGGCGACACGCGTTCTCATACAAATCAGGAACTATTTCCTTTCTAACCTCTTTTATCTGTTCTGTGGTTCTAACGATCGTGAGCCGATTTCCGGCCTCCTACAGGGTGGGCTTCCGTGCGGTAAGTAGGGGTAGCTCACCGTCCGGTAAGGAGTTGTCAACACTTCAACAGTATTGACGGGGCTCGATAAAGTTATTGTTTGTCCAGGTTGCAGGAATGTACTAGATACCGCTGCCCAGGTATGTAAGGGCAACTGAAGAATCAGTGTGGGTTTTAATCAGTAGAAGTCTGACACTCCGTTATGCTCCATCCAGAGCGGGAGGAGTTGTTTGATAATTAAGATTTTTATGTTTATTTGTTGGGTGAGAGACGCGAACTGTGGTGGCAGAAAAACCCCATCTCCGCCCGAACACGAGTTTCAGTGGTCAATCTGGTACAGTGGTACCCAACTGATATGGCACGTCGTGAATCTTCGTTCGCATAGAAAAGAAAGTATGGCCCCGAAGATTAACGAAAAATCGTTTAAAACTGACAATTAACCTTAGATCAGTAAAATAAGGTTCATAATACACTACAGCTGTTAGTTCCGTCTCATTCGCGTCACGCGTCGCGCGCTAACATGGTGACAGCTGCCGACCAATAGAAGAAAATTCATTTTATACTACACCTGCTTGGAAAGGACCTTGATACTTTATCAAATTTACGGTAGAAAGTACGTCATTGCATATCGAACAAATATGCGGGGAGAAAACGCATCTGAGCGGGAGAGAAAAGTGTATGAAAATCCATTTCTTACGTGGTTTTTCTTTTTTAATTTTGGGTAAGACTATGCGCCGGTAACCTAAATATCAAAAGCCAAAAAGTTTTTACAGTGAGTTTTTATCTCCAAGTTCGCAAAATGACACTGGCCACTAGCTGTGTGTTGGATGGTGTCGGGCTGGCAGTGCGACCCTGCGGCGGCAGGATAAACAATTTGAAAAAAGAACATGTAAAAATTGCAGACGCCATTGGCGCCATTTTCAATTTGTGTGTTGTTTGAGGATTCAGTTTTCGTAGAAAGTAAAATAAAACTATCAAAATGATAAGTAGTGATAGTGATGATGAAGATTTTTTAACTCCGCCGCAGTTGAAGGAAACAGCAAAAATACTGATTGATAACCTTTTACCACAGAAATCAATTAAAAAATATAATAAAACTTATGACGATTTTTTGCAATGGAAAAGTGAAAAAAATGCGGCATCTTTTTCTGAAACTGTTTTGCTAGCTTATTTCAGTGAAAAAGCGCAAAAATACAAACCAAGTACGTTATGGTCTATGTTCTCAATGTTGAAAAGTACTATTTATTTTCCACTTAGGTGTAGTATAAAGCACTATGTATCACTCGAGAGAAAGTGCGATTCCCGATCTCGGGTGTTTTAAAACACTCGCCTACGGCTCGGGCTTCAAACGACACCCTCGACGGTAATCGGTCACTTTCTCCTCTCGGTGAACAATGTACTATTCTGCGCAGGTACATTGGGAAGCCATATCAGTTGGGTACTACTGTAGTTACTTAACCGAATGCAGGCCCAGGTTGGCTGTTGTTAATATAATCTGGCCAAATGGGGTATCCTTGACCTATCGCGAACGCAATGCCAGTGTGGAGCCCCTGTATAAAATATGGCCCACCTCTTGTCATGCCCGTCGTGGACATCCACCTTTACCTTGCAGGATCTTAACGAGGTCAATACAAGAGCTGTTCAGGTAGCTGCATATTGATCCAAAGACGTTTGAGCATCGACACGAAAAAGGAGAAGGTCTGAAGATAGGTCGTAGGCAATTTTTTAACACGCTTCTATTAGGTCGAACTGTAACAAACTAGTTAATAAAATCTAAGAATCTGAATTATACATACTGTTGTATCATCATGAAACTTGGCATTTGTATGTAGATTATGTACATGACAACACAATATTATTTTGATATTTATATTGTGTTGTCTATTGATTTTAACAGAACTATTCGTCATTGTAAGTAGTTCTTTAAATTTTTTTAAGTTTTTGCACATGAGTTCACGTAGTTTGTATTTAGTTGAAGTTTGTAATTTAACTGTAAAATCAGAAGGACGGGCGATTGAGAGCTGATATACAGTTTTATGCCTAGTTTAGCCCCAATACCTAACATTTTTGTGTACTAACTCATACTTCCAAGAATTCAATGTATTTGGCAAAACAGTGTACAATTCTCTTGCAGAAAATTAAATATTATGATGGATTATGATGGATGGAATCTTGGACTGCCTACTAGTAAACATATCGAGTTTGAGCTCATTAGATCATTTTACCATATTCTGACCATTTCTCCTGATAACGAGGACATTTGATTATTATGGTACCATTGAGCTGTTCTGATGATGGGTCTGGAAGATGGCTGATGGAACCTTGGACTGCCTACCAGTAAACATATCGAGTTTGCGCTCATTACATTATTGTATTCTGTTAGTTCACGTTAAAGGGGGATAATTTTTGGCTTTTTAGTGCAGTAAATTAAAGCGTGATAGTTTTTTAAATTTTAAATTTATTTTCACTAGAAATAATTTATATGGCATAACAACGTTTACCGCGTCAGCTAAGTAATATTATATTGTGTATTTTTTTTTGTTTTCTGCAATGTAAGTGATAAGGAAGTAATGAAAGTTCTGAAATCTGCACCGACAAGCTACTACATAATATAATGAAGTCATCGTTAGGTCTCGGGCTCGATTCCCCATTGACGGTATGTATGTATGTCGGGCAGGTATCCGCAACTCCACGACCATGCGCGTATTTTGCGTAAGGGTAGAATTTCTCTTCACTTGAGTGATGGATTGATCCATGCCAGTTCCTCCAGGAAGACGAGCAACGCCCTTGTTTTGCTTACCATTTCTCAGAGGGTACCTGGGTTGTCGAAGTATTTAGTCCTGTAATCCGCGACTACAGTGCAGCTCAGTAGCAGGTGTGCTGCTGTTTCCCATTGACGATACTCCCGAGCCTCGAAAAGCACGTTAAGCCGTTGGTCCCGATTTTCATTTCTACATCTTTGACAGTCGGGCAGTCGTAGTTAGAATCCATAAAATCTGGCGCTGGTCTGGTCAACGAGTATCGTGTTACCCAGTTACTGGGTTGTGGAGGTCAGATAGGCAGTCGCCCCATGTAAAACTCTAATACTCAGCTGCAACCGGATAGACTAAGGTCCGTATTACAGAACGTTCCTCAAGTCCAGTTTGAGCTTAATTCGCCCGATCTCAGTTTAAATATAGAATCTGCACTTGAGCATTGGTTTTATTCCAGAATGGTAATAAAACTACACTCAGATTCAAATCGAACCTCAAGCAGAGAATATCTAATTGTCTATGCATCAGTCCGTTTTCGTTTACGTTTTATTTTCTTCGTCTCCGCTGTTCCGATCTACGAATGATCGTAAATAATTCAATTTACTTTAATACCAAATTTTTAAGAATAAAAAGTATGTATTGCACGGTTTCACTATAGAAATTATTTTTTAAGAATTTGTAAAAGCAAATTCTTGAAGGTAAAAGGTGTTAAGGCAATATTTTCTAACATATAAAAATATAGCAAGAGTAACTTGTTCGTGGAACGGAGTGGATCCTAAATAATGTCTGTGACAGTGTTGTTTTGAATTGCTCATTAATCATATAATAAGTAATATTCAAATAAATAATTAGTATTCTGAACTTAGTATTCTGAAACAATCACGCATACAATCAAAATGGAACTTTAGTTTATGATTTATTGGATCTTTTTCTTTACATGTCTAACACCAGTTACGTAATTGAAACATTTTCGCTCGATTCATTTTTTAATCGAAAATTATGTCTTTTTTAAAGATTATTCAAAATTTGATCAAGATTACTTGGCTTTTATGTCTAAAATTGGTATTGACAGTAAGAAAATACATATAGTTTATTATACAAATGTAAGATATTTTTTTCTCTAGATCAATTATTACTTTAGATATAAACGAAATATGAATTGAGACTTACGGCATTTAGTTTCGAACCCGAACATGGTGAAAGAACGCACGCGATATTCAACTTTATTACTGCTGTGTTAGTGTTTAGCACACAACGGCCTAACCGGGGGTGCATGGGGGCGGAGCTTGCGTGAAAATTATTTTAGAGTGCCTGGTCTTAAGCAGATAATGACTTTTCCCAATTTTAACAAATAGAATACTATACAGGGTTAATTGTAAAACACCAAAAACCTCTCAGGACTATGTTACTAACATCATAATCAACAACTTTTGTTCTATGACTTTTATAAATTCGTCATATTTTAGTTCACCAGATTTTCATATAAAAATAAAATATTTAAATTGAACGCCCTAAACGCATGTAGCGTCTATGCAAAGCAAAAGAAAACGATAGTATAAATTGCTTTCTTTTGCTTCGCATAGAGTTCGTAACATTTAGGGCGTTCAATTTAAATATTTTTATTGTTGTATGAAAATCTGGTGAACTAAAATATGACGAATTCTTAAAAGTCATAGAACAAAAGTTGTTGATTATGATGTTAGTAACATAGTCCTGAGAGGTTTTCATTGTTTTACATTTAACCCTGTATTTTTCTTATAACAACATGTATAATTTTCAGTGTGGAAATGCTAACGGACGACCAGATAGCGTCGCTGATGCTAGACGCACAACTAGAAGCGGTGTGCGAGCGACTAGCCGGAGTCGTCGTAAGACAGCCGCGCTCGCCGCATTCGCCCGAGCATAGATACTGACCAGGTAACTAATACAACACAAATATTTAAATTTGTTGAAGGCTCGCGTTTGACCACCATCTGCTCGTTGGTCAAGTGGTCGCTAGTGTTACTTCTGAGCACGTAATCTCGGATTCGATTCCTGGATCGTGCAAAAAGTGCGATACAACGTGTAATTTAAAGGGTATATACATACCAAGTGCATGGCTTCTTAGGATTATTTAGATATTACAAACGAATATGGCAAGGGTTTTGTAATCCTAAGTCTACGTGTGTAGAACTTATTACAAATTCCAATACACTGATACCAGAGACCGAATTTTTCAAATTCAGAAGAACGAAAAGAATTATCGTGTTATTGGCAAGTGACGTGGAAAGTTATTGACCCTCGTAGTGCTGTGACACGTTTGTTATGATTGGTATTCAAGAAATATATGAAACCAATAATTTGGTATCAATTCTTTGAGTCAGTTATTTTGTGCTGAAACTGTGCATAGAGACTCCATACCAGATGTTGTCTTCAGCCCTTTTGGATAGATATGGGGTTTCCGTTAAAACGTTGTATAGTTTTCTTAAAGAATTTCTCAGTAATAGACTGGAGTTTGGAAGTTGTCGATGTGAAACCCCGAAAAGCACGTTAACCTGTGGTCCCGGCTGTTATGCGGACATCTTTGAGAGTCGTTACGGGTAGTTAGAAACCAATAAATCTGAAACTTGTCTGGTCTTGCTAAGGGGTATCGGGAAGAAATCAAGACAAAAATCAAAACACCTAACTGCCGCCATCTTGCAAGAAGTTTTATTTGCTATTTCTGCTAAAGAGTTTACGTTTTAGCTATTATAAATGTCATAAAATGTGCTAAAAAAAACACTATATTATTTGAATAATTATTTTATTTTGTATAATAAGAATCAAAACTGTTGGACTGTCTTAATATCTTGTAAATGCTCCCTGGCTGTCTATTACAGCTTGCAGTCGTGATTGCATGGAGCTAACCAGACGAGTGCAAATATCAGTCCCTCGCATGTTCTCCCATACTTCTTGACAATGTTGAGCCAGATCTTCCTTTCTTCGTTCATTACGGTGATCCCATCGCTGCACCATTAAACCCCACAGATTTTCTATGGGATTCAGGTCCGGGAATTTAGCTGGCCATGGAATCACCGTTATGTCTGGATGTGCTTCAAACCAGGTCCTGACAGTCCTTGCTCGATGTATGGCAGAATTATCGTGAACAAAATTAATATTTTCCATTTCGTGCTGTGGATACACAATCCTTACAGACGGAAGCATAAAATCTTCCAAAATCCTTATATAGTTCACGGCATTTGCACGAGGTGGTAGTTGAACAAGCTCGCCTACACCTTCGGAGCTCATCCAACCCCACATATTAACAGTTATCCTTCCTGATTCCCTATTTGGTATGACGTTATCTGCATCATACCGTGAACTGTTATATCACCATAGGTGTAAGCAGCCATGATCGCTTGATTGGAATGACTTCTCATCACAAAAAATAGTTGATGACCAATCGAAATTTAAAAATCGGTGTGCGAAATTTACACGTGCGGTTTTATGAGCGTCTGTCATATCGACTTTGTAGGCAGGAATCCTATGATGCAAATTCATTGAGTGAAGATGCCTTCGGATGGTTCTGGGATTCACATCAAAACGTTCCGCGTAACGCTGCGTTGGTAAAAATCCATCAACTTCATATTCGCGGAGCATTTCAGTTCTCTGAGCTTCGCTTAATGCAGAAGGGCGATGGTTGTTTCGGCGACGATCATTTATATGTCCTTCTTCGGCGTATCGTCTTACCCACAAAGAAACGGTGTTTCGCTAAAAAAATAACAACTTTCAAGTTAATGGACTTAGATAATTACCTTTTTAAAAAAAATCAAAAACATATAGAATGAGTGAATAAGCTCACCGTCAAGTGCAGATCTCTCGAAATTGCACGAATGCTCAGACCCTGCTGATGCATTGTTATGATTCTATAGCGAATTTCTTCAGAAATTGCAGCTGGCATTTTCGCGTTAATAACTACGGCTACGATTCACCAAAATTCGAAATTTTCGTCTCCAAATTTTAAGATTTCAGAAATAAAGAGTATTTAATGAGGACTATTTCAAAGGAGGTCAGTATCAAATAGATGGGATACACGTAAGCACCGTTGTATGGATTTATCATTGACAACTTATAAAGTCATTTTTCAACCTCTATGGATAAGACTATTTCCGATTATTAGTAATTTGTCATTTTGTTTCCGAGCATTCGGTTTGAGTTCGTGTTTAATCGTGTAATCTCGTGAATGTATAAAACTGCAAAATTGGAAATCTTGAAAGTGGCTTATCAATTATAGTCCGTGACTGTACATAAATTTTAAATAAATAAATTAACGTAACAATACATTTCTGTTATGATAGTACTGACAAGAACTCGATCATTGGCTTATATTTCCCGTTTGTTTTTTTCAGGTCTCATCTATGCAGAAAAAACATGAAAGTGAGAGAGAAGCACAGTTGAAAAGTTACGCTTAATAGCCGTATAAGTACATCGAGAAATGCATTCCACTTAGTAACAACTATAGTTGTGGCGCTAACACTTTTTGTATCAAAAGTACCACTTTGAAGAATCGTGGTAGAAATATTTCTTAATTGTTGTTAAAAAAATGTGAATATCATTCTATATAATTTTTTTTTCTTTTATGTTACTGTATGCTATTACTTCCCCGCTTTGGATATCTGTTAACGATACTATTGTGATAATGTAATAATAGTCTTATTTATTTGGCTATTTGGCATACAGTCTGATAATAACCACCTTTAGCCATTCACTTCCTTTTGAAAAATCCACCCTGTATATACATTGAAAATGTATAGATAGACAGATATATTCTTTATTGTACACCATAACAGTAAAACAAATATAGACTTAACAACTAAAAAGGGTGATACAATGGGCGGTCTTATCGCTAAAAGCGATCTTTTAATTAGGTATAATATATACCATAAATTCACATTCAACATTCTCCTTTTGTTTTATGTACGTGTATACATAGAAATGACATATAAAATGTGTTAGTGCTACCACTATGTAATTTTTGAAGTAAGTTTGGAGTGAGATAAATTTATATACACGTTCATACTTACATCTCCCTTCTTTTCTACTTGCCAAAAAAGGATAGCAATAGTTCTCTCACTACCCTCTTACTTCACCGTTAGCTAGACAAATAACGTCATCTAGCGGCAATAAACATAATAACACCAACACAAATTAAACTAGTCTATTACTAACGCCTATTATCTGCGTTTAAGTATACTTCGCATGTATTGGCAAATTCTTATACCGAATTAAAAAACATGACATTTAGTATAATATTATTCTTTTTTACCCTGGTCTTGGACCATAAAACATATTGTGAGGTAGGTTCTAGGACCAAAAATCCCAGTAGTATTAGGCTGAATTATTATTATTAACCAACATGACATATAGCTCTCAATAATATAAAAATTAATTTAATAAGATATTATATTGTATTTTAAAAATACATTATTATTTACGGTTTATTCTTTTAGATATATAAAAGGGTATCAGATATTCGCCAATACGTAAGAAGTCTTGTTTAATTGTAAGATCGATAAAATAAAACTACTCAAATTAACGCTTATTCGTCGATTAGTAAACATATCAGCGAAGAGCTGTGTTCACTGGGTGATATATTGGGCTCTATTACTAGAGGTATAGGGTATATTTTTCTTAAGTTGATTGTATCGCTCAAAATTGGTTATTAAATGCTTGAAGTTCTTGTCAGTTTGTGGAGGATTTGAATTGCACATATAGTTTACAATATGCTCTAACCTGGACAATACGTGTTTGTACTGTTTGATAGATACATAAGAATATTCTTTATTGTACAAAAATAATTTAAACACACCTGTTTCACAATATTGTTAACCTATGGTTACAATGGCGATCTCATCGCTGATAGCGATATCGTCCAGACAACCTTTGGATGGACTTTACGAAAAAAGAAAATTGACTTATTGGTTGGAATTTCATGTTTGTAATTTAATTTAACAACATTTAAATCTATTTCATTTGTTGTTAAAATATTCTAAAACTAACAGTCGCGCGTGGACTTTATCACAATAAAAACATTACCCTCCTTCTTTGCAGTCGGATAAAAAGTAGCCTATAACCTTCCTCAAGCTACTTCCAAAACAAATTTTATCCAAATCCACCCAGCACTTTCAAAGATTAGCACAAAAACAAACAAACAAACTTTTCCGATTTATAATATTAGCATAAATTAATTATTCGATACTCCACAAGCTCGGAAATTTCACGAAAGCAAATGTTTCAATTGCGTACTAAGTTGCTCCAAATTCTTTGAAGGTTTTTCCCCAAAAGTCGCCCAATGAATACAGTACTTACCATGTTATTTTCGTACAAACGTACATTTAATTTAGAGCAAGATTAAATATCACAATTTATGTTCGTGTCTAGTTTTTGCTGAAAACGCGTAATTTTAGTGTTCCAGTGATGTTTTGTGTATAATAATAAGGGGAGGAGATATGTAATTATGTGATACATTTAATATAAAATTGCTTTCTTGCCTTTTTCACAGCATAAGTAACAAAATGCTTAAATATTGGGAATATTCATGGTTTTTTATTAGGCAAATGGTATACTGGTTACCTATAGTAAATAATCACGAGATCTTATTTTAAATACTTTCATCACTAGCAAAGTTTTAAACGTTAAAATTGATTTTAAGAAAGAGAGATCCGACTCGGCTTGTGACGTCAAAAGTTATGATGCCTATACACCTACCATTGAAAATAGCGTTTCCCGAAAGAGACAGATATATTTGTTAAAAACTGTTATTTATATCTCCTTAGTTATAGGACCAAAAACTAAATACATAGCATTTTTGAGAAATATATTGTTCCATTTTAGTTAAATAAAAATAATATTAATATATTATGTTAAGGAAAAGAAATCAAATTTAGAACAAACACGTATACTTTTGTTTTCTAGACTTAGAATCAAGGAATATTTAAACAGCGTCGAAGCGTCAATCTAGTAATCAAAATAGCGTCATTATAATAATTACTTTGTATCTCCATACAAATGTGTGCATTCCGTTGTGGAGATATGGCTCAATATGCTATGTACAGACGTCAGCACAGCTATCCGAAACTTTCAAAATTACTCAATCAACTTTGAACCTAATGCTTTAGCGATAAAGTTAATAAATAACCTATTAAAGAAATTTTACAGATTGTAGTAGCTTGAAGTCCTCGCGTCTGTACATTTTAAATAGACGTTCGAACTACACGTCAGTATACAGTCATTATTTCTCGCCTGTAAAAGGCTTATTTTGCTTTAAAATCTGCATTATTTTCTTTTCTAACAAAGGTATCTCCTCCCCTAACCATAGGTTAATAGTAAAATGTGGATTGTTCGCAACGTACCGATAATAAAGTACTATAACGTAAGCATCGCCTAACACTTGCCTATCGACTTTGTGTCCTAGAATAATTAGATGTTTACTTGAAACTGGTTGAGTGTTTGTTGAATGACTGACAATATTGAGGACCTTATTCTTATTATTATTATCTGGCAATGATTACATGGGGCTATTTTTTCAAGCTGAGATTCCGACTTTACGGAATACGGAACTTTAATAGGGGGCTCAGTATGAGCTTGCAATACCATTAAGGTTTTCGAAAATCATCGCTTTGTTTCTTTCTTCATCTACAAGTTGTGAAAGAAAAAAAGCGATAGTTTTCGAAAACATCAACAAAAGTATTTCAAAGTCATACTAAGCCTAATAAAGATCACAGAGGATTTTTGCTTGTCGCATCTTCAGAATGAATATTTAAATAAAGGCAGATAAATGATAGAATAAGTATTTGTTTACTATATTCTAATATTCTGAAGATGCGATGTGTCTAGCCTGAAAAAATACTAGTAGAAACCTAGCGTCGTGTAATCTGTTTGTTCATTCTTAATTAAATTTAAATACAATCTCTTAGTTCAAAAACATATGTTTTTCTAACGTAGTCAATACTACAGTAGCGACCTCTCTGGTACTAAGAGCATAATTTTGTCTCAATTTAATTTACTAGAAAAGATATTCTTATTTTTATTTTAACAAACTGTTATTATTTTGTATTATTATAGGCTGTGCAATCAAAAAATGAAAATTTTCCTATTGTGTTAAAGGCTTTAGAGCTCAAAACGCAGTGTTAGGTAGCTAAGTAACCAATATAGCGCGAGAGGGTTGATTCCATGAAAGAATCTATGTGATCCGTCGATTCCAAACGACAGTATTGGATTTTTTTTTTATTATGTTTCGAAAACAATAATAAAGACGGAAAAAGTCTCTTCATAAAATTTGTTGTGTTTTAAGGCTGTGCAATCAAAAAATGAAAATTTTCCTATTGTGTTAAAGGCTTTAGAGCTCAAAACGCAGTGTTAGGTAGCTAAGTAACCAATATAGCGCGAGAGGGTTGATTCCATGAAAGAATCTATGTGATCCGTCGATTCCAAACGACAGTATTGGATTTTTTTTTTATTATGTTTCGAAAACAATAATAAAGACGGAAAAAGTCTCTTCATAAAATTTGTTGTGTTTTATCTGCGTAATTTTTTATCGAAATGATAATTCAATAAAATGTCTCCAATATTTTTGTTAATGTTACTGACGGATAAATAGTTTTTTTTTTCAATAACATGTTGCCGTGATGTCAGAGTTTTAGTAGCTACAATATAATTGCTCAATATAATTCAATTCGCAAACAATCGCGTAAGATTACAATCTGACCTGATGGTCAGCGATGAAGTGGTCGAAGATGAAGCACGCTTACCTAGAAGTCACCTATTCACTATTGACTTAAAGATCTCCAGGTTGTAGCTATTAGAAAACTGACTCCGGCAACGAATTCTACTCCTTTCTAATGTGTCTTGTGTGTTTAATAGGATAGTTTCCTTTATTCAAAAATAATTATTCTTTTTGGTCCGTCACTTGGTTTCATATAAAAATATTGTACACGAATTTGTTTGCTATTCCAAAAGAAACTCAAATGACAGAGACCAAAAGCTTCAAACTTCCGAAGTGGGGATTCCGACGTCACTTATTGTTAAAATGTATACGAAAGAGTGACGTCACCGTGTCTATTTAGATCACGTTTAAAAAAAATGCTTTTCCAATGTTTTTTTGGTAATCGTGACGGACTAAGTAGATTATTCTAAGGAAAATACCTTAGTCTTGCCATTAACGAATTTAGTTCTTTTTTTTTATTAAAGGGTTGCGCAGGCGTCCATTCTGACTGCGTGTCTTTTACAATAGGTATAATTAATTGGAATTGAATATTCTCATCTCAGTGTTCACAGTATTATATTTATTTTATAATTTATTTCGCATTAATTTTGTAATTTCAACAATTTTGTGAATAGCCATGTACTAAGTACAATCACCCGCCAATTTTATTTATAAGAAGTTTAAATATATAAAAAAATAAATAGTGATATTATCAATATGTTGATATACTCCAAAATCATGACAAATTTTTATAAAACTAGATTTATTTTGATTATATCGAAGAAATCGTGTGTTCTGAATCTTATACCTTATAAAAATAATTCATACAATTGTATATTATGACAAAAATAAATAAAAATATATTAATTTTCATTTCAGATTGTAAACGCCCTGTTTTATTTATGCGAAGTTTAATTACTGTACTATAACAACATAAATTTAGTGTAATACAGGTATTTTTTATTCAATAATAATTAAAGAAAAAATATCACCTTCGTGACATTAGTTTAATTTTTCTGTAATTTATTTTGAATGACGGAATGTAAATTGCATTTAAAAAAGTTTAATTACTTTGATTTATGGTCCATATTTGACTGTAAAGCGATAGTGTGACTGAAATTTACATAAATTTAGTTATTTTTGGGATAGGATATTACCTATTATGTTATTATATTATATTAAAATTATAGAAATAGATTCAGTAAATGATCCTGAACAAACCAATTTGAGAAAATGCATTTATTGTATAATATGTTATTTATCTTCGCGTAAATAAAGCATCCGTCTTCCATAAAATGTTTCACAGATAATTAAAAAGATATATTGTTATATAATTTCCATTACGTTTGAAGACAAGTATATCGAAACGGTTGGAGATGTGTAAATCGTGTTGTTAACTATTGTAAGTTGTATTTCGGCAGTTAGTGTAGTTCGCGACTCTGGTTGAAACATTGTTAATTATAATTAGTTTTGGCAATGTATAAATCTAAATGACATAACACACATTTTTCTCAATCATGATGGGATATACTACAAGTATAACTTCATATCAGTATTTTACATAGAACGACTGCATACCTGACCTCTACAACCCAGTTACTGGGTGGATTTTTTAATGGGCGTAAATTGAAACAATTGGAAACATTTTTAATTGTTATTGTGTAATAAATATTCTATTTGGATGTTTGATCCAAACCGAATGCATAATTAACTTTTTGTAATAATAATAATTTTTCCATAAGACCTTTGATTGATTAAGTCCGCTTGATTATATAGTTTGTTCTATAATAAAATAAAAAAGTAATTCACTTCTAATAAATACCTTCCCACTTGCCATTTGATTTACGCATTGCCAAAATAAACTTAAAAATAAATATCGCAATAATATAATAAGCTCTAAACTAGGGTCGCATTTTAGACGCTTTTGAGCTGAAAAGACGCATAATATTATAATGTTGTAGCACAAATACTTGCAAGCGTAGCAATATTCAGTATTCGGCAGGAAATATGGCATTGCGGGTTTTGGAAAAGGCATACCAAGCCGAACTTTTATCAAAAATCTGATGCTCCATATTAACTGTCTTATACTATAACTAATTGTTAGAACAATGCAATGTACAGTCACTATATTTTTAAGAAGAAATATCAAAATGGCGGATGATAAAGAAAAGTATATAATGCTACATAATATTATTCTATTTTTTATCAAAATACTCAGAAAAGCAGCTATTTTTAAAAGAAATATGTCATTCATATTGAGGAATAAATAAATCAGTTTATTTTTACTATTGGTAGCTTTAATTTTATTTTAGTTATTGGAATATTTTGTGGATTCATTGATCAGTACGGATGAACGCAGATAAAGAATGGAAATTGTTTTCATTGAGAAAATGGGGTATTTGACAACTATCTATAAGCTAAATTAATACTTATTTGAAATAAGTTACTAAACCACAAACTATGTTAAATATTACCACCTAACTTTAATACGTTTCGTGAAAATAAATAAAATCATTGGAAAATTAGTGAAGTTAACCGTTTCCGTGCGGATGATGCCGCACAGGCACCATGTAAATCTATTGCGTATGGCGTATGGTGCCCGAGAGGATACAAAACTGAAACATAAAAAAGTCAGCTAAAACGACATTTGTCAAAAGAGTCCCGTAAATAAAAGTGTCTTTATTTGTCACCCATATCATGCCCACAGAGTTCGTTTCAAGTAATTTCGTAAATTAGCAGACTTCAGGGGTTGTAAACCAAGTTGTCGAGTCACATTTTATTATTGATTATAATTCTAACAGCCAACTTTCTGGAATGTTTCTCAAAAAATTTAATGCTTTTGTCATAAGGTTCAAAACTCAAACTCAAAACATGATGGAGTTACAAAGAGTGCGAGGCGGATCGGCGACCTAACAAACAATGGGTTTTTCCCATTTTTTGCGCTGTTCCTATGTCTGTTCCTGTGCCTATAATAATATATTTCATTTTTTTTTTTCTGGGTAACTCTACAACAAAATAAAAAGGTTGTCAATTAAACGCTTAACAAAAATCTACATTTTTAAGTAGACAGTCATAGATATTTTTTATCAATAAAATAAATTTACATTGTTATCCAAATAAAACCCTTCATAATCATGTAAGTGTTTGTAGGTACGAGTAGAATATTTTTGATTCATTAGATTCGGACTTCCCATTCAGTTATATGTTCTATATTACATTGTTTTGTAGAGAAACAATTTTACCATCAAAATAGCGGATTTAAAATTGTTTCCCTACATAACACTGTATAATAAATAAATATCACCTCGCTGCAAACTCAAAAAGTACGTGAACAAATTCTATATAACACTCTTGAATAAATACATCCATAAAAGAATGCAAAAAGGTTTACAACACCTAATAGAAATTAGTCAATTACCTTGCATTTCCATAAAAACACACAGATCGTCACTTTTAAATGCACTGAACGAATTTACTGACTGATTACGTTCGATACACAATGGCAAATGACTCTTTAACAAGTGGAAACACGAGAACAAGCTAAAATTTACAATTCATGGCGGATGATTCCCCGGCGCTTGGTGCCCCAGAGGCATCACGAAATTTTTGTTTGACGCCAGGCACCAAAGATTGCTAAAAAGACCTCCACACGGAATCGGTTATTTACTGAATGACAAAAAATCTCTATGGTATGACTTGCTAGTGACATGCAACAGGCGTTGTCTCTGATAATTATAGAACACTCCAACTCCGTAATTTTTGGATTTTCTTTTGCCCATACTATGAGCTAAGCAATGAATAAATAAGTAAATTACATATTATAATCTTAGAAATGTATGGATTAATGGATGATTAATCTATGGTCACCAAACTATTCGATCGTTGGTATATTGATCACCATTGATCGTACTACACGAAACATACAATGCGACCACACAAATCGTTTGAAGTCGACCATTAACATCAATCGATATATCATTGCTTTACTTACTGTTCAATGAATCAATCAATTCGTTCCAACATAATCGATTTAGCTAATTTATCAATCAATTTCGTTCTTAAATCGGTGTGTACAAAATAGAGTATTTTCCTGTGCTCAACAATGATATATGTATATGGATGTATATTTGAATCGTCAGTTAGATTTTAATACATTGAAAACGTATTCTTTGCGTTTTCAAATCAATAAAAATGTTTAAAGATCAAAAGCATTCTAAGTGGGGGCTCTGTTGACATCACTTGGTTGCTAAAAATTACACAACGGTTTGACGTCACGCGAAATTTCAACTCACTGTATCGTCTTCATGTTTTAATTACGCGTCAAAATAAAAAATACATGTTCAATATAATAAGTGAGTTTTTAGTTGCTAAATAGAATAATACAGGAAAATGCCCTATTCTGTCCACCATTTAAATTCCGATCTTGGTGCTATGCTTGTCGGCTTTTTAATGCTTGCAAAACTTTATAAAAACTCGCATTCCTTAAATAGCAGCTGGGAAAGAACTATTAAATTATTATAATTATTTATAATTATTTTTAAACAAATGTAATAAATATACAATACTTGCAAGTGCAACTGAAAATGTTTTATATTATAGAACAATAATAATTGTATGTGTTTTGTTACGGATCTATGGTAGATAGGTGTTGTGTATTTAAAACTACGTATGTACCTAATTAATATATTCTGTACATATTGTCTGTATGTATTGTGTAGTTAATATATTCTGATATTATTATTAGAATATATTTACTGCGAATGTTACTACATTACTGCAAACACCACGATTTTATACCTAATATAGGTAGGTACCTACGTCGACAATCGAAGGTATATACTATCTATATTTTGTGAAAAAATGTGCATTTAAATTCTAGTTAATTTCATAAAAATTCGTTATTGTTCAATTCGTGTGTTTGCAATAATTCAGTGACGTATACGAAGCAAGTATTTTTTATAAGCGTTTATTTTTATGCATAATTACGATTTATGTAAATTATTTGAATATTCCATTCAAAGTCTATCAGTAATTATTAATTTAAAATAAAACATACTCTGTCTACCATCGATCCGTAGATCAGCTTTAGTGATTATGTTGTCAGTTGTGATAAAGTGTACAAAAGTTAGCGATAACGTGTACGATGTACATACGGGGAGACGCCTTCACATTATATTATAATAAATTAATATTAATAAGTCATTTGTGGTTTTCATTTTAACCCTTTAAATTTTTATTTATTTACTCTTCATGCACATAGGTACAAAAGCGGGCTTAGAACACGCACACCACGTTTTTTTCAGGCGCAGTCGACGTGCGTCGCAAATAACAGTGACTAGCTGCAAACGTTCATAAAATTGTAAAACTTAGATTACTACTTTTTCGCTTGCTCAACAACAACACACTGACTATTACTATTTATGTAACTCGGCTCAGAAGTAGTTAGGATATATATACTCTTAATTGTACACCATTACAGAAAACAATTGGTGATACGATGGGCGGTCTTATCGCTAAAAGCGATCTTTTACAGACAACCTTTGGAAAGATTTGACACAGAAGGAGAAAATAAGTATACGGGTAATCTACAATGTAACCTATTGACAATACATGTATACTAACATACACTATAAATATATTGTACATAAACTATAAAATATATAATAATACCAGAGATCTTTTACTATCATTTTTTACAATGTTTTTAAAAGAAGAAAGGATTTTTGTTACCACAGAACAGATAAAAGAGGTTAGAAAGGAAATAGTTCCTGATTTGTATAAGAACGCGTGTCGCCGCTTGTCTCCCCACTCTTTAGCTTGACTACAAGCTAGAGGCCCGTTACGTATGCGAATTACGCACACAAATAAATTACACACACTTAAATCGAGAGCTTGCTACTGATTGTAACTCACTGTTGGTAAACATGCGCCGTGCATCAAGGCCAATCAGGGCAAAGGACAAAACGTCAATGGTTGAAGTGAAGGACGCAACCGCATGCATACATTGTAAGCGGACTTGGTCATTGCGTTGATTAAGCGAGTACACAACGGGCAATGTATACTTTTTGTAACTTGTTGCAATAATGTTGTTACTGTTCGGAATTTCATAGTGATCAAAATATTTTTATGCTTTTTACAAATAAAATTGTAATTAAATGTTAGTTTCGACTTACCGATAGAAAGATATACCTCCTCGCTTTATACTTGCGGTCTGACTCTTTGTTTTACAGATTATAATTGCACAACACGGCATTTTAAAGCAGAGCTCTGTGTTCCGAAGTAATCCGAAGCGCACTAAACGCGGCGAATGAATTAATCGGTCGCGCTATGATTCTCGTATCATAAATGTGGCGCGCGCGCCACGCCTACATTACCATTCCAACCTTATTCATCTATTCCGTGTTTGCTACTGACACGGGTAGAGCATTCCACAGCCTTATTATACTTACCAAAGAAATTGATGGAGTGACTCGGTAGTCAGGTACCTCAAGCCGGTGACCTCAGAGATTTTGCATGTGAGTTATGTGAAGGAACTTGAATTGTACTTAACGCCATAGGCATTCTCTACCAGTCACCCAAGGGTGGTGAAGCGATAGCGGTTGGTTTAATTAAGCAGGTTCATTGCTGCAGCGCCTACGACCAGCGTTGGCAACAGCCTCTTCAAGGCAATGGCGCCGAGATTCAACTGACTATCCAGCGACAGGATAGAGCGGATAAAGGTAGTAATAGGCTTAAGATAGTTTCTATGTACCCCGTACATATGTATGTTGGGCCCCGCAAGGCCCCCGAGAATTTGCGTTTTAGGTGCGGTCATTCCCGCTCGTCACCCCTCTCGTTGTCCCCTCAGGTGACGAGTGGGATTTTTTCTAAAAAAAAAATCCCATATGTCACCCCGGGTGACGAATGGGATTTGTTTTAGAAAAAAATCCCACTCGTCACCCCTAACAAAATACCTCTGCTTGTGGCGGTATCCAATATTTTTTATTTAATGTCTTTAAGGGTTACTTATTACCTAACTAAGTATTTCTATAAATCTCAAAATTTACATTAATTAATGAATATATAAACTTACTAGCAGTTGCTCGCGACTTCGTTCGCGTGGGAAGTTTTCCCGTGTAAATCCCGATCCCGTGGGAATTTCGCAAAATCCTTTCTTAGCGGATGCCTACGTCATAACATCTACCTGCATGTCAAATTTCAGCCCGATCCGTCCAGTGGTTTGGGCTGTGCGTTCATAGATCACTATGTCAGTAAAAATAACTTTAAATTCGGTAGTCGGTGTTATTGGTTTTGTATTTTCTTTTTTTTCACACCGCCTTCCGAAATTAAAGTTATTTTTGGCTTTGTAGTGTTTTGATATAGAAGTCGGTTTTATTTTATGCAAAAAAAAAATTTCCCTTTTTTTAGTGGGTCGGTTTGTAATTTATCTAGTTACAAAAGCCAAAATTTCAACTAATTATCACCTTTTACAAAATATTGCTTTTCCCGATGCAGATCCGTTAATTTTTGAGGAGTTCTCCTGGTACTTCACCATCAGCTCTACTTCACCATTTGCATTGTGACGAGCATAAAGTGCTTAACATCCATATTCAAGTAATTGAATCGCAATCCACGAAATACTTATTATTGAGTAGTTTCGGTGGGTCTTCATCATCAGTTCCTTATCCCCAAATGGCGCTTTTCGAGAGCAACTGCACAAGTTAGGTACTATAAGAAATACCCAAAACGCTATAGGTGTGCCTCTAAAATTTGAAGAGTTCCCTCTATTTCTCCATGATTCCATCATCAGATCCTGACATGATGACAATGGGACCAACTAGAAAGTATACCCTTTCAAATTGAGACTGTCAAATCAGTGACGCTCCCCTGCCCTCTTTCCTCTTCCTCTTGACGAAGTTCAAGACGAACGTTTATTTTTTGGCATCACACGTTTCGTGTCAAACGACTTAAAAAATGCGTTACGTGGCCGCGTATTTACTGGCTGTGCTCGGTGGCAAGGCATCCCCGGCAGCAGCAGACGTGGAGAAGATCCTCAGCTCAGTTGGTATTGAGGCTGACGGAGAGAAGTTGAAGAAGGTTATCTCCGAGCTCAATGGCAAGAGTGTTGAGGAGCTGATTGAGCAGGGGCGTGAGAAGCTGTCGTCCATGCCGGCGGGCGGCGCCGCGCCGGTTTCCGCCGGAGCCGCGCCTGTTGCTGCCGCCGCCGAGGAGAAGAAAGAAGAAAAGAGGCCGCGAAGGAGTCTGAATCAGAAGACGAGGACTTGGGCTTCGGTCTGTTTGACTAAATGCACTTCGCAGTTTGCGCGTAGTTGGTCGTTATTCCATTTTCTATGGTGTAAGCGTAACATGTCAGCATTTATGTTTCTATGAAATATATTGCTAATTAAAAATTAAAAAATATTAAAAAGACGATGTTTTTTTCTTTTTATTCCTATAAATCTAACTCTCGTAAATAGATCTAAGCAGTTCTCATTTTTTCTATTTAGAGTTCAAAAACGACTACTTTTAATATTAATTTTATCAGGGGTGACAAGTGGGATTTAAAAACAAAAACTCCCATTCGTCACCTGGGGGTGACATATGGGATATTTTTTAAATAAAATTCCCACTCGTCACCTGAGGGGACAACGAAGGGGGTGACGAGCGGGAATGACCCTTTTAGGTGTGCGCAAATTCTGGGGAGCATTGCGGGGCAAACGTAGGTACATTAGTTTCTTCCTTATGTTAATATACTCTTTCAGCGTACAAAAATGGACACAAACGGAATTTGAGACCTTGGATAGAAGAGTCCGTCTACTAGTGACTACATATCGAATGCATCACCCACGCTCGTCGGCGATGTGACTGTATATCCCGCGGAAGTGTGGTCGAGGCTTTTTGAATGCCTAAACTCTCCACAACAGCGAGGTATGCAGTCTCAGGGAATATTTCTTTGCTTCCGACGTGGGAATGCATCGAGATGAAATTGCGTTAGACAAGGGACTCGCCCCGCGTTTCCTTATGAGTTACACTAACGGTAACAGACAGATATGATAGGAGGAGCTACACGGACGTTTTTTGGACCAATTGACGCGTACACTCATGAGCCATGTATGAGGCACGAGACAGACATCATTGTAGTCTATCCATGTCGACAGACCATTTCTGGAACCTCGAACCTGTTAGCTGATGGCCATATCTATGAAGAATAGCTCCTTAGTAATTGGTCCCAACCCATTCTTATATCCATTTTGAGATGTAAACATGAAGTAATTGTTACCAATGTGTTTATTAATTTTAACTCTCAAAATAGATCCTAGACCGTTATAAGAAGGCACGTCATCGGTCTATAATTTGTGGATTCCGCGGTGCTGCTAGATTTGTGGGGCACGTGGGTAAAGAACTCGGGCAGCGAGCCGGATTCCAAGGCAGTTTGGTACTGAGATGAACGAGCGTGAGTTAAGGAACCCCAATCCACGAATATTAGCTTTATCAGCTAATAAGTGTATTACATGCATTTATTTCCAAAAGGTTCCATTGCTCGATCAGCATTCATGATTATCTAGGACGTGCGTCATACCTGATCACGCTATGCATGTACTACGCTAGCAATAAAGTTAGTATATAAGATCAAGATTTGATTAGATTAAGTTAATTACTGTTTAGTTGTAACTCTGTCCAAATAAAGTTATTTTTATAAATACTTCCGTTGTCGCTCACTTAATTGGCGCAGCCGGTAGGATCTCTGTAGTCAGTCTGCCGTGTATACAATTCTACGAGAAGCAGCCGACGTCCGTGTCTACGGTTTAGCAGAGATCACCGAACAAATAAATTCATTAAGAAGCCACTTCGAGTTACGGAGGAGGACCAGCCACAGCAGTAATTCAGGGAGCATGAAGCTAGCTGCGGAATTGTGAGTAGATCTTTTTCACCTTCCTCTCAGCTCTTCCATTTACATCCCAACCTTGTAATAAGTCTATGTGTGTGTATTATTAGGGATTGGACAACGCCGTAATAATATTTGCATAGATTATAGTTGTATTAATATTTTAGAATAGTGTTATTTTAGCAGCACATTGGTGTGATTTTTTTTTCTTTTCTCTCTTTTTGCTTTTGATAACTTTTTACAATGGAAAACGTAACTCGTGTCCCACAGGAAATGGTTAACATCATACCAATATTCAGTGGCGACGCTAGAATGTTAGGGTGATTCTTTGAACATGTGCATATCACGCGGCCCTCCCCAAATAACTACTTATTGATATATTAAATCATATTTTTTTTTATTTGACGTTTATCATAGTTCCAGTACTATTTACAGATGTACATACTATATTCCTATTGTTATAAACAACAAAGTTATGTTCATAAACGTTCCTCAAATCTCATCACCATTCGTGTCCCAATTTCCAAATTTTAGCAGTTAATGCTCGAAAAGTAATAAATGTACCCTGAAGATTGTATTTTTAAGTAATAATTTAGATAGTACACGACATGCTTTACTAATTACCCAAACTATACACATTAAAGAACACTTTTAGGTAATTTGTAACGACTTTGAAAATTGTCCCAACAGTTTTGACTCACTACCATTTGTTCACACAGTCGCAGAGTTATTTTTCCGCCTAGTGTATTGCTATCTAAAAGAGGAACTCTCAGCGGTCGCGCTTAGTTCCGCGTCTCGACTCGTGCGGGTCACACGTCAAAAAGTGTTTTGGCGCCAACACGAGCCTACCTTAATCGCCCAGAAATCGTGTTTGGCAAACAAAAATCTCCTTACCGTTCGAGTTTCCCGTGGTAAGTCTATTATTTTTATTTATCATTTTTATGCATTGTTATAGCTGCCTTAAGATACTCTTTGCTATTATTATGTTCCTAAGTTATTATGTTCTATAAAGAACGTATAATGTGAGAAAGTGTACAAATATCTAATTACCATTTATATAATTACCATTTTTTTCCATTCGTGTTTTGGCAAATGGTAATGAGCAATTCAAAATGGTAATTTGTACCAGTATAAGCTGGCCTCTTATTATATTGAAACTCTCTACTCCGCTAGGCTAGCCCAAGGTTCAATGGTTACTATTAACGCGTGATCCATTTTTATTTTATTGCTTCTTTTCTTATTTTTTTTATTTGGTGTTTGTAGTGTGCCTCAACTGTGTCAAATAAATGGATTTTCTTTCTTTCTTTTTGATCAATTATTGATCGTTCGGTGTGAACTGACACTGCCGCAACAAATAAACCAACATACGGACACTACTACAATTTTTTTATTTTTTCAGAGTAAACATGTCTCGGAAAAAAAAAGCAGTCGAAAGAGGAAACATTGACTAAAGCCAAAATTGCACGCCGGAATCGATACGCTAAAATTAAAGCTGATCCTATTTTATACGTCCTTGAAAAAGAAAAAGAACGACAACAATACAAAAAACGAAGAGAACAGAAAAAAACTTTTGTCAGTTGCAGAAATGACGCCAAGAGCTAAAAGGATACATAGGAAGAAATGGAGAGAAAACTTTAGAAAACATTTTCAAAAAAAGAAGTTAATCAAGGAAGGAATAAAACATGTGAATGAAAATACACCAAGCTCCAGTGATAGCGAAGATAATAGTAATAATAATGAAAATAGACCTAGAAGACGTGAAAATGAGCCACAACTCTCGATATCTAACGATGTACACGAAACATTAGTCAAGAACTTAAGAAACAAATTAAGAAAGACGCGCTACATAATAGAAAAAAAAGAACAAATGTATAAATCCCAATTAGAATCCCTGCAACGAAAAAATAATGCGTATAGGAAAATAATTATAAGACTGAAAAAACGATTGCACAGCCCTAATTCAAAAGTAACAGAACTACTTAGAGACAAAACCAAAGTACAAGAAGTTAAGAAGAAAATTTTATTTGGAGAAGCAATGAGGAATACCTTACAAACAAATTACAAAAATAAAAAATCGAAGAAAGTAAAAAGACAATTTAGTGATGCTGTCATTGGCGATAAGCTGATTTTGAAAGATCTCAAGGTTTTGTCTGTAACTAATAATTTCAGAGTGAGAGAGATAAAGAACACTAACCAAAGAAGAGTCGATTATGAGAAACTAAAACAAGATATTCAATTTTTTTTTGAACGTGACGATATTTCTAGAGCGACTTCAGGTAAAAAAGAATTTATTACACAGAAGAAAGAAAGAAAGCAAAAGAGATATTTGTTATATACAATGAAAAAATCTTCACAAAATTTTTGAAACTGATTTTTGCAAGGTAAGTTACTCTTGCTTTTGTAATCATAGGCCATTTTGGGTACTTAAACCTAATATAAATCAAAGAGATACATGTCTCTGTAAATTTCATGTAAACATGGAACTCTTAATTCAAGCGTTGCATAAAAAAAAGATAGTTAAATACAACAATTCTAACGACTTAATTAAGAGTCTATGTTGCTCAAAAACTAAATGTTTACTGGAACGATGTAATTTGTGCAAAAATAAAGTAGTTGGTTATCAAAAATTCGATAACGATGATCTATTATCATTCAAAAAATGGGAAAACTCCATAAGCACTTATATAGTTAAAGGCGTAGAGAAGACTAAAAAGATAATAGCAAAGACCAAAGTGACCACGTCACCGAAACAAGCTATTGAAGAATTAGAAAATATAATTCCTATATTCCTAAAACATGAAGGAACACGTAGGTGGCAATTTACTGCAATAAAAGATCTGAAAGAACATCTCAAGGACAATGAAACTATAATTCACATAGATTTTAGTGAGGACTATGCTTTGAAATATGAATCGGAGGTTCAAGCCTTCCACTTTGGAGGAAGTAGGCAAGAGTTAACACTTCATACTGCAGTTATATATATGACAGATGAAACAAGTAATTTGACAAACACAATATTTTTGTACAGTAAGTGAAAACTTGCGACATGATGCTGCTGCTGTATGGGGCCACATTAATAATAATAATAAATAATAAATAATCTTTATTACTCAAAAAGGTTACAAAGCAACACATGGTTAAATAAAGCAAGCATAAAATGAACAATAAAAAAAAGAAACATGTGTCAGTAGAGACCCTGACTCCTAAACTAGGTATGTCCCTGTATCTTAGGAGTCAGTGTTCTTCAAACATCAAGCACAAGCAGACCATTTTACGAGTATACAGATTGATTGAAAAAAAAATTACAAAAATATTATATGTATAAAACAAAAAAAACAACTATTTTTAAAGATAACAAACAAATTAGAATGAGTGCGTGTGTGAGTATGTGAGGGAGAGGGGAGTGTGAGTATGCGAGTGAATGTGTATGTGTAAAGAGACTGTGTGTGCTAGGGAATGTGTGCTTTTATAAGGGGATTGCGATAGTGTATAATTATGTAAGATTGATTCTGTGTTGTTTGTGCATGGAGTATATGTCCAGAAACTACAAAGTTCCTGCCAGAAGATCCTCGGTATTACGGTATGATAATGATGCCAAGTAATCTGTAAGACTATTTTTACATTCTATTTTGCTTTTTGTGAAGAGGTTGATTTTTTTATTAAGATAGTTATACACTTTAGTGCTTGTTACATAGTACTGGCGTTTCGCAAACGCGGTCCTGTGCAATTCCTGGGAAAAGACCCTATGTTTCACTCTACCGCTTGGGGGATGTGTGGGTCGAGAAGCATGCCTTCGAAGAACCAACAGAAGCACATAGAGCTGCCTTACCGTTAAAACTTTACAGTCGGAATACAGACGTATGGTGGGATACCGGCGTGGAAGGGAAAGCATTACCTTCAAGACAGCTCTCTGCGCTCGCTCGAGTCTAATGAAAACATTTTCTGTGGCTCCTCCCCAGATTAGTAAGCAATAGGTTAGCACAGACTGGCACAAGGCCAGGTAAACCAGTTTGAGCGTAGATTTGTCAGCCGATTTGCGAAGTTTCTTAAAAACGTAAATCAGCTTACGCACTCGAGCCGATACTACCTCAATCTGCTTATGCCAATTTAAGTGCTGGTCAATATGTATGCCAAGGTACCGGACGTGAGAGGATTTGGTCAAGGAAAGGCAGTTACATAGTAGTTTAGAATTGCATGTATGTGCTACAAGGGACAGGGAGTCTGGTGGGCGCTGATTGGACCTGATGCTAAAAGGTAAGTATAAGGTTTTACTTAAATTAAGCGTGAGGAGATTATTTCCCAGCCAGTGCATAACGCATGTCAACGCAGACTCTGCGTTTCGATGAGCCTGTGGCCAGTCTGCACCGTCGATTATAAGGGCTGTATCGTCAGCGTATGTGAAAATTCTACAGTTGCCGAGAGACAGACTGCATAACTCATTGATATAGATAAGAAAAAGAGTGGGCCCCAAGATACTACCTTGTGGTACACCGTACTCTATAGGAAGTTCCTCACTCTTCTCCCCATCTATAGTTACAGTTTGTGTACGGCCACTTAAATAGTCTGCGAATATCGCCAAAACTTGACCCCTTATTCCGATTGACTCCATTTTTTCCAATAAGGCTGGGGCAGAAACGGTGTCAAAGGCCTTGGAGAGGTCCAAAAAAATACCTAGGCACTTCCGCTTCTTGTCAAGAATCCTAGCCACGTGATCAGTTAGTGCCAATACTGCGTCCTCTGTACTAATACCAGTTCTGAAACCATATTGGTTATCGGCGAGTAAATTAAACTTTTTGAGAAAGCCCGTGAGGCTGTTGTTAAGCACTCGCTCCAGAATCTTTGACATTGCAGAAAGAATGGAAATAGGCCTATAGTTGCTTACATCGTCTCTGCTCCCAGCCTTGTAGATGGGGTGAACAACCGCTTTTTTTAACACATTTGGAAAGATACCACAGGAAAAAGACAAATTGCAAACATGTGCGATGATGGGAGCTAGTACTTGCCTGGATGCTCTGATGATGTTAGCAGGAATTCCATCCCAGCCATTTGCGCAGTTCGTTCTAAGTCCCAGAATAATGGTTTCAATGTCTTTATCCGTGACGTCAAGGAGAACCATCGAGCCCCGAGAGTGTGATGCAGATTTATTTGATGGTTGGCGGCCATTTTTTATTTTAGATGCAAGCTTTTTACCAATGTTGGCAAAGTATTCGTTTACCATATTAAGTGAGGATCTTGAAGTATCGCGGAGTTTGAGGAGTTCAGTAGGAGGTCGACGAGGAGAGTGTAAATCTGTTACTGTTTTAACGACGTTCCAAGTTGCCTTAATATTATTTTTTGCCTTTGAAAATTCTTCCATCTCATACGAACTTTTAAGTTTGCGTAACAGGAAATTACAATAATTCCGATATCTGGTATACGAGACTTTTAGGATAGGATTGTCTTTTGACTTTTTAAGTTTGAGGTGTAAACGATCTCGATGTCTAATGCACCGTAGAAGCCCAGGTGTAATCCATGGTTTAAGGTTACGTTCTTTTCTGGGCACTTTATATTCTCTGGTATGATCATGCACGATAGAAGAGAGGTTTTCAACTAATGTCCTTGCCGCATCATTGGGATTATGCATAACCAATATTGGTGACCAATCGAAGCAGTTAATATCCCGTTTACCCCGTTATCCCGTTACTTGAATTTGTGAACTCTGCAAGTAAAAAGATAGACACATTACATTTTTTTATCAGATTCGCCAAGTAGTCAATACAGAAATAAAACAATGTTTTATGTTATTTCTAAACTGTGTTGGTATTTTAATGGGCTAAAAATGGTCACCTGGAATTACTTCAAATCAGCTCATGGTAAAGGTGCTGCAGATGGAGTAGGAGCAGTTGTTAAACGCAATGCTGACGCTGCTGTAGCGCAAGGTAGAGATGTTGTAACATTAGAAGGATTTGTGAAAACAGTAAGACAAAACACACAAAAAATTAACCTGGCAACTGTTGAAGAACACCAGATAACAGAAAAATATATGTTGATACCTTCAGAACATCTGAAATCATTAAAAGGTACAATGAAAGTCCATCAAATACTGTGGCAGAAAGAAAAGGACCACCTGATATTCAGAGAAGCTAGTTGCTTTATATGCTTGGACATGGACTGTAAACATACTAAATTTGTCGGAAAATTATGCTGTAAAGACCAAAATGAATCCACACATGATATTATAAATAAAGAGAATGTTAATAATAATACGTTTGATGCGACCACAACTGGAATAGCCAAAAATACACCGAAAAACAGGACTATTAAGATCTTGAGTAATGTTTTAATAAAGCCCAAACGCAAAAGAGACATAACCACCGTTAAAATGCTGTCTGATTTAAAACCTGATAATAAATTACACTTGGTGTGTTGGTTGGTGGTGGTGTAATTACAATTACACACTTAATATAAACATTGAGAATATGGTAAATCAGTATGATATTTCCGGCAGTGGCAGTGATATGAATTTTTCGGGTCTATTTCACGTTCAATCTACATCGCAACTAAGCGCAAATGAGATGATTAATGGCCAGCCTAATGTTCTTGGATCATCATTGCTGCGTAATGATCTTGCAAACCCACATGAGACTGCATCTAAGTCTACCTGCAAAGTTTCTGGTCGTGAAAGTGATACAGATTCGGATTAGAGTTATAACATTTTTTAGTTTTTATAATTGATCTCATTACATTTAAGAAATATTTAAGTAAAATGAAACTTTTATGTTGCTGAGTTCTATCTACACCGAGTTTTGAACTAGTGTTTTAGTTGATTTTATTTAGATTACTAGAAAGATAATTATGATTGTTTTTGTTTTGCAAACCTGTACATTTTGTTGTTATTTTCTTAAATTTTTTAAGTTATGGCAAGTTCCATATTTACCAAAGTTTGATAGAAATAGCAAATCTTTTCTGTTTATCATTGCCGTGTGACGATTTTGCAGATCTACTTAAGATTGAATTATTTTATGATTAAATACATGAGCAGTTTCTGGTCATGAAAGTGAGACTCATTCGGATTTAAGTATAAATATTTTTTAAGTTTTTTAATAAGATCCCATCGGGTTTAAGAAATAATTTAGATGGAACTTGTTTACGTTTAAGTTTTTCAACACTATTTCAAAACTCAGTGGTTTTGAAGTAGTGTTGTTGTTGATTTTTGAGTATTTTGTTTTTAAATTCAATCACGTTGTAAAGCTAGCTTTGGTGTCATTTATTGTCACGTAAATAATGAATAAATATGTGATTAAAGTATATCATTAATTTTATTTCTCATTACCAATCACGAAGCATAATTACCAATTTTTAAATTCTAATTACCGTGTGTTTCATATCTCATCACCGTTCGACGAAATTTTTCAGCTTCAGATTCAGACCTTTATAGTGGTTCAAATGCTGTCCGTTTGATTTATTTCGTTAACCTACACTATAAACTTTACATTAAATCCATAAAAGTTGTAATTGGAAGCATTATTTGAACTAAATTTACGAATCCTGAATATGTCTATCTTCAAATATTCACCCGTTAACGTTATACATAAAAAAATGTGAATATATTCTGTCTAAGTTCCAAGGAACTGTAGCCCAAAACGAATATTTATTCCATGTCGTAACAAGTAGGTTAACAGGCGAAGCAGCCAGTAGGTGAAAGTGACTATAGATACGTGGGATGAGCTGAAGAAGTTGTTAAACCAACACTTCGATGACCCACGCACAGAGGATTGTTTAGCAATGGAGTTAGAGTTTTGTAGAATAAATAAGGGTGAAAGTTACTTAGATTTTTGTCATAGAATACAGCAGATGAGAAGTGTTTTATTCGCTAAAATATCAGAAACTATCATTGGTGAATCTCTACGTAAGGCAAAGCAAATAACTTATAGTAACAGAGCGATGAATGTTTTCTTGTTTAATTTACCACGATTTCTAGTTAGATTAGTTCGTTTGCGCGACGTAACAACCTTAGAGGATGCGTTAAAAGTAGTTCTGGAAGAACAAAACTTCCAGGCGGTCTATGATTCTAAAACCAACGATAGACGTAATTCTAATAGAATTAACAGACCTCATTTCTTCAATCATCAAAATGTATCTTATTCTAACAGTCAAAAGAATAATACACATAGCATATCGAGTACTCATGCACCGAATAACGCGACAAACAATATATCTACACCGAACAATTCGCGGCAGTTCAGGCATTTAAAGCAACATAATAATATTTTAAAGTAATCAAGATAGTTTTAATCGTATAAACAACAATAATTCGTCACCACAGTCAAGTAGGTCATATTTCCGGTTGCACAACAGAACCAACAGTTCGCGGCACATGCACTGGGCACGCCGCCTTTTGCAGCGCAAGCATCTACGTCGGGTACGAATACTGACGTCACCCTGCGTACTGCAAGTTCGCGACGTGTTAATTACACAAATAGTTCTACTAATAATGAACAAAGTGCAAGTAATTCATACGAGTGTCAGGAATTTGCCCCTGAAGAACCCGGGGCGGGAAATTTTTGCATAACGGCGTCTACACTAGAGAACGAATAAAAATAAACTGTAATAAACGCCTAAATTTACCACATATAGTGATACCAGAATTAAAAGCAGTTTTTATGATAGACACGTGGAGTGTTAGGTCATTTATAAGCCCGTATATAGCAAATAAATATTTTAAAAATTATTTACAGTATGAACCCTTCGAAGTTGTTAGCACTCACGCATCGAGCGTTCATAGTGAAACGGCAATTATTCCATTACCGGTTACCTTTGGTAGTAAGGAGTTCCATAAGTTTTATGTATACAGTGTTGACGATAGGTATGGCGGGTTAATGGGTAGCAATTTGCTGAAGCAATTACAGGCAAAGATTAATATGGAAACTCAGATATTACACTTAAAAATACTAATATTCCCATTGTATATTCACCGCCTATGAGAGAGGTATATAATCTACCATCTCGTAATGAACTTAGAGTAAGACTTCCAGTTAACTTATTGGACGAAGAAGCCGTGTTAGATTTTAAACAGTTTACGGAAAGGATTCGAATGCCCGCCGCATTAGTTACGTGTGTTAAAGGCTATGCAACAAATATTATTCAGAATTACAGTAATCAAACTAGAGACTTAGTAGTTACAGAGCCTTTTCAAGTAGAACCATACATAAAGAACCCATCTGTTAGTATTAATTTTATGGATAATAATATCGAAGCGGACAGATTATTAACAAAAAATTTAGAAAAATTACAGTTAGATCATATGAACGCAGAAGAACGTACAGCTATTGAGGGACTTTGCAGGGAATACAAAGACATATTTTATTGTGAGAAAATTCCATTAACCTTCACAAATCAGGTTAAACATAGAATAAGAACAAAAAATGAAGACCCAATAAACATTAAAGCACATTGGCTACCTCCTATTCAAACAAAAGAAATTAGGAGTCAGGTAGAGAAAATGTTAAGGGATAACATTATCCAGGAATCGCATTCTCCCTGGAGTGCCCCCGTACATTTGGTGCCGAAAAGGTTAGACGCATCAGGTCAACAAAAATGGAGGATGGTAGTCGACTATAGACGGCGTAATGAAATTACAATTGATGATAAATATCCTTTGCCCAACATTAACGATCTATTTGACATGTTAGGTAATAGTACCTACTTCACAACCCTCGATTTAGCTAGTGGATAACATCAATTAGAAGTCCAGGAGCAAGATAGAGCTAAAACCGCGTTTAGTACACCTTCAGGACATTACGAATTTAACAGAATGCCATTTGGGTTAAAGACAGCACCTGCAACCTTTCAAAGAGCGATGGATAACGTCTTACGAGGCCTCCAAGGCTTACATTGCCTAGTATATCTCGATGACGTCATCATTTTCCCTAAAAGTTTGCCTGAAAATGTAGAAAAGCTTAGGGCAGTTTTTTACCGGTTCCGTCAAACAAATTTGAAAGTACAACTAGATAAATCACATTTTCTTAGAAAGGAAGTACTTTACTTAGGGCATACAATTACGAGTGAGGGTTTGAAGCCAAATAATGATAAAATAGATGCTGTTCTTAGGTATCCCATGTCGGAAACGGTTACACAGATTAAAAGCTTTTTAGGGCTTATCGGATATTATAGGAAATTCATCAAATATTTTGCCAAAATAACTAGACCATTAACAGCCTGCTTAAAGAAAGGTCGTAAAATTATTATTAACGAAGAATATAAAGAAAGCTTTAAGACGTGTAAAAACCTTTTAACAAACGCACCTTTGTTACAATTTCCTGACTTTAGTAAAGCTTTTATCTTAACCACCGATGCATCCAATTTTGCAATCGGAGCTGTACTATCACAAGGAACAATAGGCTCAGATAAGCCTGTAGCATATGCCAGTAGGACTTTGAGTGACACAGAAGTAAAATACAGCACTATCGAAAAGGAACTATTAGACATAATATGGGCAGTTAAGCACTTTCGACCGTATTTGTATGGTAATAAGTTTACCATATTTACAGACCATAGACCATTAGCATGGCTGTATTCATTGAAAGAGCCCAATAGCTCACGCTCACGCGATGGCGGCTTAGGTTAGAAGAATACGATTTTGAAATTAAGTATAAGAAAGGTCCTCAAAACACGAATGCAGATGCTTTATCTAGGATTAAGATTAATGCGATTGACGACGATTTAGATTCAATATTTGTAAATGTAGGAGATAGGCAGGAACAAATACAAAAAAATAATAGAAAACGAATTGCAACATCTCGGAACTCCAAGAGAAACCATAGAACTTTCGGATTCTGATGATGGGGTCACAGCCAATTCGGTTTCAAATAGAGAACACGAAGGTATTCCTATTCTAAACGAAGCTGTCGATACGAAACCAAAACATATTTTATTACATTCATGGTTTAAACATCAATTAGGTGTTAAAGATATTTTTAATAAAAAACAGAGAATTCTCAAAGTTCACTTACCGACAAATAATGATACATTAGTTAAAGATTTCTTGAAAGAGTATATAGATCCAAAACATAAGCACTTTATATACTTTGAACATCCATCTTTTAGAAAAACTTTTTCAAACATGGTAATTAAACTATTTAAAAAGGATTCAGTTCAGTTAACAGAGTGTACAGAAAGAGTTGTATTAACTTGACAGAATCAAAAGAAGATCAAAAGGAAGTTATTTTGAAATATCACAACGGGAAAACTTGTCATAGAGGTATTAAAGAAACTTTAACCAAACTTAAAAGACACTACTGGTGGGCAAACATGAAGGAGACAGTTACGGTAATCATAACCGCTTGTGAAACATGTAAACGCATGAAATACGATAGAAAGCCGATCAAACCTCACATTCAATTAACACAAACACAGGATGGTCCTTTTCAGGAAGCTTTTATGGACTTATTATACATAAAAGGGAAATATTATTTAACTACAGTAGATGCATTTAGTAAGATAGCACAAGCCATAGAGGTACCAAATAGGAGTACACCGGAGATAGTTAGGGCATTAATTAAGTATTTTAGCATGTATGGGGTACCTAGGAAAATTAGTTGTGATTCCGGTACAGAATTCAATAATGCTCTGATGATTAAAGAAATGCTATGCTTATACAAAATTGAACTTCATATAGGGACTCCAAATAATCCCAGTTCAATGGCGATAGTAGAAAGGTTTCATTCTACCATTATTGAGATTTACCGTATAGCAAAGATAAAAGCGTATAGCAAAGGTAAGAGCGATATAGATGCAGCATCCGTTATGACTTATGCTATCAGTGCGTATAACAACACCATTCATTCAGCATCAGATTTTACGCCTTTTGAATTAGTATTCGGTCACACTTATTCGGATAACGTATTTAACGTGGATAGAGAAAAGAATTTAACTCAAAAACTATTGTTAGATCATAGAAAACGCCTTAAAAAACTTTATGAATTCATAACAGAAAAATTAGAAACCGATAAAATTAAAGTGATAACTAAAAAAGGTGGTGAAGCGACACCGGTACTTGAGACAGACGATAATATCTATATGAAAGACACTAGGATTAGAAAAGCTAAAGAAAAACCGCGATATGAAAAAGCGAAAGTAATAGGTGAAGTTGAAAGAAATGTAGTGCCAGTAGAAGTAAAGAAAAGGAAAACAAGAGTAGCGTTAAAAAATGTAAAACGTCCTCCACAGATCGTGCCTGGTACTTCTGGTACTAATGGTGCCAACATTCACGCTGGACCTCCAAAACCTCGGTCAGAATCCGGGGATAGCAGCGATAAAGAAGGGAGTAGCAATGAAGAGGAATAGTTATTGGACTATATATAAAACAATAGATTTAGAATCACTAGGATTACAAAAAGATAATAACATTCGGGGTTTTAATAACTTAAAAACAAAAATTAAGGAAAATAAAGTTAATAATGGAACCGTAGAAATAGAAAATCAAATAGAATATCTAGTTAAACTAACTAAGCACAGATTTTTTCAAATCTTACCCTTTCATTATAGAAATAAACGAGCCTTGTTCAATCCATTAGGCTCATTTGTAAAAGGAATTTCTGGAAATTTAGATGAAGATGATGCAAATAAATATGATAGGGAAATTCAAATGATACAAAATAAAGAGCATGTAGTCGAACGTAAAGTTTCATCAATGCAAAAGGCTTTTGATAAATTAGTAAATGACTCTGAAATAATAAATTCAAATATTAGTAACTTGGGTTTACATACCAATGAAATGGAAAAATTAGTTGAACATGAGTTCAGGTTTAACAATCTTTTCCAAATATTGAATACTAATGTATCAATTTTTAAGTAACTTTCGAACTTGTTACGAAAACATACAAGAGATTGAGACGGCCATAGCCTTTAGCAAATTAAACACATTGCACCAATCCATTATAAACAATACAGAATTATATAATACCTTAGAAATCATTGCTAAACATGCTAGAACAATATACCCAGTAAGTAAACGTAATTTATTAAAATTAGAACGTAATATCATACTCAAATCATACATAAACAACAACAAGTTAGTTTTTGTTTTAGAAGTTCCCATAATAGATAACGAAACATATAATTATTACAAGGTTATACCCATTCCTATAGTCCATTCCCCAAATACCTTTACTATTATACCTAAATACCCTTACCTAATGGTGAATAGATTGAAATACATGCCCGTGGTAAGCCCATGTGCCGAGATTGAAAACGACAACTTTCTTTGCTCTGAAACAAATTTTGCCCAGTATCCAACTGAGACCTGCATTGAACAAATAATGTTGATGAAGAACAACTACAAAAGCTGCATACAGAACCAGATTGAAATAGAGAAAACTAAGATACAAAAAGTAACCGACAACCAATGGTTAGTCTATTCAGAAGAAAATCTCATCATCACCGCGAATTGCAACACAGAAATTCTGAAATACACTGTCCTTGGGACCTACATCGTGACTCCTGCTCAACAATGCGAGACGCAAATCGGCGAAGGCATCGTTGCCGCTACCACAAACACTACAGTTGCTAGTCTCCAGTTACCATTGATTCAGATGCCAGAGCTGCAACAGGACATCCAGAGAAGATCAAAGAAAGTGGATCTAAGAAATGTGGACTTCAGTGATGTGAAAGAAGTGTTACAAAGTGCAAAATTTAGTGATATAGACGATAAGACTCAAACAGTGACAATACAAATTAGTATATGGACCATCTTCGAGTATGTGATTATTATAATAGCAATAATTACCTTTATAATGTATAAATTTCAGTTTATAAATTTTTGTCGAAATTCTCCGAAACCGTCTGCATACATCTTCGGATAATTTCTCTCTTGGGGGGGGGAAGGGGGGGAGTTCAGGAACCCCAATCCACGAATATTAGCTTTATCAGCTAATAAGTGTATTACATGCATTTATTTCCAAAAGGTTCCATTGCTCGATCAGCATTCATGATTATCTAGGACGTGCGTCATACCTGATCACGCTATGCATGTACTACGCTAGCAATTAAGTTAGTATATAAGATCAAGATTTGATTAGATTAAGTTAATTACTGTTTAGTTGTAACTCTGTCCAAATAAAGTTATTTTTATAAATACTTCCGTTGTCGCTCAGTTAATTCGTGCGATCTTGTCAATCATTTAATCCAGTTAAATCAAGTTACGCAGTCCTTTCGGCTCTGGAGATTTCCAATTAGGCAGCGGACAGGCTGCACGGGCTACATTTTGGGTGCTGATAATGATTGCCCCTATATCTGGTATTGGATTGCACGCTTGCTCGACCTCCCTGAGCCAATTACTTTATGCCGCGTCAGCTGCGCAGTATAAGATCGAATGGCTATGGATGAAGTTTTCGCAGTTATCAAAGTAGTCTGACAACTGCGAATAGCCCACACCAACGCCATGGGAAAAGACGTAGGTAAGCGTGGTTTAAGTTCAGGCATCATGTTGCGATATTTCGGAATAGCACATTCTAAAGTACACCTAAATTGCTCATTATACTGGCTTCTTTTGTAGCCCAGTCACTACTCTCCTCGACCGCGTAGCTGGGTATCTGGATGTTAAACTAAAGGCGGTAGGTACCATTACAGTCTGCGTCGGAGGGGTAAATTATTTAGTTGGAATATATTTATTACACAAAAACCTTACATTAACGTAGCTTATTTACTATTTGTGGAAATTCACACACTTGCAAAACTTTTCACCGAGCTTTTGTTTCTTTTTAAGATGCACACGCAGATTTGATTCTTTACTACTATGTGAACATGAATCGGTACATGTGTTGCTTAGCTCAAAACTCGAGAATGGTTGGACTATATCAGCAATTAATTTTTTTTCAATTTAATCCGCGAATTAAAAACTAATGTTAATACTAGTGTTGGGTATTGTGCTAGTATATATTATTTTTGTTCTTTGTGTCTCTTGCCTCAGCGCGACGTATGTATGTGGCTAGGTGTTCAGTAGGTGAGTGCATGAAGGTGTGTGTGTGTGTGTGTGTTTATGCCTTTGTGTGCATCTGTGGCAGTGTGTAGTGATGTGAAAATATGAGAAGAAAACAGATATAATTTTCGATAATGACTTTATTCAGTACAAGTACAACAGAACATAACTCACAGGACGGAAACAACACTGAACGCTAAACAAACGGCATAAAGAAACATTAATACTCACTTATAATACACAAATCAGTTACAAAATTACGTCTTTTTGGTTACATTTTGGCTCCAAGAACTTAGAGGCTTACTTCTGTTGAAAACATCTGTTGTATTTAAGACTTTTATGCTCTAGATAACATGTATATACCAGATAATTGAAAATTACCGTCGGATTCTGGATAGGAATTATCGACCCATTGCTCACAAGTTAAGTGTTATGACTGGCTGTTGGAACATCATTCAACCAATCACAATTAACTAGCGTTAGATAGCAATTAAACAAGAGTATGAATAATTGCATAAAACATGGTACATTTTCTTGCATGTTTCGCCATTTACTGGCATACATTTTTTTATATATGATAGTCTCGCGTTTAACCACTATCTCACCTGATGGTAGGTAAGCGATGATGTGTGTGTGAGAAATTTTTGAACAATAAGTCAGTAGAATTTACATTACTAGCAGTTTTGGTAACCCCTCCAACTAAGCTAAATATGCTTGTCAGGAGTGGATTCACGGGAATAATGTAATGGGTGAGGTTCGTAGACCTCAACCATAAGGTTTTTGACGCTTATTTGTTTATACTTACTTACTATACTATTTTTGTAAGTGGAGCAAGTCTCTCAAGAAGCACACAAGTTATAATTTATAACATAGGCTTACACCATAAACTTGATGGGAAGTATCCCAAACCAAGTACTAAGACAAGCTACTTGGACGAAGTCCAAGTTTTCTAAATAGCCTCTATGAATGCACTAACCCGTTATTTTGTAAGTGGAGCCAGTTGCCAAGACAACGCTCAGATAAAGGAAACATTATTGCCTCTTGTGGCTAAGTTAAAGTTAAGGCTTAAATTACGACAAGTTTCCTGATAGCTACAACTGCGGGGCATTAAATCAGGAGTTAAAACCTGGAAGTCTATAAGAGTGAATATGTTACTCTCAAGTAGACGTGCTTCATCTTCGACCATATCGCTAACCATCAGTCGAGATGGTGGTCAAATGAGCCTATTCAACAATAATGAAAAAAAGTATGCTTCTAGAAATCTAGACAAACGTTCGTGTGTGATTGTGTTTAAGACTATCCTAAATTACACCCAACCATTAAAAATATTTTCAACAGAAATAAACCCGACATCGATTAAGTATCTAATAATAATTCTCGTTATATTTGAAAATTGAGCGAATAAATACAAAAAAAAAAACAATAATAATTTACAACAGCTACAGTTTCGTTACATTTTGGTTAACATATTAAAACTTACTAATCGACTATTCGCTTATTACTAACTCCCTTCTTATATACATAGCTTAATATTTTGCTTAGGCGCTCTGGGGTAATAAACTCGATTCTTCTTTTAAACAAATAATATGTAGGTAACGTAAGACTAGAAATATAGTACACAATAATAATGTTAAGTCTATTGAAAATGCAATTTTTCGAGACAAAAACAATATTTAAATCAACCTAGTTTGGCTCAGTCGTTACGAGTTGGTAGGTCTTGGTTTCGACTCTGGTCAGGTACATGACTGTGGAATTTTCATCATCCCCACTACGCTCAAAACGGTCAAAGAATCAGGCATGTCTTAGCACCGAAAATACAAAATATTAAAAGTTTTTTTTAAAATTACATAATTATTAAATAACAGAACGTTACTTTTTAATATGATTACGGACTTTTGAAGCACCTGTGCATCTTTTAACAAGCTATATGATTGGTTGACACTAATATTTTTAACCGATCTCAACCTTAAATATGCTAATACGATAGTTAATAGCAGATTAATTAATCTAACCATTGTAACCATAGGATAAGTAATATTGTGAAACAGGTGTTTGTATTGGTATATAATCAAGTATATTCTATATTATTAATTTCCAGTATGTAAAAAAGTAAAGTAAAAATAATAACCTTGTTGGTAGTTATATTTTCGAGCCGTTTGAGGTTGAAACCTTGGGGTCGTGGGGTCCGAGTGCTCACAGATTATTTAAAGATCTATCCAAACGCCTAGTTGACACTTCGCGTGACCCAAAGGCTGGCTTTTACCTTGGACAGCGGTTAAGCATTGCCATACAGCGTGGCAATGCCGCCAGTCTTTTGGGCACATTACCGGTGGACAGCGATGCGCACGAATTTCTGGACGCCATATTTTAGTTTATTTTTAGATGTATATGATTATGTAGTTTAGGGTTTTTATTTAAGTGTATATTCCATTATTGTTTAAAATAAATACGTTTTATGTAAAAAAGTTAATAAATATAAAATGTTAACAGAATCCAGTCTATTACCCATTCGCGTACCCTGTCCATCTATAAGATATTATAACACTACTATACTATACAACAAGGGAATGCAATGAACGACGTGTACAAGTTTATCACAATAATTTTCTATTTGAGCACGAAAACCGTAAGCTATGAACGCATTGTTAACTTTTAAGTACCAGAAAGTTGCTAAAACGTGGTTTTTGTGTAGCCTCTATGGATTATGGTGATAAAGAAATCTAGAATAAATGTTCAAGACTGTGATACGAAACTTCAAGGACATATTAGTTTTTGATATAAATAAAATCTTTTATTTCTTTAAAGTTAGCAAAATTTATGTTGTATGTATTACAAATTGTCAAATTTTTGTATGTTCAAATTAAACGAAATATAACACACTCATTCGAAAAAATTAATACATATCGTTTTGGCATTCTGTACATAAATAGTTTGCATACTCTGGAACACTCAAAATTCAAACTCTTCTAAGAAATTTTTAATTAGGAATCTGCTAATTCGCATTCAGTCTAAGCGTGTTATTTAAAAAATAATATTTTTGAAAAAAAAAACACGTTCAGTTTTTCGTTCTCTGTGACCGGCATGATATAATTTAATGATAAAAATATAATTTATAATTACTACACACTCTTGCATGAATGCGAGACTAAAAGTGGTCTGTTTTGAGTAAGTCTGTGTGTGTGTAGAAAACAGTGTTTTGTGTAAAAAAATAATATACATTTTTAACATTGATTACCGCCGAGATGAAAATGCAAATTTGAACATTTGTTGAGTACACTACATGTCGCAGCTCTAGTTATTGTTAACGATATATCCAAGAAGTCTTACAAATATTCCTTATCTCTTTATCAGCCATAAACTACGTTTTATAATGTAATAAAAACAACGCAATCATACTACTGGGTTTTGAATTAATTTTGTTATTCGGTTGCGAGTCAGCCTCGTAAAATAACTCTTAATGACAAGGCCATAAGAGCGTTTTCACTACCAGCATTTCATATAAACTTTTAAGTCCTTATTATTGGAAACTAATTACCCGTTTTGACTGTTTCTTTTTTGTCTAAAATGTTTTCAATTATCTATTTACATTTGTATCGTGCTTATTGAAAATTACAAGAAAGTTGCATCTGAAGGTATTTGCAAAAAGGCTCGAAGGGCCAACAATGGATAGGTTTATGGACATGTTGGAAATTGAGCTTTATTAATCTTCGTATGATTTTGAGGGGTTTTCTTTGTTGTGAGCCTAATTGTTTCTACTAACAGTTTCTAAGTAATTTGTAAAACTAACAACACACTTTGGACCTTCAATGCCTTATTTTTCGGAGGGAAATCATCTAATGACTCCCGCTCTGCGTGGAGAGGAAGAAAGTGTCAGACTTCTACTGACTAAAAACCCACCCTGTTCCTTCACTGCCCTTCGTGCCTGAAAATAAATGGTATTTTAATCGGCATCACTTCAATAATTTCCAATTATAAGGACGTTCATATGAAATACCGTATCCGCTCGTAATCAAAGTAATAGGTATAAGTTTCAAAATAACGCTTCAGCAACGTCAGCATTCAGTCACTAAAAAATATACAAACATTGCAATAAATAAACACACTTAAATAATAATTACAAGCTCAACTATTTGCATTTCATTGTTTTTAAAACTTACGTGAATCGTACGTAACTCTCGTTATGGTTAGCGTATTGTATATTGTTCGTACTTTAATTACTATACGATTAAAATAAAAATAGGACCGTCAATTACCAATCTGTCAAATGTCACTTATTTGCAAACGAATAACGGTTTATTTTACTTGGTTTAACCGAGTCTCGCATCAAATTTACATATAATATTTAATTATTTAAATCCTTTATATAATTAGTATTTTTTACATTTTTCTCTCTTATTTTCATTGAATTGCGCAAACACCCAGAAGCCATAACAAAAATTCTTAAGTGTAAAGCGGGGCAAAACGGTCCCTTGTTGATCTTTATTGCTGCATACTTTAGCTAAAAAACAGTAAAAATAATCAACTTAATATACAGTACGCCAACAGTAACGAGAGTTCCGGTAACCATATACATTTAAAAAAATACTACTACTAGTGTTACTTTTGTAGAGGTCAATTAAGCTTACGAAAGTTTTTTTTTGTCTCAATTTACGTCCCCATGGAAAAATTTGTGAATTCCGATGGCATTTACATTCGATGTGATTTGTAAACAACATCTAAGTTTATAACATAAGGAGGAGTAGCACAAGGATCAAAATATAACTTTTTTACGCCATGTTTTGCAAGGATTGAAAGAAACTCATTTTAAACCAATACCAATTTATAAGTCATAAAATAGGCTAAATTTTCTCATCACTGAAATGACCTCTATAAAAATACTATCCAAATTATCGTCTAAAACTCTTGTTAATAAAATAGCATCATTTGTTTCAATAAATAAATTAACACTAAGATTGCAGTTTTTGGAATCCATTGTACATGCGAGAATTCATTACATCGATTTGAGAGTCACCCATATGCCACGTTATCCCAGGGGCGTGCATAGGATTATGACAGGGCATGCGGCGGGGTAAAAATACACAAAAACTTCTTCTTTTATAGATTTTTAGCATAGCCACAGCCACGCATCGTAGCATGGTGGCGATGCGTGGCTGTGGCTATGCTAAAAATCTATAAAAGAAGAAGTTTTTGTGTGTTTTTACTCCGCCGCATGCCCTGTCATAATCCTATGCACGCGCCTGCGTTAACCATACTTTAAAATTAAAATGAAAAAAAAAAATAGACATTGGTTCCTAATTTGAATTTAGATCGTTGAGGTAATTTGACAGTTACCTGTCAAAGATGGCCGATTTAAAGCGATTTTGATCTAAATAATATAAATAGAAATGGGAAATTTAATTGTGCGTTTTATTTTTGCATTTTTTGGTTACATTATTTTTAAATTTGATCTTGAGGATAGCCTCTTTGTATATAATCGAAAAAGAATCACGTAACAGAGAGATTGACATACTAAGTTCGATTAAAATATCCCATTACAATACAATACTTTAGATTACGGAGCTTATGAGTGATCGCTAACAACTTTTGAAAAAAGTATTTTCAACAGTTAAAAACTTACAAAACTGCATTATAATATCAATTTATACACATTATACAATAATTATTAGGTACTAAATAATAATTGATTTTTAATAATTCGCTTATAATCTAAAACATACATCTTTTTAATAATAAATTAGCTAAATAGGTATAATATCTTTTTTTAAATTTAATACATCGGGTCAACGATTTGGAATGCATCTCGTGTTTTTTTTTTAATTGGCACGAATTTAATACTTTTGTTTTACAAAGTCTACGTTTTCATTATAAAATAACAATAATATTATGCGTTAATTTCCCTTTATAAGCTAAACGATTCGAACCGTATCCAAACTGTTTGTAGCCTCAGCAGGTTTATTATATATTTTTAACTTTTTACAAATTCTTAGGCAGATGGCATACTAAACAGGCAACCAATTTCGAAAAATAATACCTGCATAGTGTGCAATATACCTTAAAATTAGTTAACATAAGTGCTTTGTAGAAACTCGGCGGACACTTTAAAATTACTCTGAAACTTCCCTGAGATCAGTAACGCATTTAATTATTACAACAGTACCATTTCAAAAGTTCTAGCCATATTAAATACACTAATTCAACAATTTAGTCTATCAATCAATCAATCTTTCAATTATATTGTTGATTGATGCCACTTATCACTTGGTCCTAACTATTCAACCGTTTTAAAAAATACAAAACTCGACTTTATCAATCATTCAATCACTTTTTACACATTGAAGATTGGTTACCAACACTAATTTGTCCCTGTTCAATAGCTTAGCTTACACTGTTTTTCAATCAATACCGTTGATTGATAGCTGGCCCCTTAAAAGCATCGTGTACAATTTGCGTCAATCGAATCAATTGTCAGAGGCTTCATTTAATACGTTGTCACTTCCTGTAAACACAGAAATATTTTATAAATTGCATATCTATACTAATATTATAAAGCGGAAAAGTTTGTTTGTTTGTTTGCTTGAACGCGCTAATCTTCGAAAGTACTGGGTGGATTTGGATGCAATTTGGTATGGAAGTAGCTTGAAGCTTGAGGAAGGTTATAGGGTACTTTTTACGTGACTGCAAAAAGTGAGTTATGTTTTTACCATGATAGAATCCACGGGAGCGAAGCCCCGCGTGAGTACTAGTTCAACATATTTACTTACTCTATGCTTGCCAAAATGGATAAATAAGTATATATTAACTAAAGGTAAAAAAAAGGTTGAAGCTACTTCCATACTAAATTTCATCCAAATCCACTCACTCACATTCGAAGATTCGCGCGTATAAACAAACAAACAAACTTTCCGGTTTATACATAATACTAGTATATGTAGATACTGAAACGGTATTTGGGGCACTCCGACTGTGACAGGAGTGGATACTGGGTTGTAGAGGTCAAAGAGGCAGTCGCTCCATGTACTAGTACTCAGCTGACCCCCATATAGCTGCGAAAAGACTAAGCAAATGATGATAAAGAAATAGGAGTGACGCGAGTTTGCAGGAATGTTGTAACGAGATACCGCGGCCTCGGACCACAAGGGCAAGGGTAGAAGGCTGGCACTCGCTTTCGCTCCACCCACAGCGGTAGGGGTCATTTGATGATGTTACGCCAGTCGCTTAGCGAAGTACGTCGAGAAACTTCGACAGAAATCTAGAATGTTCGAGACACTGGCGCCACCTGGCCGCGAGTAGCAGTACTGATTATATCGAGAAAGCTCGACTGACTTCTAATACGTTCGAGACACTAACGCCATCTAGCGGCGAGTAGCAGTACTGTGTATCTCAAGTAGCTTCTGGAATATTCTTGGCAGTGTAGGCAGTGAGTCGATTGTACAAGAATGTTCTAGAACGCAGAGCGGGGTATAAATAGATCGCAAAGGGACGCAGAGAGTCAGTCTTATTTCAAGATACGACGCGATATAATTCAAAGCTTTACAAGTGAATTTCGGTGCGATTTAAGTGTTACGCGATATAATCGAAGCTTTACAAGTGAATTTCAGTGCGATTTAAGTTTAAATGACAAGTATCGAAGTAAGAATAACAGTGTTAATTTTTATTTTGTAAACACAAAATAAAAATTAACACAGTTATTCTTAATTAAAATGTTAATTTTAGTCTAATTGGCGTTAATTATTTCTATCCCGAACCCCAGCTCCTTAGAACAACAACGCATAGAAGAGGCGTCTAGAACAAAACACGAGCGATTTCGTGTGTCCACTTTATTTTCTTTGGGTGCGTGAGCCGAATGTGTCTACGTTCTTCAAACGCACACAAATATAGCTTTCAGTGATACCATTACCAGACCATTACCCACAAAAATGGGAAAACGCACTATTATGTTGCTGGATCAAATCAAGTATTTTATGTTATGAAACTAGATAAGATGATGTTTTTTCATGTAATATGATTTATATGACATATATTTACGGAAGGTAAACGAAATGAGATATCGTTTATTGCGTTTAGAATGTTTGATGTGTAATGTGTTATAATGATATTATAGAAATGTATTAATTGCTTGAAAAATCTCGTTTGATATCAATTAAAAGTATGTGTTGTATTTATGAAATAGAAAAATATTATTGAGAACATTACTTAAATGAACAAAATCTTAATTAATAAAATTGTCATCTTTATGATGCTACTCTTCGAACTAACAGTAACTTTTATTTATAAAACACTGTAGGTAGTAGCTGTAAATAAATATAATTTAGTTTGACGCATACATAATTGCCGCCAAAACTATATTTTTTTTAAACAAAAATAAGCACAAAAGAAATCAATATGGGTATTTTTTCCTCACGGATAGCAACATTGAATTGTGATAAGTTAGGTTATTAGAATTTTTGTTTGATGGTCGATTTACTTAAATATAATGTATAAAATGTAAGTATTTACCTGTGAAATGTAATTTGATTACACGTTTTATGTTTTCCTGAAGGACTATGACATCCCTTTACGCTACAAACGGTCGTTTTAAATTATTTATTCGTGAGCTCTGTTCGGCGGAATGTGACCTTGAGTACTGACGGCTCGTCGAGCAAAGTTAGCCAAAATGGCTAAGTTTTAGTTGCCTCACTTTTTGCACTCGTACTATCCTTCTATGCGTTGTTGTTCTAAGCCCAGCTCGTAACAATGATTTTTCCACCGGAAAAAAAGTGTGTACCAACCTGTCTAGGCGAGCGTGGTCAGATGTCAGGGCGTGTGCGCGGGCTGCAGGGCGCACGTGTCGCACGCGAGCATGCGCGCGGAGTAGCGCTCCACCTGGAACGTGGCGGACGCTACGCCCCACTCCCTGCGAGCTAACTGCTGGCAAGAGTGAAGTACCGCCTCTGGATCTGTTAGCTCGTCTGCGGAAACGGTATTTACAATATTACAACGGATATAGCTGTCGCCAAATATCTTGGCAAGAGTCGGTCAATGCGCAGAAGTCGATTTTTAGGTGTCAGCGGTTGTCAGCGGGACGCGGGGTATGACGTAGCGCCGCTCCGAGCGCGCGATTGGTGCGTCAGTAGTTCTCGTTCAATTTGCTCCCGAATACACTTGCCTACACGAAAGTTGTACGAAAGTTGATGTTTTAAATTTAGTTTTTGTTACGTTGATTACAATGCCAGGACCAAATACCGTTTTACGTTTACACTGTCTTTAGGACACCGGGAAAAAAGAAGAATAAAAGGGGGTAGCAGTTTTATGAACTAATTGTGACGACGAGAACATATTATTTTAAATGTTTTTTTATATACATTTTTTTCACTTTTAAATGTATTTATGTATTATGTCTATTTTATTTATAATACCGAATTAACGAATGAATTCCTCTTCATTCTTTAACATTCTTCTGAACAGATATGATTAAAAATAAATGATGACAATAACCATAGAATAATGGGAAGCAGTAAAAGTGACCATTTTTTTCTTCCACTAAGTGCACGACGCGCGAATTTACCCCCGCTACGCCAAAACCTTGCCAAGTTATTTGGCGACAGATATACAAAAAGTAAAACTAGAGTTCAATGGGCAGTCTTATCGCACAGGGCGATCTCTTACAGACAACCTTTGTATGGACAAAACTAAAGGAGGCAGATTTAGGGCTGTCAGTGTACAAACATCATAAATAATATTAATCGAACATATACATCTTCTATACATACAAATAGGATTAAAGTCTGTTTGTAGTTTCAAAGTATGTAGTTGCATTTTCTCAAGTATCTTTACTTATTTACACTATACTAAAACACAAACAAACTTTATTCTTAAATTGCCTGTCTGTCTTTTTGTTAGTGCCGGCTAATATCTGAAAAGGCCCATTGAATGGGACTATCACTGCCAGATAAGTTATAAATAGAATAGAATATAGGTTAATTAAACTCTCACAGGATTGGGATTTACGCAGGTAAAACTGCGTTGGTAATATCTAGAGATGGGAAGTCTCGACATTGGCGGTTATTCCTTACTATGGTCAAAACTTTGAGGATTTAATATTTACGGGGGATAGCGCTAGATTTAAACAAATACTTTTATACCGATTTATTTCCCCTTTTCTTCAACGGCATAAAGTAGCGTTTTTTATATAAAATTAATATAACACTAATAACAATGAAACTAAGGATTTATTATACACTGGAATTAAAATCGCTGTCAATACTAATATATAATATACGTTTATTTGGACTTAAAAAGAATGCACGGACAAACATTTACACACAATTACAATTAGATATACACACAATAAACCTTAACATAAAACTAATTAATGACATTCATTGAAATGTTTGAGTGAATTCTGGTACGGTATTTAACTTGTGTTTGGGTACCAGCATTCCCTAATTAATTAAATTCAAACAGATTTGACATTTAATATATTGGTTTCAGTTACTAAATCATTATTTAAATAATCTACTTAATCATTTTGAATTTTGAAGTGGACGGCTGTGGCTGTATGTGAGTGTGTATGCGTGTGAGGACCTGTTTGCGTTGTAAGGTATTACTATTAATATCGTCTTGGTGGTTCACTTACCGATAGCCACGTGTGCCGTGAGGATGACGTATTGCGTGGAGAGAGCCCACACGTGCAGGGAATGCACGTGTCGCACGCCATTCAGTGAAGACAACATTGACACGCATTCACGATACCTGCCAACAAAACAATAACTGAAATATAAAGAAAAATATGACAAACTTTTTAAATTGTGTATTAATAAATTATTCAGAATCAGAATTATTTATTTGTTAAATATAGGAACATACACATAGGTCTTACATTAATAACAAGTCCGCTATGTTTTGTCAATAAAACATAAATATATTAGGATTAAAAATTAAATGTAATTTATGTCACAGTACCAGATTAATAATTAATAAAAGAAATATGATTCATTACTACATTAAACCAAACACAACAGGAAAAAATATTACTAAGAATGTCATAAATTTAATAAAACATAAATATTTTAGAGATTTCATTTTCATGTATTATTAGATGATTAAGTTAATATTTACACATATCGCCTGAAATACAGGTTTACCTAGTTCAGGCACACGTATTTAAGCTAAGCAAGACCGTAATTATAAATTTAGTTATAAGAGAATAAAATGATTTGATTGTTGATATAGGCTCGCGTTCGTCCACCATCTCACCTGATGATAAGCGATGATGTAATCTAAGATGAAGCCCGCTTGCCTAGAAGTAACATATTCACCCTTGACTTAAGAGTGAATAGGTTATAGCTATCAGGAAACACAGAGCCCAGCAGGGAATCTCACTCCTTAGCTATAGGCACAATGAAAGCATTCCAAAAACGTATTGTTACGCCAGTCGCTTAATGAAGTACGTCGAGAAACTTCGACAGAAATCTAGAATGTTCGAGATACTAACGCCATCTAGCGGCGAGTAGCAGTACTGAGTATATCGAGTCGAGACACTAACGCCATCTAGCGGCGAGTAGCAGTACTGTGTATCTCAAGTAGCTTCTGGAATATTCTTGGCAGTATTAACAGTGAGTCGATTTTAAAAGAATGTTCTTGAACTCATAGACCGGGGTATAAATAGGTCGCAAAGGGACGCAGAGAGTCAGTCTTATTTCAAGATACGACGCGATATAATTCGAAGCTTTACAAGTGAATTTCGGTGCGATTTAAGTTTTAAGTGACAAGTATTGTACTGTGAATAACTGTGTTGATTTTTATTGTGTGTTTATTTAAGTAAAGTGTTAATTTTGGTTTAATTGGCGTTAATTATTTCTATCCCGAACCCCAGCTCGTAACAGTAATGTGCGTATGTGTGGAATGTTCACCATGATATTTGCTGATAGATGTAAAATGTTTCTTTGATTAAATCAAATATTGTCCGTGTCTGTGTGTCCTCCCATCTTACATATTATTTACCGCGCTGACCGGACCGCTTGGTCCGGCTGTATCTACAACATTGCTTTACGTGTCCCGTCTGCATTATTCTATAAGGGCAGAGGAAATATTGAAGTACATTGTTGCGAAAACCTATTTCTCCCTGAGGGTCGAACGGCTAGTCTCATCATGGAACTAATTATAATCCTTTTGTGGTGAGAGCGCCGACCGAACATCTGTCGACTTTCTTGAAGGAGGAATTTTGGACAAATGGTGTAATGTTCCGACGTTTTCGAGGGCGGTTACCGGACACCGCGCGAAACTTGACGCTGATAATTCGTTTAACAAGGTATAAGTTTTAGTTAAGTGATATGTATTAGTTTATTTATATTTCTTGTAACAGGATTTTATTATATTAGGAAAACTTACAGCTAGGATACAGATAGTTTAAGAATATTGAAAGAAGGTTAATTAATAATTTTCCCAGACAGAATAGAACAAGAGACAGTAGACTACTAGACTAGATAAAAGAAAGCAAGAAGAAAAGCACTCAGCGAGTTATTAATTAATAGAGAAGCGTATACAAGTAATAGTTTCATTATTGTTCAAAAAACTGGTTACACGCTGGTGGAGAATAAGTCAAGATCATTAACACTCTGACACAATGCATTATATGATCTGCTAGCTCTTATCATATAAGAGTTTTGCCGATGGATGCCGAGGATGTAGGTACTCATATTTTATTTGTATGGGCCAAGTTGCCTGAAATAAATAAATTGATTGATTGATTATTGTTTAATTAAAATCTCAGTTAGTTACCTGAAGTTCTTGGGCACGGCTTGCATGAGCATAGCTAGGGCGTCCCTGACGACCTGCGCTGATGTTAGTAGCACCAGGAAACTGAAAACGAACGTGCAAATAGGATCCACCACCTTCGCTTCCGGCTGTCAACAAACAAATCATTGTTAGTTACGATAGATAGTTACTTAGCTAGCATACTTACACACACACATACACACTCACTCTAGAAGTACACATTGTAATCTTAGAAATGAGTGTCCTATACCAGGTATTTTAATTCGATGCAGTAAACTGACATAAGCTAATGTTACATGTTAAAATAATTATACCATATTTAACCTAATAGTGATGGATGGATCGAATAATACATGAGTGATTTTTAATCGTGAGAAATATAAATAAATGATAAAATTACCTATTTCCGTTACGATTATACTATTACCATTTATTTTTAGTAGTATCTAGATTTAAAAAAAAACATATTTAAAAAAAATATATATATGTTATAGCAATATTAAAATATTATTAATATGATAATAGCCACTATTTTGCACATTTTTTCATAATATATGATGAATATTTTAATAAATTGCACTCGCACCACTGCAACCTAAACTCTGTTAGAATGGGTAAAGGTACAGGGGCATGTTGAAAAAAAAAAAACAATACATGATCTATTCGTTTTATTTTTCTTGTCTCTTTATAATCATATTTTTCTTTTTGTTAAATTCACACAATATTATTAAAAAAAAAAAAAATTGCTTACATTACTTATTCGATTTTATTCCCGAATCATTTAATTTAGTAACAACACAATTTTGTAGTTGTCATTATCTTACAACTATCCAACTACATGGAATTTAAAGTCCTGGTAAAGCTAAAAATCTCTGTAACTTCAGATTTTGACATAACAAACAAAAAAAAATTTTAACAAAGAAACTTTTTAACAAAAAATTAAACCGACTCCCAAAAAACACTGCAAAGTGAAAAATAACTTTAATTTCGGTAGTCGGTGTCTTTAGTTTTGTTTTTTCGTTTTTGGCACCGACTTCCGAAATTAAAGTTATTTTTCACTTTGCAGTGTTTTTTGGGAGTCGGTTTAATTTTTTGTTAAATAGTTTTTTTTTTTCACTCTTTTTAGTTGGATGATTTTTAATTTACCTAGTTACAAGAGCCTAAATGTCAACTACTTATAACCTTTTACAAAATATTGCTTTTCCCAATGCTGGGCCGTTAATTGTTGAGGAGTTCTCCTGGTACTTCACCATCAGCTCTACATCACCATATGCATTGTGACGAGCATAAAGTGCTTAACATCCATATTCAAGTAATCGAATCGCAATCCACTTAATACTTATTATTGAGTAGTTTCGGCGGCCATCTGTGGTCTTCATCATCAGTTCCACTTCCCCAAATGGTACTTTTTGAGAGCAACTGCACAAGTTACTATAAGAAATACCCAAAACGCCATAGGTGTGCCTATAATATTTGAAGAGTTCCCTCGATTTCTCCAGGATCCCATCATCAGATCCTGACTTTGGTGATAGTGGTACCAATTTCGAAGTATACCCATTCGAACAAAAAAAAAATTTTCTAAATCGGTTCAGCCGTCTTCGAGTACTCGATGATCATACATAAAAAAAAAAAAAATATACGCGTCGAATTGATAACCTCCTCTTTTTGTCGTCGGTTGAAAAAATAGAACTGACTTCCATATCAAAACACTACAAAGCTAAAAATAACTTTAATTTCGGTAGTCGGTGTTATTGGTTTTGGATTTTCTGATTTTTTCACACCGCCTTCCGAAATTAAAGTTATTTTTAGCTTTGTAGTGTTTTGATATGGAAGTCGGTTCTATTTTTTGTTAAAAATTTTTTTTCACGCTGTTTAGTGGGTCAGTTTGTAATTTATCTAGTTACAAAAGCCATAATGTCGACAACTTATCACCTTTTACAAAATGTTTCTTTTCCCGATGCATAGCTTTTAATTTTTGAGGAGTTCTCCTGGTACTTGACCATCAGCTCTACATCATCATACTCGTATGTATTCCGACGAGCATAAAGTGTTTAACATCCGTACTCAAGTAATCGAATCGCAATTCACGAAATACTCATTATTGTGTAGTTTCAGTGGCCATCTGTGGTCTTCATCATCAGTTCAACTTCCCTAAATGATACTTTTCGAAAGCAACTGCTCAAGGTACTATAAGAAATACCCAAAACGCTATAGGTGTGCCTATAATATTTGAAGAGTTCCCTCGATTTCTCCAGGATCCCATCATCAGATCCTGATTTCGTAACAATGGGACCAACTAGAAAGTATACCCTTTCGAACAAAAAAAAAAATTTCCAAATCGGTCCAGCCATCTCCGAGATATGAGGTAACATACATAAAAAAAAAAAGTTTAAGACGAATTGTAAACCTCCTTTTTTTCAAGTCGGTTAAAAACATAAGCAGTCTATAACGTTTCCAATGCTAGAACAGGCCAAGTGTGCCTAAAAGTAGGCCCAATTGGATTTCGCATGTCTTCAGATTTCTCGCTCCTGGAACATGCGGGTTTCCCCAAGATGTTTTCCTTCACAATTTCGAGATTAGTAGTAATGATATAAATTACACAAAGAATGTCAGGGCTCGGTCTTGCTACATTACAAAAAAAATCACTCCATAAACCCCACGACATGAGATTATGGGAATATATTTTAAAGTTCACCATAAATATTTACACAGCCTTAACTACAAGGGTGCAAAGCCATGGCCGTAATATCACTCATCGAAAAACTACTTACATAGAACTTAATTAGTATAGATGCGAGAAGTACTCCACAGCTCTGAATGAGATCACCGATGACGTGGATCAACGCCGCTCTGAGGTTGATGTTCCTGCAAACAATACCAAGAAAATTATATCATGTAACTGTTATATTAGAAAGCCGTATTAAAGACTTTTTTGTAAGCATGAGCTATAGTAAGGGAGAATTTCATCCTGAGTCGACGGCGAGTCGCATTCCACCCGAGCCGAGAGGAGTAATTTGATGATTATCCCCGCGAAAAAAAGGAGGACCTCGTAGCGAAATTATAATAGGCACTTGAGTAGATAGTCCGCGTTAAGTATTAGATAGTATAGATGGTCGAGGTTAGCCCATGGAGAAGAGACCATCAACTCCGTTCCTCAAATAGCAGGTTCAACGGTGGGTTCCGGCTATTTTAAAGACAACTAAAAGAGTCTTGGATAACGCAATTAACCAGAAAAGAACTGCGGAGACCACGACTTGGGGCTCATTCATCGTATAATCACCAATTGACATAAACCTTTCGTCAGTTTGTGTTGAGTGCACGGTTAGATATTCAAACTCACCTCGGCTGGGATCCCACGACGTTGGCCTCAACAGTGGCCAGATCCTTCATGGTGTAATCCCCGTTGACCAGGGCTCCGTTGGTCTGCTTGTGTTCCCGTGACCTTCGGAACAGTCTCCAACCGCGGGATGCTCCTCCGGAGGAACCGTGAGAGTGAGCGTGCGAGCAGGTGGCACCGCCGTGTGTGTGGTGGTGGGCTAAGGGAAGAGAAATCTAGTATATAACATCACTATATATTGTGTATTGTAGCAGAAAAGATGAAAGAGAAATACTGCATCAATATCCAGCAATCATCGTCTCATAAAAAAACCAGTTTAGCATCAAAGTTGTTACAATGTTATTGGTTCTAATGGCTAAGGTGTCGGACTAGTGACCTAGAGGTCGCAGGTTCGAACCCCACCCATTACACTATTGCTGTTAACCCACTCCAGACTCAAAAGCAAAATTAGCTTGGTTTGAGGGGTTAACAAGTTTGCTAGTAATGTGACTTCTACCCACATTGCTAGTTATATTACAGATACTGCAACCTTTTCCCGTGTCGGAGACAAGGAAACACAAGTTGAAGAGGCTGGTGCCACATCCGAACTCATACTTAATGGATGGCAAGTGTCCTGGCCGCTTCGTATTAAGTGAGAAAGAGACATATTTTATGAAAGTTTGTTAAGAATGCATCCAGATCTTTATCATTAAAAGGCTTTATCAATTAAGGTTTTTTAAAGGGAGTGTTATATAGTTTCTGCTTCTCCTTCTTTGTCCCGCTACACGGGGTCGGCTTTCTAAGCCATGAGACCCCATTTGTTGCGAACATACACGTCATTGTGTTCTATATAGAGAATTTTCATGTCCATTTGGACAAAGTTTTGGGAGAGCTATAGTTATAGTAAATAAATTTAACTCTTATTGTTATCAGAAATCCACATCACTCACCAATATCAGAAGCACAGCCATGGAGCACTAGCGCCAGTATAACATTGAAGCCGACCCCGCAGCCCGATACGATCATCATCATGTCAGGCTCGATGTTGTACTCGCCCGTGTGCAAACGGACCACGGCCACGTATACGAATATACCAGTCAGGATCCAGATTAGGAGTACTGATAGCATGGCACCCAGGACCTCTGGAAAAAGAAGTTTGAAAGGTAAGAGGTGGTAAAGAATCGGGGTGCGGGAATGAGCTAACGAGATACTGTAGCCTCGGTATGCCAGGACAACTGAATGAATAAGGTGAGTTTTAGTCAGTAGGAGTCTGATATACTGTTCTCCAACACCCTAAGCGAGAGGAGACATTAGCTGATTTCCCCCTGAAAAAATTGTAAGAACATGCTATGAAAATTGTGTTCACTCAAAAACCGTGCCGTGTTTGTGCGGTTTATTAACAAGCCCATGGATTGGAAATCGATTATATCCTAAACGCGATGTTATAAAAATGCTAGTACCCCTAAACTTTGTATGTGAAGTGACCTTTAGACCTTAGAATCGAAATGAAATATCGCTTATGCAAGAACACAAGACGATTTCCCATTCTTTGTCAAATTTCTTTTTTAAATATTTGCGAATCATCACAATGCACTTAAGAAAAGTTTGCTGTCAGACGACATGGTAGCATCGAAGTGTCTTTTGGTTCTTGATCTATAAGAAAACCGGCGTTATTATTTATTTTTGAAATATCGCTACGTTATATGCTTAAATACACCTAAGGTTTTTTGTACTCGCACAGGTATTTTAAATTGTAGTTTAAAAATGATTTTATTGTTTGATTTGTGACACTCTCAAAATATTTTATCACTGGTATTGGTACAGCTTAAAATAAATACAGCAGCAAAAGCTAATAAAAATCCAACGCAAATGCAGTGTCACATAAAATTTCCTGTGCTTTAAGCGATAGTAAAAATAGCGGTATGCAAGAAGAGTGTTTTAAAAAATCTTTTCAAAGTCTAAGAATTAATATTTATTCTTTTCGAGTCTAGTCTAGCTCAAACTTCTTTGACCCAGTATGCAGCGACACAGCTCTTGTATTGGCTTCGTTAAGATCGTGCAAGGTGCAGGTGGCCGTGCACGACGGACGTGATAAGAGATGGGCCATATTTTGTACAGGGGCTCCACCACAGAACAGATAAAAGAGGTTAGAAAGGAAACAGTTCCTGATTTGTATGAGAACGCGTGTCGCCGCTTGTCTCCCACTCTTTAGCTCCACTACAAGCAAGAACTGTTTAAATTTTTGTTTTACAGGTTATAATTGCACAACACGGCATTTTAAAGCAAGCTTTGTGTTCCGAAGTAGTCCGAAGCACACTAAACACGGTGAATGAATTAATCGGTCGAGCTATGATTTTCGAGTCATAAATGTGGCGCGCTCGCCACGCCCACATTACTATTCCAACCTTATTCATCTATTCCGTGGGCTCCACACTGGCATTGCGTCCGTGATGGGTCAAGGATACCCCATTTGGCCAGATTATATTAACAACAGCCAACCTGGCCAACAATCGGTTAAGTGTTGGAATTTGGGAATACTTTCATTGTGCGTACAGCTAATGAGCTAAGCAGTGGAATTCGCTGCCAGACTCTGTATTTCCTGATAGCTATAACCTGGGAGGTCTTTAAGTCAAGACTGAATAGGTTACTTCTAGGCAAGCGTGCTTCATCTTCGACCACATCATCACTTACCGTCAAGCGTGATAGTGCTCAAACGCAAGCGACTCTGTATTTCCTGATAGCTATAACCTGGGAGGTCTTTAAGTCAAGACTGAATAGGTTACTTCTAGGCAAGCGTGCTTCATCTTCGACCACATCATCACTTACCATCAGGCGTGATAGTGCTCAAACGCAAGCCTATCATGAATTAAAAAAAAATAACTTCCAGATTAGCCACGGCAAGAACTACCATTATATTTTCAATATCACTTACCAGCACGCTTGTACCCATAAGACATGGCGACATCTGGGCGCCGCTTGGCGCAGTGGAAGGCGAGCAGCGCCAGTGCGAACCCACCGCAGTCGCTTAGCATGTGTGCAGCATCGCTCATCACTGATAGGCTGCCGGCTAGGTACCCGCCTATCAGCTCGCATACCTGGACAAGGAAAATACATCAATCTACAATATTCGCGCGGGATTACGAGAATGTTCTAACTTCTTATATCTTATATAAGAATCTTATATCTCTTATATGAATCTTATATAAGAATCATATAACTTATATAAGAAAGATATCTTGGCCCCGTAATGTAAGGGCAACTGTGGGCTTAGTATGTGTTTGAAATACTTTTGTCGTTTTCGAAAACTATCGCTTTGTCTCTTTCACATGCACTAAACTTGTAGATGAGTTTGAAAGAGACAATGTGATGGTTTTCGAAAACCATTTCAGTATTACAAACTCATATTAAGCAAAGAAACAAGGCGGGTCGGTGAGTTTTGAGTCGTACAAATTGTAGGTACGGTTTCGACTATATTACATAACATATCCAGCCAATAACTTTTCTACTGCTGGGGGTTACAACTGCACAAACCTCGTTTCTACGAAAGAGCATCGGCCGTAATCGACCACGCGGGCCTAGTGTGGATTGGTGGATATCATATGTCATCGGATTTTCAATCCTAGGACAAGCCGGTTTCTTCGCGAGTTTCCTTTCACCGATTTGAGACTAGTGGAGATCTATAAAGCGGTAAGCTTTGTTTGTTTGAACGCGCTAATCTTCGAAAGGACTGGGTGGATTTGGGTGAGATTTGCTATGGAAGTAGTTTGAAGTTTTAGAAAGGTTTAAAGCTTTGTCGCTTTTTACCCGACTGCAAAAGAAGAAGGGTTATGTTTTTATTGTGATAAAAGGAGCAAGCCCCGCGCGACTGCTAGTAATGAATATTCCACAAAGTAATGTACCTGCCTGGGTTTGAACTCGCGACTCAGTCAGAGTCAGTGTAGTAGTAGACTACAGAGATAGATACAATATACCTCGCTATCCTTTGTAGTGAAATGGCGTGATAGCAGATAGCTACAACCTAGGGGTCTTTAAATCAAGAGTGAATAGGTTACTTCTAGGTAAGCGTGCTCCATCTTCGACCACATCATCGCTTACCATCAGGTGAGATAGTGGTCAAACGCGAGCTTATTATGAATTAAAAAAAATCTATATCTTCTTCTATACTTATAATAAATCTGTAGAGATGTTAATTCTGTACATGAAATATATTTACAAAATAACTATCAGGGGGTGACTAGGGATCGATACTGATGCCAAAAATGCAATCAGTAAAATTTTTGTCTGTCTGTCTGTCTGTCTGTCGGTCTGTCTGTCTGTCTGTCTGTCTGTATAACCGTTATAGAAACAAAAACTACTCGACGGATTTTAACGAAACTTGGCACAATTATTTTTCATACTCCTGAGCTGGTTATAGTATACTTTTCATCACGCTACAATCAATAGGAGCAGAGCAGTAAAGGGAAATGTTGGGAAAACGGGAGCAGTTGCTCCATTTTTTAAGCTTCCGTCGCGAGTGCAACTTTAATGGTTAAAGCTACACAGAAATCATTTATGACGGACATGTTCTCCTTAAAATTATATAAAAAAAATCCCACGACAGCATATATCTATCTTTTATGGTTGACTCACAATAACACGTGTAACTCCCGATAGCTTAGCAGTTCGAAGCTTTCTGATTATTATTCTGCTCCGAAATTGAAAACCACAACTTTGCAATGGAACTCGGCTAAAAGTAACCCAGTTGCAACAAAATATAATCGAGGCTCAAATTTTAACAGGTTGCGGTGTAGGAGAAACCGTCTTTATTCCCAGAATTCCCATAATACCAAATAATTTCCATTCCAATTTAAAAGAACGCAATTCCCAGTATCGGTGTGTTATGCAATGACAATTAATAAAGCTCAAGGGCAGACTTTTCGTGTTGCTGGAGTAGTTCTCGGTGTCGGTTGTTTCTCGCATGGTCAGTTGTACGTCGCTCTTACCCGGGTTAGCATTTCTAGAAATCTTTATGTTCACGTGCCGGATGGGTTAACTTTCAACATAGTTTACCCGGAAGCTTTGCGCTGAAGTATTTTCGTTCTATAGGTACTTAAGCCTCATGTGAACGTGATCTAAACAATATTACCAATACATTAACTTAATAACACACAAGGAGTTACACGCTGACGGAGTCGCGGGCACAGCTATTAACAATAATATTGTGCGGTTCGGTATTGCGATATTTTTCAACAGTATTATAGATTGACATATTATATTTACCTACTAAATTACGAAGATTAATCTGTCTGTTACATCAAAATCACTGAACCGTGAGGAAGGACATAGGCTACTTTTTTTACGAAAAACGACGGAAACGTGGACGAAGTCGCGGGCAACAGCTATCTATACTAATAATATAAGGCTGAAGAGTTTGTTTGTTTGTTTGAACGCGATAATCTCAGGAACTACTGGTTCGAATTGAAAAATTATTTTTTAATTAAATAGTCAATTTATAGAGAAAGGCTACAGGCTATCATTACCTATCTAAGGCCAATAGGAGCGGAGCGCCAATGAAGAATGCTTCAAAATTGGGGTTAAATTTAACGTTTGCCCAAAGTAACTATTCCACGCGGACGAAGTCGCGGGCAAAAGCTAGTTATACATAAATAACAGTTCACATAATAGTTTCGTAGGAGGAAAATGTGCGTTGACCTATAAACGACAGTTCCACTTTCCATAATTTTCTAAGAGCACGAAAACAGTTGTGTCAGATTTTATAGGTCAGACAGTTATCGCAAACTATATATCGATAATGTGAGTGGAGGTAACCTTAAGAGGAGAGAGGGTGTGCATTGTAATCGCCCGGGGGTGCCTCGTTCAGCAACTGAAAAAGCTTATAAGTAGTTGAAACTTTTATTTGATCTTTGTAAATCGTTATTTATAGGAACTATAAAATAAAGATGCTTATTTCATATATGGTACTAAATCCATACATAAAAATAAGAAACTATTTAATGACACAATTTTTATATATATACCAAGTAACTCAAATAATTATACGACAATACCATAATTAATTGACATTAATGTTATCTTAGTTCAGTTATTGGCTGCAAGTCTTACAAATAAAAGTAAATATTAACAACTAACTCAAATGGCTTAGCATGATACTCCGTTATGTCGAAAATACTGCAGCAATAATTTTGAAATAAATATGTGGTATACTTATAATAAATCTGTAGAGATGTTAATTCTGTACATGAAATATATTTACAAAATAACTATCAGGGGGTGACTAGGGATCGATACTGATGCCAAAAATGCAATCAGTAAAATTTTTGTCTGTCTGTCTGTCTGTCTGTCGGTCTGTCTGTCTGTCTGTCTGTCTGTATAACCGTTATAGAAACAAAAACTACTCGACGGATTTTAACGAAACTTGGCACAATTATTTTTCATACTCCTGAGCTGGTTATAGTATACTTTTCATCACGCTACAATCAATAGGAGCAGAGCAGTAAAGGGAAATGTTGGGAAAACGGGAGCAGTTGCTCCATTTTTTAAGCTTCCGTCGCGAGTGCAACTTTAATGGTTAAAGCTACACAGAAATCATTTATGACGGACATGTTCTCCTTAAAATTATATAAAAAAAATCCCACGACAGCATATATCTATCTTTTATGGTTGACTCACAATAACACGTGTAACTCCCGATAGCTTAGCAGTTCGAAGCTTTCTGATTATTATTCTGCTCCGAAATTGAAAACCACAACTTTGCAATGGAACTCGGCTAAAAGTAACCCAGTTGCAACAAAATATAATCGAGGCTCAAATTTTAACAGGTTGCGGTGTAGGAGAAACCGTCTTTATTCCCAGAATTCCCATAATACCAAATAATTTCCATTCCAATTTAAAAGAACGCAATTCCCAGTATCGGTGTGTTATGCAATGACAATTAATAAAGCTCAAGGGCAGACTTTTCGTGTTGCTGGAGTAGTTCTCGGTGTCGGTTGTTTCTCGCATGGTCAGTTGTACGTCGCTCTTACCCGGGTTAGCATTTCTAGAAATCTTTATGTTCACGTGCCGGATGGGTTAACTTTCAACATAGTTTACCCGGAAGCTTTGCGCTGAAGTATTTTCGTTCTATAGGTACTTAAGCCTCATATGAACGTGATCTAAACAATATTACCAATACATTAACTTAATAACACACAAGGAGTTACACGCTGACGGAGTCGCGGGCACAGCTATTAACAATAATATTGTGCGGTTCGGTATTGCGATATTTTTCAACAGTATTATAGATTGACATATTATATTTACCTACTAAATTACGAAGATTAATCTGTCTGTTACATCAAAATCACTGAACCGTGAGGAAGGACATAGGCTACTTTTTTTACGAAAAACGACGGAAACGTGGACGAAGTCGCGGGCAACAGCTATCTATACTAATAATATAAGGCTGAAGAGTTTGTTTGTTTGTTTGAACGCGATAATCTCAGGAACTACTGGTTCGAATTGAAAAATTATTTTTTAATTAAATAGTCAATTTATAGAGAAAGGCTACAGGCTATCATTACCTATCTAAGGCCAATAGGAGCGGAGCGCCAATGAAGAATGCTTCAAAATTGGGGTTAAATTTAACGTTTGCCCAAAGTAACTATTCCACGCGGACGAAGTCGCGGGCAAAAGCTAGTTATACATAAATAACAGTTCACATAATAGTTTCGTAGGAGGAAAATGTGCGTTGACCTATAAACGACAGTTCCACTTTCCATAATTTTCTAAGAGCACGAAAACAGTTGTGTCAGATTTTATAGGTCAGACAGTTATCGCAAACTATATATCGATAATGTGAGTGGAGGTAACCTTAAGAGGAGAGAGGGTGTGCATTGTAATCGCCCGGGGGTGCCTCGTTCAGCAACTGAAAAAGCTTATAAGTAGTTGAAACTTTTATTTGATCTTTGTAAATCGTTATTTATAGGAACTATAAAATAAAGATGCTTATTTCATATATGGTACTAAATCCATACATAAAAATAAGAAACTATTTAATGACACAATTTTTATATATATACCAAGTAACTCAAATAATTATACGACAATACCATAATTAATTGACATTAATGTTATCTTAGTTCAGTTATTGGCTGCAAGTCTTACAAATAAAAGTAAATTTTAACAACTAACTCAAATGGCTTAGCATGATACTCCGTTATGTCGAAAATACTGCAGCAATAATTTTGAAATAAATATGTGGTAAAGTTGAAGATTCATGTTAGGTACTATGTTTGACGAAAACACGATTCCACAAAATTTTCTTGATAGAAAAAAATTCCAAGGTTACCTCCAAACTGAACAATAAATCGCTGCGCTGGTATTCAAAAATAACTTCAAATGACATAATGAAACTTTGCATATTAATTGAACTAAACTAACTAACTTTTAAATTACCATTATTTTCACCGTAAATAGAAATAAACTAAATTATCAGTGTCTTGGAGTCTTTTCCCTGCCACCCTGTCTCGCTTGCTTGCGTGACCGCGGCCAGTAGTGTGCGAGCGAGATATAGAGTGAGAAGCGCTGAGGTAGTATAGGCCCTTAAGGGATATGTACATGTTGCGGGAATGTTCTAACGATATATCGCGGCCCCGGACCGCAAGGGCAACTGAAAGAACAGGGTGGGTTTTTAGTCAGTAGAAGTCTGACACACCTAGAGTGAAAAAAGTCATTTGATAACTTTTGCACCGGAAAAAAAGGTATGCACATTGCCGAATGCTTTTAACTTTCCCTTGAAGGTGCAAATAAACTTTTGTTTTTAAATTATATTTGTTGGTTGGTTACTTAATGATGCTGGTATGATAGTTACATAATCGCACATGAATGTGATTATGCATAACAAGCATAATTATATTGTTTGTCAAATAGTTAAGCTCCCACAGTTCTATGTACTTAGATCTGGAAAAGTCCACTCAAATCTGTATGGTGCTTTTCTCGAAAGCCCACTTCAGATATCTCACGTACAATTTGAAAAACGTAAAAGGAGACTTTTTCTTTTGAGTTTATTTCACTTTTTCTTCTCGAAACACCGCCATCATCTAACTTACACTGATAAAAAAATTGCCATGAATGTTTTATTTTTAGCTTATTTACATAATAAATATCATTTAAAAAAGTTCTGCACATCGAAACTATTCACAAAAAATAAAGCTTTAAAAAAAAATTGTGTATTTTTATCTGTTTACACACGCTAATCTCCGGAACTTTCAGACGGATTTGAATTAAACTTATTTTTCTTAAATAGCTATTAAGTCTGGGCAAATATAGACTATAAATTAATTTCGGAAACTAAAACACCTGATGTTACACGCGAGCCAAACTTAATCAATCTTACACGCGAGCGAAGCCGTACGAAAAAACTAGTGTAAATCGTAAGTAAGGATTTAATCCTTTGCATCACGATAAGACCCGTATTATATTCCGAAATATCTAATATGGCTGGGATTTATTATAATACAAATAATTAATCTGTTAACTAAATAGAGAGTTTATAATATAATCAAGATTGTGTATGAAATAATCTGGTGACATTAATCTTCGGATACCTGATATATTTAAAAACATTGCTTTATATTAAAATGATTAATTTTTCATTATAAATAGCTACTTCTTTTTCACTGTGTTTTTTAGTTAGCCTATCCCATGATTAGGCAAAGGCCTCCCCAAAATTTTTCCATAGTGCATGTGCACTATGGAAAAATTTCCGTGAACCACGTGGATAGAATATGTATTCTATCCACGTGGTTCACGGAAATTTAAGAATGTTGAAATATACGTTTTTTTGCGGAATAAACGGCCGTATCTGTTTTTAGGGTTCCGTAGCCGAATGGAAAAATACGGAACCCTTATAGTTTCGTCATGTCTGTCTTTCTGTCCGTCCGTCCGTATGTCACAGCCATTTTATTCCGAAACTATTAAGACTACACATGTGAAATTTGGTAGGTAGACGTATTATATGAACCGCTTACCTATTCGAAAATAAAAAATGTATAAGATTAAGGTGGGCTCCTCATACATGGAACTGAAACTGAAAATATTTTTTTTCATCCAACCTATACGTGTTTGGTGTCTATAGATAGGTCTTCTTCTAAAATCAATCGTTTCAGAGATAGACACTTCCAAAGTGGTAAAATGGACGTCCCGTCCTCCTCTAACTTCTATAATAATAGAGTGAAAAATATAAATAAAATAAAGGTCACTACTGACCTTTATTTATATTTTTCACTCTTTTTGAAATATAGCACATTTTCTAAAACCGCAAATATAACTTCGTATTTCATACAAACACTATGAAAAACAAAGTTATTTTGCGTAGTTACTACGGAACCCTTCATGGGCGAATTTGATTCGCACTTGGCCAATTTTTGTTTACGTTTTATTTTTTCACGACTGTGGACCTGCGTACCTATATGGTTTTAAACTTTTAATTCAACTTGATATCTCCACGCGTTCCCAAAATTCTTGGGTCTTGCCAGAAATATCGTTATTTACTATGTACATTACTATGTATATTATGTACTTAGTTTTTTCTTTATGCATCTACCATGTTATCTCTTCACCACCCATGATTGACTGGTAGAAAATGCCTATGGCATTAAGTCCACCTTTGTACTTTTTGTGTGACATAAAGTTTTAATAAATAAATACCCACAGACAGTCGGACAAACGGACGGACAACAAAGTGATCCAATAAGGGTTCCGTTTTTTCGTTTTGAGGTACGGAACCCTAACAAACAAATAATTATTTAAAAAAAAATCGATTCAGTAAACGATTCTTAACAAACTAATTATGTAATACTAGCAGTGGCGCCGGGCTTCGTTCCCGTGTACTTTATTACGATAAAACATAACCTCCTTCTTTCTCAGTCGGGTAAAAAGTAGCCTATAACCTTCCTCAAGCTTCAAGCTACTTCCATACCAAATCCACCCAGTAGTTTCTAAGATTAGCGCGTCCAAACAAACAAACTTTTCCGCTTTATAAACATTGTCTACCACAACTTAGGTGCCCAAGATACAGGCATAGCCTAGTTTGGGGATCACCAGAAATTTCTAAAAAAATCTAGCAATGGTCTCAATAAATTCTATTCTATATTAAATTACAGTCAAGCCACAATACAACAAATTCCCAACAAGTTCCCTGATACTTATGACCTTTCAACCTTTTAAAGCAAGATTAATAGGCATCTTCTGGGCTCACTCGTCACATCGTAGATCTCATCTATCGCTTAAGCCCGATTTACACTTCAACAAGTACAGTAGCGAGTTAACTTGCGTCATCGGCGAGTTAAGTTGTTATTGTAGTTTGAACGGCAAAAGCGAGTTAAGTAGTAGTACATTAACAACTTAACTCCCAATGACGCAAGTTAACTCGCTACTGTACTTGTTGAAGTGTAAATCGGGCTTTACCATCAGGCGAGATCGAGGTCAAGAATAATTTTCTTTGTTTTATATTATTCATATTCATTTATTTGCTTTCTACAATGTATATACAGTAGAAGTTTAGTCTTAAAGATAAAAGGAACAATTATGGACCCTGCCAGGGCACAGCAATAATATAAAATAGAAAACTAGAACTTAAAACTAAAACATAACATTATTTAAAATTTATTGTTTGAATAAAAGATTTAGAAAAAAAAACATACTTAAAAAGAAAAAACATTTTATGAGATTGTATGCTATTTCTACCTATAGAATTATAGATGACTAGCTTCTGCCCGCGACTTCGTTCGCGTGGAAGGCTTTTCCCGCGTAAAATCCCGATCCCGTGGGAATTCTGGGATAAAAAGTAGCCTATGTGTTATTCCAGGATGTAAACTATCTACTTGCCAAATTTCATTCGGATCCATTCAGTAGTTTTTGCGTGAAAGAGTAACAAACATCCATCCATCCTCACAAACTTTCACATTTATAATATTAAGTAAGTAAGTATTAAGTAACAAGTAAGATCTATTCGGCTGTCCCAAATCAAAACACAGTAAGGGACATTTTTGTCGAAATCAAGATTTTTACACCATTCTTTTAACACAGTAAATGCTCACAATATGCAAAAACCCTTTTTTCAATAAAGGCCTCCATTCCCAATATAGCGATACCATAAAACCTAGTAAGTGCACAGACTAAACCGCAAACCCCAAATCAAAAACCTAGTAAGAGCTGATAACCAGTTCAAAACACAGCAAGGCACACGTACTTACTTTGTTTTGGATTGGGAATTTCCACTTGCTAGGTTTTTGATTTGGAAATTGACATGTCTAAAAGACCATAAAATCTAAAAATTACACAGTATAGCACACACCCGTCGGAGTTTCTATCTCCAGGAATTAGGGTTTAAATTAGTGAGAAAACATCAAATTGCCGCTATCTTTTCGGGAGAGGGGCGGGACGTCGCGTGCCTTCATTTATAGCGTCGCGCCGATCGCCAGTACGTGGCCAGTACTGGATTAGACTGGACGTGATTTTGTTGCCTGCGCGCGCTCCGCGTGCGTATTTCGTCGTTTTTAGTTTGAACGATTTTTAAGTGTTTATTAGAGCAAAATGAGTAGAAGTAAAAGAATCCTCGAGGCTGCTCTCAAAAAGAACCCTGATGATTTGATTTTAAGTTCGGAAGGAGAAAATAAAAACAGGTTAGTAAACACAATACTATTAACTTTGAATATTCGTACCCATGCATGCATATTAAAATTTATTAAATTCAGTGTTAGTTTGTTTTCCTTCATTAACGTAAATATGCCTTTCGATGTGTTTTATTTGCGTTAACACTTTTATGAGCGCCTCCACATTACGTCACAAACAGTGCGGCAGCAGCGCGTGTTATATGTATGTTTAATTTTTTACATGACTGCCCTTTGAACTTTGCACGGTTTTTTCTTTTTCTTTCAGTTTGGGTGAAGGCACCAGTAAACGTGAAGAAGCATATCAGATGCAGGGGTAGACAGACTTAAATGATTTAATTACTCTATCTGACCTCGAAGAAAGTTGTGACGACTCTGTTGTGGATCCCGATTTTAGCCCTGATATAATATCTAATTCAGATTCCTCCGACGAAGAGAGCGGTATAAATACCTGAAAATTTATAATGACTCAAGAAAACTTTGTACGAATTTCCAAAGAAAACATCCCTTCCAAAACTTCATTTTCCCCTTGTTCAACTTCACCTTCGAAGGCATTTAATTTTATAGCCGCTTATCCAGGACCTATAATTTCTGCTGATAATTACAATCCGGATATAGATTACCTGACAATTGAGGAAACTACGTCTCCGACAGAACAAAACGTATTAAATCCAATTCCATTAAACATAATAACAAATAATAAGCAAAAACTAAAACACCCAATGATTACTAAAGATTGTAAATGTACACGAGAATGTATGAAATTCACACCTGAGGAACGCCATAATATTTGGAATAATTACTGGGATTTGCCATGTAAATCCAGACGCCCATTTTTGAATAAATGTGTCACAATTCGTTCAGTAAAAAGACGTAAGATCAACCAAGATTCTAATGTCTACCTCAAAACTGAATCTCGATACTTCGCTCTTCCCAAAATTATCGACGGTAATCAAACATATCAGCCAGTTTGTCGACAATTCCTTCTAAATACACTTGGATATACGAATGATTCGGTGATAACGGAATTAAGTAAAGCTACGAAGACTGGCGCAATGGCTTTAGAAGACAAGAGAGGTGGTAGAAGAAAAGTGGTTCAAAAACAACCCATCCAGGAGCATATAATGAGCTACCATCCAATTCAGAGTCATTACAGAAGACACAATGCACCAATCACACGCTACCTACCACGCCATTTGACGATCACAGATATGTACACGGACTTTCGCAACAAGTATCCCGATTTTAATTGTGGTCCCGAAACCTATAGAAAGACATTGAAAGATATGAAAGTTTCACTTTTCATGCCGAAAAGCGACACGTGCGTAGAGTGTGAAATGCATAAGAAAAGTGATGGTACAGCTATGGAAAACGACGCTTATAATGAGCACAAAATAAAAGCTGAATCTGCTATCAATATGTACAAATCAGAATCCCAACTCAGTAACTCTTTTCATACTAAATACTACTCAATAGACTTACAAAAAGTTATTCTGTTACCTGAAATGCTGAACATCAAAGAATCACATTTTGCGAGTAGATTAATCACGTTCAATTTAACGTTCGCTCCGATTCAGCCAAAGAGTAAGGATGAAGCTGTTTGTGTTCTATGGCACGAAGCTATAGCCGGACGGGAAGCTCATAATATCATTGATGCAATATGGGCATTTCTTGATTCAGAAAAAAACGTAAAGTATTTTCATTTATGGGCAGACAATTGTACTGCCCAAAATAAAAACTGGTATCTTTATACCGCTTTGGTAATTACATTGAATAGTTGCCAGAACGAAATTGAAAATGTAACAATAAGCTACCTTACTAAAGGACATACCCACATGAGCGCAGACTCAGTTCATGGAAACATAGAGAAAAAAATGCACCGTAATCAGGCAGTGTTTGATTTTGAGGACTTGAAAAGTTTAATCCGTCAAGCTCGAATGAAAATACGGATTGTAGAGCCCCAAAATTACCACGATTGGCCGAAAAAGAAAAGAGAACCTCGATCTAATAGTGACCCTTTAAAGAATTTTCAGTTGAACTCAATCGTTCAGGTCAAATTCGTTCGAGGTATGCGTCAGATGTTGTATAAAACCTCTTTCAATGAGCCGTTTGTTCCTTTGGACTTTATGATGAAAAAAATTGACCCTTCAGTGTGGCCGGCTTCCAGGAACGAACCTCGTGGCATCAAAACATCCAAAAAGAAGGAAATAATTAAAGAGCTGGTAAAATTGATGCCAGAGTCCAGAAAGAAATTTTGGCAAGACTTACCAGTTAATGACAGGTCTCCGGACTTAATAAACGAATGATATATCTTGCGTGTATACAGATACACACACACTAATTTTTATTTCGTACTTTGAGTTTATCTGTTTTTGTTATTAATTCCTCGTTTTCTACGATAATTTGGAACTTTTCACATTAAATTACTTCACCTTCTAAGACTCAATAATAAACATGGTTACTTCTCGTTAATGTGTTTTACTGCAATAGTTTTTAGATACGAACTTGGAATATTTATTTACTCATTTTCTTTAAGTAAAAGTTAAAAAAAAAATGAAAACCTAATAATGTCTTATATACTTACTGTGTTTTGGTTTAGTTTCCATAACCTATGATGAGTATTGGTTACAATTTCAAAAACCTAGTAACATCTCATACTGTGTTTTGGTTTAGTTTCCATGGGCAATGGTTAGTGTTGGATCCCATTTCAAAGTTAGTAAGTGTTATACAACGTGCATCGAATTATGTTTTTAAAGTTTTAGTATGCTAAAATGTAGACAGTAATCTAATCTACCATCTCCAAGAATCATATTGAGCTGTAGATTCATAGTTTGGTAAGGCATAAGAAAATCAGCTTTTTTTGCCCTCCTGTAAAATTTGTTCGAAGTCCCTTACTGTGTTTTGATTTGGGACAGCCGTATTGCTTAAACGACAAGAGTTTCGCATAGACTGCCCGGAGCCACATAATGTATAAAGCCACCACTGTATACGAGCACATAACGTATCGATAACTAGCACAACTAAATAGCACAATGTCACCGGGAAAATCTCATACCATATCTTATGAAAAATATAACTTACTCAGCAAGATCGTAGCTGAATTTTCTATTTTCCGCGTTTCATGTAGTCAAGGAAACAAGTTGGCCTTTTCCCAGATTTACGAGTTCATATGGATATGTTTTTGAATTATATTACTAAAACTAACTTATGCCTGCGGCTTTACTCGCGTGTAAAGGTCTCTATATCAGGTGTTTCAGTTAAAGAAATCAATTAAAGACTATAGCTATATATAACAAAAAAAATCTTATATTTTTTTCTGTTTAATTAAATGTTGATATTGATGAGATACCGCTAATAAAGAAGTTTGAGAAGCCACAACTTTCTGCCGGGGTTGCGGGAATGTTGCAAAATACCGCGGCCCCAGAATGCAAAGGCAGCTGAAGGTACGGGGAAGTCAGTAGAAATCTGACACTACGTTCATTCCGTCATTTGATGACTTTCCCCCGAAAAATATGTCCTTCATAAACTGATTTTGATAGATAAGGAGAAGTCGTATACCAGCCACATCAAAAGTAAATATCTTATATAATTACTAGCTGTGCCCGCGACTTCGTCCGCGCGGAATAGACTTTCGGCAGCATTTTTAATTTTTAGGCTATTTATTTTGAAAATAAAATTCATACCTACATCATTTGAATGTCGTATTTATTAATATCTAATCAAAAGTCTAAAAAATAAGTTTCAAGCTTCTAGCTTTAAAAATGACGTAATTTCTATACAAATTTTCATCCCCTATTTCAACCCCTTACAACCCTTTTTTCGCATTAAAAAGTTGCCTATATCCTTTCTCAGGCTCTAGACTATGTCCGTACCAAATTTCATTAAAATCGGTTCAGTAGTTTAGGCGTGATTGTGTAACAGACAGACATAGTTACTTTCGCATTTATAATATTAGTAAGGATGGGAGCTCATTGGTCGAGTGGTCGAAAGCGCAACTGCTGAGCATGAAGTATCGGGTTCTATTCCCGGGACGGGCAAAACGTTCTATTGGATTTTCCTATAAGAACATTCTCAGTAGTAGACCGGAGTTTGGAAGTAGCCGGTGTGATACCCGTGGCTTGGAAAGCACGTAAAGCCGTCGGTTCCGTCTGTCATTTTAACATTTTTGACAGTCGTTAAGGGTAATCAGAAACCAGAAAATCTGACACTGATCTGGCCAAAAGTCATCTTGTTACGCAGCTACTGGGTTGTGGAGCAGAAAGGCGGTCCCTCCATCTAAAACACTAATACGGAAGTCGATGATGATACGACATGTTATCCTTCAGAAACTGAATTGATATAGGTACGGTCGGCCAAGAAAGTGGTGTACCAGTTTTGATTTAGTTTCCCGGTCATCGAAAATTACAACAAGGTTCGTTATAAAAAGATATTACTGAAAGAGACAACATTATCATGACGTAAACCTATGTATTTAGTATTCATACGTCATATGTCACATATAAGTACATGACATTTTAACCTTTAGTATAAATGAAAAGGACATTAGTTTCTACAAAGCAATTGAAATGTTTCCAAACAAAAGTAATAAAAACTATTTAGACAACCGAATTCCATTTGAAAAAGAAAACTGACAATTGACATTTTGTCAAATATATGCAAAAAATCGATATATTTTCCGTGTTATTTTTCAATCAACTGCATATAAAATCATCTCAATGCCTGCCAACTTGACCATTGCCGAAAGAGCACAAATAATTGCCCAATTTAATGAGAGAAGCAGTATCAGTGCGATATCCCGGAATTTGAATATATCGAGGCGTTCTGTCCGCTTTTGGATTCGTCGTGAAGGAGAGGAGGGAAGTTTGTTGGATCACAGAAGAAGTGGTCGCCGGCCTGCACTCTCCAATAACGATAGAGAATTCATGAGACGGGAATATGAAATCAATGGTTTTAAGCCCACAAAACATTTTGCGGAGATGTTCGATGTGAGTGCCCAAACAATAAGGAATCATCTACATTACATGGGGTTGCACCACAGGCATTACGCCAAGAAAATATATTTGACGGATGCTCACAGACTTGCTCGTCTGAACTTCTCCAGAGAGCACTTAGAGTTTGACTGGTCTAATACAGTGTTTTGTGATGAAAAAACGTTTAAATCCAGTCAGCATGGACGTCTTCACCTTTGGCGATATAATTCAACACGGTATAAAGATGATCATGTAATCCCAAATAGAGAATCAGGTCGAATTTCCGTAAATATTTGGGGCTGGATGAGTACGGATGGTGTAGGAGAATTGTGTTCTCTACCTCCTCGAGCGACGGCTGTAAATTATATCGACGTGCTTCAGAATGCAATGCTACCGACAGTCCGTAATGTTTACCCGGAGAACGAAGTGCCACAATTTGATTTTGTTCAAGATAATTGTTCAATTCATAATGCGAGGATCGTAAGAGCCTGGTTTCGTTCACACACTGACGTAAGGGTAATTCAGTGGCCCTCAAGATCGCCGGACCTCAACCCGATAGAAAATCTTTGGGGCCTTATGGTCCAACGATGGTCGCATCAAAATGAAAGAACCAAACAAGCTCTTATTAGTCACTGTAATTATATCTGGGAGGAAATGCGGGGAACCGATATTTGCTCACGGCTTGTTGGTTCAATGAGGTCTCGTCTTTTAGAGGTTATAGAGGCCAACGGCGGTTACACCCGTTTCTAATTTTTAAAAATTTTCAATATCTTCTAAATATTACTATATATGCTATGTTTTTGTTTGTTATAAGTATTTTAAAATTGATTATAGAAATTTAATAAAAGGATAAATCTATTTTTAGCTTGTTTTTTATTGATATTGTAATTACAAGTTTACAGAAATTGTAGGTTTGTGGACTCGCCTTGTGCCTTTACAATTTTATGTAACTTGTTGATTACAATTCTGAATTTGTAGATACAATTTTGTCATCAAAATCTACAGCCCCCCGCCGTTGATATTACGACGTCATTGGTTCCATCAAGTTCAAACTAAGAACAGCTGTCACGTTACAAACAGTAATAGTCGTTATCAATAATCAGATAAAGACAGCAATAGAAGTTGTCAGATCGATCTGCAAGCGAAACTAATCTTTATCACCTATGAATCTGCAAGCGATATTCAACCTTAGGGTGGTACACCACTTTCTTGGCCGACTGTACAAGGCAAAATCATAAACAGCCACATAATAATATTAGATGATAGTACAAGGGTATACTCGTCTCTATTGTCGACAGTACTTTCGATAAAGAGGACCCAATAATGAGGACGACAATGGAAGGACACGGATAATCAAACATTTTCTTTTGTGTCACGGGGTCCCTTTTACCATCATTTACGGCGAGCCATATATCCGGACATTACCCATTGTCTGTTACGATATTGGGTCGTGGAGGCCATGTCTAAGGCATGCTCGTATTATTCTATAGGCCTTTGGGGTTTTCTGTCCGTACAAGCGGATGAACAAATCGGTAATTTGGGGAACAGTAACGAACTCCTTTATACTGATGTCTTACTTTTTGTTGTGATAGTATCTTTGTTATGTTAAAAAAGACTTTCTTATATTAAATACTAGTTTCTACTCGCGGATTCACTCGCATGAAAAGGTTTAAACTTACTGAACTTAACTTACTCATAACATAGCTTTAAATTGGAAAAAGAATTTTTGAAATCGGTCATGAAGTTTTTGATTTTATCCATTACAAACAAACAGAAAACCAAACTCTCTTCTTTATAATATCAATAAAGATGTATAGATTGCTACACAGCTGCATTCGGCTAGAAGCCGACCCCAATTTAGTTGGGAGGAACCTGGAATCCACCAGAAGACTGTTTACATCATATTATGAAGAGAAGGCCTTTTTCTAGATTTATGGACTTACAGGATGTCTTCCTAAAAAACTGATAAGTAGTATCGCAGAATCATCCATTGTGTGAAGGACGGGTTTGCCAGCAGTTAGACTGTTCTTTATTTGTCGCGATTATTTTGACTGCCTTCTATCCAAACGGCTATATGACGATCAATTGAGATGCTTGTGTTGTTCAGTAATGGAAATCGGATCACGGAAAGCATGTTCTCCGTCCCTAGACCCATTTTGGGGGGTTGCCAGAAGGTGCTATCTGCTTTCTAGTGACTAGCACTCCCTCTCCCTTTAAGCGGAGATTCCAGCGTCTGATAGGCTTCCCCTTGGACTATGGAAAGCAGTATGGAAGCCGTAGGCTGCGTTTAAAACCTTTAATGTTCCCGCAGCCCCCATCGTAAGTGTGCGAGGAAACACGAAAAAAGAAATGGGAAGCTAAACTACTAGATGGTGCACACTTACTTAACACTACACTTTATTTTATTTACCATCATCCGTGTGTCTTTGCGGGATGCCAACTGTAAACCAACGCTGGGTGTCTCTTGCCCAGCAAACACTGAGTAACCCTTTCGTTGCGTATGGACAAACACAACGAATTTTTTCTTTTCATATTTTTAGGAAATTTTATAGCGCGCCGCGTTTTGTCAGTTTTTATAATGTTTGTAACTTTGGTTGTTGTTGTGTGTGTCTGTATTCGATTAAACGTTTCTCTATTCTATTCTACTTACCATAAAGATGCCACATAGCACAAGAGCGGTCAACAGCTGCGGGATGGCGCTCGGGGGCTCCGCTTGCGGCTTCCAGTGGCAGTGCTCTACGTCCGAGGAAGGCGCCACAGGCACGTCCGTGTAAGTCTCCTGAAAACAACAGAAAACAATTAAGGATTTAATAACCTATATTCTTTCAGCGTGGCTGCCTGACTGTCTTCAGTATTGTTTATAATGTATTTATTACTAGCTGACCCAGCGAACTTTTTAACACAATATTTTAATTTTATTTTACACTAGCGACTGCTGCTTCATTCGCATGGGAGGGTTTTCCCGCGTAAATCCCGATCCCGTGGGAATTCCGGGATTAAAAGTAGCCCATTTGTTATTCCAGGATATCAACTATCTACTTACCTAATTTCATTCAGATCCGTTCAGTAGTTTTTGCGTAAAACAGGAACAAACATCCTTCCTTACAAAATTTCGGATTTATAATATTAGTGAGAAGTAAGATTAAAAATTACGATTTGGGGAATGCCGTAGTATCGCACAATCATGTTTATTTCGTAAAAACGAGATACGATATAAATGGTTGATAGAATTGTATCTTAATGCTATAATTAATCGATCATTATACATAAGCTAACATGATTAGCCACGTTCCCACTTAATACATTATAGTACACACACCGGGACAATTATGGGAAGACAAATAGTTGACTGGTAGAGAATACCCAAGGCATAAAATCAGTACTTACATTTGTGTACGTAAAGTATTAAATCTAGGTATACTGTATACACTAATATTATAAAGCGAAAAAAGCATGTTTGTTTGTTTAAACGCGCTAATCTTCGAAAGTACAAGGTGGATTTGGATGAAATTTAGTATGGAAGTAGCTTGAGGAAGGTTACCCGACTGCAAAAGAAGAAAGGGTTATTTTTTATCGAGACAAAGTCGATGGGAGCAAAGCACTGCGAGACTGGTGTTGTTTATTCATAAATATGGGTTTAAAAAGACCCATCACCTAGCTGAGATCTACTTATGTTTAGCCCCGGAACGAAAGGGCAACTAAACAGGGTGGGTTAGTCAGTAGAAGTCTGACACTCCTTTCCGCTCCACCAGTAGAAGGAGGAGACATTTGATATCCTTTTACCCGTAAAAAAGCTGAGTACTACATATTTACAGTCAAATTAGTAATTCTAAATATTTTCACTACACACCTACACAAATTGTAAATCCGTAATACGATATACGATAAGATATAAGTTATAAATAAGTACATTTTTTTTCGTATAACCCAGTAAAAACCAGTGTTATAAAAAGAACGTATTCATAAAATGACATCAATCCAGCACGAAAACGGAAGCGAAAGCATCTCAAAATACTTCATAAACTTAAAACGTAAGTATGTAGGTATAAAAACAGTAACCACCTTCAACACGTAAAGCTTTGGTTTCCTAGGAAAGCGGTGCCGTCATATAGCGGCCGTAATACAGCGGTGAATAACGTCATTAGAACGTTGTCTATGTAAACAAAATGGCGCGGTTTCCTAGAGAGCGGTAACTGACACCGTAACGTCAATAAGCGGTGCCGCCATTTGCATGACGGCCGTCTTGACGGTGACAGATGGTTTCGTGAACGTTTCATTGATAGCGATGAAGCAGAGTATGTTAAAACGGTCGTGGAACTTTCCACATGTCGTCACCGTAAAGACGGCCGCCTTTTTGCGTCCGTAATATTACGGCCGCTATATGACGGCACCGCTTTCCTAGGAAACCAAAGCTTAAGCGCTTTATACAATACCGTAATAGCGCTGCAGCGTAAAAAAATCCGTTACATGAACAAATCATCTTATACGCGTGACGTTGCATCGACGTAACACCTTGTTAGATTTTTACGGTAAATAAAATTACAAAATAAGTGTCTTTCATTGAATATTGCCATATATTACTCAGTTACTGGGTTGTGGAGGTCACTTGGACAAAAAGAAAATAAATATTTGTTGTGCACATGCCACAAATCACACAACAGGATACAAAAGGAAAGCAAAATAACTTAGGTACTTGAAAACACGAAGATAGACAAGTACTCAGACTTAGACAAACTCATTACATACAGGATTCCATCTATGTTAGACTCAGACTGAAAGCTGACTCCAATATAGATGGAAAAGTTACACATAACATACAAACACACACATTACACATAACATTACATATAACATATTAAATGGATTGAAAGGTGGATGGATTATCAATCAATCATTCATTTATTTATTTCAGGCAAACTTGGCCCATACAAATGAAACACTTACATACTGTAACAATAACTATAAAGAAACTAATACATATTACTTAACTAAAACCAATGCTAAGTTAAACAAAATGTATAAAATTGTCTAATACTTATAATAAACTAATACATATGCTTGCTTGCTTTTATACTTGTAATATAAAAATAATACAACAAAATTTTGATTGAACTTTATTCCATTATACCACGGTTTTATCTTGCGGGGAGGACTGATGAATTTTATTGTTTTATTACTTATCTTATCTATAGGGACAGTAAGGTAAAGATAATTATGGATTATGATAAAGTGAATGCTGGTACTATTATAATTGCGGTCGTTATCGTTACTTTAACTTAACAATTTTGCAGCTGTAATTATTTAGCCCCACAAATAACAGCAGCACGCGTCGATCTTGAAGATTAAATAACGCTTGTCGAGGTCGTAATGTAGATTGGTGACTATCTAAACATATCGAAATCTTCGGTGCATCGGAAAGTACAGACGCCAGCACATCAAGCTACAACAATCTGACAAATTTCTTTAATAGATTTTCAACTTTATTATTAAAGAAATTAGGTTCAAGGTTGATTGGGAAAATTTGACAGTTTCGGGTAGCTTCATGTGCTGTCGTCTGTACATTAAGCCGTTGGTCCCGGCAGTCATTTGTACGTCTTTGACAGTCGTTAAAAGTAGTCAGAACCCAGAAATTCTGACACCAGTCCTGGCAAGGGGTATTGTGTTAACCAGCTAGCAGGTTGTGGAGGTGAGTTAGGCAGTTGCCTACAAACACTAGTACTCAGCTGCATCCGGGGGTTACACTCGAAGCCGACCTCGGCATGGTAGGGACAAGACTTAGGGCCGGTTTCACCACCTGTTATTCTATTTTAATTTTTTGTTAATGGTAAGTGGAGCCGATGTCGACTATTTTGCCAATGTCTAAAGTAAATTGGAAAAACAAGTGTGTATGATTAATGATTATAGACAGAATGGATTTAGAAAAGAAAAAAGTTAAAATCAGAACAGGAACGGTAGTCTCTATTCCTGTTCTGATTAAAGTCCCGAATAGCCTATTTGTCAAATAAGAACTGTCAAACTCATACAACAACTGTCAAAAAACTGAATATTTAATTGACGAATAGGTTAACCGGAGGTGGTGAAATCGGCACTTTTTTTTTTTGGGGTGGGAAAATCATCGAATGACTTCTTCCGCTCTGGGTCAAGCGGAAGGGTGTGTCAGATTTCTACTGACTAAAAACCCACCCTGTTCCTTCGGCTGCCCTAAATTTTGCAATTTTCAAGTATGAGCTGGTAAGCTCTTAGTCGCTTAGAAATAAGCTTATGGATGGCAAAATTAAAGGAAAAATACAAAATCTTTTTAATATTAAAAAAAAAGGAATGAAAAAGCTCAAATGTAACGTTTACTTTAATCTACAATGCCAACACAAACTGAAATTTTCTTAGTTCAGAAAATTGAACAATAAGGCGAGGTTCTAATACTAAGCTAAGTCCACAATTAGGTCGACACCCAAATGAAATTGGCAAAGAAAACACACTTACATCTAGTTTCTCCATCTTGGCACAAAACGCAGTTTCTTTTACTTTAAAATCACAAGAGCTCATGGCAGTTAAATCAAATTGCGAACACTAACATAATTTACTTTGAAATAATAGCATGTTCACTTTTTCACAATGTGGGTAGGAAAAGAAAATAAAGCGGCCCGTAGACGACACGTTTTTTGTGTCGACGCTTCTTGAGACAGTGTCAAGGCTAAGTTTTTATTGTATTACGATAAAACAATGGCTTTTTTGTTTTATTAAGTAAGCCTGTGGTGAATGAATGAGGAATGAGTTGGAAGAGAATATAAAAAATGTACAAAGGAGTTTCTTTTTTATGTTTGTGTAGGAAGTAAGTACATTACAGTATCTACATATTTTTTACGCGACTACGGCAAAGGAAAAAGAAAGGATTTTGTTTTTTTCTTCTACTGGTGACGTTATAATTATCTTCCTCAACTTTCTTCAGAGAATGCATGCATAACGCTAAGCCGGCCGTTTTATCTTCTGTGCATACAATTTAAATAATCAAATATTACGTCGTATTACATAGATCTACATATTATATAAAATGTATCATACTGTGTTGCATAAAACTCGCATTTTACAACAATGTATATTTAATCAAGTCGCACGCATAAAACTAGTTTCCACACATAAACAAAGGCCATTCAAATTTCATTGACAAACCCGTACCGGGTCGCACCGTGAATGTCCCTCTTTATGTCTATGTTATTAAAATAAACACAAGTGTTAAGTGGGTAGATCTTCTTATTTCCCGCTTCCAGAGGGTACTCAGTTATTGTTAAATTATTTAGAAAAACAAAGGTATAACGAATGCTTCAGAATTTCTGGTTTAATTTCGGAGTTGTAACAAAGTTTTTACAAAGATAAATAAGTTACGAAGTTACGGATTTGAAGAATTTCTCATTTAGGCGTTAGCAAGGGTCAACGCTGGATTTGAAGATTCCAATTTTGATTACAAAATTGGTTACAATTTTTTAGACTCCCAAACTAATCCAAAATCAAATTGTTGTTTTGTAGAATTAGCAACTTTGGTATATCTTATGTTTGCTGAGGACTTTAAAATTGAGTTTGTTTATTATAATTCGAGTTTACTCATTCATTTGCTGTTTTCATTGTTTTTTTCTCGAATGTACTGTAACCATATAGGACGGATTTGCACGGAGAAAATGACGTTTTTTAATGTATGGATCACTATTTATCGATAGATTACAATCTTGCGAGACCGATTATAATCTAACGGTAATTGCAATTTTACGGTGACTTATGCACTCTATGAGGTGAATTGGGCCGTAATCACGCGGGTCTAGTGCGGGTTGGTGGATGTCGCATCTTGTCGGATATTTCGGTCCTCAGAACTCTCAGACCGATTCCTTATGATGTTTGTTTTCACCATTTTGAGAGTAGAGGTGGCTGTAATTCATAAATTCTATGTGTCGTGTCTATAACAAAGCACTAGGTATATCTAGTCAAGGTGGTGGATATTAATAGCACTGGTCGACAAAATGTAACTTTTGTTTTGCAACACCTAAAACAATTTTATGATTATTAAGAACTATGCATAGCGTGTATAATCCTCTAAGAAATTATTATGTATATCAGGTCTAAATTGATTGATCTAAACTGAATAATCTGTTGTCAAAGTCCTAGAATTTCATCATTTTCAACCGACGACCAAAAGAGGAGGTTATCAATTCGACGCGAATATTTTTTTTTGTTTTTTTTTTTATGTATGATCAATTGATCACCGATTACTCGAAAACGGCTGAACCGATTTGGAAAATTCTTTTTTTGTTTGAAAGAGTATACTTCGAAATTGGTCCCATTGTCACCAGGTCAGGATCTGATAATGGAATCCTGGAGAAATCGAGGGAACTCTTCAAATATTATAGGCACACCTATGGCGTTTTGGGTATTTCTTATAGTAACTTGTGCAGTTGCTCTCAAAAAATACCATTTGGGGAAGTGGAACTGATGATGAAGACCACAGATGGTCGCCGAACCTACTCAATAATAAGTATTTCGTGGATTGCGATTCGATTACTTGAATATGGATGTTACGCACTTTATTCGTCACAATGCATATGGTGATGTAGAGCTGATGGTGAAGTACCAGGAGAACTCCTCAACAATTAACGGCCCAGCATTGGGAAAAGCAATATTTTGTAAAAGGTTATAAGTTGACATTTAGGCTCTTTTAACTAGGTAAATTAAAAATCGATCAACTAAAAAGAGTGAAATAAAAACTTTTTACCAAAAAATTAAACCGACTCCCAAAAACACTGCAAAGTCAAAAATAACTTTAATGGGTAAGGCCGTCTAATTTTGTACATAGTAACTCTTAAGACATTAATAAATTAGTAACACACGGTAACGCAGTAACGCTCGCGACCCATCTAAAGCTAGGTCTACAATGTAATAAACTAATTCAGCAATCAACCTAGGTTAGTTGTTGAATTCGTTTTTTTTTATGACACGATTTGACACGTTCTTCACTGGTTACTAAAGTAGAATATTAATTTCGATGGTAATTTAAAAATAATAAAAAGACATGTTTAAAAACAATTTAATTTATTACTAGTAATGTGTTTTTTTAAGTATGGCAGTTTTTCAGTCTCAACTCTCATCGAGCTTTCAAATCACAACAATTTCCTAAACAAAGTAAACTCTATCACAACTTTCATTTTTTAAGAAGTACTCTTTGGAACTAAATATTAACTCAACTTTCTTAACAACATTTGATGTAGGCACTATATATATCTGTTGACTTTTTTTGGTTTTACAAATTTTAAAGGATTTATACAATAAAATGTCTCAACCTCTTCATTTGCAACTTTTTCAATAAAACCCACATAGAACCTCCAAGATTTTTTTTCGTAATACTTAACAAGCACACTGACACCTTCCTTATTTTCAATATAATTATTTTGTTTCTTTTTCTCTAAAGATTCGTGCTTCTTTTTGTCCTCCAATTTGAATATTGTTACATTCCTTATTTTCTTCTTCTCTTTGTACTCTCTTTGTGATTCCCATAATCCTGTTTTCTTCTTTAACTTTCTTTCTTTCTTTAATAAAAAGGAAAAACAATTAACGGTTCCTATTTTTTTTTGTGATAAAATTATAGCTCACCTAAACAAAAAAAGAAAAACGGTTGACAAACAGAGAAGAAATAGGTGCTGAACTCTTTTGTTTTTGCCTATTTAGATTAGGTACAGTCACGGACTATAATTGATAAGCCACTTTCAAGATTTCCAATTTTGCAGTTTTATACATTCACGAGATTACACGATTAAACACGAACTCAAACCGAATGCTCGGAAACAAAATGACAAATTACTAATAATCGGAAATAGTCTTATCCATAGAGATTGAAAAATGACTATAAAAGTTGTCAATGATAAATCCATACAACGGTGCTTACGTGTATCCCATCTATTTGATACTGACCTCCTTTGAAATAGTCCTCATTAAATACTCTTTATTTCTGAAATCCTATCCGAAGACAGAGTGACAGTTGAAATGTCGATGTCAGAAAATATTTGGAGACGAAAATTTCGAATTTTGGTGATTCGTAGCCGTAGTTATTAACGCGAAAATGCCAGCTGCAATTTCTGAAGAAATTCGCTATAGAATCATAACAATACATCAGCAGGGTCTGAGCATTCGTGCAATTTCGAGAGATCTGCACTTGACGGTGAGCTTATTCACTCATTCTATATGTTTTTGAATTTTTTTAATAAGGTAATTATCTAAGTCCATTAACTTGAAAGTTGTTATTTTTTTAGCGAAGCACCGTTTCTTTGTGGGTAAGACGATACGCCGAAGAAGGACATATAAATGATCGTCGCCGAAACAACCATCGCCCTTCTGCATTAAACGAAGCTCAGAGAACTGAAATGCTCCGCGAATATGAAGTTGATGGATTTATACCAACGCAGCGTTACGCGGAACGTTTTGATGTGAATCCCAGAACCATCCGAAGGCATCTTCACTCAATGAATTTGCATCATAGGATTCCTGCCTACAAAGTCGATGTGACAGACGCTCATAAAACCGCACGTGTAAATTTCGCACACCGATTTTTAAATTTCGATTGGTCATCAACTATTTGTTGTGATGAGAAGTCATTCCAATCAAGCGATCATGGCCGCTTACACCTATGGCGATATAACAGTTCACGGTGTGATGCAGATAACGTCATAACAAATAGGGAATCAGGAAGGATAACTGTTAATATGTGGGGTTGGATGAGCTCCGAAGGTGTAGGCGAGCTTGTTCAACTACCACCTCGTGCAAATGCCGTGAACTATATAAGGATTTTGGAAGATTTTATGCTTCCGTCTGTAAGGATTGTGTATCCACAGCACGAAATGGAAAATATTAATTTTGTTCACGATAATTCTGCCATACATCGAGCAAGGACTGTCAGGACCTGGTTTGAAACACATCCAGACATAACGGTGATTCCATTGCCAGCTAAATCCCCGGACCTGAATCCCATAGAAAATCTGTGGGGTTTAATGGTGCAGCGATGGGATCACCGTAATGAACGAAGAAAGGAAGATCTGGCTCAACATTGTCAAGAAGTATGGGAGAATATGCGAGGGACTGATATTTGCACTCGTCTGGTTAGCTCCATGCAATCACGACTGCAAGCTGTAATAGAGAGCCAGGGAGCATTTACAAGATATTAAGACAGTCCAACAGTTTTGATTATTATTATACAAAATAAAATAATTATTCAAATAATATAGTGTTTTTTTGCTTAGCACATTTTATGACATTTATAATAGCTAAAACGTAAACTCTTTAGCAGAAATAGCAAATAAAACTTCTTGCAAGATGGCGGCAGTTAGGTGTTATCTATGTTTAATACATAATCATAATTATCGTGAACGTCATCTTGGACGCTACGCGTTCGGATAAAATCGTGGTTTCGAGTTTTTCCGATGTCTAAATTATACCAACTATAATTTCTCCGTACACCAACGTTACTATGGCTACGCTAAAACAATTGTCGCTAGGTTACGGTTTCTACACCTGCAATTCGTCGACTTTAGGTAGTCACTCTGTTCTGTGTACGAATATAACCGATTAAACCCGATTTGCATTACACGGCTAAAATACGAATGGTGGCAAGTGGCTCATCATTTATAGTCCGTGACTGTACATATAAATTAAAATAAGCATATTTTTATGAGCTTGTGTCTTTTTCGTTCAGTTAAACACCTCTAGCAGGTGAAATTACTCATTTATCATGAAAAAAAAAAAACAATGTAGGTATATAATAAGCAAAAAGTTGGTTAATTCGAAAAATCTCTCGTGAATAATTCTTCCCTTAATGTAAACTCTGCCTAAATTATGTCCCGAGTGTTACGTAACTCTCCTTGTAACGTTCGGTATCACTCGCGACAGAAAAATGTTGCAAAGCTAACTTAAAAATCTAGTATCTCTTATAAAAAAGCAGATTATTACCACAGACCAAGCTATTTCTTTAAAGTAATAATGTAGCTATGAGCGGAACGCATAAAAATAACGGAATCGCCCATTGTACACATACTAAACCAAGTTGATTGGTACTTTAAAAATCAAGCTGTACAAATCGTAAAAAGTATTTTAAAAACGAATGTTCCACTACTGCCTTTCTACCCTTCTTATCTAAAGAAATATTATTCGGGCAATGGATAAAATGGGTCAGGCCATGAAACACACCCAGCCAAATAGCTTGATCATTGGGCCTAACCCAACCTTTAAGATATCTCAATTCTAGACTAGCACTTCGTAGATTACAACCGCCAATGCCTAATAATGGATCGTTTTTACCTATAAAAATTAAGTAGTAAAAATTTTAAGTTTGAATCTTCCTTCTTACTAATATTATGAATTCGAAAGTTTGTGAAGATGGATAGATGTTTGTTACTGTTACACGCAAAGCTACTGAATGGATTTGAATATAATTTCATATGTGGAAAGTTAAATTCTGGAATAACACATAGGCTATAATTTTATCCCGGAATTCCTTTTACGCGAACCTAGCCGCGGAAATAAAGCTTACTGTCTTGCAAAAGAAGAAGAGTTATAAAGTCGTGATAAAGTCCACGGGAGGGAAGCCCCGCGCGCACTGTTATATGCAGAAGACACAAACATAGGTACTACTACTGTCTTGCAAAAGAAGAAGAGGTATAAAGTCGTGATAAAGTCCACGGGAGGGAACCCCCGCGCGCCCTGTTATATGCAGAAGACACAAACATAGGTACTACTACTGTCTTGCAAAAGAAGAAGAGTTATAAAGTCGTGATAAAGTCCACGGGAGGGAAGCCCCGCGCGCCCTGTTATATGCAGAAGACACAAACAGGTACTTACTACTACTGTCTTGCAAAAGAAGAAGAGTTATAACGTCGTGATAAAGTCCACGGGAGGGAAGCCCCGCGCACCCTGTTATATGCAGAAGACACAAACATAGGTACTACAGCTACTGTCTTGCAAAAGAAGAAGAGTTATAAAGTCGTGATAAAGTCCACGGGAGGGAAGCCTCGCGCGCCCTGTTATTGCAGAAGACACAAACATAGGTACCTACTACCAAAGTGCTATAAATAAAAATGAAGTACCTCTCTGATTTCAAAATAACTGCGTTTTCTCAATCTCAAGTGCTTATTATAGTTAGTTTGACAATACTATAACACAAACGTACTTTAATAAAAAAAACGTCTGTTTGTCCAGGCTAATCTCTAAAACGGCAGAACTGATTTTAATTGTACTTTCACCAAAAGATAGTGTAGGTCATCAACATCAACAGACAAACACACAGACTTTCGGATTTATAATATTAGTATAGTATGATATAGTAATAGTAGTAATAGTATTTATTTCATAATGGGATTGCAATGTTCACAACTGTTGGAATACTGTAATTTTAGGTTCTATTATATTATACAATATATAGCAAGTGCCTCATTGATTTAGTGGTTGCAAACGCGTCTGCTGAGCTGGCGTCGGGTTCAATTCCCGGGTCGGTCATAAAGTCAATTTAGGTTTTCTATAGGAAATAAATAGTAGCCTGAAAGCTGACCCCAACATATTTGGGAAAAGGCTAAGCAGATCAAAATAAAAATAAAATCAAAATATTTTATTCGTTCATAAAGTTCCTAAGATCATGTAGATAAGATAAGATAAGATAAGATAAGATAGTTTATTTTGCAAATATGGGTAATACAAAAACATAGTGATAATGTGGTGTAAGGGTACAATGTTGGTTCAGCCATATTTTACCAGTAGGCATGCAAATGTATAAATAATTAAATTCACAGAGGTAATTTAATTATAAATGAAATTATGCAATTAAATAACAGGAATTACAAATCAAATCAAATGTCAAAATCTACTTATCAAAATTAAAATAAAAATTAACCAATAATTACCAATATAAAAAACAAATGTCTAAATCATAGCATTAAATTAAATATAAAAAAGTCAAAATACAATGTCAAAATTAAATGTAATAAAAGACTGTCAAAATATATTATATGTCAAAAATTAAATTTTAAATTAAAATTGAATAATAAATTATTATCACAGATGTAAAGTGCCCAAATTACTAACAAATTTTACTTTCCATTAAAAAATCGGTAATGTTGTAATATGTTTTGTCTGCTAAAAAGTTTTGCAATTTCTTTTTAAATAATGTCATATTTAAATCTTTCCAGGCCTTGGGTAATTTATTAAATATTTTTGGTGCCATGCAGCAGACACTTTTGCGCATCAGTGTAGTAGTGTGTATGTAGTGATTGGAGCCTACCGTTAAGCTAATAAAACCTGTATTGGGAGACACCGCTCTTCCATATCGTTATTTACGTACATGTGAATGTAAAATTAAAGAGCTGTTTACTTACACTAATACAAGATTAATTCCCGCAAAGAGTCAATGACATAGCCTGGAAGCTGATCCCAAAATAGTTGGAAAAAGGCTAAGGAGATGATAAATATATAGCAAGTACAGCTATGGATGAACTTCGATATAATATTCCTCACATATATTTATAAAACCGGTGCGGTGCTCCAAACTTCCCGTACAAATCCACAGTAGATTTGCATTGTCAATTAATCTTTCAGTTGCATACAAACTGCACTCGCTCCGGTACGAAACGGGCGCCATTGTTATTAAATAGGTCAGGTTTGATTGTTGTTCCGTTTGCTGTGAATATTATATACGTACGGTGATGGGAGACAGCCGACGCCTTATTCTTAGAGCACTCTAGCTCTCACCGGAATTGGTTATTGAGCTTCTCTTGTCTTGTCAATTCAAGGGTTATTGAGCCACACTATTTCTGATATTGTGGCTGTCTGTTGCAAGAGACGGTATTTCAAGAAGTATACAATGCGAGAAAGGTATCAAAAGTCGTGCCAGCCACGCCAGAGTCGGGTCTTCCCGACAGCGGATGACGTCATGAACAAGATTAGTGATGTACCTTATTATTATTTGATTTATTCGTTTGTAGTTCTAATGTCTGCTTTTAGGTTGTTTAGAACTTTGTAACTGGTATTTAATGATAGTATGATACCAAATAGGGTCAAATTAAATAAAAGAATAATACAACGAGTAATATTTATTTAAAAACTATGGAACGAAAAGCAGTGATAAATTGGTTATCGATAACTTATCGATAAGATGTTGGAATCCCTATTTGTTTTGTAGGTTTTTGTTTCAAGAAGTTATTTGCCCTATGATAAGTTCCACCTCTGTACACAGAGTTGGGCAAAATTTATTCGAATGAATAAATTATTTGTATAGTTATTCGCGAATAATAATTTAATTTATTCAAAGGAAAATTATTCGAATGACGAATAATGTTTTTTATTCGATATTCGATTAATGAATAAAAATAAAACATAGAATAAATAGCAAGGGTAGCTCATCGTCCGGTAAGGAGCAGGCCCGGGTCGGCGGCGTGTCGTGTTCCACGCGCGCCTCAAAGAATCGTCAGCACTAGTGACGGAGCCCCATAGAGCTATTGCTTGCCGGGGTTGCGGGAATATTCTAACGAGATACCGCGGCCCCGGAACTTAAAGGCAGCTAAAGGAACATGGTAAGTTTTTAGGCAGTAGAAGTCTGACACTCCCTTCCGCTCCACCCAAGTGGGAGAAGTCATTCGATGATTTTCCCACACGTAAAAAAAGTACTGAAACACATTTGTTGTAATTTGTATTCAAGAAACATACGAAACCGATAATTCGGTATCAATTCTTTGAGTTGCTTATTATGAGCTGAAACTGTGCATAGAAACTCCATACCAGATGTTGTCTTCACTCTTCAGCCCTATTGGATAGATTAAGGTTTCCGTTACACGTTGCATACATTTATAATTATATTCTTTTTATAACTTATTAACCCTTGGGGTGCCTGGTGGATGAAAATCACGCGGCGTGCCTGGTGGGTCTGTGGAACCCGTAAACAATTGTTGTTTTTATTTTTATTGAATGTGTGAAAATGACAAATAACACGTTTTTATGTATTCTAATAATGATTATAAATTAAAAATTAAAACCAATGTAGTTTTACAAATTTTTATTTAAAATTATTAACAAAATTAAAAACCTCTAATTTTAGGTAACAAAAATGAACACACTTATGTTAAAATCAACATATCAAACTTTTTTTGTTGAGATCAAAAATCAGACTTCACATTTACTTAAGGCACATATTAATCAACTTACAGACTAATTATCTTTGGAATAAAAAAAAGAATATTGCTTATAACTGCTCAGTATTTATGCGACAATTTTCGCATATGAAATTCGCGTGTTCCAGACAAATGTGACTCCTGCAAGAGACACAAGTGTACTTTGACTTGCGATCCTTTTTGCTAGGACATAAATAACAATGTCTCTTTATGGCAGCATCAGGTCTTTTATGTGGTGGCTCTGAGGGTTCAGCTATATGAGAGCTAATTCTCTTACGTAGGGTAGTCGAAAGATGCAAATTATAATATCGTTCAGCCTGATGTGGAGCCGTCAATGCCATGCCCAATTTTTTAATAAATTCTCTCCTAGTTGCACTTCTACCAGAATTGTTCAACATATGAACAATTTTTGCATTTATGCCAGCGGTGTTGAGAATCCAAAAAAAATTGTCAGCGACCATCGTTTTGAAAAACTGACTGATCTGAAAAATATACTGACCTGTGAGCAAAATTACTCAATGGCTGAGACATCTCAACATCACTGTCACTATTATTTGATTCATTAGGGACTTCTCCTTCTTCCTCGGCGCCATCTGAATCATGTTTGACACTCACGTGGTCAGACTCAGCTCCACTTTCATCAAAAACTATATCATCATCGTCATTTTCTAATTCTATTTCTAGAGCTTGGCTTATTTCGCTATTAGTTAATCGGCTTGCCATTTTTAACTGTAACGATATTAATTACATTAATAATTTATCACACAAAACATTATAAATAATAAAAAACGAAAATAATTACTTACCGAATAAAAGTTACGCCGCGTGCCTGGTCGGGTCAGTCAGGCCCGAGCGCGCAAAGAACGCGTATTACTCGGACGAGTGCGCGATGCAGACTGCTGGAGGGGCGACAAAATGGCCGCTAGTCTATATCGCGAAGCTACTCAAGAGCGCAGCGGGCGTGGTTATGAATTTGAAAAATTATTGTCGATTCCTTGATGCGACGGGTACGTCAGACCCACCAGGCACCCCAAGGGTTAATAACAATATTTTTCTTGTTTGCCGCTACCCGCTACCTTTCATCAAATTCCAGGAATCAGGTAGATTATACTAATTGTACCAAATCGCCTTATCCCCTTTTCTTTCATATATATTTTAGATCCGCAAAACAAGAGTCTCCAAATATTGGTAATGTGATATAAATAAGCCGTAAAAGTTATTTAAAATCACGAATAAATTATTCGTAACTAATTTAGTTACGAATAAATTATACATGTATGAATTATTCGCGAATAATTTTAACGCGAATAAATTTTTATTCGAATAATTATTCAGATAAAAATTTATTCGAATAATGCCCAACTCTGTCTGTACATTTGTGTACCTACAGTTAATATTATAAAGCGGAAAAGTTTGTTTCTTTGTTTAAAACGCGCTAATCTTCGAAAATACAGGGTGATTTTGTATGATTTTTGGTATGGAAGTACATAGCTTGAGTTAGGTTATAGGCTACTTTTACCCGACTGCATAAGACGGAGGTTATATATTTTTGAGCGAATCCCCGCGCTACTGTTAGTTGTGATATTGTGGCTGCCTTTTGAGAGAGACGGTATTTCAAAAAGTATATTGTTTTGGTCGTTATTTGCCATATGATTCCATCCATTTATTACGTTAGACAATATAGGGGTGGAGGGGGTTGATCATGTCTTACTTTTTTCTTACAGAGGAGGGTGTCTTGGAGTTCTTATCATAGAAATCTTGTTTATTATATCTTTGGTTCTTACGCAACATCACAAAATGCGTTAAGCAAGTTACTTTTTAAAAGCGGCAACATACATAGTACTAATAAAATAAAATTTCATTTTACTAATTGTTTATAAATATTAATAATTTTTCCGTATTAAGTAAAACTAGATGAGGCCGGAGTTGCCTAACTAAGAAGTAACACCTATACAAACTCAGAGGTCAACATCTCTTTCAAAGTCTATACTGGTCAAATCATATGAGAAGTGCTTTTTTGAAAAAAGAGGAACACAGATTTTAGTAATAATTAATACAATTTATTTCAAAGTGGGATTGAAAATGAACAATTATTGGAATTCAATAATTTTAGGTTCCGTAATGCAATACGGGTAAGATACCTACTGTTCTTTTGGCTAGGCTAAAAGTTATCCTGTCTTAAGAAAAAACAGTGCAGATTTGAGTAGACCTGTCCAGACAGTGCAAGCATAATTATGTCAATTATCGTGTAAGATAAGATAAGATCATTTTATTTGTCCAAACATGAGTATACATACAAAACAAAAGAAAAGCATGCAAGTTGTTAAAAAATAGTATACACAGTTCGTCATGTTTGCCATATTTATACAATGGCATACAAATATTCAAGGTGAGTATATGTAAATTATAATTATTCATAATTTCGTATTAAATTACACAGCTAATAAAGTTATTTAAATAATTCATAAAAACAATTCAATTTTATATAATTCAATAATTAAAATATCACAGTCACAGTTTACTTGTATAACATAGTCAAAACAAGTACTTAAGTAAAGTTATAATAGTCATAAATTAAAATTCTTTTCTTATAATTTAAAAAGCACAAAGATTTCACAGAAAAAACGAAATTAAGGACATTTGGATAGGCCACACAAGTACTTAAGCTGCCAGGCATAGTTAAATAATGTTTGCATCCAGAGTACAATAGACTTTTTATCCACGAAAAGGCAGTGTTCCTGTGCAATAGGCCACGAGACCAAAGCTACAGGAAAAGCTAGTATGTCGAATCAAATCAGATGCTTTGACTCGTGGTATTGCAAATAATCGACCTTCTCTTCACCTGTAGATTTCGTGAAAGGTCAAAAGGGAAGATAGTTACTGCGCTCATCGCATTGTTGGTAAATATCAAATATAAACAAACTGTAATCGCCAATTTGTTTGCCCCCAGTGAGTCATTATTATCGGAAAGTTCATTCAGTACAAGTAAATCTCCTGATTGCAAAATGTTATTACAATGTTACTACAAGCCTTTTAGCGCCAGAGCATCAACGCATAGCGTACTCCCCTGAAACCACACCAAGCCATACGCAGACCGTATTTTTGCCATACATTCGTGGCGTTGGTGTACAGGACCAGGATTCGATACTTTAAATGGTTTCTTTACTAAAACCACCCTGTGTTCCCTCGCACAGTTGGCCAGGGCCTGCAAGAGCACTTAAATACTCTTCAACTCGGCTCCCGAGTGATCAAGCGGGGGAATCAAGAATATAACAACCCCCGAGACTTCCAAGAGCGGCGCACGTGGAACAATACTCGGCGCCACCTCGGGTTTCCCGAAGTCCGTCGTCTCTGTACCCATTTGGTGCCGCCAGAGAGGTTTAGTTCTAACCACAAGCAACTTAGAACAAAGGACACTGTTTTACCAGTGATAGTACGATTCCCTGGGTTTCTCAACTTTCACATGAGCTAAGCTACTGGCACCAGTTAGTATCGCCGTATGCGATAGATGTAGGTATTACCTACATCTACTGCATACGGCGATACCTTAGCATGAAACCGACAGGGCTCATTCACCATCATTTGCTCTTTTTTTTCCCAATTATTTTGGCGTCGGCTTCCAGTCACACTGCAGCTCCGTTTATACTACCACAACCCAGTAACTGGGTAACACAATACCCTTTGGCAAGACTGGTGTCAGATTTTCTGGCTTCTAACGATCAAAGAAGTACAAACAGACAGCTTTTATTGTCTGTCAAGTTCTCTGTGGTCCATCTATGGAAATTAACGGTGAAAGAAATGCCGAATAAGCAGTGCACTGTATACCGTGTCGTGTGCGGTAAAGCGTGAAGCGATTTGTTACGAGAACCAAGTAATGTAAAAGGTGTTACTGTTTAATTAATTTTGATAAGATTTTCCCTGTTGCATTTTAACTGTTTCTTTATATATGTATAGTTGTGTTCTATGAAAGCCTTGTTATAATATGTAAGCTTATTTCGTGGGTTCGTTGTTCGTGGTCTGAGTTTTTCTTAAGTAAAATCATTAAATGAATTCTCACGCTTAGGGTTGAGCAAACTTCTACTGACTATAAACACACCCTGTTCTTTCATCGCAACCCCGGCAAGCTATGGCGTATCTTTATCGGACCCTGTCGTTACTACTCGTTACTGCTTACTGCTCTTAGAGGCGCGTGTGGAACAGTCGGCGCTGTCGAACCCGGCCTAGTCCTTCCCGGACGGTGAGCTACCAGCACGTGGTTCGTACAGTGTATATATGCTTGGAAGCTGGAAAATTCTACGGTAACGGTAAATAGGAGTAAATAGGCATCTTCTGGGCTCGCTCGTCCCATCGTAGACCTCATCTATAGCGATAAATGAGGTCTACGATGATGAGGACTCGATCTCGCCTGATGGTAAGCGTACCATCAGGCGAGATCGAGGTCAAGAGTGGGCTCAACCGTAATAAAAAAACGGTTTTTTTCCGTACCGCGCGACTCTAAAAGATGAATATTTTTATTAGCATAACTAGTTGCTGCCAGCGGCTTCGCCCGCATGAAAGTAGAAAATTGTCCCAAGGGAACATAGTCTCGGGAAAAAATCATATGTTCTATTCCTTTATTAATCATGGTCTACCCGTGTACCAAGTTTCATTGAAATCCGTTCAGCCTTTCGAGAGTGAAGAAGTAACAAACACAAACTTTCGGCTTATAATATTAGTGTGATTATTATTATATACTTTATTGTACACCTTATAACACAGGACAATCATTTATAAAATTAAAATAAACCGGTTCCTGCAACGGCCACCCGCGACGGGGCCCGTCGCGTTCCCACGGAGCCCATCCGCGTGTCCACGCGCGTACATACGCGACGGTTGCCCGTCGCGGGCGCCCGCTTAACGCAGTTTCAGGCCTTAGTGTTATTTTGCGTTTCAGTAATTTTATGTTATCTCCGAAACTACACAACCAATTGACATACAGTAAAGAGCAAATTCTATCTCCATGAACAAGGACTGTGGTGATAAAATATATTTTTTTGATAAAGATAAATATTTTTTGCTTAAATAATCGTCCAAACGTAAGTATGTTGATAAAGCTTTTTTTTACATAAATCGTCCTATATCTGCTAAAATATAAAATAGAATTATTTAAGACGGACCAGATTGCCATACATTGTTTTCAGTTTTATGCAACTGTTTAGGCAGCGCATGCAAATAATTCTATTTTAAGAGGTACAATTTTCCGACTTGCTTGACGAAGATTATAATAGCTAGGCTAATGTGTGATATAAAGATAATTTATAGCCTATAGCACTCAGGGATAATGCAGCTAAATGTAAGCGAAAGAATTTTCAAAATTGGTTCGGTAGTTTCAGAGATTACCCCATACATACAAACTTACAAATTTTACCTCTTTAGAATATTAGTATAGATATTATGTATGTGGGATTCCTTTGTCATTTCTAGATACTAAATGCGGGCCGATTCTGATGATACTTGAATCAATCGCTCTGTTTTAACGTCAAGATTGTAACGAAAGACATGACTTTAATCAAAATTTAATATGGCAACCAGCAGTCGATGTATAAGTGAGAAAGAAAAAAAATGCAAATCAATCAACTGAGTGATATCGAAAATGTGATTGGACTACATTAGATAGCATCACATTTTGAATAGTGACTTACTTTAAGTGATTTTTTCTTAACCTATGCTTTTTAGGGTTACGTACCCTTAAAAAAAGTTAATTAAAAATCTAAAAAACCCGACTGCTCTGACGAAACAGGCGGGACCCATCCAATTTAAAAATATATACTATGTTCAACTGGCTCCCGCCTGCTTGTCACTTTTTAAAATAAAAACGTGCTTGTTTCTAGCATTTCAGTTGAGCAGTTGGGTGTTTTAAATTTATTAATTAACTTTTTTTTTTCAACTTTTTAGTTAAAAAAAAAGAAAGCGCTAAATGCATATTTTTAAACTGTCTCTTTGTATTCTTTTTGCTAGTATTACAGTAATGATAAACATGATAATATACCTTTTTGAAATCCTTGTGTTAATCCCTTTAATTTGATACCCATATTGCAATGTTCGAAGAAAAAATTATTTTTTCATTATGTATAATGGCTTCGCATACCCGCCATGTTTGATTTTTTCAAATGTCACCTATCTAAAAACACTTGGGCTGCTAAGACGAATCTATCGATACCTCAATTATGTGAATCCGTTCAACGGTTCTAGAGATATGAGGTAATAAATAAATTACAAACATACATACATACAAGATACGTGCGAAAAACATAACCCTTCCTTTGCAGTCGGGTAAAAAGGATTGCTTGGTTATCTTTCTGTCAGTCAAGACCTTATTTCTCAGGATCAGGTAAAGATATCGATCTGTTTATATCAAAATATACTCTATATATACAGTCTTTCAGCTATAAAAAAATCAAACGTAAGTCAAGTCAACGCAATCAAAAGATGTGACCGTTTCCATCACATAATTTGCTATTTTACAAACGAATCGACGAAGACGATCTAGGATCATTAAATTTAGCAAGAAGCAATGTTTCACAGGACATGTAAAGGAAATATCAAATCATATGAAACCCGTAAATATACCCGTAAGTATATAGGCACTATTGAAATTTTCCTACTCAGATAAGTTTGTACAGAACCCTCTGTGCGAGGGGCCAAATTACACTTAACCGGTTTTTTATAAACTGCTTTGTAAAACTAACAGCAAAAAGGCAGGTCCAAGTATATTCAAAAATTTTATGAAGCCGATAGCAAATTGAAAACATAATGATGGTGGCAATGACAAAGGTGGTGGTGACGGACGACAGTGATAAAAGGAATCGTCGAGTCTCCGAAAATAAATCCGCTTCTATTAAGTGTGAACGTTATTATTCTCCATTACAATACGGTAATACGGTGTTTTGTTTTTCTTTTCTACGTACCTAACTAAAGAAAGAAGGCTTACTTATACAATGAGTTGAACGCATTCAGTTCACATGACATCACGCCGTCTTTTTGCACGAGGTGACGCCAGCAGTCCCCAGTCCTGAACTTTGAAACTTATTATTATTTGTATTTTTTTTTTTTAACTAACTAACCGACGAAATAGAGTTATAATTTTGAAATACAGGAAACTACCCATTGTCCGGCTTTTTTTACTATGTAGGTACCAAGGTTGCAATAAAAACGCAAAACAACAAATATAGTTTTAGTTTTGCGTTTTTTTGTATCGTTATAGTGTTTAAATATATTATGATAAATAATAATATAAAGCGTTATTATAAAAGCCTTAGCTAAATTAATTTCTCTTCATTAGAACCGATAACAGAACACATGGGTGATTAAAAACATTTTTTTACATTTTTTTCCGTAATAATTTCCTGATTGTTGTATGAAAAATCGATACAGCAGTTAAATAATAAAATAATAGTCTTCCTAACCGATCTCGGCCATAGCGGCCAATCACATAATTGATTAGCCAGCTGCGCAGGAGATGTTATAGTGCACGAGTATGTGCGCAGGTACAGGTGCACTCTCTGCTCCTTTACTCTCATAGTCTGATAGGACGGAAATCCGATGCGACCGGAGTGAGATCAGGCGCAGGACCAACGGCCTAACGTGCTTCCCAAGGTACGGGGTATCACACTAGTTAAATACCTTAGCATAATGTATACGCATTAGATCACGGAATAGAATTAGAACTATTCCTTATTTTCTAGCTCATTTCCTAGTGCCTGGAAACAGGCACATATAATACCTGTTCCCAAAATAAACAATCCATCGTCCTTATCTCACTTCAGACCTATCTCCATTTTACCTTTCCTTTCTAAAGTTCTTGAACATATTGTTCATGGCCAAGTTTCTAGATACCTTACAGCACACAATCTAATTTCCCCTTTCCAATCTGGATTTCGTACTGGTCACAGCACAGTAACTGCACTTCTGAAAGTCACCGACGATATCCGCTGGGCTATGGACAATAAATCTCTCACCGTATTAGTCCTACTTGACTTCAGTTGCGCGTTCAACTCAGTAGATTTTGACATACTTCTTGGAGTCCTTCGTTCATTTAACTTCTCGCCTTCTGCACTATCCTGGTTTGACTCGTATCTTCGGGGTCGCTCTCAGTGTGTCCGCCTTGATGAAAAATTTTCTGATTGGTGTGATCTCACTGCTGGTGTGCCTCAGGGTGGCGTTCTTTCTCCTCTTCTTTTCTCTGTCTTTATTAATACAGTTACTCAGATCATCACCTCGAACTTCCATCTCTATGCAGACGATTTGCAGCTATACCGACACTTCTTGCTGGCTGACGCGGACTCGGCGATTAGTGCCATGAATTGTGACTTGGAGAATATTAGTCAGTGGGCTAAATCATACGGATTACAGATTAACCCGGCCAAGTCCCAGGCTATGATCTTAGGTAGTCGATACTATCGCTCTGCACTTGACACTTCCTCTTTGGGGCCATTATCCCTTAACGGCTCGGTCATTGCGTACACGGATATTGCAAAGAATCTTGGTGTATTACTTGACAGCAATCTTTCTTGGCGAGCGCAAGTAAGTGAGGTTAGTCGTAAGGTGCACTTTTCCTTCCACTCTTTAAAATCCCTACAAAGCTTCTTGCCTTTCAAAACTAAAATCTCTTTAGCTCAAACATTAATTCAGCCGATTATTGATTATGCTGATGCCTGCTATTTGGATGCCACTGAGGAGCTCTTATGTAAGCTTGAGCGCTTGCAAAACTTGTGTATTCGCTTTGTTTTTGGTCTGAGGAAATACGATCATGTCTCTCAGTTTCGCAAGGATCTCAAGTGGCTCCCTATCCGTCTTCGCAGGAACACTCGAATATTATTCCTTCTGTACAACATCCTATTCAATCCTGCATATCCTAGCTACCTGCGCGATCGTTTTTCATTCACTCGTCCTACTGATGCCCTTTGTAGATCCCACCTTAAACTCCATCTCAATTTCCCATCCCAAAAAACCTGTTTCTATTCCCACTCCTTCTCCTTTCATGCAGTACGACTGTGGAACTCACTTCCCACTAAAATCCGCGAAGCTAAATCCATTACTATTTTCAAAAAGCAGGTCAAAGATCATTACCTATCTAACATCCCGTAATTTTATATATTTATTATAGGTATATATTTTTATAGCATGTATTTTAATTCTATGTATGTATATATTTATTAAATATATCATTTTAGTTTAATTTTATAGCTATGTATGTTTTATATCGTAATTAGTATTTATACACACTGTGTCTATCATCTCCTCTTCAACTCTCCTGTCGCAGGTCTGCTGGAAGAAATTTCTTAGGAAATAAGCAGCACCTTTGTGCTCTTTTGTCTGTATTTATTTTTGTCCTTTATAAGTGTCATGTGTGTACATAAATAAATAAATAATAATAATAATAATAATGAATAAGGTTGGAATGGTAACGTGGGCGTGGCGAGCGCGCCGCATTTATGATACGACAATCATAGCGCGACCGATTAATTCATTCACCGCGTTTAGTGCGCTTCGGATTACTTCGGAACACAGGGCTCTGCTTTAAAATGCCGTGTTGTGTAATTATAACCTGTAAAACAAAAAGTCAGACCGCAAGTATAGAGCGAGGAGGTATATCTTTCCATCGGTAAGTCGAAAATAACCTTTAATTACAATTTTATTTGTAAAAAACATACAAATATTCTGATCACTATGAAATTCCGAACATTAACGAACATTATTGCAACAAGTTACAAAAAGTATACATTGCCCGTTGTGTACTCGCTTAATCAACGCAATGACCAAGTCCGCTTACAATGTACTGCATGCGCAACCATTGACGTTTTGTCCTTTGCCCTGATTGGCCATGATGCACGGCGTTACGGCACGGAGTTACAATCAGTAGCAAGCTCGATTTAAGTGTGTGTAATTTATTTGTGTGCGTAATTCGCATACGTAACGGGCCTCTTGCTTGTAGTAGAGCTAAAGAGTGGGGAGACAAGCGGCGACACGCGTTCTCATATAAATCAGGAACTATTTCCTTTCTAACCTCTTTTATCTGTTCTGTGCGTTAGATAGTAGGACCTATGTCACTATCTAATGCGTATACACACTATTAAGCAGCAAAAGCACACACGCGCGTACTTTGCTAATTCGCGTGTTATCCATAAATATTAATAAAGGAAAGGAAATAATATTACGCGTTTTCCGAGACACGGACGAATATCCATACGGTCAGTCATCCACAAATCAACCCCGGCAAGTGATGCTTAGCCTTGAACCCGTGCAGCTGTTATTAGTCAACCACGAGCTTATGAAATAACTGGTCTGTGGTCAGTTTTTTAAAAGACTAACACTGAAAATTGCTCATCAAGTTTCGTTTCGTTTTCATGGATACCGTTGGACAAGCCATTATACTCGTGTCAGTGCTAACGACCGCTTGTCAGCATGACCTTACGTGAAGAAAGGGTGACGCAGCCGTGTCATAGGAGCAGAAAGCGATGAATCGAAAACAATATTAGAGGACAGAGAGCTATGATACATCGGTCACTAAAAATTTAGATAGATCAGTATATCTCGTTAGACTACGAGTGAAGTTATAGACGACTTTACAAATATTGTTGAACTGTCTATGATTTCAAAATAATTGTGTGTTTCACGGCTTTAAAACTCAAAATGTTATTAAAGTTGAACCCCACCCTTTACACAATTGCCGTGAACCCACTCCAGACACAAGCATATAAGCTTATTTGGAGAGGTTAACCCCATGGGGCTGGTAATTTGAATTCTAGCGACATTGTTAGTTCTCTTTTATTTAAAAAATAAGTTTTAAAATATAATGTCTGACTGACTGCTGTCTTTCTCGTAACGACTATCAAATATGTACAAATGACAGCCGTCACCAACTTGCAAACCTAACGTACTTTCCGAGGCTTTTTGGAGGAACCTCGATATGTTAAAATGGGCATCTATCCAAAGTTGTTACAACTTTGGAGAGCGACTCTTTTTTTTTCTGGGTGGGAAAATCATTAAATAACTCCTCTCGCTTTGGGTGAAGCAGAATGGAGTGTCAGACTTCTACTGACTAAAAACCCACCCTGCTCCTTCAGTTGCCCTTGCTTTACGGAGCCGCGGTATCTCGTTAAAACATTCCCGCAACCCCGGCAGGCTGAAGAACGACTCGTACCGTTATTATTTAGCCAGCTCCTCTCTTACTACTTACGAGCCTAATTCCCTTAATTCCATACTTAATTCAGCAGTCGCATTAGGCAAATAATAAATGCGAAGGGTCATGGAAATTTACGTCACAAACGAAACTTTTTGTCTCTCAAATTGCCAACAGTAGTCCAATAAGCCGGCCTATAAATTCAAATTGAGCCGCATTCAAATACGTTGCTGACTCTGAATCCGGCAAGGAATATTCTATAGCTCTTAAGAAGATTACAGCTATATAATATGGCATTTAGGAAAGGAATGTAAGACGGTCTTAAAATACTCTTTTGGGAAATAGAATTACAGAAGCGTAAATAGATGAAAATGGAGGCTTTATGGGAGGAAGTAACTTATAAATTAAATGAGTCTTTCAGGTGAAATGGAGAGCGGCTGAATATACGGCTAAAATCAAAATGCCAATACCATTTCTTTACAAAACCATAGAGCTCAGTATTAAGTTGTATTGAGGGTTGAATTGGAATACCTAATGAATTGGTAAAGACCGAGTTGGATTCGCGTAAGGTCTATACATTTTTTTATGTGAGAACGGCGATAGACACTTTTATGTCAGCTATAACAAATTTCTATTCTAATAAATGAACGGAATGTATGTAACTAGGTACTGAAACTTGGGTTAGATTTTTGAAAAGGGGTACAGAATCAAAGAATGACTATTTCATGTTCATGTCATACCTTCTCAAGAAGGATTTAACAATTTGTATGATACTGTTAACATTTGAGAATATACACATGACAAAAATATTTTTTACAACCAGTTTACCATAAAATATATGTAAACATAATACTAATAGTGAAAACAGAATGTAAATCGATCGGAAAACTATTAAAAAAATATTTGTCTGTGTAAAACGGTTTTCAGTGTTTTTTTTACTTTGACATCAAAGTCTATATTAACACAACTTTAAAACTTTCTAACTTCGTCAGTTAAGAAGGCATTAAAAAAATCGTAATCTATCACTAAACCTAATACGTTATTTACTAAGCAAATAAAAAAATACATGCATATTCCCTATAATGGATAGTAAGTAAATAAATCATTTTTATTTATTATCTTGCTTGCGTATATTTATTCATATTGCCATTGTGTGGACAAGTGCAGTCTTCTATGAAAACATTACAAAAGAAAGTTATTGACTAATACATAAATTGACTATTAATGTTTTCAACAGTAAGTAACACTGTTGTGGTAGATTAAATTACCTTATACCATTCAATAAGTTACAAATGTCTCGCACTGCGCAAATAAGCTTATGAAAACAAATAGGTATGTGCGCAAGTCTGCCTATTAAACAATGTGGAAAATGCAAATGATTCAAAGATTTTCATTATTTAACCGACGAAAAAAACGGAGGAGGTTATCAAGTCGACGCGTATATTTTTTTTAACGTATGATCATTGATCACCGATTACTCGAAGACGGCTGAACCGATTTGGAAAATTCTTTTTTTTTGTTTGAAAGGGATCTGATTATGGAATCTTGGAGAAATCGAGGGAACTCTTCAAATATTATAGGCACACCTATAGTGATTTGAGTATTTTTTATAGTAACTTGTGTAGTTGCATTCGAAAAGTACCATTTGTGAAGTGGACCTGATGATGAAGACCACAGATGGCCACTGGAACTACTCAATATATAAGTAGAAATAATAAGTATTTCATGGGTTCCGCTTCGATTACTTGAATACGGTTATTAAGCACAATATGCTTGTCACAATGCATATGGTGAAGTGAAGCTGATGGTGAAGTACCAGGAGAACTCCTCTACAATTAACGGCCCAGCATTGGGAAAGCAATATTTTGTAAATGATTATAAGTAGTTGACATTTAGGCTTTTGTAACTAGGTAAATTAAAAATCGACCAAGTAAAAAGAGTGAAATAAAAACTTTTTACCAAAAAATTAAACCGACTTCCAAAAAACACTGCAAAGAGAAAAATAACTTTAACTTCGGAAGACGGTGCCAAAAACGAAAATACAAAACTAAAGACACCGACTACCGAAATTAAAGTTATTTTTCTCTTTGCAGTGTTTTTTGTAAGTCGGTTTAATTTTTTGGTAAAAATTTTTTTCATCATCTGCTTATCCTTTTCTCCACTATGTTGAGGTCAGCTTCGAGTCTAACCAGATGCGGCTGAGTAGTTACTAGTGTTTTACATGGAGCGACTGCCTATTTGATCTCCACAACCCAGTGTTAGATTGTCGGGCTTCTGACTACCCGAAATACTATTAAAGATGTACAGACGCCAGCACATGAAGCTACCCGAAACTATAAAATTTTCCCAATCAACCTTGAACCTAATTACTTTAACAATAAAGTTGAGCTTGATGTGCTGGCGTCTGTACAAATGACAGCCGAGACCAACGACTTAACTTCTTTCGAAGGCACAGAGGAATCTCGATATTATTTTTTTAAAGATTACTAGCAATGTGGGTAAAATTCACAATACTATCAATCTTGTTAACCCCTCCAACTAAGCTAAACATGCATGTGTCTGGAGTGGGTTCACGGCAGAGTGTAGTTAGTGGGGTTGGAAACCTTGACCTCACAGCGGATCACAAATCCCACACCTTAGCCGGCTCTTCACGTTGGCCAACATAGTGGCGAATATAGTGGCCAATGCCTATTGGCCAAAGAGGGGATGCAATACAACTCAAGATGCACAAACACCCGCTCTACACGTTACGAGTTTGAGTGTGTATGGATGTGATGGTGTGTGCGTGTATATTTAAGTATGTTTGTGTGGGGATGAGGTGTGCGCGAGTATGTTAGTTTTGAATTAAAGCGTTTGCAGTTATTGCCGTTATAATCAAAGTTAAAAACGAGGTAAACATTTTTGCCAGTGTCAGGCGAGTCTGGCTAGAATTTGCTCCATTTCCTCATAGGTTAATTTTTTTAATCATTCGGTTATAAGGTTTTTGCATTGGTGCGACAACTCGTTGTGAAAATTTAGTTTAGCATTAATTTTATTGTAAATGTAAGCTGATTGGCATACACCACGGAATAGATGAATAAGGTTGGAATGGTAATGTGGGCGTGGCGAGCGCGCCACATTTATGATACGACAATCATAGCGCGACCGATTAATTCATTCACCGCGTTTAGTGCGCTTCGTATTACTTCGGAACACAGAGCTCTGCTTTAAAATGCCGTGTTGTGCAATTATAACCTGTAAAACATAAAGTAAGACCGCAAGTATAGAGCGAGGAGGTATATCTTTCCATCGGTAAGTCGATAATAACATTTAATTACAATTTTATTTGTAAAAAACATAAAAATATTCTGATCATTATGAAATTCCGAACATTAACGATACATTACATTGTAGTATACATTGCCCGTTGTGTACTCGCTTAATCAATGCAATGACCAAGTCTGCTTACAATGTACTACATGCGCCAGACTTCAACCATTGACGTTTTATCCTTTGCCCTGATTGGCCGTGATGCACGGCGCAAAGTGAGTTACAAGTTACAATCAGTAGCAAGCTCTCGATTTAAGTGTGTGTAATTTATTTGTGTGCGTAATTCGCATATGTAACGGGCCTCTTGCTTGTAGTAGAACTAAAGAGTGGAGAGACAAGCGGCGACACGCGTTCACATACTAATCAGGAACTATTTCCTTTCTAACCTCTTTTATCTGTTCTGTGGCATACACACTGACGCCTTGCAAAAACCGTTTGTACACGTTGGGAGTGAGCCACAATATCTTTTCGCCTCTTAGCCTGGCTTTCCTGGTTAACTGGTATGTGTTTGTGTAGATATAGAACGATGTTTAAAAGGTATAGTTTCATAACGGATATTTACTGACCTGACGGATTATTCCTGTCACTAATTCTATATATCATCTACTTATATAGTCGGGTAAAAAGTATAGCCTAGCCTATAACCTTCCTCAGGCTTCAAGCTACAACCATACTAAATTTCATCTAAAATCCACCCAGTACTTTCGAAGTTTAGCGCGTTCAAACAAACAAACGAACTTTTTCGCTTTATAATATTTGTATAGAAAGATAGATAAGTAACTACTAAGGTTAGACATAGCAAAAACACCTTAGAAAACAAGCAACCTTGTATAATGCGGTCAATAAAAACAAAAGCAGTTTGTGACACCAAATCTGTGGGTTGAACTAAAATAAATGCGGTCGTGTTTTGAAGTATTTTTTTAACAATACATAGTATGTAGGTACATACTTATAAATATCATTGAAATATCTGTCTGTGGTTTGAAAGGTTTTTCTGTAGTTTAGGTTCTCGAATATAAAAAAAAAAAATATTTAAAAAGCCCCCTACGCACCTTACGTACGGATGTTTCTTAAACTACTTATAAGTATTTTTGAGTAGGGGGTTTTTTAAATTTTTAATTTAATTTTTATTTTAAGGTTTTTAAACTTTTGTCAATTTGACCAATTTCATGGAATGGACAGTTTCTGTAATATAATACACGTCTTTCCCTTTCAATTGATACGCAAGGTTGAAAGGTTTTCCGGCAGTGGTTTTTAGACATATTTTGTCAAAATCGGTTCATCCGATTTTTATAAAACATGTCTGATTATAATATACACGTCATGCTCTTTCATTTGATATCCCACTTGGGTATATTTGACAACATTCGATTATTCATCCCCACTTTCACCCCTCATATCTAGTACCCCATATCTAGTCTATAGACTAGACCGATAGATCGGTTTTCTATCGGTTACATTTCGGGGAGTGTGCGATGGAATTGCACAGTCTAATTCCACCAAGCCCGTTGCATCATCAGACTACAAGACAAACGGCGATGCGCCATCGTTAGTATCGTTACAAGGTGGATATTCCACCCATACGCACAAAACATTTTGTGAATACTTTCATTGTGCGTACAGCTAAGGAGTGGAATTCTCTGCCGGAGTATGTGTTTCCTGATAGCTATAATCTGGGAGTCTTTATGTCAAGAGTGAATAGGTTACTTCTAGGCAAGCGTGCTTCATCGTCGACCACGTCATCGCTTAACATCAGGTGAGATGGAAACGCAAGCCTATCAACAATAAATACAAAAAGAAACCCGAAATACTGTAAAAGTTGTACAAATGACAGCCGGGACCCATGCTGTCCAACGCACGGAGGAATCTCTAATGTGAATGCTAAGATAGTCGCCCATCCACGGTCCGGCCTTGGTGAGCGTTGCTTAACCGTGAAGAACGCCTGTATTTAGCCACGAGCTCCCAAGCTAATTAAAACAAAACAACTACTAAAAATAACCAATACTTTGCTACAAAACTACATCTCCGCAACGGATGTAAAAATCCTGTTAAATAAAATGTAATATTTTTTCACTCTTATCAGAGCACGTACTACAATATTCGACAAAATGGTTTGATAACGGATGACGAAAACCCGGCAAAAGTAGCTCTGCGGGTGTTTGCTTGGTTAGATAACTTCAGTTTTATATTGTTGGCTTCTAGACTATTTATTGTTCTATGTGGGTCATGGTGGTGGTACAGATTTATTCAAACACGGATTCCATGAAACATCGATTTACCTATGTATATTAAAATGCATAGATTCTGTAGAGTACAGCTGTGGGGAACTGTATAATTAATTCAAATTGCAAAAAACACGTTTTTACAAAAAATTGAACCAACTTCAAAACTTATAAAAAGACTTGCACTACAAAGAGAGAAATAACCTTGAATATTGTTTTATTGGATGTCTAGTTCCGTTAAAAATAAGGGCTGGGTATCTACTCACATGGCTGAAGTCGGTGACAAGCCAATGAATAGTTTTTATAGGCAAAGAACGCCGGCACTTCCGAGGTGATGAAACCTATTAATTTAACTTGGCACCGACTTCCCGTTCCGCTTTGTCTCGATAAAACATAACCTAAAGCCTTCATCAAGCTTCAAGCTACTTCTATACCAAATTTCAACCAAATCACCCAATTTTCAAAATTTCAACCAGAAGATCAGCGCGTTCAAACAAACAGTTTTCTGCTTTATAATATTAGTATAGATTAGTACAGATTAACGTTCTGTACTTCTTCTACTAATATCTATAGACTTTATAGGTGCCAACCTCCGTCAGCACTATTTTCGTAAAAACGTGTACAGTTTTTGCTTCACGTATTTATACATAGTTACATACGGCAGTTTACTTACATATTACTTAGGGTCGGCTCGGCCTGTTTATTAGTACCTACCTAGAATTATTATTCAGCATCATTAGTTTCAGCCTGAGAGCAAAATATATGTGCCCTAGAAACAATACAAAAAATGCTGCATCATTAATCATTATGAGAGGGCCGATATAGCCTCAATTATTTTTTTCTATATCCCTAATGGTGTACGCTATTTTTGACTATGGCGATATCCTTGCCAAGTCCAAGAAAGAGTCCAAGCGATCTGACAAAATTAACTTAGTGGCCAGCAACATACTCTCTTCCACCATAGACGGTACGAAAATTTGTTTTATTCTAACTTGGCCCCATCCCAAACAGGCCGACGTTAGGTATTTTAATTTAATAAATAACTCTGCTTTTACTACACACACTGTTTTAATTAAAATCACGTGGAACACAGCACACAATGATTTACATTTCGCTGAAGTTTATTTTAATTTACGCTTTAAAAACAAAAGTAAGTGGCTTGAACTTTTTTAACAAGCATTTTAATTAAAAAATAAAGATGAAACGAGTTATTGATCGCCAAGCTGCGGCTCACTAAGTGTTGGCAAGTTTGTGTCCTTGAAGTCTTAGTTTCTTAACATCAATTATCGTAAATCAACGGAGTCTAATTACCATCCCGCTCGATCTCGCCCGATAGATGATTACTACGATGAAATAAGCGTGCGTGGAATTGACCCGTCCTCCCTTGCTTACAACCATGACTCCAGACTGCCGACTTAGTAGGGACTGCAAACAGATGGTACAGAGCTCTAAGCCTATGCACGTAAATTAATACATGAAGAGGAGTGTCGGGTAATTAATTGCTACTGGTATTTTGTAGGGGGAGCTCGTGGCTAAATAAATCGAGGCAATGCGGGGTCGGTCCGTGGATGGGAACCATCTTAACATATCCGCCGAGATTTCCGCCGTTTAAGTCATTAATACCAGCTGTCATTTGCACATCTTTAGCAGTCATTACAGGTAATCAGAAGCCAGATACCAGTGAGACCAGTTTGCCAAGAGGTATAGTGTTACCCAGTTACTGGGTTGTGGTGGTGAGAAAAAAATAAAAAATAAAAATATAGCAAGTAAAAGGCTCAGCAGATAAAGATTTATACTTAATACGGTGGGATGAGCTCGGTGTCAACTTCCGTCGGAGGCTCTGTATGGCAACCATGCAGCTCAAGGGCCTGTACAGTGCACTCGTATGGTTGAACAAACAGTCAACCCGTAACCCATGATATACTGTAAAGACAGCAGAACGATGGCTCTTAAGATGAGAAAGGGTTATCGCATAATCTCTTACAAAGTAACAACGCTTCTAACCGGATAGACTCTCTAGGTTCCGGATGTGATGAATCCTCTTGTATGAACCTATTCCTACTTCAAAAATTAATACCTACATAATGCTTGAAATACAGATGCCCTCTGTGCAATGGAAAGACCAGAACTTTACTGGCCTTTCTAAAGGAGCTGGGATGGATCGAATGATGTATTTTGTCCTACACGTACGTGAAATACGCGCTTGGTTAGATATCCCCAGGTTATAGCTATCAGGAAACACAGACTGGCAGAGAATTCCACTCCTTACTTGTACGCACAATGAAAATCAACTCTATGCCAAATCTAGTTTACAACCGCTTCATTTAATATTTACAAACATTTCATTAGCTACGGGCATGATTGAGTAAGAATCAAACGAGTAATACCGAAGCATCTCGATACGCTCGCGAGTAATTGAGAGCAATTCCAACGACGGCAATGATTGTATAATATCAGCCAGATTAGAACGTGGGAATTGATTTAACGGTCCAATTGATGACTGCATTTTAATTGAATCGACATCAAAGTGTGAATCTTTGCAGAAAGTCAGAGTTGAAGGACAGATGCAGAATCCATACTAATATTATAAATGCGAAAGTCTGTCTGTCCTTTACGCTTGCACGGCTAAACCATAGCACCTATTTGGGTGGAAATTTGGAATGAAAATAGATGAAGACCCCGTGTCAATGTAATCAATGTCATAGGTATTTTTTTTTTAAATCTTCCTCTAAAGGATTGAAATAAGGGATGAAAGTTTGTTCATGAGAAATCTGAACCAGATAACCGATTTCAATTAATTTTGTTTTTGTCCTCAAATTAACGCGAGTGATACCGCGGGGCACAGCTGGTATCCAAATAAACTGAAGTAAACATAACAAGTCTTGATATTGATTAATCAGTCGTGCGTGAATTAAGTGTTGTTGGTGCCGCCATTCATCTTGACATCATTATTATAATTTTAACTCGAAAAACGAATATTCGAAATTTTATTATCTTAAGAAAATTTACTACTACGATAATGAGATTCAATAATGGGGGTGACATTTTCGCTATTGAAAAAACCCCCTTTAAATAAAAATAAAGATTAAAAAAAAACTACTGGAAAAATATTGGAAGAAGCGTCAATAACCTAATGGCTAAGGTGTCGGACTTGTGATCGAGAGGTCGCAGGTTCGAACCCTACGCATTACAGTATTGCCGTGAACCCACTCCAGACACAAGCATATTTAGCGTAAATGTGAATACTACACACTTTGCAAATTCTCTTTAAAAAATATTTTTTCACAGAGTTTTAGAATAGAACAAGAGACAGTAGTCAGTTAAAAGAAAGCAAGAAGTAAAAACACTCGGAGTGAGTTATTAATAAAGTGAGTAACAAGTTGTTTTAGTGGTGTTCAAAAACTTGGTTACACATAATTTTCTTGAGTTTTAGTGACTGGTGGAGAATAAGTCAAGATCATCAATACTCTGATCCATTGCATTATATGATCTGCCAAATTCTTATCATGTACTACTAGCAGACGAGCGGGGCTTCGCTCCTGTGGACTTAACACGATAAAAACATAACCTACTTTTTGCAGGCGGGTTTAAGCTACTTTCATACCAAGTTTCATCCAAATCCACCCAGTACTTTCAAAGATTAGCGCGGTCAAACAAACTTTTTATAATATTGAAATGAAATGAAATATTTATTTTGTAAATTGGTTATAATTATAAATAATACTTTTACACGTCATGTTTTATTGCGTGTTAAGTTTAGTTTACCTAGATGAGGCCGGTGTTTCCTAACTGACTACTCCGAGAAGAAACACCGAATTCAAACTCCAGAGGTCAACGTCTCTTTTAGGCCATGCGCGTACTGCGGCGAGAAAACGCACCTTTTGTCTGAAAATGTTGCCATACATACAGATTTCTTCGTAGTTATACATATTTTCGATGTGTGATTCAGATTAGCACTCGATACAAATTTTATACAAATTTCACACTGTAGATATTGATAAAATTAACTGTTATAACTAAAGACAGAACATGGCAAAATAAATTACCTAGATACCGCATTTATTACTTTATTCTATTGTTTATAGTTATTTTTAATTTATTTCATAAACAACGTTAATTTTTAGTATGGTCAACAGTTTATGTTTCACTTGCTGTGCTCAGGAAATGCGTCAAAGATAGTTGTGTGCTATCCAAGGCTCTCGCATTCGTAGTGTCGCACGTACGTAAAATACGTGAATAATTAATATGATAGGTATAAACTTTTATTTAATTTAATATTAATTTATAAACCCAGAGTGATGCAGAAATTACAAACCAACTTACTAAGTTATAAGTATACGTATAAGTATACTTAAACTTAAACAAACTTTAAGTATACTTATACGTATACTTATAAGTATACGTCCTTATCCAAAATAGTTTTTTTTGACGTAGTACTTTCAAGTTCAGTTCAGTTCAGTTTTTTTTTTTGGCGGCATTATCACAAAATATATAATTTTCTCTATAATAAAAATACTTATTAGAATGTTTAAGTTAACGTTGTTTATGAAAAAATAAAAAATAACCATAAAGAATAGAATCGTACAATGGTGTGTTAACGTAATAAAAGCGGTATCTAGGTAATTTATTTTGCTAAGTTCTGTTGTAACAGTTAATTTGATAAATAGGTTGAAATTTGTATAAACATCTGTTTCGAGTGCTAATCTGTAACACATATCGAACAATGTATAAATATAAAGAAATCTGTATGTATGGCAACATTATTAGACAAAACGTGCGTTTTTTTCCCGCAGTGCGCGGTACTACATACATTCCTATGCGATACAAAAATATTTGCGGTAGATTCACCGCAAATATTTTTGACTCTACTGGACGCGTTTATTCCACCGCAGTGCGCGCACTTGCATGACACTCCATACTTCACAGATTTTGCGTTTCCAAAAATCAACGCAGTGAGCGCACTGCCTTAAAGTCCATACAATTTGTGTTGGTCCATTCGTATTAAAAACATGTGGGTTCATGTCTGTGGTGCTCTTTAAGGGGCAGATATTCGATTTTCGATGATTTTTAATCCAAGATCACGTCTAAACGGCTAGTCGGTATGCTTTGAAAAAAAATAAAGATAAACTAGACTATTTCCTTAATAATTTGATATATGAATATTTAAATATTTTTTTGTAAAACATTGTGTAATTAATTTTTAAAAGTACGTCTAACGCGGGCATAAAAGCGAAGATCAGGCAACAACCATTGGGTGTATTTTTATGAAACTTTCACAGTCTAAAAGATAATTTAATTGCCAATCTTTTAGTATACGGCTTTTCTTCATATTGAATTTGGTAAAGTCATGGTGTATTATTATTCGAATAATCTAGGTGCGCAATGAATCGGGGGCTCTTGCGGGCGACGGGCGGCAGTGCATCGCTGACCACTGTCACGAGTAGACGCTAACGCTCCGCGCAAAAAATACAAAATGATTTTATTCGCATAGAAGTTTAACGCCAAAATGTTTGGTAAACCCAAAACACTAAAAAAGAAACGCCTTACAATGTTAAAAATAGATTAATGAAGTAACGAATTTTAATTATTTATATAATTTACTGCCGCCATGGTCGAGTGGTTTAGGGGTTTAACTTGTGTGTGGTCGTGGGTTCGATTCCCGTGGGACGCATACTTTGTAAATTTGTTTCCACTTTGGCTAGGACATTGCAGGCCTGAATCACCTGATTGTCTGATAAAAAGATGGTTCCGTGCTTCGGAAGACACATATAAGCCGGTAGTCCCGGTCGCCAAATGGCGGTCGTCAGAATAGACCACGTCAGAGGCTCTTGAGGCAGTCTAGAAACTCTGACACTAGGGTGTATGGGGTCATTAGACATTACTACCCACACGATAAGAAGAAGATCATTTATATAATCTCTATCAATAGTTTAAATTAGCATATTGGAATAAAATAAATGTGATTTAAATGTAGTAAACAAACTTTTATTTTATTGAAATAATTATGTTATTTCCTTTTAGGAGAACACCAAATAGTAAAGATTCTTGAGTCAAAAATGTAGAGACAGGGTGAGTATTGAAATGTAATTTACGAGTAGGTAACCATATTGGAGCGTAGTAAGGACAGTTCGATTAGAGTTTCAAAAAATACTTGAGTGTTGCTGATATTGGAATAGTTGTAGGTATAGCTCTTGATACGTAAGTAGCATGACCTTGAATGCGGAGATCTAATATTTAGTAGGTACTTACTTAAAATTATTTTTATTTTATTCAAATTATGTTATTTTTTGGAGTATATGAAATAACTTAGATTCTCGCCGCGAAAATGCAGAGACGAGGTAAATATTGCAATGTAATAGCACCATACTACAGCGTAGTTACTAAGGACAGTCCGGATTAGAGTATCAAAAAATACTTGAGAGCTGATATGGACACGAGTTGTAGGTATAGGTCTAGGGTAGGTACTTATGTAGCATGACCTTGAATGCGGAGATCTAATGTTTAGTAATTTTTTATTTCATTGAAATAATAGTGTTTTTTGTGGTGAGTACGAGGTGAGTATTTAACTATAATGTAACCATACTACAGCGTAGTAAGGACAGTCCAGATTAGTTTAAAAAATACTTGAGTGCGGTTTTTGACATAGTTGTAGGTACTTATAGCTAGCTATGGTACGAAAGTACCATGACCTTGAATGCGGAGATCTAATGTTTTGTTTACGCACAACTCTCCAATATTCCAACTTTCGCCCATATGGTCAATCCTACTTTCGCGCCCGTGCCTATACTTACCTAAATTTAATTTATATTATATAACTCGCTTTATATTATATAGATCGCATCGAACTTCTTGAGGTTACGTTGACATCCACCCTTAATTTTGGTCCGTTTATCGAGGCTAAGGCTCAATTGGCTGCCAAAAAGTTGGGAATCCAAGTAATTACACCCTAACTATTGATGATAATATAATAACATTAGATTCACAAGTCGCCACAGAATTTGAAAATTTTTTCACTGACATACCCGTATCGACAATCAAGTCGCTAAAATCATCTGCCATTGCTGCAGACACATTACTTAAAAAAAGTGTTCCAGTTTGTAGTTCAGAGTTTAAATTCCAATATGTTACTTCTAATGACATCATCAAAACTTTTAATTCTTTGAATGTTAAAAAGGCTGCAGATCTGTGGGGTAATTCTGTTCATGTTACTAAGTCCATTATACACATTATAGCTCCTACATTAGCTGTTATATTTAATAATTGTATTGATTGCGGTGAGATTCCTGATTTAATGAAATATAGTAAAATAATCCCACTATTTAAATCAGTTAGTACATCTGACCCTACTAATTATATACCTATTTCTGTATTGCCCACTTTCAGAAAAATTTTTGAGAAAATTATTTTAATGCAGATGTAAAGATATTTTAATAAACACAAATTGCTACATAATAAACAATTTGGTTTTACAAAAGGACGTTCAACAACTGATGGCCGGTGTTGAACTTTTAGGACACATTTATAATGCATGGGAAGATAAGTGTTGGTAAGTGTTGGGCATTTTTTGCGATTTTTCAAAGGTATTTGACTGTGTTCCCCATGAGACATTAATCAGGAAACTGCACCACTACGGATTCCGGGGCGCCTCTCTGAATCTTCAGACCTCATACTTGAGTGAAAGGATTCAGAGAGTCGACTTGAACGGCAAAAGATCGCCGGGATCTGTGACGTCAAGATGAGGGTCCCCAAGGCTCAATTTTAGGTCCCTTTTTGTTTCTTATTTATATAAATGATTTACCGTACCTGATCAAAAATCATGACATAGTGTTATTCGCTGACGATACTTATCTTTTATTTAAAATCAAAGTTAACAGCAGGTTACTGAAGAAGTAAACAGTGCCCTTGCAACTGTAGTTAGCTGCTTTAATGTTAATAATCTTCTAGTTAATGAGAAAAATACCAAATGCCTAAAATTTACGTTACTTCATGTTAGACAAGTGAATACAAGTGTATCAATAATCTTTTATTTAAAATCAAAGTTAACAGCAGGTTACTGAAGAAGTAAACAGTGCCCTTGCAACTGTAGTTAGCTGGTTTAATGTTAATAATCTTCTTGTTAATGAGAAAAAAAACCAAATGCCTAAAATTTACGTTACCTCATGTTAGACAAGTGAATACAAGTGTATCAATAAAGGGCGAAATATTGAAACCCGAAGATACCACAGTTTTCTTGGGCATAAATTTGGGTGCGAAGCTTCAGTGGGGCCCCCATATAAATCGTCAAAATAGCCAAGTTCTGCAGCATATGCCGTTAGAAAAATACGTGGATTAACTGATATCGAAACAGCACGTTTAGTCTACTTTAGTTACTTTCACAGAGTGATCTCATACGGCATTATACTTTGGGGAAACGCCGCCGACATTCATACAATATTTGTATTACAAAAATGGGCCATTCGTGCAATTTATAAATTAAGTCCTAGGCACTCCTTAAGAGACAAATTTAAAGAGATTAATATTATGACTCTGAATGACTCTGACTATGAATATTAATCTCAGTATATTTATGAGAATCTCTTGTATGCACACAAAAATATTAATCTTTTTAAAAAATACAGTGATATTCAGTGTAAATACAAGGAACAAAGACACATATGTCATTCCTAAAACAAGGAAAAAAGATTGGTGGATCGTTTAGATGCCAATGTATTACGTTTTTATAATAAAATTCCTAGCCATATTCAAGAACTAAGTATTAATAAATTCAAATTATTTATAAAACGTAAGCTATGTCAGAAAGCTTTTTACACAGTTACAGATTATATTGAGGACAAGAAGGCCTGGGAATGAGATGCTCCAGTGATATACGTGTGCCTTTTCTATTTAGTTTTAAAATTTTGATTGATGATTTATTTTTGATTGATTAGAATATTTGCGTTCTCAAGTATTGTATATCCTTATAATCAATAAAGAGAAAAAAAAAGTATTGTATATACCTATTAATTTTGTTTTTGTTTATTGTTTTTTTTTATGTACAACGTGTAACGGAAACCCCATATCTATCCAAAAGGGCTGAAGACAACATCTGGTATGGAGTCTCTATGCACAGTTTCAGCACAAAATAACTGACTCAAAGAATTGATACCAAATTATTGGTTTCATATATTTCTTGAATACTAATCATAAAAAACGTGTCACAGCACTACGAGGGTCAATAACTTTCCACGTCACTTGCCAATAACACGATAATTCTTTTCGTTCTTCTTAATTTGAAAAATTCGGTCTCTGGTATCAGTGTATTGTAATTTATAATAAGTTCTACACACGTAGACTTAGGATTACTAAACCCTTGCCATATCGTTTGTTATCATCCAAAGAAGCCATGCACTTGGTATGTATATACCCTTTAAATTACACGTTGTATATAAATATAATTATTTCATTATTGTACTTGTGAGGACAATGTAGGTTATTCTATCTTCGTAGTTTTTACTTTCACTATAATTTCTTTAATGATGTCAAGCAGTTTGAGTACTTGTGTGGCCTACCCAAATGGCCTTACTTTGGTATTGTTCGTCAAATTGTTGAGCTCCTTAAATTCTAAGTTGAGCTACACGATAACTGACAAAGGCTTGCACTGACTGGACAGGTCCGCTCAAATTTGCTTGGTTATTTCCTCAAAAAAATACCACAGACATGAACTTACATGCTTCTCATATGCAAATACAAATTGTCTGGACTTTAAAAGAGACTGACCTCTGATTTTGTTTCGGTGTTTCTTCTCAGAGTAGTCAGTTAAGAAATACCGGCCTCATCTAGCTAAACTAAACACGCAAAAAAACATGACGTGTAAAAGTGTTATTTATAACCAATTTACAAAATAAATATTTAATTTCATTTCATTTCAAAAGTGAGACGGTACTTCACACCAGAACAGCTGCTCAACCTCTATCAAGCGCAAGTTCGGTCGTGTATGGAGTGCTGCTCTCATCTCTGGGACGGGTCTGCCAAATACCAGCTTAATGCACTTGAGTCTATAGAGAAACGGGCCAAAAGGCTCATCGGCAACGAGAAACTGGTCGAGACAAAGGTCCAGAGCCTAGAGCATCGGCGACGTGTTGCAAGCCTATCAGTTTTCTATCGGTTACATTTCGGGGAGTGTGCGATGGAATTGCAGTCTTATTCCACCAAGCCCGTTCCATCATAGGACTACAAGACAAACGGTGATGCGCCATCGTTACATGGTGGACATCCCACCCATACGCATGAAACGTTTTGAGATTACTTTAATTATGGGTACGGCTAAGGAGTAGAATTCCCTGCTGGAGTCTGTTTCCTGATAGTTATAACCTGGAAGTCTTTAAGTCAAGAGTGAATAGATTACTTCTAGGCAAGCGTGCTTCATCTTCGACCACATCATCGCTTAACATCAGGTTAGATTATGGTCAAACGCAAGCCTATAAACTATAAAAAAAAATAATCAGCTCTGGCTGTATACAAAAGGGAAAAACTCAACTCAGCATGTCGAAAATGAGGACATGATTGCTGACAAGTAAATTCATACTTATTTCAATATTCCGATTTCAATGTTATTAAAACTTAATTATTTACGAGTATCAAATGAGTCTAAGTAGCGTAGCCACATAGTCATTTTTATATATATAGATAGATAGATTTACTTGTCTAAATACACATAGTAGTTTTCAATGACCAGACAATTAAAGTCCAGAAAAAATTTGGATGGTGATAATATATCAGGCAGTCTTTACTATATGAAACGTATGGTTACCTTACGAAATTTCGAGCTTGCGTTGCGGGGGTGCATTGCGCGGTCGCGGGGAGTGACGCAAGCTTCTCCCCAGTCGCTCAAGGTCGCTGCCATATAATGTCGCCTTAAGGAAATAACCACACAGATTTGAGCGGACCTATCCAGACAGTGCAAGCATTTGTCAGTTATCGTGTAGCTCAACTTAGAACTCAAGTATATTATTAGTAGGTATTAGATAAGTATTAAATTTATAGTGTTTGCTAATCTAAAGCTGGAACAGCATAAGCCAATCAAATATTTTACTTGATCATACAAAAGCAGTAAACACCAAAGTAATTTATTTGTATTTTTGTATATGTGTGCCTGATGTACTGATTCCAAATAAATGTTTCTTTCTTTCTTTCTTGTAAACAAACTAGTTCTAGACTAATCCAACAACAGGCCCAGAGCGGTTTGATTAAAAGAATATCGAACTAAAAAATGCACTGTGCACATAAATATATCACTCGCCTCAGACAAACTGGAATACCCAGTGAATCTCATGAATCCATAATAAAAATCCATGTTATACTTAACGTCACAAAATGTTTACCAACTCCGTAAGTTTGTAACATAACGCTCTTAGAACGAAAATGAAGTAACTCCAAAATACTGTCATTTCTGATGGTGGTATAAACGGACCTTAAGCTTTAAAACCTTGTGCTGGTAAAAAGAGGTCGACAGTCAAGCCATCGCTCATGGGACAGATATGTACATACATTTAAATTTACTCAACACTGCGTTTTTAAAGAGTTTCTTGCTCAACCCAAAATAGTAATTCTTGAGTTATGTCACTTTCATTATAAGAGTACGGCATGTATTGTATAGTCAACAAAACCGAATAGATTATAACTTTGAGGGTATTGCCCTCGGTTATACCGTATACGATGAAGGGGTAATGGAATACTCAGATTTTCGGGTTTTCAAACACTGCGAACATTTCTGCTTACATATGTCCGGATATGGTTGACAAAGAATAGGAATGGACTTCTTCTCAGATTTAGGTCGAGACTTCAACATACTTGCCGCCAAAGTTTCGGCGCCATCTACACTAGCGAGCGCCTCGCGCGGCGTGTATCGTCTGACATAGGTAGGTACTATACAATATTTGTATACTAAATAAGTAAATAAATGGATACGATTTTTATATTATGTTATATGTTTGGCGTATAGTTAATCAATTAAAGTAGTTTTTAACTCTAAATCAATTCAGCAAAATAATGGATGTATATTAATATTAATCCTACTAACATTATAATAAAAAAAATGTCGACAGTAATTCAAGCTCTCTACCGAGGATCATAAATGTCATTTCGTTTTGGCGATATTGTGTTTCCAAATGGATTTTATTATAATATTTTCATAATATATTTTACATCACGAAAATTTTAATGAATTATGGTTGAACTACGACCACTAGATATGTTAATTTAATTTAACCTTCGCTGCTTTTAAACTGCCTATGTCAAAATAGATGTGTGATTAACAATAATATTTATTTATACTTTCCGTATAATTGCATCCATATTGTAAGCATTCCCTTTGTAATTATTTCGTAACTAACTGTTGGTACTTAATTATTTAGTCATTTATTTATTTATTTATTTATTTACACTTTATGCACATAGGTACAAAGGCGGACTTAATGCCGTAGGCATTCTCTACCAGTCAACCATGAGTGGTGAAGAGATAGAGTGGAAGGTGCAATATGTACGTGAACATTATATTGGAAAAATAATTATAATAGATAATAGTGATAAAACAAAAAAACCTAATATCATAAAATAGAAATCAACATAAATAATATATATGAATAAATACTTATATAAATACATATACATACATATATACTTAAGAAGCAAATGAAAATTAAATATGGAAATTCTGCTTATTGGTGAAGAAAGTGGATCCGCAATTTCCTTTTAAATGCGTAGCGATTGTCAGCCGTCCTGATCTCGAGAGGAAGCGCATTCCAGAGGAGAATCGACTGGATATGAAAAGAAGAATGAACAAAGTCAGAAGTATGAGAAGGACAGAGTAAGAGAAGATTATTGGATGAACGTAGATTCTTATTGTGTGAAGAACATAGAAATTGAAAGTGAGATAATAGATAAGAAGGTGGGCTGGGAGAGTTGAGTAATGAGAAAAGCGTTGTCAAAGCGCGCAAACTTCTCCTCTGCCGAATGGTCATCCATTTAAGCTCAGACCTGAAACTTGAGACATGGTCATATTTCCTTAAGTTAAATATGAACCGAATGCAGTTATTAAGAATACGGTCAAGCTTATTCAGCAAGACTGCATTCAGGTCGTAGTAGCACACGTCACCATAGTCAATCAAAGGGAAAATTAAAGTCTGCACAAGCATAGTCTTTGTCTTAACAGGCAAAAAGTTCCTCAGACGATACAAAGAACGCAAAGTGCCATTGGCCCTTTGGCTGACACTAGATACTTGACTTTGCCAGCCAAGTGTCGAGTCAAGATGCAAACCGAGATCTTTTACGCTGGGGCTAATGGGAATGACGACACCATTAAAAATAATAGGAGGTAGAGAGATAGCCGCCACTCTACCCATCATACGTGAACTACCAATAACGATGGCCTGACATTTTGAGGGGTTTACTGACACTCCAAATCTATCAGACCAGTTATTGATAGCCTCCAAATCTCGGTTTACATCCCCTATAGCGTCTGACAAACCTTCTACCCGCACAGCTGTATATAATTGAAGATCATCGGCATAAAGATGATACGAACACCGAAGACAGTGAGTAATAAAGTTAATGAAGACAGAGAATAATAATGGAGAAAGAATACCGCCTTGTGGAACACCAGCATCCAGGCCACGCCAACTCGAAGATCTCTCATCAACGCGTACCGACTGCTGACGTCCCCGAAGATAAGAAGAGAACCATTCCAGCGCCTCGGAAGAAACCATAAGATGGGAGAGGATAGCAAGGAGTATATCGTGACTGACCGCGTTAAAGGCATTGGAGAAATCAATTAATACTAATACAGTAACTTTAGTATCCTCCATAGCTTCTCTAATGTCACCAGTCACTTTAAGAAGAGCAGAGGATGTACTGTGCCCGGGTCTGAATCCAGACTGGAATGGGCTTACAAGGTTATTGCGGTAAACAAACGCAGAAAACTGTTTGTGAACACAGGCCTCGAGCACTTTTGACAGGAAAGGGAGAATGGATATGGGTCGAAAATGATTAGACAGGGAAGGATTCGATATTTTAGGAAGTGGACGGACATAGGCCATACGCCATAAGGACGGAAATTGCCCGGAATCTAAGGAGAAGTTAATGATATGGGTAATTGGCGGGAGAAGACAGTCAAGGATCAAGGTAACCATACCACGACTGATGTTATCATGGCCTACAGCTTTGGATTTAATGGACAGGATAATCTTTTTAATTTCTTCCAAGGTGGCTGGTGAAAACTTAAATGGTTCAATGATTGGACCAGGCAAACTAGTGACAAAATCAACCGTCTGAGATAAAATAAGGGGGTCCAAATTACAAGTGGTAGTAAAATGACGGTTGATATCATCCAAAATGATTGCTTTAGGAAAATCAACATGACTTGGCCTGCCAATACCAAGAGTTCCAAGGAATTTCCAGATATCAGCAGGCGAAGAAGATGAAATGTTTTCAAGAATATGGCGGCGTTTAGCGTTGCGTATCACCTGATTACACCGATTCCTTGCAATTTTGTAGGAGTTTTTATTCTGTTCACTGCGATCCTTTTTAAACTTCCGAAAGGCCCGATCCCTGCACCTCCTCGCTAAACGAACCCCTGGTGACATCCAAGGGGCTGGTGCTCGCCTAAGTTTAACCCTACGAACAGGAGCATGTTCATCGAAGAGAGCAAGGACAGCCTGATTGAAGATACGCAGTTTGTCATCAATTGTCGTTGCCGCTGCAAGCTGGTCCCAATCAATTTCTGACGCATCTTGATGCAGCTTTTCAACATCCATGCGCACATAACAACGCATGTGCAGAACTTTAGGAAGAGGTTTAGGTGGCTTTAAGATATAGGAGAGGAAAATGAGATCATGATGGGAAAAACCAGGTGCAGGACATTGGCCATGAGATGAAACCAAGGAAGGAGTGGATATTAGGATCAAGTCGAGCCACGTATCATCACCAGACACATTAAAATGAGTGGGCTGCAGTGGAAGAACATGGAGACTAACGGACTCAATGATGTGAAGGAGATTTCGGGAAGGAGGGGTTGAGCGAGAAAGGTCTGTGTTGAAATCACCCATGATGACGCAATGTGCATACTCAGAACCTATAGATTCAAGTGCCAGTTCAAGGTTGGAAAAATAATTAACGGCAGGCGGGCAATAGACAACGCCTAGTAGAGCCTTGACACCCTTAACGCAAATTTCCAGGAAGAGGTACTCTGCAGAAGCGCAATATTGTGAAGGAGAACTGGCTACTATTTTGAAAGAAAAATCACTGCGAAGATAGATAGCTACACCACCTCCACCCTTTCCAATTCTATCATTCCGGATGAGAATGAAACCGGGAAGAGAGTAGGCAGTGGAAAGAAGATGGGGTTTGAGCCAACTCTCAGAAACCAGAACGGCATGTACATTAGCATTAGAAAAGGTGTCATACAGATCGCTATAATGACTAGGAACACTCTGTGCATTTATATGGCAGACATTGAAAAAGCTTTCATTTTGTTGGCTGAAGCTGCGATGCACAAAGTCACTGACAGTGTCAGGCAAGGAACAGAAACTTGCATTAGCAGAAGAATTTGCGGAATCAAAAGCAGAATGAAAGGAGTCATCAGAGGACATAGAGAAAAAAATATATAAATATAAACAAATATATGCTTAAACTACCTAATTACCGTCCGGTGATACACTACTATCTGTGCACCACCCACCAGCCACACTAGTGTACAATTGTTTATAAAACATAATAAAAAAAAGTATAGATTTTCGCAAGCGAGGAACAAAACTACATACTAAATTACACATTATACAAAAACAAAACGGAAATCTCAGACTAAGAAATTAAGAAATAGGGATAATACAAAACGTGGAATAGAATAACATAAAATAACACATTTCATTACTAAAAGATTTTAAAATTCTCCAACGTTATGATATTAGCGATTATTGAAGTGGCACAAAAGCCACTTATCTAGAGTTGAATATTAAAAACATTTGATGTAATTTAATGACTGCCAAGTGACAGTGACATTGTTACACACGAAAACAAAATAATATCATACCATCACTTCAAAGAGCAAAAACCAAATTAAACTTATACAAAGGTCACAACTATATGATGTGGGTAGAAAAGTACACTACCTAATCCGAGAGAAATGGCGCAACAAACACGAACACTGACAGCGAGATGATGTGAGGACTAACGTGTACACTGACTTCGAACTCCTGGCTTGCTTCCTGTTGCAGCAGCATTCTCTCCTATCTTCTTGGGATACTTTGCCAACAAGGAATTCAAATCATCTAATGACGTAATCTTATGACGCGCTCCATCGTGGGATTTAACATTAATCATTCCGTCCTGGGTCCAGCACGCCGTCATCCCAAAATGCAACCGCGCGCGGCTGAAAACAGTCTGCCTAGACCTGGTCAAGAACTCCTTAACTGTAATCGCAGAGCCCTTCAGAGCCGATTTAGCCTTCCAAATAGCAGATCTACAGTCGATATGAGCAAACTTCACCAAAATAGGTCTGCTGCGTGTGGATTCTTTGTTTGAAGCCCCCAGTCTATGACATATTTTAATCGAGGAAGCAGTGATGTCCAAAATCCCTAGTTTTTTATGAAGAATGTTTAATACAAGAGACTTACAATCTTCTTTTCCTGTCTCTGCAAACCCGGTGAAAAGGAGAGCCTTACGACGAGCATGTGTCTCCAATCCGTCCACCACTCTAGAGCACTCCATGATTTGCTTCCGGAGAAGTCCCAACATGCTAAACATTAGCTCCCTGAAAGTCCGGAACTCTTCAGCAATCTTCGCAACGGTTTCCTTTGCAGGTCCAGCGCATTGTATCTGTGCCTCGAGTTCACCCATCTTCTTCAGGAAACATTCTTCCAAGTTTCTCTGTGCAGACTGTATATCATCCAGTTGTGACATATTGCAAGTTGTGATCCTCTTGTGACAATACTAGTGAACAGCTGGTAGGTGGTGTAGCTCTTAGTGTTATCTTACATGTACTATTTCATAAATTGTAAGTACCTCTAAATGAATACTTTATACCTCAAATATTAGGTAGAAAACATGTAAAAATCAATTAATTTAATTAAAATTTTAGAGCTCTCACTAAAAACACGTCTGTACTTTATTTACACCTACCCGCGAAAAAAAAAAACCATTTATTTATTTATAAAATCCACGTGTTACCGATAGTAATCATAATGTTTATAAATGATCAATAATATCGACTTACGCCTGTTTATGTTTCTAAATTATTGGAGTAGATTTGTACCCAGATCATGGAAATAGCTTTGACTCTTTGTATGTGTGTATTTCACGTTTGCTGTCCCACTACTGGGTAAAGATTGCCTTCTCCGACCGAAAAGTCATTAAAACTTATCACTTTACATGCCTTTTCCAGGATACTGATAATAAACATTAGGAAAATATTGGTGTATAATAGACACACCTTTTCTTGTGGAAATCCTCTTAGATGTCCTCCGCCCTGGAGCAACCGAAAGGGTCTGTCAGACTCCAACTGACTCAAACCACTCCGTGTTTACACATTTGCGCCGAGTTACGAGAGTGACACTGAAAGTTCTTACAAAATTAAAAACTGAACAAACTAGCAAGTTATTCGTTTTATTATTTATAGGAATAACAAACAACAGTTTAATAAAGATAACACAGTACAGGATAGAATCATAATAACAAATTTACTACTCACTACATTATCCACAATTTACAATAAATAGTAGCTAGTTGTTGATTAATATAATTAAATTCTTAAATTAGAGCTTACAACTACACGTATGTAGTTGTAAGCTCTAATTTTAATTTTCAGTGTCATCCTCGTAAGGATGACACTGAAAGTTCTTAGAAAATCAAAAACTGAACAAACTAGCAAGTTATTAGTTATATTATATCTTTTCAAAATAGGGTCCATTTACATCAATACATCGCTGCATCCGATGGAACCACTGAGAAAAGCACTTTATGTTTACCTACTCGTCCTTAGGGGTCTCTTCGAAGGCATTTTGAACCGCCGCCACTGCTTCTTCGGCGTCCATAAAACGTTTTCCTCGAAGTTTTTCTTTTATTTTCAGAAATAAATAAAAATCGCAAGGTGTAAGGTCGGGGCTATAGGGCGCGTGACCCAGTAATTCCACGTCTGACGTGTGCGACGAGGCGTTGTCGTGGTGAAGGAGGATCTACTGCGAGGTCGTTTCTCCCGAACTTTTTCCAAGCTCCCTCCAGCCCAGCCGCAGTGGTAGACGCCCACGGCGTCGGACGTCGGCCGACGATCTCCGGCCACCGTAGGCGCGGGCATGCGGACAGCGAGTAAAGGGCAACTCGCTGTCCGACCATGGACCATGCCCGGGTCGACGGCGCGTCGTGTTCCACGCGCGCCTCAAAGAGCGTCAGCAATATGACGAGGCCCCCCCATAGAGGGCCGAAGCCTGCCGGGGTCGTGGGACTCATCCCGTTACCGTGACCCCGGTACGTAAAGGGTTATTGAAGGAACACCGTGGATTTTAGTCAGTAAAAGTCTGACAGTCCCTCCCACCCTGCCCGGAGTGGGAGGACTTATTTGATAATTTTACCACGATAAAAAAAAAAAAAAAAAAAGACAAGTGGCAAACAATTGTTAGTGTACCACTCTGCAGTAACTGTTTTTCGATCCGCTAAAATAATTGTTGCGTATTGACCTGTCCTTCCGAAGAACGAGGTCGCCATCTTTTTCCCACGCTTCGACCTCTCTTCACTTTAGTTGGCAACTTCTCTGAAGGAAACACCCATACAGCAGACTCCCTTAGTTTCAGGATATAACAATAAATCCAGCTTTCGTCACCCTTAGGTATGCGAACACAGCGTTTGAGTCACCTCCGTTAAATCTTTGAACCATTTCACGACACCAATCAACACGACGGAGTTTTTGGGCCTCTGTCAAATTATGAGGTATTCGCCGGGCACAAAGCTTCCTGACCGCTAAATGTTCATGGAGGATTTTGTGCATTTGACTCATACTGATGCCTAAGCTTGTCCGAATCTGCTGATAAGTCACTCTTTTGTCAGTCTTTATCATACGCCGAACAACACCATTGAGGTGATATGTACTACTACGTAGGTACTAGAAAAGTCACCACACATCAATACTGCGTTTCATTCAAGTGCGGTCTATTGACTGCACTTCACTTAGACGCTTGTCAGAGCGCATCATTATTTTTTTTAATGGAAAAAAACGTTCAAACGCATTAAATACGTCGTGTGCTTTACAATATTGCACTAATAGTTCAATTAATAAGGCGAAGTGCAAAAGAATAACTTTTCATCGGCGAGTAACTAGATATTCATTTTAAAATATAATTTGTAAAAAGATATTTGGCAGACGCCATGTGTCATAGACTAAAAATTAAGAGGTGACAATTTGTGTAATAAGCGTAGGTAGAATAAGCTGACAATTCTTTTTATAGCGGAAAATAACAATCTAACATACATATATTTAGAAAAAAAAACTGGCTGTGGTTACGTAATTATTATTACGGGGCAAATTGAAAGCTACTAGCTTAGCGTCACGGGCTGGGTCTGGCAGTTACGGGGACTTCTCGACGGGCGTCGGCGGCGAGGACGGAAGGACGGTAGGTTTTTATCACAGAACAGATAAAATAGGTTAGAAAGGAAATAGTTCCTGATTTCTATGAGAACGCGTGTCGCCGTTTGTCTCCCACTCCCACAGCTCAACTACAAGCAAGAGGCCCGTTACGTATGCGAATTACGCACACAAATAAATTACACAAACTTAAATCGATAGCTTGCTACTGATTGTAACTCACTGTCGATAAACATGCGCCGTGCTTCACGGCCAATCAGGGCAAAGTACGAAACGGCAATGTTTGAAGTGAGAAGATGCAATACATTGTAAACCGACTTGGTCATTGCGTTGATTAACCGAGTACACATCGGGCAATGTATATTTTTGTAACTTCTTGCAATAATGTTGTTAATGTTCGGAATTTCATAGTGATCAGAATATTTTTATGTTTTTTACAAATAAAATTGTAATTAAATGTTATTTTCGACTTACTGATGTAAAGATATACCTCCTGGCTCTATACTTGCGGTCTTACTTTTTGTTTTACAGGTTATAATTGCACAACATGGTATTTTAAAGCAGAGCTCTGTGTTCCGAAGTAATCCGAAGCGCACTAAACGCGGTGAATGAATTAATCGGTCGAGCTATGATTTTCGTATCATAAATGTGGCGCGCTCACCACGCCCACATTACCATTCCAACCTTATTCATCTATTCCGTGGTTTTTATGTACATACTGTACTTATTACCCTACGGCTCGCTTGGAGTAAGATGAAAGTGTCATAGTCTTCAACGCGGCCAACGACTGCTACCGCTACTCCGACAGGTTAAACGGTCCTCCCCTAAACTAGACGATGCGACGCCTGAGTGAGGTGATTAACTCTACCGCGACGTCTATTAGGGGCGAACATGGAAAAATACTCACCATCACCTCGGGTACCGTGATTGCTATAGCCACACTTCTGCTAACCTAACCGTTCAGTAATAAGAGCGTGATGTTGAACAGTTATTTCAGCGATAGAACATCCAGTTCACAAAGTAGGACAGGCAAAGTTAGACAGTTGCGCGATAGTCGGCCGATTTTATCTTATGTTCGAAATCTAGACAGAATTTCCAAGGAGTTTCGTGCAGACACTTTACTTTGTCAAACACTTGGAAGTGGTGAACAGTTTTCAGGGTAATTCTGCCCGACAGAGAAAAGTTGTCGGGGAAGCTCCGGCTCCTTCGACAGCTTTGAAAAGTGTCAACTTCTGGTTAATTATGGGAGCCCAGGAATAAAGCGTCAGATAATAACCAGGATTTTTTCTTATCTTAGAGCCGATGAAAACTCGGGAGTAGCTTAGACGTATTCGAAGAGGACACCGTAAATCAGCAAGTGTGAGTTCCGCACTGACATTTTCAAGCATTTCAACATTATGTTGGATAGAAGCCCAAGTGGCTTCTATCCAACATAATTATGACTTCTTTCGGCTGAACATCGTGACCTAGTCGACCTAATCGTGCAGATTTTGAGGTTCGGTTCAGGATTTTTGAAACCAAATTGGTTAACTTTCTGGCTAGAATGAAGACCGTCATTATGGCCCACGTTCAACGGTCTCATGCAGGTAGTTCCTGCATGAGACCGTTGAATGTGGGCCATGCGTGCGTGAAGCAAAACCCAGAAAGACAGATAAACGTTAATCTTCCTGCTCAACTTGTACTTACCTATTTGAATCGTTTTAAAGAATGGAATCAGGCGCTACCTTGCAGGAATCCATACCTACTTCCACTATGAAAAAATATTAATGAAATGCAATGAAAAAACCGGTCAAGTGCGTGTCGGGCCACGCGCAGTGTAGGGTTCCGTAGTTTTTATAACAGCCAAGTGCGTGTCGTATTCGCTGACTGATCGTTTCGTACCATGCTCTAACTAAAAGCCAAACATGACTACCTAACTAATTTAACTTCCTATACAAATCCTCACCTGATCCGACAATTTTGCACGAAAAGTTTTAATTTTTTTTAGAGATTTGTATAAAACTTGTCATAGCCGGTGTTTTGAATTTAAATACGGACACATAGCTACACTACTTAATCGTCACAAGAAGCTAGCACGATACAACTGGCGCTTAGCGCCATCTATCGACATTTCTGTAGAGTTGTTCGAAATTTTCGAGTCAAATACAATTGGTCGACTATTACTCGTAAACTTGTAAAGCCCACTTATGTGTGATAGTTTTCCTTTAAATTTCGTTATATATAGGTACAACTGCCGTGACATTTGAATTTCTAACTACAACCGGTTAGTTGATAGAGGGGGGGACACCTGACTCTAACGAAAATTGGTAATTTAAAGCTTGATAAGCCACGAACGGTTTACTTAATCAAAAAACGGTCTTACCAAACCCCTAATATTTTTGAAAGACCTATCCAACGATATCCCACACTATGGGAAGAACGAAAAAAAATAATTATCATCCCACTTTACATGTATGGGAGGTACCCTAAATAATTGTTTTTTTCAAAATTTTATTTTACCACTTTTTCGGCGTCATTAACCTGTATACTCATGCCAAAGTACAACTTTCTAGTATCAATAGTTTTTGAGCTAAACCGCGGACAGACGGACAGACAGACGGATATGGCGAAACTATAAGGGTTCCTTGTTGACTACGGAACCCTAAAAATGCGACGTACAAGCAAGCCAAAGATGAGTATAGTTTGCTTCTTGCATGTTGAATTATACAGTTTCAGTTTTTGGAATCGAAATTAGCACTACATATTTTTCTATAGTATATTAGTTTGAATCTTTTTTTTGCATTTCATTGTGCAAGTTAAAATAATGATGATAACTATGACACAATCTAGCGTCATTCTTGTCGAAACTAATAAGCATGAGATCGTAAAATACTTGGATAGTAAGATTATTATAATACGATAACGCGCGTCGTAACAACCTAGTCTACAATGTTCCTCTGAATCGTGGGAATAGTGACATTATCTCTTGTTGAAGTCAGTTTTATTGATATAATATGTTCTTTAACAAGCTGGGGAAAGTACTTAGTTAGAAAAAGGATGCTTTTCCCCCAAAAGTGCACTTAGTACCTACCGCAACATTGCGTGCCGTTACCAATGGAATCAATTCATTTTCATACGCAGCTTTGGTAATAAATAAGGTTTAGAACAGAGTTAGAATTAAATACGTACGAAAAAGCGACATGTATGCTAGAAATGCAAGAAATAAATACATATTACATATGTATGCGAAGGATGTTAGCGAGGGATGTGGACAAGTTGTGTGTTTGCGGTACGAGGGATGCGGACAAGGGATATTAGCGAGCGAAGGATCTGTACGAGGAATGTGTGGGAGCGATGTGTGCGAGGGATGCCATCGAGGAGTATATTTGTGCGTTTTTATATGATGTGTACGATGGATGTGGGCTACGGATATTAGAGAGACATTTGTGCGCGGAATGCGAGCGAGGTTAGTTAGCGAGGTATGTAAGCGAAGAGTACTACGAGGGATACGAACGAGCAGTGTATATGTGGTATGTTATCAAATGATATGTACTATGGTTGCAGGCTAGTGATATTGGCGAGGGATGTGTGTGAGAGATGCGAACGAAGAGTGTGTATGCAGTATGTGAGCGAATGACGTGAACTATGGATGCAGGCTAGGGGATATGTGCGAGGGATGCAAGCGAGCGAGGGATGCGAGCTAGGGATACGAACGAGGAATATGTATGCGGTAAGCAAATGATAATTATGTACAATGGATGCAAACTAAGGATATTGGCGACAGATGTGTGGTGAGCCAATAAATAAAATAAAATAAATAAAATGTGTGCAGAGTACTAGGACATGTGCAAATGATGAGGTACTACCTACAAAGAAACCTAGTTTAGACAAATAAGTATTTTACTTGCCATAGCAACCTGTTGTTCAGATATTCTGCAGGACAAGGTTGAATACTTAAGTAAGTAAGTACCTACTACCAACCCTACTACTTATTTTTAAAGTAGGTTTTTGAAATGATGGAGGGCACAGACAGTGTACCAGTATTTTAATATTCATTTTACCTACAAAATTCATTCAGTCTGGTATTGATAAGATTAAGAGCCACTATAATAAATTTTTATTAAGTGATAAAAATGAAAATGTGCCAACATTTTTATCAGTAGTATCTAAAATATAGATAAAATGATTTAACTATCTACTAATAAAACATGATGTGTAGGTGTGTTAAGCAAATAAATTTGCTACTGGCAACCTTGTGAGTAGTATTAATTAAATAAAATTCTGATTATAATCTCTTTGGTTACGGAAATTTAGTCTTGAGTTTGCAAACAGTTGTAACATCTGAAATTCTAAATTCTACATGAATGTGTTGATTCTTTTCTTGATCCAAGATCAAGTCCCATCACAATTTAAGTGATAAGACCACCCATTGTAACCCTTTGTAGTTGTTAAGTCCTCATTTAATTCTGCTATGGTATAAAGAGTATATCTAACCATCTATCTTCTGCCTGCAGCTTTGCTTGCCTGCACAACACTTTTTGCTGTGACCTTAAAATAGCCGTTGTTACTTGCTGATAATTAATGTAGCTTTATATTGGTATTATTTATTTATTTGAGTACATATAGCTTCAGAATAGAACTAAGCCTCACAAAACTGTAGGTTTTGAGTATTTTCATTACAAACAAAGGAAAGTAAAACTTTCTCCTTTATAATATCACTGAAGAAAAATAGGCTACTTATGTAATTAAACTAAAGGATATAAGTATGTGCCAATCCACACCAGGCCATTCTATAGTGGATGCCCACTACATTCCATACCAGAGAGAAGAGTCCTATATTCCAGCAGTGAAAAAAATTAAGGAATTAAGTAGGTAAGTAGAATAGTTTAACTAGTTAAGAATAAAATTATTTTTCATTAAAATTATTTGTTTGATTTACTGGTTCACTATTGGCACAATGTTTGGTCTATTACTAGTACAATCTGGTTCACCTTAGGCACATTGCGTCCTGCCGCATTATTTTTTAATTATAAATTAACTTAATAGCTATTGGCAAAATTAGAATAGGCTACAAGATTAAGTGGTAAATAAGGAGTACGCCGATTTTTTTTTGTAGTGATTGTTCCAATTATTGAGTCACATTATTAAAATTTGTTTCAAAATGTCGGTCAGTGGGTTGTCTTAGGTCGCTTAATCTGTTTGCTACTGGTGCACCCACCCTATGTTGTTTGTACCTTTATGTAACTAAGTAATTATTATATTAATTTATTTACTATACATCTGTGTACACACAGTGTAGACTTTTGACCCAAAGGTTAACTGGTACACAATGTACATTATGTCTGTGCAAATAAATATTATGATATGGTTTATTATTTTTATTGTAAATATAACTAAAGCTGTATTTCTTTTATTTTAATATATTTGAAGTGATTAATATGTTATTATTATACGCATAATTAACAAAGCATCATGGATAATTACTAAATAGACTATGATAATGTTTAAATTAGATTACCGAAATGTGATAAAAAGTACATCTGTTATCTTATCATCATCAAATATTTACTTACTTTAGAAATATGCATGTCTACCAGTATCTTGATACATTATGTACTTTTACTACTTAATTGTGTTGAAAATTATATTATTTAAAGTAAGTAAAAGTACTTCAGTACTTACTAAAAACGATTGTATTTTAAGATGTTAGTCTTCCTCTTAGAGCGAGTAACAGTCAGCAAATGTTAATAAATTTGAATAGTGCCAAGTTTGTTATTAGATTTTTTCAGTAAAATATTTTCAGAATAAAAAATAAGATGTTTAAAGACAGTTGATGAGTCCTTAATACATTCAAAACAGAAATAAAAAAAAAAATATCTTGAAAAGCACTGCAATTAGATTAATTTTATTACTGTTTTAAATTGTTATGAACTTTTTAAAAAAAACAAACATGCTAAATAAAGCTTATCCACAATAGACCATTTTTTTTTTGTTAGTAAAAGTAAAATATTAAGTCACTACAAATAAATAACAATTTAATGCAATAAAAATAAACGATATATCATAACTTTACGGCGATTAAAAAATATATAAAAATTGTGTTACCTCAGACAACAAAGGTGCTCTATCCAAATGTTCTGAAGAGGCGAAGGCCGACTCGAAGTAAGGCCCGCAGCCCCGGGACTCGTACCGGGAGCCCCCATCGTCCCACATACGAGCCTCAAGCTCATCAGACATTCTGGCGCCGACAATCACAAAAAAAAACAAGCAAAATCCTTCACTATAATTAACACATTTTTGTCTTTAATTACACACAAAACTCGCACCTATCTCACAGAAAACTGAAGGCTGTACAATTTTAGAAATATTTTATCATACAATTATTGTATTTTATTTGAGTACGAGATAAAACAGCGATAAATATCGGTGGACTCTGATCGCGTATTCTGCTGGCGACGGAACTTACGTTCTGAAACTGAATCGTCGAGATAACTTATCAATGACGTTTGTGTTTTCAGTTGTTCGTTACATTAGTTTCATTGATTATAAAATTTACAATGGACTCATTTTATTCAAGTTACTAAATTAATAATATGTGAAATAGAATTTAACAGAGTCCAATAAACTGTCTTTTTTATGAGTTAAAGTAAATATTAAATTTTGGTTTCAGAACAGTCGTAGACAGAGCGGTGACAGCTTGACTGACAGCAATCGATATGAATGCGTTCACGTAATGACGCATTCAAAAGGAATAAATTTAAATAAATAGAAAATTAATTTGCATATTTTTTATTGTGAACGATTTTTTACGACTTGCGGAGTTTATTGCCTTTGTACGCTCATCAATTACATATTTTAAGCAATTGCAGACTGTACGAGGTCACCCGTCAAACAGTCATTGTTGGACGGGTGACAAATACATGTATAAATCTTCTAAAGGCACAATTTCGATATTCATTTATCGGTTTATTTAAATAAAATTCAACATTTGATTCATTGTTTATTGAAATATCTTCTCCATAAAAATTACAAGATTAAAATTAATAAATTACACAAGATGACAAAATATAACAATATTATAATAACACACCATTTGAAATAACATTGCGTAAATATAAAATATATTTTCAAGTATTTCCGCTATATTTTCCAGAAGCGGTACATAGAAAGGCTAGGAAAATATTAGCTTCAAAACATACATAGTTTAAAATCACAATGGAAAAAGCATTTCTATCTATTAACAATCAGGGAATTATTCTACCGCTTTAAAAATCTAGCAGTCATTAACCTTGCTCTAAAAATAATAAACAAAAACAAATATACATTCCTAATGTGGTTAAAGTTAGGCAACAAGAACAGAATAGGCAAGGTTTTAAATGCTATAATGATTTATATTCGCAATGTTATTCCTATGGATAAGGAGTATCTAGCCGTCTCGAGTCGTCATTTAGGATCTGTACTGGAAACGGAACTATACAAAAGCGTTTGGGGTTTTTGAGTGCATAAAAGTGTAGCAATTTTTAAGTAAGAATACAATGGTTCCAACCTTTCTATTCAATTATAAAAAACAAAACTTGGCCATAATGTGCACCATAGACTGCTGTTTTTTTTATTATTATTATTGAAAATAGATTCGCTTTACTTTGATTGAATATGTTTTTCTTTTTTACATCCAATTAAGCAGATCAAGGCATTGTCCAAGACAATGTCATTGGCTCGCTTTGTCTTGTCAAACACAATGCAAGGGTCAATGCCACGAGCGATCGATTGTTTTTGTGAGATGTTTACATCTTTGGTGCAAGATTTTGAAATCATATTGAATGAAAGATGAACGAATAATGCTACGATTTTATTTGATTTAATTAATTGAAATTACTTTGAATTTAAATATTACTCTAAGGAGAAAAGTGATTATATCCAAACGCCAAAACATTTGCCTTTGACTTAGTTCAGATTTTAGAATCATCTCGAAATCGATGTTACAAGCTGTCAAAAGATATTAATAATTTTGTCTATTACGTTGTCACAGCTGGGACACAGACCTCTTCTCTATGAGAGGGAATAGGCCGTAATCCACCACCAAACAGGCCCAGAGCGGGTTAATTTGGTTGGTAAATGTAACATAACTTCGTATTTTTGTCCTAGGACATGCCAGTTCCCTTACGACGTTTTCCATCACCAACAAAAAAAAAACATGTTATATTTACTATTTACCATAAAACCCCAAACACTAATGTACCACACGATAAAACTGTCAATTCCCTGACCAGGAACTTGGTATAGGACCACAGCGACCAACCGTTCTTTTTAACTATAGAAGCTAACTATACGTAATTGCGACTTTATCACCAATACGTTTTGTTCTGTCGCAGTGAGCTAGACGCGGCGATTTGTCGGACCTCCTTTTTAGACATACTAAGAAGTACTAGTGTTTTACATAGAGCAACTGCCTGCTGACTAACGGATACCCGTTGGCAAGACTGGGAGTTCGAGAACGTGGCTCAATTTTCAGAGTAGCAAGCTTTTGTTTTATTTCTTTGTTCAGCAGTGTGAACCTGCATATTTTGTTTAAAAGAAAATGCGAACATGCTTTGATGCACTTTCAACCCTGAGAACTCAACTGAGCGTAAAAATTCCAATGGTGTGTTTTTATTTAGGAAAACAGAAATTCAATTCTGGACAATCGCATACAACCTTCGTTATAGGTCTCTTCGGGTAGTAATCCGCGAGTTGACAACTTTGTAAAAATTGTTTGAAACGCTTCAAAGCGCTTCATGTGTACTCGTAAAATAATATTTTATTCATCACTTAACCTTCCAATTAAAATATAAGTAATTTTTTAATTTATTAAAAAACTAGGGCCTAAATCGTGGTATTGTGGTCACGTGACTACGTATGACGTCATCGTTCAAAAAACAACTTTCCTGGCATTTGGCACATGAATGTACTTCGGGTATTTCATGATATTTTACTCTATTATGAACGTGAAAAATGATTATCAGTGCTGTGCAGTACCTTGTTGTGGGAATACTACTATAAAAACGCCAACGAAACTATTTATTCATGTCCCTTTAAAAAGAGATTTTTGCAAGAAGTGGTTAGAACTTCTGTGTCAAATCCATCCAAAGGCTGTTTGTAAAAGATCGCTTTTAGCGATAAGACCGCCCATTGTATCGCCCTTTTTAGTTGTTAAGTCCATATTTGTTTACTGCTATGGTGTACAATAAAGAATATATCTATCTATCTGCTTTTTTGAAAAGACAAAAAAAAAAGAAACTCATCGAACAACTATTACAGGACGATAAGACAAATGAACCAGAAGAGAGAGAGTCAGTTATGAAATGAAATGAAATATTTATTTGTAAATTATAAATAATACTTTTACACGTCATGTTTTTTTGCGTGTTTAGTTTAGCTAGATGAGGCCGATATTTCCTAACTAACTACTCTGAGAAGAAACACCGAAACAAACTCCCTCTGAGTTTGTCGTCAACGTCTCTTTTAAAGTCCAGACAATTTGTGTTTGTATATGAGAAGCATGTAGGTTCATGTCTTTGGTATTCTTTTGAGGAAATAACGAGCGGACCTGTCCAGACAGTGCAAGCAGTTAGTTAGTTATTCTTTTCTTATTTTGTCTTACGCACCAACCAAAGATAACCAGTCAGCTGTCAAAATATTGAACGATGACGTCTCGTTTTCTGATTGGTGTTTCTAATCACGTGACTCACAGATAAAAAGTCTCATTTTTCTCAAGTGAAAATAAAATAAATAATTAATAATCTTTTTTTCATTTGTACTATTTTGTGCTTCATATCAATAGGTTTACATAATTAAATAGTTATTTTAAATTTTAAAACATACTGTCAACTCGCGGATTGTCGCATAAATTTTATCAGACCTTTAATCTAATGAATAACGATTGTTTTCTTGGAAAAATTGAGTATTGATGTCTTAAAATTAATAATACGGAAGGTCAGACAAATCGCAACGTTAGTCATCAATGGAATGCTAATATATACTTTATGTTCGACAAATATATAGACGTACCTGAACTTAAGTATACCCAAAACGCTTGCATATGCATCTGCGCAGAGTTTAGTTCTAAGGGACTTGGTAAAAGCCAGTCCCCCACTAAATTTGACATAATGAGACAATACGAAATTCAGGTTGACTTTGGTTCAAATATTTGCCTAATAAATATACATCTCGATTGACATACTAAGCGAAAATAGCAACAAGTTTGGTCTAACGATAAGTCTTAGGTTAGTTAGGTAGCCAGACAAATTAATTATGATAAATTAATATCCCATGAACTCGTGTAGAGAATTTTAGTATGGCAACTCTGAACTTGAGGCACCAACTTAACGGCATGGCATGACAATCATATTCAGGGCCGGATTAACCATTAGGCGGAGTAGGCAACTGCCTAGGGGCCCCGCATCAACTAGGGGCCCAGGACTAGTGCACGCACCAAGAAAACATGTTACTTCGAACGAGAATTTTATGTGCGTGTGAACTTAGGGACCTCACTGTTATCTCACAAAATACAAATCGTTAGATTTAGTAATAGAATTAATACAATTTTAGAACAAATCTGGGAATAAGTAAACAAATATATTAAAAACCACAGCCCTTAATGTGCGTTTCCTCAGTTTACACACGATTTGGTCAATCAAAGTAAGAAAAGGGGCCCCGAGAATGCCATTGCCTTAGGGCCTCTGACAGGGTTAATCCGGCTCTGATCATATTTATCGTTATGTTGGCGAATACCCTATCCAGCCAGTGATGCAGTTCTTTTTTGCAAATAACGAGTGAAAGTTTACGAAGATTGTCCTTACAGTTAAATTATTTAGCTGCCTACATAAATAACTCCAAGACTTTTAAAATATGATTCATAATTTGTACAATTGGACATTTGATATCTTTGTCAGACTCAAAATGAACTCTAAGTGAAAACGGAAAAAGTACAATTTAAACTGTGGTAGACATGGAATATGTGTTCTAATTGAAGAAATAAGAAGGTATGTAAGATCAAGACTGGCGTTTTGATACTGGTGTTGTTTTTGAATTAATAATTTAATTGTTCTACCAGAATATCTAAGCTTTGTACTATACAATAAACGTTACAATACATATTTGGCCCTTGGAATTAAATAACAGTTCCAAATATTATTAAAAAAACCAATTGAATGGATATTTTTCATATCTGGAACATTTATTGGAAAACAATGCAGAACTCTATTAGTTCAGCGATTGTTACGGGAAATTTCTATCACTGTTTCCATCATAAATACATTTTGCTACATTTTTCTATCATTTCACCACACATTTGTTATATTTATAATACACACATTATAATAATACGGAAGCCTCAGTATCTAGTACAGTGCTACGAACAGAATTAAACAAATAGCCGCCAATTTTCATATCAAAGTAATTATAACGAATAAATAAAAAACTCGACCTCGGATCTAACGGAAGTCGGAAGACATCTCTCTTCAAGGTATGAATTTTTGATTAAAGGCTCGCATTTGATCACTATCTCATCTGATGGCAAGAGATGATGTGGTCGAAAATGAAGCACAATTACCTAGAACTAACCTATCCACTCTTGACTTAAAAACCCGTAGGATATAGCTATCACAAAATACAGACTCTGGCAGGGAATTCCACTCCTTAGCTGTATGCAAATCCCAAAAAACACACATAATCGATTCGAAAAACACACTATAAAAACAACACCAGTATATATTCACCATCTAATCTTTCTGTCTCACTCTCTCCCCGTTATAACAAGACCCATAGACAAAACGACATTCTATCCACGATACCGATTTTCGAAGTTACAAAATGTCTAGAACCACACACACCAGTGTGGTTTGTTTGCATGTGGTATGTTTTTATTGCAGCCCTTCAGCATGTGCATATATTTGCGGGCGGGAGGGTGCTGCACACTGCATGCATGATTGATCATCTAGTTTTTGGCGGAATTCTGAAGTATTAGTTTGGTATGAATTTCCGCAAAGTTACGCTTGATTCCATTCTGTATACCACAGGGGCGTGCATAGGATTATGACAGGGCATGCGGCGGAGTAAAAACACACAAAAACTTCTTCTTTTATAGATTTTTAGCATAGCCACAGCCACGCATCGTAGCATGGTGGCGATGCGTGGCTGTGGCTATGCTAAAAATCTATAAAAGAAGAAGTTTTTGTGTGTTTTTACTCCGCCGCATGCCCTGTCATAATCCTATGCACGCGCCTGGTATACCAACAACTTGAAATTTGAATTCGAAATTATCAAAAACAATACAAGGGTCAATGCCACAACCGATCAATTGTTTTTGTGAGATCTAATACATCTTTGGTGCATGATTTTGTTCGCAGATAGGTTGTCGCTTTGCCTACAGGTTAAGGGGAAGGGCACATGTTAGAGGGAGAGGGAGATATGTGTGAAAGAGACGGGTATGGTTCAGACGACGACTACGAGCGGCAGGTCTGCGATCATAAGGACGACGGCGGCGGCAGAGCGCGCGCAGCGGCCAGCCCTCCCGCGTCCAGCCGGGGCCAGTCTACGAATTCCTTGCCGTGTCTGAAAGAATAGAAAAAAAAAATTTTGAAAATCGATCTAGAATTGGCGGAGAAATCACGAAAAAAAGTTCTGTCGAATTGATAAACTCCTTTTGGAAATCGAAGTCGAAAAATGAGATCATTTTGAGCAATAGACCACTCCTTATTTCATCTTGTTATTTGAAAATGTAATATATTTGATTGATGAGTTGCATGAGCACAGCTTATTCAGCTTATAGACTTCCCAATAATGCTCTTGCTATAGGTTGTGGGCCATAATCCACGGAAACCAGTTGCCTTTGGATTATGACCTTATAGGCTGCTTATAGTGGACGTCATTTTTTTAGCTCCTTTCTGGTTTTTCTCGATAAATTCATGGATTTGTAAACATTGGTGGTGGATGGAATATACTCCACAAATTAGGGTCTTTGGATGGCCTAGAAATAGATGGTGAGATAACCTAAACATAAATACTGCTGATCTTAGAAAGTTACACTAATATATGCTCTACATACCTAAATATAAAGGTGAGAGTCGCAGTGACGGCGGCTCCCCAGAACATAAGATAGAGTAGCACTTCGCTCGTGTAACGTTGCGGAAGAGTTGCGCTCGCGCAGAACATTGACACCGCTACAAGCAGGACTGATGGGAACTGAAATACAAAAGGCATAATTATTTTGATGGCTCAAAATTTTCGAGAACGTTTATCAATTAATAAAATAATTTATTTATTGCAGGCAACTTGATCCATACAAATAAAATGGTAAACTAATTTATAGTTATTGTAATAGTTTGTTATTACAATAACCATAAATAAACTAATACATGATTATCACTAAACCAAAACTAATTATTACTATGAACGAAACAGTGTTTATATGTAGTTCTGTACTTTCGAATTATAAAACGGAACCATTATAGTGTCACTAGATCTCTCATTGATCGTGATATATATACAGCTATGTCACAATTAATGAGGGTTTCTAGGAAAAATCACAGCACCAGTCAGCGCTAAAAGCGAGAAGTTTCGTTTGAAAACGTAATCACGTCTTTGACGTCAATTTGACTGATGTCAAGAAACTTAAGCGTTTAATAGCCACCTTGACCTAACGCCTCAGTGCTACACTTGGGGAAAGTTATTCCAGGAAACCGCAATTTGTTCGGGTGTTCAGGAAAATGCACAGCACCAGATAGCGCCATTGAGGAGATAGGTTTTCTTGTCTTTGGCCTCAACTTGATTAGCAACAGACAACATAATCGTTTCGACAGTTGCCTGCACCTGACGAATCAGTGGTGAAATAATGATGTTTAGTTTGCAAATAGGTTATAAATAACACTTTTACGTGTTATTTTTTTCTTTGTAAATGTAAACTAAATGAGGCTGGTGTTTCCGAACTGACTATGCTGAGAAGGAACACCAAAACAAACACAAAAGTGGTGCCACCTAGTGCATTATAGTACTATATTTAAATAGAAGTAGTATTATTGTCATAATTAAATTATGTATTAGTATACAGTATGTTAACTAACAGAGGGCGTTCCCGTTAACCCGCAATAGCGTTCATACATGCTAAAAAAATATTATCATTCGAAAACAAAATGTTTTTTTATATTAAAATATTCACTAAAAATGTTAAATAATACGTAAAAGAAACACTCTGTACACGCGTACTTGAAGGACGGCAACGTCGCAATTTATTTATGAATGCGTTCACGTGTACAGAGTGTTTCTTTTACGTATCAATTTAACATTTTTAGTGAATCTATACTTATAATAATTCTGTAGAGAGGTCAATTCTGTACATGAAATATATTTCCAAAATAACTATCAGGGGGTGATTAGGGATCGATACTGATGCCAAAAATGCAATCAGTAAAATTTTTGTTTGTCTTTCTGTATAACCGTTATAGAAACAAAAAATACTCAACGGATTTTAACGAAACTTGGTACAATTATTTTTCATACTTCTGAGCTGGTTATAGTATACTTTTCATCACGCTACAATCAATAGGAGCAGAGCAGTGAACGGAAATGTTGGGAAAACGGGAGAAGTTACTCCATTTTTTAAGCTTCCGTCGCGTGTGCAACCTTAATGGTTAAAGCTACACAGAAATCATTTCATGACGGAAATGTTCTCCTTAAAATTATACAAAAAATATCCCACGACAGCATATGTCTATCTTTTATGGTTGACTCACAATAACACTTGTAACTCCCGATAGCTTAGCAGTTCGAAGCTTTCTGATTATAATATTTGTCTACTCTTACGTTTATAACTGCACTCTCAGTCATCCCTAATTGAAAAAGTTAACATTATGAACTATTCCATAAAAAAAATCATATAAATCGGTATAGAAACACCAAAGTTATACATGAAATACGCTAATAATAAGCCATCGCGCGTGAATACTAAATCATGCTATAAAGATTATTTTTGAGAATCGGTCGCCGCGCTCGACGCGTCTCGCGGCCGAAGGTATAAAATTTCGTTCTACAGGTACTTAAGCCTCATGTGAACGTGATCTAAACAATATTACCAATACATTAACTTAATAACACACAAGGAGTTACACGCTGATGGAGTCGCAGGCACAGCTATTAACAATAATATTGTGCGGTTCCGTATTGCGATATTTTTCAACAGTATTATAGATTGGCATATTATATTTCCCTACTAAATTACGAAAGTTAATCTGTCTGTTACATCAAAATCACTGAACCGTGAGGAAGGACATAGGCTACTTTTTTTAACGAAAAAAGACGGAAACGCGGGCGAAGTTGCGGGCAACAGCTATCTATACTAATAATATAAGGCTGAAGAGTTTGTTTGTTTGAACGCGATAATCGCAGGAACTACTGGTTCGAATTGGAAAATTATTTTTTAATTAAATAGTCAATTTATAGAGAAAGGTTATATATCATTACGCTAAGGCCAATAGGAGCGGAGCGCCAATGAAGAATGCTTCAAAATAGGGGTTAAATTTAACATTAGCCCAAAGTAACTATTCCACGCGGACGAAGTCGCGGGCAAAAGCTAGTATTTTAATATAAAAGAAAAATAAAAACATTTTGTTTTCGAATGGTAATATTTTTTAGCATGTATGTATGCTATATTATTGCAGGTTAACGGGAACGCCCTCTGTTAGTTAACATACTGTATTATAGTTACTTATTGGTATTATTTTTCTATAGCCTTTACTAGCCTGAAATAAATGAATCGAGAATTTGGTTGGTTGCTTTTACTTACTGTAATATACTTCCAGTCTCTATCTCGCCGCAGAGGACACGGCAGCGTGTTACCCTCGCCATCAGAGATCACGTATTTGCCCAAGAACAGGTCAATTGAGTCCTGAAAAAAAAAACATTATCATCGGTTGAGCAAGAAATTAATGATATCATATTTTGTTTAGTTAAGCGTATGATTAGTTTTTTATATAAATTTGAACAGCCTATGACACTCCCACTGTTGGGACACAAGAAATCTCTCTATGAGAAGCAATGGTCTGTAATCCACCACACGGCCACAGTGCGGGTTGGTCGACGTCATAATACGTCTTAGGATTTTCGGTCCTAGCATTTGCCGGTTTTGTACGACCCTACTTGTAAATTGTGCCTGTAGCTACTGGGTCATCTTTGCTCTACTGACTAGAAGTAATTTGTGATTTTTTTTGTCAATACTTTGTTTCGTTACCTCGAAGTAAAGCCGTTGGTCCCGGCTATCATTAGTACATCTGTTATAGGTTGTCAGAAGCCAATGAAAAGACTGGTGTCAGATTTTACACCAGTCTTGTCATTGTCGCGTTCTCCAGCTACTAGGTTGTGGAGGTCAGTTAGGCAGCTATTCCAAGTAAAAGACTATTACTCTGCTACATCCAGTTATACTGGAAGCCGACTCCAAGATAATTGGGAAAAGGCTAATAATAATAATAGAGGAAAAGAAGTAAAATAATGGCACTTTCCAAAACAAAACACTTTATTTTAGGAGCCAGATAAAAAGTGGGGCATCACATGTATTAAATAAATTAATAGCTTAAAAATCACTAGAAAAACACGCTTTTATAAATGCACGTAAAAACAAAAAAATTGTTCGCGCTTTTCTTTTTTTTTTGTAGTCTCCGTTTTCTTTGTGTTACTGTTTCTTTTTTGTAGTTTTTGCCATATTATTCCCACGAGTAGTGAACAATTAAACGGTCGATCACCCCAGAGGATTTGAAAGTGACATCTATAAAAAAATAAATCTTCGATTATGCGGTAATTCAAAAACGTTAAGAAAACCGATAACGGTTTTCCTTTAGGTTTGTTATAACCTTGAAACCTGGTCGTGTTCAAAGTCCATTACGTGGCTTTTCTCACAAGTCCAAACACGACTATGATACGATATTCCATCATGGAATGCCAGTGCCTATCTTCCGGCTTCATCATCAGGCCTTGAAACCTAATCGTGGTCAAAGTTCATTACAAGACTTTTCTAAGAAATCCAAAAAAGCTATGATACGATATTCAATCATGAAGTTCCAGTTCATATCTTCCGGCTCCATCATCAGATCAGTTCGACAATACCATATTATTGTATTGTCATCAAAACTACATACAGCTGCCAATTTTCATTACGCTACGACCCTTGAAAGATGGTTAAATTAGTTACCTTAGATTCTATTACATACACTGGACAGCAAATAAACCGAGCCACTCGCTGCCTAGGCACTCTAATTCGATTTTCTCAAAAACTAAAAAACCTACAATTATCAAAGTTGTACCTACAGAAAGTGCGTTTCATGGTGATTAAAATGAAAGGAAACTCATTGGGTTTAATCAATATTTCAGTGTTTATTAAGGATTTTACAAAGAAGAGTCGTTTTCCAGTCGTGACAATCGTTAGTAATGATAAAGTGAAAAAAAAAAAAAATTAAAGACAAAAACAAAGATAAAATAAAAAAAAAGTTTTTGATCAATATTCCGTATTCCCTCCCCTTGCTCGGATAACTGCCAGCATCCTTGTATTCATCGACCTTACGAACCTGACGATAAAATCTTGAGGAGTATTCCACTCCTCTTCAATTGCGATTCGCAGCTCTGGAAGCCTTGTTGGAGCAGGTACCCGGGCTCGAACCCGACGTTTCAGCTCATCCCATAAGTGTTCTATCGGATTCAAGTCCGGGCTTCGAGCTGGCCAGTCCATCGTACGAATGCTGACGTCGCGTAGATACTGGGTCACCACATGAGCAACATGAGGCCGTGCATTATCATGCATCAATTGCATATCCTGTCCGATATATCCTGCGTAAGGTACCACATGGTCTGCGAGGATTTCAGTAATGTAGCGATGAGAAGTCAGTCCACGTGTACGGCCCGTCGGTTCGATGAAAACTAACGCTGTATGTGCTGTTAACGAGATGCCGCCCCAGACCATTACAGATCCTCCTCCATAAGCAACAGTTTCCTCGATGCAACACTGAGAATAACGTTCTCCAGGGCGACGATATACTCTCTGACGTCGATCACTTCCATGTAGACTCACCCTGGTCTCATCAGTGAAGAGTACATTACTCCACTGCTCTAATGTCCAATCCCTATTCTCTCGAGCAAATTCAAGTCGTGCTCGACGGTGTGCTACCGTTACTGCTGGGCCTGTTGCAGCTCTTTTTGGGGTCAGGTTCCGTTCAGCAAGTCTACTTCTGACGGTATCTGAACTTATGACCACTTGGCGTTCGTCACGCAGACTTTGTTGGACTTGAACTGCGTTGAGGTGGCGATTTCGCAGAACAGTAAGGTGGATATAACGATCATCTGCTGCTGATGTAGCCCTAGGTCTGCCCGTACCTGGACGGCGATCGAATGCTCCAGTCTCTAGGTATCGTCTGTAAGCTCGTTGCACCGAAGATCTGCTGATTCGAAGCATTCGAGCGACTTCACGTTGCGCAATGCCTGCTTGAAGTAATGCTACAGCTTGAGCTGCTTCCTGAGGTGTTGTATCCATTATTAATCGAAAAAAGTAGCAAAAACACACGCGTCTGAGCAAACGATGGATAAAAACTAAAGAAATGATAAGAAATATCCGACTACCCTCATTGTAGAGAAAAAGAACGCTAATTTCAAACTCTGGTGAAAACAGAGCAAATCGTTAGCATTGTGTTTGTTGCTTGATTACAATGTGAGTTGATGGTACTTTCGAATTAATTTGTATTCATTTTAATCACCATGAAACGCACTTTTTGTAGGTATAACTTTGATAGTTGTAAGTTTTATACTTTTTGAGAAAATCGAATCAGAGTTCTTAGGTAGCGGGTGGCTCGGTTTATTTGCTGACCAGTGTAGTTAGTTACATACAGGTCGACCTAATAAAAGCGTGTTAAAAAAAAGCTATTACTTTAAATTATGTAACCGTATACAATGGGACAGTCGTATCGGCCTGCCAGAACACTGAGAATGCTGGTACTACTGCCTCAGGCACGCCTGAGCAAAGATGCTGCTCTCTTTCTAAGCAGATGCTGATTTCTTCGTTACCTGTCTAAAGCCATCGCTAAAGTTGTTCTTGTAGTATCTGGTGAGCGAGTTGATCCCGTCCCGCATGAGACCGAAGTGTGTCCGCTTGCCGGTGCGCGTGAAGTCTGTCTTCAGCGCGCCCGTGCCCGAGTACTGCGTGGAGATAATGTCCGCATGGTCGGCCCATACCTGAGGAAATAAGTATACCATAATCAGACGAAAATTTTTTTTTTTGGTGTTCAAGATATACAACGTATATTTATCCAAAAGGCCTGAAGACAACATCTGGTATGGAGTCTCTATGCACAGTTTCAGCTCAAAATAAGTGACTTAAAGAATTGACACAAAAATATCGGTTTCATATGTTTCTTGAATACTGTATGCGCCATTCGCATATTTTGTCTAAGCTTGTTATTATTAATATTTTATCATGAACGCATACTTGCAACATTATATTACACCTCACTCAACACTCTTCCATTCTCTTTCCTGTATCCGCTTGTTCATTGCGAACACACCCCGCCAGTCCTTATCTAATCTCTCGCAAACCACGCTCGCTTCCTGACGCTACATAAGACGTGCGCCCGCGCTCTCCGCTAAAACTCTAAAAAGTAACTCCAAAATAACAGTGTCATGTAGTGAACCCGCAAACTATCTATTTCCTCTCGTGAACTTGGAGGATATATCGGCTGAACCGGCGCGCTGGGTACACCAATCGAAGGGACTCATAACCTACATCATTCCCGTAAGTACCCTACCCTTCCAAATACCAATCATAACAAACATGTCACAGCAATACGAGGGTCAATAACAAAACACGACGATTCTCTTCGTTCTTCTAATTTTAAATATTCCGTCTCTGGTATGAATGTATTGAAATTTCTAACAGTTTACATGTGTGGAGACAAATGTAGACATAGGATTACAAAACCTTGCCATATCGATTGTTATCTTCCAAAGAAGCAGTACACTTGGTATGTATATACCCCTTAAGTTACATTTTGTATATAGAACCTGGCACATATGATTGGTAATACGATACATTTTGGTAAGGGGTTAATGTAGAACACATTTGGAGCAAATTGATTATTTTTTGATTCGTAAAGAAAATCTTGGGTTTTATAGCTTTTTGTTGCTTTAAATTTCTAGTCGATTGTGTATCATAAAAGTACAAAATAATAAATGAAATCCCCTATAACTAACTGCAAGGGTTGATTTCCTCTTGAAAAATATGGGTTTTCTTTAAAATTCTTCACTATTGAGTAACTCAGAAATAGCCAGCCACCGGAAGTAGTATCACGGGACTGAATTTGATACAAACGTGTTCGAATTTAACCCCTTACCACGAATGTGTAGTTTTAACAATCACCTGTATAATACTAGCTGCACCAGCGACTTTGTTGTCGTGGGAGTCGATACTATTTATGCAATTTTTTAAATCCCGATTCCGGCAATTCTGGGATAAAATGTATATGTTGCCCTATAACCTCCTTTATCATCCACGGGACAAACGGAAAGACAGACATACTATATTTTAAAAATAGCTTGTGTTTTGTGTAATTAACTATAAGCACTTGAGAAAACAGAAAAAACAGTTATTTTGAAATCACAAACATTTCACTATTATTTATACCTAACTATAGATGTAAGGGATATATTAAAACACTCTCGTACCACAAAAAAACATAGTAAATAGTACGGCTAGCCATTTAAATACAACACTTTTAATGCATACAGCTAAGGAGTGGAATTCTCTACCAAAAGCTACGTTAAAATCTTTAAGTCAAGATTGTAGTTTCAGATTGTGGTAAATAGAGAGCGCAAGTTGGTTGCTTGAAATTTTTATAAGCTTTATGTTCTAGTTTTTTTTACAATATTAAATCATCATACAGTTTAAAAAATATTTACTTCTTACCCTTATCTAAAAGACTTTTGGGGATATGTGGAACTGGGTGTAAAGTCCCGCAATCCCATTAAAAAGGCAAGATCATCTGACCAGACATTTTTTTTTAGGTAGGGCCACTCGTAGTTCAGCACACTAAGGCTGGTCACTACTTGACCGGGCGATCCTGTGATGACCTCTAAAATTAAAGGCCCCCAGCCAAGGCTTACAAACTAGAATTACATTTAAACGACCGCACGCTAAGGGCACTCCCTATGGAGTACGGGCCTCGGCATAGCCCCAAGATCCCAAACATTTTACACTAGCAGCCTGTGGGCTAACCATACCCAAAAAACTGCCAACACCCTGCGAATTCAATACAATAATGCTTTCAGGGCGCTGTTGAGGCTTCCTCCGTATTGTAGTGCGTCTGGGATGTTTGCGGATGCGCATACGGATGATTATTATGCGATCATGCGCAAGAAAGTCGCGTCTATAATACGCAGAGTGAGAGGAAGCAACAATAGCGTTCTGAAAGTTTTTGCGGAAAGACTAGAAGGGCCTACAATGGATAGGTTTATCAAATTACACGTTAGACATAGGGCTTGATAAACCTTCCTCTGAGTGTGATTGTGAGTTTTTATTTTTATTTTATTTTGTTATTGTTTTCTTACCTTTATAATTGTCTGTGTATGCCTAATTGTTTCTTACTAACATAGTTATTAAGTAAATTGTTTGACTAACACTATGGGCCTTAGAAGCCTGAAAATAAAAGATTTTTATTTTTTTTATTTTTTTATTTTTTATTATAGCGGGGTCGTTGGTGGAGGGCAGCAAAGGGACAGGTTGGGTCATATTATTTAAGGGGTTATTTATCGCTACTGGCTCAGCATCGCGTGCTGGCTCGTTTGGCAAAGGTCGGGGAGGGTTTCCGTTACAAGGACGCGGACGTCGCGATGGGCCTCATCGGCGAGGACGGAATACGGAACGCGTTTTGTGTCTGTATTTTCTAAGAGTGCTAGATTCCCTACTGCTCTATTGTCGGATGGTGGTGGGGTCGTCGGGCTCGTCTAGGACGTGACGCGGGCGACGAACCCGAGAAATTTTGGAGGTTCTGTATCGGGCGGCCGATACGATCAGGGGACTGACCAGATAGATGTTTCTATCTAGTTAGCTAGTTGTGCGGTAAACTTATGCTTGCACGATTCAGGATTTCTATCGTTAGTTTGTTTGTTGCGAGAAAGATGTCACTACAGACTAATGACAATCCCACTTACATTATTGAACAGCTTGTCGAGATGCGGGTGCTTCTCGTGGTCGCTAGTAGTGACAGCTAGCAGGCGCAGCGCGGCGCACAGCTGCAGGCGCGCCAGCAGGCTCTGCACCACGTTGGTGCGGTCCAGGCAGTCGATGCAGTTGGTGACAATCCCACTTACATTATTGAACAGCTTGTCGAGATGCGGGTGCTTCTCGTGGTCGCTAGTAGTGACAGCTAGCAGGCGCAGCGCGGCGCACAGCTGCAGGCGCGCCAGCAGGCTCTGCACCACGTTGGTGCGGTCCAGGCAGTCGATGCAGTTGGTGACAATCCCACTTACATTATTGAACAGCTTGTCGAGATGCGGGTGCTTCTCGTGGTCGCTAGTAGTGACAGCTAGCAGGCGCAGCGCGGCGCACAGCTGCAGGCGCGCCAGCAGGCTCTGCACCACGTTGGTGCGGTCCAGGCAGTCGATGCAGTTGGTGACAATCCCACTTACATTATTGAACAGCTTGTCGAGATGCGGGTGCTTCTCGTGGTCGCTAGTAGTGACAGCTAGCAGGCGCAGCGCGGCGCACAGCTGCAGGCGCGCCAGCAGGCTCTGCACCACGTTGGTGCGGTCCAGGCAGTCGATGCAGTTGGTGACAATCCCACTTACATTATTGAACAGCTTGTCGAGATGCGGGTGCTTCTCGTGGTCGCTAGTAGTGACAGCTAGCAGGCGCAGCGCGGCGCACAGCTGCAGGCGCGCCAGCAGGCTCTGCACCACGTTGGTGCGGTCCAGGCAGTCGATGCAGTTGGTGACAATCCCACTTACATTATTGAACAGCTTGTCGAGATGCGGGTGCTTCTCGTGGTCGCTAGTAGTGACAGCTAGCAGGCGCAGCGCGGCGCACAGCTGCAGGCGCGCCAGCAGGCTCTGCACCACGTTGGTGCGGTCCAGGCAGTCGATGCAGTTGGTGCGGAACACGCCGCTCTGCCGCATTAGCACCGTGCCGCCGCGGGATAGGAAGTACCCGAACTCTGTCTGTTGCGAAACGTATTCCTTATAAGCAATTTTTATGAGTGATATGAGAAAACAACGAATATTATGTGTAGATTACCGCACTGTCGCCCAATTTGAGTACTTTATACGGCCTACCCAAATGTACTTACTTTGATATTGTTCGTCAAATCGTTCGAGCTTCTTAAAATTTTAAAAAGAGCTACGAGATAACTGACCAATGCTTGCACTGTTTGGACGGGCCTGCTCAATCTGTCTGATCTGTGTCCTCTAAAGAGCACCACAGACATAAAACAACATGGTTGATCACTACAGACTTTATGGGCTTCAAAAGAGATGTTGACCTTTGAGTTTGTTTCAGTATTTCTTCTCAGGGTAGTCAGTTAGGAAATACCGGCCTCATCTAGTTTACATTTACGAAAAATAATGACGTGTGAATGGTTTATTTAGAACTTATTTACAAAATAAACATCATTATTTCATTAAGTTTTGGCTTTTTTGTGGAGCGGAAGGGAGTGTCAGTCTAACCGGATCTAACTGACTTCCAGCATATTAGTATTACATGGGGCCACTGCCCATCTGACCTCCACAAGGCCGTAATTGAGAAACACGATACAGCTTATCACAGGTATCGTTCTGACTCGATATATATATTGAGTTAATTTGCCTAGTTCTATGTAGTAAAGTAAGGCCAGCGAAACGAAATACAAAACGTAAACAATCTGAACGTTATCGAGTTAAATTGCGATAGCAATCGATTATAGCCTCTGTTCTTATCTTTCCTTCCATCTTTTATTAACAATAATTTCGTCCCTTGCTCGGTATGTGCATAAGTTAGGAACATTTGGTGCGCCAGCGCCGCTGCCATTTTGTGAACAAGTTCATTCGTGTATTCAATAATACCTAAATTGTATATATGTGTTTTATATACAGAGTTGATATGACAAAGGGGCATTAAATTACACTACGTATACTATACGTATTTAGTGTTAATTTGATACAGTTAAAAAATAAAAAGAGCCAATAACATTTTTTTTTTCAAACAAACTAAATAGCTTACAAATCAGAGTAAAACGCAACCACCCTTTGTAAATAAATGTGACTGACCTTAACCTTTTGAACGCCAATCACTTGTATACAAGTTCGAGATTTTCGTACCCTCAGCGCCACTACTTGATTAGAAGTAATCTTAACATAGTATAAAGCAAAGTCGCTTCCCTGTGTCTGTCCCTATGTATGCTTAAATCTTTAAAACTACGCAACGGATTTTGATGCAGTTTCTTTCAATAGAAAGAGTGATTCAATAGGAAGGTTTTTATGTATATAACATGCATAATATAGTAGAGGAACACTGATAATTTTTGAGGTTTCTAATGTGATGTCGCAAATAAACACATTTTTTTGCGCTTGCTTTGCAAACGCTGGCTGAACTCTACGAGATAGATCAAAATAATGTACTACAGTATTGTACACCTTAAACAGGTCAACAACCCTCGAACAAAGTCCTCGATAGCATCTGTCTAACTCTTATAGATAACCCACAACAACCATTTTTTATCCTTTACTTTATACGTGAAATACGAGCATATTTTATGAAGCGATTTTAAGCAATACAGCATTAATCCTTATCCAATTAAGTACCATAAATACATTGTGCATTTAATATAAATCAATATTGCCCTTTACAGAATATAATTTAAATAAATATTTTCGAAGATATTACAGATTTAAAATGAAAGGATATAGCGGTTGCGGCGCGGTGCCGGCGGAGGCACGGCAGGCGCGCGTGCCTATGTTGCTTAGATTTGAGCGTTGAATGTTTTTCCAATGGTAAATTATGTGTCGCACTTTCAAGAGTAATTACACATAATAAGTTCTTGTTTGTTTTATATTCAATAATAACAAAAACGCCAGAAAATATTTTAATGCCCCCAACGCCAAGTACTTGATATAAAGTAAGCCAGTGATGGGACACGATGAAGACCTCGCTATATTTCATCTCGTCGAAACGATCATAAATACTATTATTGCAAGAAAATAACGTGAATAAATAATATTTTATAAATATTGTAAGCTATAAACTACGTTTTATTCACCTTAATCAAGAATAAATAGTAATAATAATAATATAATAGTTTGAAAAACCCATCCTTACAAAGTGGCTAGTTGTCAGTGCGCACAACGCCACGAACTTGTATAGAAGTAAATTTGACGTCACAAGCGGACGGGTTTCAAGGTCATATAGTGACTGCTTTTTAGTGTAGTGCAATGTTTACATCTTACGTTGGCGCACGTGTTCTTACAAAAAATGAGTGACGGTGAATATGACGAATTATTGCGAGTTTTACAAGGTGTGGAGTCTGAATCAGAATTTGATATAATTACAGAGGACAGTGAATCGTAATTGTAGTATGCTGAAGGCCACAGCATTCCCTAAGACGATCACAAATAAAAGGATAAAATCCACTTGTGATATAGACAAATGTTATTTTTGGACACCTGGTATAACACACTAGCAGCTAATTATCTTAAAATATGTGCACTGGCTAAAATATGGCTGAAGCTTTATTCTCCCTTATTTTTCAGTACCTCGAGAATTTTTTGCATGATTACATATTTTGATCAACATCAAACATTAATAATTCATTCGATACCAACTGTCCGAAATAATTGCATCCATGACAGTGGGCACTGGAACCTTTTTCATTTCTACTGCTTCTGTGCATGTACCACTTTTCTTGAATTTTGTTTCTTTTTGAGTAGGTAGATTCATCATAAGAAAAAGTTTGTGAATAATCAGAATTTTGAAATAGTTCGTCGTCTTGACATTCCGTTAAGTCGTCAACTTCCGTTTCAGGAATGTACTTCCGTTTTCTATTAGTTTCTAAAAACAAGAAAATCATTGCTAGTATTTTGCGACACCTATACCTACCATTAAAAAAAAAGATCTGTAACATCTGCGTAAAACAGTCACTTACCCTCCATTTTTATTAAACAAAAAAAACACGTAGAAAACCACGTATCTAGCTTCTATTCATTGTATTTGGTTCTATTTGTTGTAAGTAAACGAAATAAATTATGCATGAATCGGTTGAGGTTATGCACGTGTAACTCGACCACAGTGAATAGAAAAAAGAAAAATACCGTAGACATCGACATCTAGACATCCTTATATCAATCAGAAAGGATTTTGACGTGCCTCGAGCGCCAACGACTTGATATGAAGTAGAAGGATTACATTTGGAGACAAATAGGGATGTGCCTTCTAGAACACACATCTAATAAATTTACAATTCTTTTCTTTTATTATGGAAAATATATCCAGGTTTTCATATTGATCTTTTTATGAAATAAAACCAAATATGAAAATACGGTATCAGTTTTTATTTAGCTTCGTAAATTGGTGAATAAACATTAATTTCAACTTATAATATTATTTGTCGATAGGAAATTAATCCAATTCCTACGTTGTAGCGTGGCGCTGGAGGACACATCGCGTATTATATAGATGGGCGTCGAAAAGGTTAAATACCTAGGTAACAAAGTGGCAACGTAGCGCGGCGTGTGTTATCTCTTGTCTTGGTCAGATTTATCGCTTTAAGGTACATCTCATCAAAATGATTTGCGAATAAACTACTTCTCCTATTTAATTGATTTTTGGTAACGGGTGATTTTTTTGCTGGTATCTTTTTGGCAACACTGTTTTTGAAAGATCACGCATGAATCGTGTCATGTGTCATTGTCAAACTTGTTCAGTTTGGTCTATAATTTAACCATGAATCGACTTACGAACGAACAACGCTTGCAAATTATTGAATTTTACTATCAAAATGCATGCTCGGTTAAGAGAGTGCATCGCGCACTTCTTCCAATTTATGGGCAGTTTGGTCGGCCTACTGAGGCAGCTATTCGGAAGCTTGTGACTAAATTTCGAACCCAGTTCAGATTATTGGACATTAAACCACGAACACGCATACGTAAAGTGAGGACCGAAGAAAATATTGCGGCTGTATCCGCCAGTGTTAGTGATGACCGTGAAATGTCGATTCGCCGCCGTTCGCAGCAATTGGGCCTCTGTTACTCCACTACGTGGAAAATTTTGCGAAAGGATTTGGGTGTAAAACCTTACAAGATACAGCTGGTGCAAGAATTGAAGCCACACGACCTCCCACAACGTCTAACATTTGGTGAATGGGCATTGGCAAAGTTGGAGGAAGATCCACTTTTTTATCGAAAAATTGTGTTCAGCGACGAAGCTCATTTCAGGTTGAATGGATATGTCAATATGCATAATTGCCGCATCTGGAGTGAAGACCAGCCAGAAGCATTGCAAGAGCTACCACTGCATCCCGAAAAATGTACTGTTTGGTGTGGATTATGGGCCGGTGGCATCATCGGGCCGTACTTTTTCAAAGACGACAATGGCCGAAACGTTACTGTGAATGGCGAGCGCGACCGTGTGATGATTGGCGATTTTTTTTTGCCCAAAATGGAAGAATTGGACATGCCTGACATGTGATTTCAAAAAGACGGTGCCACATGCCACAAGGCACGCGAAACAATGGCCCAATTGAGAGCCGCCTTCGGTGAACAGTTTATCTCACGTTTTGGGCCCGTCGATTGGCCGCCTAGATCGTGTGATCTAACGCCTTTGGACTATTTCTTGTGGGGCCATGTTAAGGCTCATGTCTACAGGGATAAACCAGCAACGATTGACGCACTGGGAGCCAATTTTGAAGCATTTATTCGTGATATACCGGCTGATATGTTGGAGAGAGTGTGCCGAAATTGGGCCTTGCGAATGTGACATCTAAACCGGAGCCGCGGCCAGCATTTGCATGAAATCATCTTCAAACATTAAATTATATTGATCGTTCTATCGATTCCAATAAAGATTTCATCAAATTTTTCAAATATTTTGTGTTTTTTTTTGAAAATCAAATCCTATACCTCTTAAAAAATCACCCGTTACAAAGCCTGAAAATGGTACTTAGTATACAGGCTCTGCGAACTTTAGCGCATGTACACTCGTGAAGAAAACTGTTACTAGCATTTTTTTATAAACCTATGTACTAATAAAATTTCCCTAATACAGTGACGAAGTACAAATAAAATAAATATCAAAAAACATCGAGAAAGAAGACTCCAAAATTATTATATAAATTAAAAATTCAATTTCTAAACCTCACCTTTCGATAATGGCAAATTTTAATCACGAACACTCACAACATTATTTACACTTAATACTTTTTATACATATACACTTAATAGGTACTTTTTATATATTTACACTTAATAATACTTAATCACTGTCACTGAGGGGGGAAATCCCTAACATAAAATCGTCGATCCCTTGCGTACCATGTGAGGTACTTGGCATAGGTTCATCATCGTAATCGTCGCTCTCACTTTCAGACTCACTTTCCGAATCTGAAGCTGTATTAATGATGATTTCTTGTTCCGTCATTTCGTCAATAATGTGGTCGCTCTTTCTATATTCATCTTCGACCTCTTGCACTTTTCTGCATAAAACTATCCATTCTTCCAGACCCATTAAATTTACTTTTTCCTGTATGAGCTCCATTGTCCGGGTTACATTCCAGTCGACGTTTTTAGCGGCTACGTGCCCTTTAATGGCAGCCCACGCCATCTCGATGGGGTTTAAATCGGGATGATATGGGGGTAAACGAAGGACATCATGGTTGTTTTTTTTAAGCATTTCATCTATTACGTATTTTTTATGCACGTCTGTTTTTTTTTATTAGATCGTAAAGTTGAGGTTTACACATTTCCTTTTCATAAACCTAAAAAAGGAACAATTCCGTTCTATTTTGATCGCATTACACTCAGTCAACAGAAATCAGAAATAAATCCGACTGAGAAACCCCAAAACGGAACTATCCCGTACTATTTTCCGGTAATAAAAAATAATTTAAAGTTTTTTCGTGCCCACAACTCCGCCATCTGTAATACATCATAATTTTAAAATATTGCATCAAAATATTGCCAGTATCCTATCCAAAAGGGAACTCCTTGAACTAACCTTGCAGGAACTCCAGGAAATGAATAATAGTCCAGACGCAATATGCCTTTCCGAGACATTTATAAAAAAAGGTAATGAATCCCATGTTAAAATCCATGGTTACAATATGACGGCTAACTTCTGCAGAGATAAACAAAGGGGGGGTACGTGTATTCTTCTTAAAAAAAACCTCGTCTTTAAAGAGTTACCTTTTATAAATACGTATGCAACACAAAATATTTTCGAAGCATGCGGCATAGAACTGACACATCTTAAGCTGATTATTATTTGTGTATATAGGACACCCCAGTCTGACCCCATCCAATTTTTGAGTAAGTTAAACAGTCTTTTATATCACGTATTCAAAAAATATAATTCCAAAATAAATGTGGTCTTGGCAGGTGACTTAAACATTAATACTCTCCAGAACAATAATATTACTATTCAACTACAAGAACTCTCATATAATTATAACCTAAAACTACATATTAATCGCCCAACTCGTAAGTCTTCCTGTATCGATCACATTCTCAGTAATATTCCTAATGCTAATGCTACTGTAATGCCTCTTCACCTGTCAGATCATGACACAGCACAAATGTTGAGTTTTCCCTTGGAACATAAGATACAAAACCAGACAACATATTTTTTCTACAAAAGGGATTATAGCTTGACTAATATTCAGAAATTTAAGGAATGCTTACGAAACGTGTCATGATCGGAGGTCTATGGTGAGAAAGACCTAAATATAGCATTCAATACTTTTCACGAATTGTTAGGCTTGTTCTATAATTTATGTTTCCCAAAAATAAAGGTGAAAGTAAATGCTAATAGTAAAAAGAAACAGAACTGGATAACCAAAGGTCTAAAACAAAGTTGCAAAACAAAAAGATCTCTGCGCTATCAATATTATAAGAGCAAAAATTTACGAAATAAAACTAAATATTTACAATATTCAAAGATCTTACAGAAATGCGTTTACACTTCAAAAAAGAAAGCAAACATCAAATACAATAGTGAAAACAAATGTAAAGCGGTCTGGAGAGTAATAAAGGATGAAATCGGGAACAATAACGATAGGGACAATATAGAAAATATTCTACTTGATAACACGGTACTTTCAGATCCTGTAGAAATAGCAACAGCTTTCAATAACCACTATACTAATATGGCACAAGCTTCGAGTAAAGGAGCAAAAATAAACAGTAACGAATGTTCAATAGTCCATTCGATGTTCCTTAAACCTGTGTCCAAAAACGAAGTTAGAACAGAGATTATGTCATTGAATAACACAAACTCCGAAGGTTATGACGAAATTAACACTAAAATCATTAAAGCATGTACTAATGAACTAATTGAAATTTTGACATATTTAATTAATTTATCATTCTCACTTGGCATTTTTCCTGAAGCACTAAAGCTGTCAATTGTTAAACCGCTTTATAAAACTGGTGAAAAATCAGACGTTAACAACTATCGCCCAATAACTTTGATACCTATTATATCTAAAATCTTCGAAAAGTGTATGTATAAAAGACTGATTGAATTTTGTAATAAATTTAACATTATTAGGAAAGAACAGTTTGGCTTCCAAAAAAATAAATCCACAACGTTAGCTATCTACAGTCTCATAAAAATAGTATTAACGAATATTAACCAGAACTATCTTACCACAGGGTTGTTCTTCGACCTATCTAAGGCCTTTGATCTAGTCTCTCATGACCTGTTATTACAGAAATTGGAGGCAACTGGGATTAGAGGCATTACCCTTCAATGGTTAACATCATATCTAAGTAATAGACAACAATGCGTTACTATTACTAAAAAGGATACAAGAAACAATATGACATCTTACTATTCTGCATTCAAATTCAATAAACAAGGTGTCCCACAAGGAAGTATATTAGGACCCATTTTATTCCTATTGTACATAAATTCTATCACTACTATAACTAATCATAAATTTATACTATTCGCTGATGACATTTCTATTATTGTGACATCTGATAAAAAAAAGTAATACAATTAAAGACCACGAGACAGAAATTAATAATATTATTGAAAGATTGATAAAATGGCTTAAGGAAAATAACTTATCCATAAATCTAAAAAAGTCCGTTTATATACAATTTAATAAATCAAATAATGCAAAGCATAATATTAAAATGAATATACATAAAATTCACGAAGTAACGCAAACGAAGTTTTTAGGAGTAACCTTAGATCAAGACATCAACTGGAAAGCACATGTTGATACAGTATCCAAACGAATTAATAAGTTTGTATATGCACTGAAACAGATTAGGAAAATAACAAACATTAAAACGTCTATAACAACATATCATGCATATGTTGAATCAGTGCTACGCTATGGCTTAATTATGTGGGGAAACAGCACTGATCAAAATAGAGCATTTGTCTCACAAAAGAGATGCATAAGGGCATTATGTGGCCTTAAGCCCGACGAATCTTGCAGGCCGATGTTTAAAAAACTTGATTTGTTACCACTACCGTCCCTTTATATTTTTGAAATTTGTTTATTTGTGTGGAGGCATAGGGAATTGTTTGCGAAAGCAAGCGATGTGTATTCTCGCAGCAGGCGCGACCCCTACAGGCTCGTGTTAGATGTGCTTCCAAGGCTTGCGAAATATAATAAAAGCTGTATGTTTATGTGTGTCCAGGTTTACAATAGAATACCAAATGAATTAAAAACATTAAATACAAGAATGTTCAAAATTAAATTATACAAATGGCTCTCTACTAATAGTTTTTACAGTGTTAAGGAGTTCCTGGAACATAAAATCGCATGATGACTGATAGTGTCATTTTGCATGTATTTGCACGCTTATATCTATTAAGCAAAACATGTTTGTTCACATTATTAACATTACCATCTTTTATACCATGTTTTTAGCAAATAAATGATTATGATTATGATGATTATGATAGGGTATACCCCTTTCTACTAACCACGATTGCATCACGGAGTACCTTCCTGTGACGCTTGGCTCCTCCTTTTCCCAGACCCTTTCCTCCCTTACCGCGACCGGTCATCTTCGGTTAGGTTAGGTTGTATTTTTGCCTTCTTGTCATTAGTTGTAGGGGCAGGATCCATGAGTTTGTTGTGGTATGGAGCATTTTCGATAACCACCACCGAGTTAGGGGTCAAATTTGGAATCAATTGGGTCCGTAACCATTTCTCGTAATTTGTGAAATTCATGTCATCATGATAGTCTCCTCGTTTTGCTTCCAGATTTAAACATTAGTAGGGCGTTCGGAACAAATCCTGCTTCTGACCCATCGTGTACCATAACTATCCGCTGACCTTTTGATATCGGGCGCTTTAGTCCTTGAGCGGAACCATCTGACCACGCTTTTCCTTTTTTGTATGTGATGAGTGAGCATATGACTCATCAGTGAATACAACTGATCGCCCTTCATCCCTGTATTTTTTCATTGCTTTCAAGTACAAAATCCTTTTCAGGCGAATGTCGGTCTTCTCTATAAGAACCATTCTATTAGTTTCGGTCTTTCGCCACTTGAAACCCAAGTTTTTGACTATTGTCTTTAAGCTCGTTTTACCACCTTGAAAATTTATATCCCGTTTGAGTTTGGCTAGTAATTTGTTTATGGTCGGCATTTCTTTTTCGGTTTTGTGGAAGTTATGTATGCATCTTTTTATTACACCTTGGTCAAAATTATCTATATCAGTAATAGGTTTTGATTTAGGCCTTTTTTTACCAGGCTTGCGGAATACCGAAAGTAAACCCGAAACATTACCTTCAGTTGCAATCCACTGTATTGTACGTTAGGACAATCCAGTTGCGTTAGTAACTCTTAAATAAACGTTGTCCACATCTTTTACACCCTCTTCTTTTTCTTTTTTCATATACCGCATTAAATCATAAATAAATTTTCTTTTTTGGCGATTTAAAACCCTATCGTGCTTTGGTGGTTATTTAACTAATAATATAAGTGCCAACTGATACTTGCACAAAATAACACAATAACTTAACAACAATAATAAAAATTAACGAAAGTAACAACATAAATATAAAAAAATAACAATAATAAAAATTATCGAAAATAACAACGAAAAGTTTTGTAACCGACTGCACTTAAGACAGAGATAGCGACACAAACACGACACCGATGCTAACGTGTGACTGAGACATAATATTACCGTGTACCAAATATTGCCGAATAAGCACGAAGCTTTACGAAGTAACCAAAAAGGGATGACCAATTGGCGTGCCTGAGGGTGTTGTTTAATCGATTTTCTTCAAATCGATTGAAATCAAATCACAAAAATATATTTATTTTCAATTTTATATTGAGGTTTTATATTGAAATTTTCTCAAACAGTCGTTAATAGATAATTGATATTCAAGTAAATCACGACTTTCAATTGAGAAAATACTTTCTTTTAGTTTTTTTTTTTATTAATGTCGAAATCTCGTTTATTAACGACAAAATTCACTATGTTTGTAAACCTTATTTCGTTTAATATATTCTATAAACAAAAATTAATAAATTCTTACTAAAACTATCGATTACGATATTTGATTGATTAAAGGGTAGATTGTATTTACATAAGGTCAATCTCTAGCCTAGATCACCGCCCCCCGCACGTCGCCATTTGGTTCCTAAAAAGTGTTACTGCGCAACCTTCTGCGCGAAGTTCGGTGTCGCCAAGAACCGTCGGCCGCACAGTACGCAGTTTAAAAGAAAGCCCCTTGGTGGTATCAACTCTGTATTTGTATTAAATTTGAAGACGCCAAAAATGCTGCTATGCTGCTGTATCTGCTGAGAAATGGGGTAATTTTGTGGAAAATATCATAAAAGTAGAAAACAATTTTTAGAACATACAGTGACCACATGATTGATAATACAATAAATAGTTTAGTCATAAATAGGGATGGATGATTCCACCTTTTCTGTCTGTTTGAAAATTGTTTATAATTTCTCCAAATAAAAATGTTTTGAACTTCTGAAAGTTTGTTTACATTTGGTATCGCTTCTTGTTGGCCGCGCTTTAGTCCTTTTTTTAAGCGTTCGGTTATGGTGGGGATCATTCGTACCTGTTCGTGCGCTATCCTGTCGATGAGCACGTTGAGGCGGTAGTACCTCATGCCGCGGCACTCGGCGTGGAAGTCGAAGGGCTCGTATCGGACGCCTGGCAGAGCCGCTGCAGCGACGGCGGCGCGGAACCCACGCTCTAGGGATTCCTCTTTACCGTGCTGGTCGATCTGAAGAAGATATACTCTTTTATGGACGAGTTTTAGGTTTCTGAATGTAAATTAGCTCATCTTCTATATATACAAAATAAAGTATCTATCCATCTGTGATTTCAAATAACTGTATTTTCACAGTTCGATACTAAAAGTAAAAAAATAAAATCGACAACTCTTGCCATTTTTGTCTGTGTCTGTCTTTCTGATTTTCGCCTAATTTCTAGAATGAATGAACCGATTTTAATCTGACCATAATGGGGGCTTACTACTCTACTTTTTACTTTTCTACTGCTGGGGGGACACAGGCTTTCTCTCTATGAGAGAGAATGGGCCGTATTCCCAAACGGGCACAGTACAGGTCTTCACCGATTTCTGAGTAGTGGTGATGGTATAAATTACACAAAGTAATGCTGGGTTCAAAACCAAGACTTGCAACTCGCAAGTCGGACCCGTAACAACTGAGCTACTGGGTCACTACAACTATTTAAAGGACAACGAATACAGAACGCAGTATATTTATCTGCTAGTTCTATCACCCATAGCATGATAAGATCCACTCACCAAGTTCACAAGCACCTGGTTGCCATATCTCTGTTGCTGATCCCTCAAGTGCTTGGTGTAAGCAGCCACGTGGTCCTCACCAGACAGCTGCAACGCCGGCTTGTACTTGATGTCAGGGTACTGGCTCCAGAACAGAGGGATGGAACCTCTGGTCTGGACGAAGGAAGACTTCTCACCGCCTCGCTCGATTATCTGTTCTGTCTCCACGAAGTTTGCTACATTGCCCTGTAGAGCAGAGTTCATTGTAGTTAGTGGCAGAAGTCATGACATGTAGAAACGAGATGGCATGAAGTACAGTGTCCTGCTCATACCTTTGATAATTATGATTATATTGTTTATTAATGAGATCTAAGAACCAGAGTTATATTAAACTAAATAGTAACTTCTAACTGGTAACTGGGAAATGGTCTTTTGAAGAAAGAACCACACAGGTTTGAGGGGACCTGTCCAGTTAGTGGAAGTCTATGCCAGTAATCGTGTAGCTCAACTCGGTGACACAAATAACCGGCACACAAGCAGATGGAGACACTATATGCTGATGTGACTCACCTGGGCATCGACCCCCCTCATAAAGAACCGCGTGCCGGCTCTGTCGACGCAGCGCCGCGACACCAGCGACCACGTCAGCTGATGCCCATTCACTGTGACGTTGTGTATAGCTACGACTGAACAAGGGTTAAAGAAATAGGCAAAACAAATAACGCAAGCTATACGTAAGAATCGATTTTACAATCGTTATAAAAACTAACAAATTAATTATAACATAATTTAAATAAATAACTAATTATTAATATACAGTTGCTATTAAGCAACGACATGTAATTGATCACTTAGTTTCTAAATTTATTAAGTAAATTATTTTAATTATGTCATGTTCATTAAACTATTAAAACTACGGAGTTGAAACTTGGCAATTGGTAGATGTATTCTGTGATCCGATTTATAATTTTTATTACAAAAATATTAAATTTTGTATAAAAAATTGTATACATATAAATACTGAAACTAAAAACAATTTTTCGCAAAGTCAATCGTTTGAAAGAAACACAAATCCAAAGAGGTAAAATGTGCCCCCCCTCCCCCCCTCTAACTTTTATAAGAGTGTGAAATATCTAGAAAATTTTATGCTGTAGATCTTAATGAAAACTTTCAACAAAAATTAGTTTGAACGAGATGCAGTTAGCTGTTTATGAGATATAGCACATTTTCTGTTTGCTACTACGGAAGCCTTCATGCGCGAGTCTAACTTGCACTTACCATTTTTTATTGTTTGTTTTAAAAAGGATACAGCCTTGTATAAGTGGCAGCGTGAACCTTGAATACTGTTGATGTGAGAAGTCGCGCAGCAGGAACCCGTTCCACAGGAACCGAGGGTCGGCCCGGTTCGTGATAGACATCTGGAAATACAATACCGAACATGGTTACTAACAGTATCATTAGAACTTAAAACGGAATATATAGCATGTGTATTTATTGTTTCGAGTTTCCGATATTTCGGCACTGCTGCAAGCGCCATGATCACGGATGAACTGAAGTAATTGCGGGTGGACGTTTATGAGCAGACGAATCGGTCTACCTTCTTTATCGTTCGTTTTTAGGGTTCCGTAGCCGAATGGCAAAAACGAAACCCTTATAGTTTCGTCATGTCTGTCTGTCTATCTGTCTATCCGTCCGTATGTCACAGCCATTTTATTCCGAAACTATTAGCACTACACATGTGAAACTTGGTAGGTAGATGTATTATGTGAACCGCTTTCCGATTTTAAGCCAAAATTTATAAAATGAAGGGGACTCCCCATACCTGGTACTGAAACTAAAAATATGTTTTTCAAACCGATACGTGTGTGGTATCTATAGACAGGTCTTTAAAAATGACATTGACATTTCTAAAACCACTTTTTCTTAAAGTTTCAAAGATACTTATACACTTCCAAAGTGGTATAATGTCCCCCTCTCTCTAACTTCTATAATAATGGAGTGAAAAAAAAAATATACTGTATAGGTCTTAATGTAAACTTTCAACGAAAATTGGTTTAAACGAGATCGGGTCAGCAGTTTTTGAGATATAGCATATTTTGTAAAACCGCAAATATAACTTGTAATTTTTGTAATTCATACAAACACTATGAAAAACAAAGTTATTTGGCGTAGTTACTACGGAACCCTTCATGGGCGAGTCTGACTCGCACTTGGCCAATTTTATTTTATTCAAGAGGAACAACAAACAGCCACGATATAAAACATAGAGACAATAAATGCACAAAATATATAAACAATACTGCAGCCCACAACGCTGTTCACAGATTAATAATAGAATACAATACAGTGAAAGTTAATTTAAGTTAAAAACATTGTTTCGTAGTAGCATGTGTGTGGCATGATGAGGTTAGCGTATCCATTGGGATAACACCCCAAAATTAATTTAATAGTGAGTAAAAAAATTGGGTCTCGGTTGTCGTACCTTGTGGAAGTCTGGCGTGACAGAGTGCAGCCTCTGCAGACAATGTGTCAGGTCGTAACTGTATGAGAAGTAGATGCCTGGAGTTTCGAGCGCTAGGCGGATCATACGCTCGTATGTGTTGTTATCTTCTATCTGTTGGGAGAATAATACATTACATTAATAACAGACTAAAACCCCCTCATATCTTAAAGAACGTTTCAAGTTCCTGCATGACACACATGCCAAATTTCTGAGGTCATCGGAAAACTTAAGGCTTGAGGTACCGAGTCACTCCACCAATTTCTTTGGTAAGTCGTTCGCAGCTCAAGCAGTACGACTGTGGAATACTCTTCCCGTGTCAGCAAGACAAGCACAAACCCTTCCTTCTTTCAAAAACATGGTAAAAGATCTCTATCTCTCTCTTTAATTTGATAAGTACTATTTTTTAAATATCCCAGCTTTGTTTTTTTTTATGTATATATAACGTGTAATGGAAACCCCATATCTATCCAAAAAGACTGAAGACAACATCTGGTATGGAGTCTCTATGCAAAGTTTTAGCTCAAAATAAGTGACTCACAGAATTGACCCCAAATTATTGGTTTCATATGTTTCTTGAATACCCATCACTTTCCACGTCACTTGCCAATAAAACGACAATTCTCTTCGTTCTTCTTAATTTGAAAAATTCGGTCTCTGGTATCTATGTATTGAAATTTCTAATAAGTTCCACACAATATGTAGACATAGGATTACAAAACCCTTGCTATATCGTTTGTTATCATCCAAAGAAGCTGTGCACTTGGTATGTATATACCCTTTAAATTACACGTTGTATATCGACGGTTAAAAGGTAATAGGGTATAAGCGACAAAAATCTAATTGTTCAGGAGAGCAGTTTAAAGTTTGATATTTTAGAAAAATGGATACTTATAAAGTTTCTACAAAACGCAGTTTTTGTTTGGCCATAAGTGACAAAAAGTCATCACGGGAGTTAAAATTTTAAGTAGAATGGCATTCATAAGTTAATTTCGACCAAAATGTCGCTTATGCCCAATTACCTTTTAACCGTCGATATGTATATGTGTATTGAGTATGTAGGATATTACTTATTTATTGTATATAAGTGAATAGTAACACCATGGACTGTGGGACTGTTTTAGCACGACTGCCTACCTGACCTCTACAACCCAGTAACTGGGTAACACGACACCCCTTGGCAAGATTACTGTCTGATTTTCTAGCTTCAGACTACCCTTAACGACTGTCAAAGATGTTTAAATGACAGCCGGGACCGACGGGTTAACGTGCTTTTTGAGGCACGGGGGAATCTCGATAATTATGATAAGATGGTCACACATCCAAAATATGACCTTATTTAGGTCCTCCTGTTTGTATTTTAATATTGTGAGAAAACAGTTATTTTAATGTATAGACAAATGCTTTAAGTTTGCTTAAATGTAAATAATTATAACGACGCCTTAGAGTGAAAACCTCGTAAGTGAAAAAGGAGTAACTTTTCAGGAGGAAGAAAAATCTGCGTGCTACAAAATTTTTGTACGGTTTCTTTTATGTTTTTTTTTTTATTAATTTATATGTAAAAACCCGTTTTTATATCCAGAACTGTTCAATATTATGTATACTATGAAAAATATTATAAATGATATCGAACAGTTCAGAAATGCATCATCCATGGCCTGATTACGCTAAACTGACGACGCGATGCGAGTGTTTACGAGGTTCTCACATACTTTCATAGATAGCGTTTCGAGTATCGAATGAACATATTAGTGAGATCAGGATGTGCGTTGCTAGGATTGCTTTCTGGAAAGGCAATAAAAAAAATTTGGACAAAAATGTACTCCCGAGGTTTTCACTCTAAGGCGGCGTATGTATGTATGTATGGATACCAACCTGTTTGTTCGTGAGATGTGTGTTGGACCGTGCGTAAGGAATTATGTCTGCGCCGGCCAACTGGTATATATCATGACCATTTAGCTTGCCCATCTGTTGACAAAGTACACATTTTTTACTGGCTACAGTAGTTATTGGCCCAGGAATCAGAAGCGAGATCGACTGGACGCAGCTCGCTGATACTCGCTTGAACTGGAGCGAGAGAAAAGTTGGAAAGGCATGGGGGACGGACTTTTTCCACCAACACTTGAGTATAAAATTCATACAACCACACTATGAGTACACTTTTTAGTGTGGAAATCCTCATTGGTACCTGCACAGTGCATTATGCATAACTGCTACTAGGCTGCCGTCGCGGATTACAGGCCCTACATTCGGCAACCCAAGTATCCTCCAGGATATGGTAAGTCAAACCAGGGCTTTACTCGCCTTTCTGGAGGAGCTGGGATGGTTCGAATGACCTTCCCGTACGCAAAATATGCGCGTTGAAATTCTAATCTAACCTTTACTAATGCTGTTCTTAAGGAATTTAGATAAGTTTTCATCCCATCAGATTCAGTTATAATCATCACTCCAGCAGATAATGGGTATAACTTCAAGCATAAGGCGTGTGTGTGCGTGTAACTGGTATAAACCGAATACTTTCGTATTCGCCGCTAGGAAAACTAGATTGTAGTTTACGGTTTACGTTTTATAATAAGTAAAATATTATATTGATTTTATATTTAAAACCGGCTTCTGCCAGCACAGCTTTGCTCGCGTGTTAAGTTCTGCAGCAGGTAGGTAGGTACTCCAGTTTCCAAAATGAATTATAGCCTATATGTTGCCTTGACTTAATAGCTATTTTTAACATAATGTTTCATTTAAATCTGTCTCGTCGTTCCGGAGATTACTGTGTACTAAAAGACAAACAAAAACCCTTTTTTTTTAATAAATTTATCTATTACTTTTTCTTAAAGGTCCACTCAAATCTGTATAGTTATTTCCTCAAAGAGCACCAAAGATATGAACCTACATGTTTGTCATATGATTGGGCCAACACAAATTGTATGGACTTTAAAAGAGACGTTGACCTCTGAGTTTGTTTCGGTGTTTCTTCTCAGAGTAGTCAGTTAGGAAACACCGGCCTCATCTAGCTAAACTAAACTAAACTAAACACGCAAAAAAACATGACGTGTAAAAGCGTTATTTATAACCAATTTTCAAAATAAATATTTCATTTCATTTCATTTCAATATTTTTTGTATTGTGTATGTACAAACACACTTTTTGACTGTTTTATTCTATCTGTGTATATTTTGGTAAAAGGAGTTCTGTTTCTCCACTCACATGCCACTAGTGAAATGTTCTAATCTACAGCAATTTATTTACTCATTGATAAATTATGATTCAAATATTTTTAACCATCAAAAGGCACCATTTTGTGATATTGATTAAGATGAGGTATAAACTAAGTAAAATGATAGTGCAATATGCTTGTTATTTATTGATGCAAATTGATTAATATCTCATATCTAGATTATTATTTTTAGATCTGCTGTTGTCCGCGACTTCGTTCGCATGGGAGGTTTTTCCCGCGTATAACCCAATCCCATAGGACTTCCGGGATAATATTCATGCTGTGAAACTTTATAATAAGCTTCAGAACCCCATATGACATAGTTACCATATATAATGAACATTTCAAAAAAAGCTGTTGAGTTTCCTATGAATAAATTAATTAAAAAATAAACAAATTTCATTCAGATATGTTCAGTAGATTTTGTGTGTAAGTACATTCATATATCATTACAAACTTTCGCATTTAAATATTAGTATTAGTAGGAAGTGAAAGTATCAGACTTCTGCCGACTAAAAACCCACCCTGTTCCTTCAGCTGCCCTTGAGTTCTGGGATCGCGGTATCTCGTTAGAACATTCCCGCAACCCCCGCAAGATGTTAAAGTTACGAATTCTAGATTTTCCTCTTCTTATATAAATATTAGTACTTACCAAAATTCTGTATTTGGCTACAACTAGATATAATCCAGATAGAAGTTTGATTGACCCTAGGAATCCACATACTGGCCGGTATGCACTCGCTGGTATTGGGATTTTCACTTGGCCAAATTCTAAAAAAGTAAAGATCAACATTATATTTTGTTTCCCACAAAGCTACTTTCAATTTAGGATACTGTGAGGATAGGTCCAATTGGTTCACAACAGAATAAAAAAATGGCTTAGGTATGAGATGTGGGAACCTACTGGGAGGACACATTTAGAAGAATAACATCATTGGCTGTTATCCACAACTTCATTTGCATATTTTTTGTATATAGACAAACCACTATAGTTATTTTCTAGGAATTGATTTCATTTAAAGTGCATTTGACCCTTTTATTCAATCGAAAAATCTCCAAATGACTCCTCCTGCTTTGTGAGAGGCGAGGAGAGTGTCCAGACTTACCTGAATAAAAAACTTTTTAACAAAAAATTGAATGAACTTAAAAACAAACAAAAACACTACTGCACCACAAAGCATAAAATTACCTTAAAGGTTTCATTGGATGTCTAATTCTGTTTAAAATAAGGGCTAGGAACCTACTCACATGGCTGAAGTCTGCCAGACATACATACATACCTCATATTGGCATAAACAAACACTCACCTTTAACAACAGCCTCCCCAGTATTGCGGTCTATTATCAGAATCTCTGTGGGGTTTATTGTGGGCTCAAAATAAAACTTATCTGAAGTTGTATATCTGCAAGTTAATTAAATGCATTATGGTTAGAGATAAGATCTGGTAGTGATAGGATGTTTAAAAGAAATCACTGAGGACTGATAACAGAACTGATATAGGATAGAAATGTCTATTTTATTTAAATGTTTTAGTGTTTATTTTTCAAATGAATTAAGGACATTCAAAACAATTAAATTGTTACGAATTTATTTTTTATCTGTATAATCTATATATATAAAAGAGAGTCGTGTTAATTACACTATTTATAACTTAAGAACGGCTGAACCGATTTGGCTGAAAATTGGGAGGGAGGTAGCTTAGAACCAGGAGACGGACATAGGATATTTTTTATCCTGGAATTCCCATGGGATTGGGGTTTACACGGAAAAAACCTCCCACGCGAACGAAGTTGCGGGCAAAAGCTAGTAAAACAATAAATAGGAATTCAGCAACTGGGCAGTGGAAGCCAGATTGTCCCAATACTATTTGGCTACATATTGCTTCAACATTTTTCTTCAATTTCTTCAGACACAAGCATATTTAGCTCAGTTGGAGTGGTTACTAAGATTGCTAATAATGTGGATTCTATCAACAAGTTTCCTTAAAAAAAAGTATAACTTACCTACTATCTACTTAACTAATAATAATATTTATCACACTAAACACTCCTGTTCTTCCTACTCTTTCCTATTTTGATGCTGTTCCCTACAGGGTACATAATTTTGATTAATATAATTATTTCCCTATCAACTATACAAAGGTATGGTAAGTAATAAAAAATTTATGAAAGGAAACCTTTCTTTGTTTCTCAAGTGTAAAATCATGAACATCTGCATTCTTTCTATTTTTACCTATAGTCATCACAGACCTCATAAAAGATGGTGGGATGAGCTGGATCAAACTAACAACCCTTGGTCTACTTTGGCCCTGGACAGGACCATCTGGATTCCGTGGGGAGAGGACTTTGCCCAACAGTGGGTTGAAACAGGCTAACAGTAATAAAGAAAATACTGTTTTACAAACAAACTTACTAGTGATGTTTCTGTTTTAGCAATTTAATAATATCAGATGACAAAACCAACCAATGGACCATGAAACAGGTTTCACTTTTCCTAATGGTGTCATTGGTATTTCTAAGCAAATCAAAGGGGTTATATCGCCTCTTTACAAGAGCAACGTGACATCTCATAAAAACGTTTTTTTTTTATTATTTGATATTCAAAACCGCGATATCAAATTTTATTTTCTACAAAAACACGGTATTTTAAAAGTGAATGTTCGAGGAGTTATGAGTGAAAAAGACGACACGACCGTGGCAAATGGCGTTATCACGTTGTCTCTTTCGGTGTAGTGCATGACTTCGACAACGCACGGTGGGCTGAAAATCGGCTTTCATAGACTTAGGCATTTTATTTTGCAAGTGCGAGTTTTTTTGCCGGATATCACTTCTATTAGTTATAACAATATACAAAAACGACACCAGAATTGATTCTGCACAGAAACGAAGGAATTATAATTTTTTTACGAAAATTTTGTATGGAGCTAGTATGAAAAATCGAAATATCTCTAAAACGGCAGCGATAACCGTAATATCCTTATAGGGGGTTATAGTACTAATTATTTATGATTTTTTGACATACGTTACATAATGGTTGTAGATGCCTTTTTTTTTTTAAAAATCGTCAAAATATTTTTATTTATTTTTACATATTTAAACGTTCCTTTTAGTGTTTAAGTTGAAGAATTCAGAGCTTTAACAACTCTTATCATAAAATAGCATCACCCCTATAGACCTGAAGGACTAGACAGAGGTGTGTAGTGTCTTGTTGATCTTATAAGATTTCCAACAATACCAAATAGTTGAATATCAGTGTCAAAGTGCCCATGCTGTCGCTTCTTTTTGAAAGATAGGGGAATGAAATTGTTAATTGATCATACCCTAAAAGTATGATTACAACATAACTGGACACATAATAATAATAATATCCTTATAGGGGATTATAGTACTAACATTATTTATTTTAACATATGAAACTGTTCAAAACGATCCATGAACTGTGTCAAAGTTACGAACATCGTTAGGAAGCATGCTTTTTCCCCAAATATTAAGAATATGTGAAAAAAAAAAGACTGTATATAAACTTTTTATTGATAGGTAATTTAAATAAAACAGAAGTAACAAAAATAATATCTAATAAATTCAATTATACAAAATACATATTTGAAACTATAATTTATGAAATTATTAACTAAACATATTGGTACAATAAACTAACATAAATAACAAAAGAACATAAAGAAAAATAATTAAATTTTACAAATTTTCTTTACAACTTTCGTTGTCGGACTCCAATTCCGAGTCAGAATCCAGATCGGATATACCTACAAACTCGAACTCAGTTTCCGGAAACTGTATTAGGTCGAGAGTTTCAGCAAAAAAGGTTGTCTTCCTTTTGGCATCTAACTTCGGCCTTTGTGCACTTAGAAAAGGATCCGAAGAAACAACAAGCATATTTAGGATATCTTGATTAGAATCTTGCCTGCTTCTTTTCCGCGAATGATGTTCCCGGAACCTCCTAAAATCTTTGTTTCGAGACTCTGAGGCTTCTTCCGAGAGAGTCCCAATCGGGACAATATCATTTTTTTCGATTATGTCAGCTCCGTGTATTAATAGTTTATGTACGGTTGATGACATGTAGTACCAGTCGTATAATTCCACGTACTTTTCTGCTGTTTTGCGAGAAAAATCTTTAAATTTGATGACATCGATCTTCTCACCAGATGTTATTGCTTGCAAAATAACAGCAAATCTTTTTATCAGGTTTTGATCCAACCCAGTAATAGCTGCAGTTTTATTGGGAAACTCGAAAAACTTCCTTGCGGTATTCCCGTCATTGGTAGTTCCCGAGCCTTGTTTTACTATATCAATTAACAGATTGAGCTCCTCTTTAAATTTATTTTGAATGTTTTTTTTTTCTGTTTTGTAACATATCTTTATGCTCATTACTTCTTGCTGCCCACTGTTTGAAGCCAAGTCTGTACGCAATGTGTAACAGACATTCCATGCAATTTATACGGGCATGTAGGGATGATAGGCCAAATTCATATATGTCAGAACACACAGTTTTTGATGTTACAGCATCTAAGTGGTTCATTTCTGTTGGTTTTGCTAAGCACAGGTAGCATGATGCATTTGATCTAGCTTCAGAAAGGTACGTGCAGACTTTTGCGTCGATCATTGTCATCATTAGTTTATGAGTCACCCTGTTACTATTAATGCACTCTGTGGGGTTAAGGGCCTCAATTTCCTCATCCATTTTTCTTTTGTTATCAATGACAACTGCATGGCTTTCTTTTACAAAAGTGAACTGAACCGGACGACAATAAAAAGTTGAGCATGGTTTCGGGTTTGTCCATATAGTATTATCTCCATCTGTCAGTTTCAGTGGCACCAAGGAGGTCATGAAAATGCTTGAATCATCATGCTCGCCGTCCATTTTCTGCTTGTATCGGCTTTGATTGGAAGCACCATCAAATCCCCACTTCGATATCAGCTTTAACTGCTTATTTTCCACATTATCAGAAAGACTTTGAAGAATCCACTTCACCGTGATGTCAAGTAAAGCTTGAAGTGTAATTCTAGCTGATGAATCCGTAACTGATACTGATTGATTAGGAGGGTAGCATGCAAGCTTAGTTTGTTGCAGTTTATAGTAGGATGGGTAAATATCCTTAGCACCTTCCCGAATGGCAGTCTCTCGCAACGTAATATATTGCCACTTTGAAAGCTTAAGTGAAAGAAGAAATCCAAGTGCTTTCTCTGGTGTAAATATTACTGTTTTCTTAATGCTTTCCTTGATTTTAACGGCAGCTTCTGGATTTTGGATCATATAATTGATTACAGATGCGATATCTTCATAACCTTCTTCTTTTAAACGTGCTGCAGCTGCATATGCCAATTCACAGGAATCCTCGCCTATGTGCTCACTAGATCTTCTCTTTTTCTGTTTGCTTCCCAGATCTTTGAATGGTTTTCGGGACCTTTTTGTCATTGTTCCAACAGTCGATGATGTCGAAGGTTCTGGAGAGACTGAGCGTGCTCTTGGTATCTCATCAACAGTTGGTTCTTGATTTATTAAAGTTTGCACGCAACTCGGCCAATCAATATTTGCTTGCAACCACTCTCCGTACGTATTTCTAAACTTATCAAAGAATCGTTTAGATTTCTGCCACCTGTTTAAAGCAGCTCGCGTGAATCTCCGGCAAAATTCTTTGAGAGTTACTTGATCTTCGGCAGAAAGGCAATCGCCTATGCGGGACACAATTGCACTAAACAATACTTCATGATTAAATGAAGGACACTCACTTTTTAGAAGAACAAACAAATCTAAGTTGGTGATTAAACTTTCCATTCTAAGATTTTGTAGTCGCAAAGCAAATAGTTTTAGTGTTAGCAGTTACACGGTTGTGAACAATCTAAATTATGGAACAAAATTATAGCCCTTTTATTGTATAAAGTCAATAATTAGTTAACTACCCTCATTAAAGTTATAAAAGATATGATAATAAAAATTTATAATCGTCAAAAACATTTCGTAGAACTCATAGTAGAACTAATCAACATTAGCAAATCACATTAGCTCACTAATTATAAAAAGGTGAATGCAGTTCTTAGTTGGTATTGTTGCGAGATATTTCAAATCATTTAATCACTTAATAGGCTCATTAGAATCAGAAGACTACAACCATCATTCTAATTACTTAATTACTTGTCATCAGACTCATTAGATGACTACACAATATGTTATTTTGTATTTTGAACGTATGCAAGGTTTTAAAATTCCTTTTGTGTCGATATTATTATGTGTCCGGTTATGTTGTAATCATACTTTTAGGGTATGATCAATTAACAATTTCATTCCCCTATCTTTCTAAAAGAAGCGACAGCATGGGCACTTTGACACTGATATTCAACTATTTGGTATTGTTGGAAATCTTACAAGATCAACAAGATACTACACACCTCTGTCTAGTCCTTCAGGTCTATAGGGGTGATGCTATTTTATGTTAAGAGTTGTTAAAGCTCTGAATTCTTCAACTTAAACACTAAAAGGAACGTTTAATATGTAAAAATAAATAAAAATATTTTGACGATTTTTTAAAAAAAAAAGGCATCTACAACCATTATGTAACGTATGTCAAAAAATCATAAATAATTAGTACTAAAACCTCCTATAAGGATATTACGGTTATCGCTGCCGTTTTAGAGATATTTCGATTTTTCATACTAGCTCCATACAAAATTTTCGTAAAAAAATTATAATTCCTTCGTTTTTGTGCAGAATCAATTCTGGTGTCATTTTTGTATATTGTTATAACAAATAGAAGTGATATCCGGCACAAAAACTGGCACTTGCAAAATAAAATGCCTAAGTCTATGAAAGCCGTTTTTCAGCCCACCGTGCAACGCGACGCGTTAGTTTGCCCCGCACGCGCAACGAGTGAAGTGCTCCTGCTTTTCACAAAAAACGTGGCATCACGAGTATACAACGTTTTTAGTGCAAAGGTATGTTTCTTGTTGTTATTTACTTTAACTTGAATAATGTGATATTAGTTAATTAACTCGTTTTTGTTGTATGATTCGTGAGTATTGAGAATGAGGTAATGAATATTGTCACATTATTGATGAAAAAGTTACAAGTTTTCTTTGTGATATCTTTGATTGTAACCATGTTGCTGATGAATCGTTTTTAAGTACTATGGATTATTTTATTTTACATCATTATTTTTGAAAACCTTTAAGTTTGGGTTTATATTACGCTAAAATGTTACATTATACATGCTAAAATAAAGTAACTTTTACGTATTAGTTTTTCAGATGGCATCACGATCTAGGATGTTAGTTCAATTAGCTACAGGTATTAAAAATAATTTAAGTGTACACCTAAGTGATTCAAACTCTCAGATAGATATTTTAACACAAGACGTGAATGAAAACGCCAAAAGCTCGACCAATACATTGCAGACATCAACAGAAGGTATTTTCTTACTTGTACTGAAATATTTTTTTCTATTTATTTTGCTATAGTTTCATTATTTCAATCATCTTTGTAGACAAAGACATCGCAGTAGATTCCATCCGACCTTGTAGTAATTCGACTAGTAGCAACGGTTCCTCTAGTTCTAGCAGTTCTTCGAGGTCTAGCTGTACTTCAAGCAGTGGCCCATCTATGTATCAAGGTAAGTTAGTTTAAATGCAGAGGGATATAAATTATTTCCCACTATTCTCACAAAATTCGAGGGTAATTTGATTAAACCAATACCACACCACTACACTTCAAGAGATTGATTGCATTTATGTTTCAGACAGTGACGACTCGGTAAAGGATCCTGATTATGAAACCCAACGAACAAAACGTGCTGAGTATTCTTCTGATACTGACGTGAAATAAAATATCACTACTAACTATAATAACGTTTCGGATGATCAAATCTGGTAACATCTAATATGGTTTCAATAAAGATTGAAAACTAGGAGGAACTACTTTCGTCTACAAACGAACATTCTATGGTATTCAACGATCTCAGTGTCATAGAGAACAGTGAATCTCTGCGATTGAAAACGTAAGTAACGGAAACGCTGTAAGTCCAATAGTGTATAATTCTCTTCAAAAATACTTTGGGGATTTATAATCGACCCATAGAGGCTGCTTTGAAACAGAAAAATAGCAACACTAATATTTCTTCCATGAAAGATAACTACTCATTCAAACCATTATGCAGTGGATTTAAGCATTAAAAATGGCATCAAATTGTTTATTGAGTCTATACCGAAGATTGAGTCACACTACATCCGGGCTAACTCAAAACGAAATTATATTGATGGTAGCAAAGCTGTTACAGATCTTCATAGCGATTATGTGGAAAAATGCAAATCCCAAAACGTCCCAAATGGAACCTATCCTACCTATTACATTTTATCGTATTTTCACACAAAATTTTAACATTTCGTTGTTTACTCCTAAAAAGGATTTATGCGATATATGCGAAGCCTATAAAAACATCACAGATGAAGAGAAAGAATCTAAGAAACCACATTATGAATTACATCTTAAGGAAGACTTTGTCTCGTATTGAAAAAGAAAAAGATAAGAACAATAAAAATATTTTATTAGCGGTCTATAATCTTCAAGCAGTGTTCCAATGCCCCAAAGGAGACGTCTCAGTTTTTTACTACAAGTGCAAAATAAATTAACTTAATTTTACAATTAATTACTTATAAAATAATTCAACTGAGAGTTATGTATGGGATGAGTCTAATGCCAATAGAGGTGTCAACGAAATAGCTACCTGTGTTTACAAATACCTGGAGAAAATTTCCGCAATGGCTGAAGACCTCGATGTGGTCTTTTATTTAGACAATTGTGCCAGACAGCATAAAATCTGATCTTGTGGATTTAGTCAATAAAAACCTCATTCCTAGATACTACAAGCCATTTTACGAATCTTTATAATAAGACTAAGATTAAGTACAAAGATTATTGAAATTGTATTTTTTAGAAATATTTAATTGCTACATTTAAAATGATAGTGTTTTTATTAGTATTTAGAGAATTTGTGATTCTATGTTTATGAAGGGTGATCCATGTTTGTTGTTTTTTAATTTCTAAGTACTATAAAACTGGGTGCTATAATTGTGTTAGAAGACGTTAATTAGTATTAGATAACTTTAAGTACAGTCAACTTTTTGATATTTTTATTTGTTTGAAAGTAATTTTTAAGTTACCTTTTAATTTTAATTAAAGCGAGTATTTAGTACTATGTGATTGATTAATCTCTTGTTGATTACTGTGCCTTAAACTAATTTAATGGTATAAGTAAACCATTGTTTTAGTAAATTTGTATTTTTTAAATACAAGATATTTATTTTGATAGTGTGTTTTATTTAACTTATCACACAGCCTTACATATAAATTTAGCACCTTCAATGTGATATATCAATATGTTACAAGCATTTTGTGACATATTTTCATTAAAAACGTGACATGTGTATCTGTGTTTTTTTAAATCAGTTTTTTTACTTACTTCATATTGAACTGAGTTCTTTTTTGCTTATTTTCAGAAAGCACATTAATTATCGCAACAATTTAATTGTTTTCCGACAACATATTATCAATATTTTAGAATTTATTAATGCTTAAATGTTTAAAACTGCTCTCCTGTAAAGTTGTGGTTTAAAAAATGTCACGTTGTTCTTGTAAAGAGGCGATATTTGGAAATGATGAATAAGATGCTTGATGTAAAAGTTGACGCATAATTATAATTAGACAAGACCTAAAAACCAAAGCTTTTTCTGAAAACTTAGTAGGTGAGTAACTAAGATTTCAGAAAATGCCTCAGTTTGTAGATATGAATTCTTTTGTGTTTGTGGAAGAACTAAAGTCTAAATAATATAAATATTATTTATGTCCATAATGTGATACTCATATAAAAAGATACAAGTGTAGTCATCAAGTAATTTTACGTGACGTAATAATTAGACACAGCACGGTTAAATTAACGACCGTAGATGCCGTAAACCGTATTTTTAATGTGTTATCGTACGCGACTGACAAAACATAAATAAATTATAAATATAGTATTTATATAGGATGATATGGATTATTAGGTGATCTAAAATAACTATCATTAATAATCACACAACATATTGGTCAATATTTTATACGGCTTCAGGAAAAACATGAATGCAAGACTTGAGAAAAGTAACAATTCGAACAAGATGTATATAACCATTTATATTTACATAAAACAGCGAGTAATAAATGGTTTGGATAGAATAATTCACTTACAATTTAATATCATCATGAATACTTAGCAGATCTGCCATTTTTTATGATTTATCGGCAAAATATATTTAATTTTCTGCCATACACTTGCGAAAAGTTGACACGGATGACATGACACTAATAGTGATGTACTGATTTATCCGAATAATTTCTTCAGTCTCGACAAATAATTCGGTCTTACGTCATTGTTTATTTAAATCGACTATAATATTAAAAAGGAAAATATTTAAGAACGTTATCACTTATCGGTTGTTTTATTTATAACGACAATGTAAATAGCTATAAGGGAAAAGAACGAGGTTTTACTGATATAAATCCTTTCATGTTCATGTTTTATAGATTTAATAAGTTTGACAGGTCGGGGTTACATTAGCTTCGTTTGTGGGAAACGGAACGGCAGCAACATGCGATTTTGAAGGATAACCTCAAAATTGATTTTATTTACAAAAATAGTGTAGGCATGTCGTGTGAATAAATAAAATAATCATGAAGACGTCGACAGAGACACCGGAATTTATCAAAACAATACAAGATGGTGAAGAGGTTGAGGATTTTTCCGAGGAATCGGACGAAGAAATTGAGGTAAACACCATTTAGAATTCTGAAAAGTAAAACACCCTATAAACGCGAGAGAATATGACAGCAGGAGGCTTTAACAAGCACATATCGTAGAATAGGACAAACTATGTACCACCTGATCTTAAAATAATTTGTAGAAATTAATTTCAGCTGCAGTGCCTAACATTCTATTTACTTTTCAGTATCAACCGTCTAAGCAGAAAGTCAAGCGAAAAGCCGATTTCAATCCAAGTTTTCAATTTGTTGGTTCAGTAGACGAGTACAATAAGGTATGTAATTTTTTCTGACATGAATCTGCCTTTAACTAAATTATACAAAGTTATGTTTGGGCCATAAAATATACATACAGATATTAATTTCAGTATATTGTCGTAATAATATGTTATTTTGTTCAGTGTTAGACTTGCCTTCACAAATATGGCCTATTGAGTTTTTCTTTAAGTTTTTCCTACAGTAAATGAACAGATTGAAATGAGATTTCGATCACCAATCAATCATAACCTGGATACTACACCAGAAGTATAGATAACTTTTGTATTTTACATACAAATAACTTGTAAGTGAACAGGCATATTACGGGGTCACTTGTTCCATTGTAGACTTCATGGACAACTTGCCATCAGATGTGATCAAGGATAAAAGTGGGCTAGATCTCATATAATGTGGATTTGCTGCAAAAAACGTTTTTTTGTGTTTTCATATATGGTATGCACATAAATGTACTTATTTCTTGTGCTCTATATAACAGGAATAACACAAAATATAATCTTCAATGTATACAAACTATTTTAGTAGTGTGTAGGACTTACTGAAATTTTAGTCATTTAACTAACTTTTAACACTTAATATCTCAAAACTAACTAGTGTTGTGTAGTACGTGAACAATGAACGAATAGGAGCCGAATCTTTGCACTGTACTAAAAGAACCGTTTCCGAACGCTGGCTTGTAATCGGTCTAATAGCTCTTTTCATACTCGTACATTCTAAACCGTGCGATCGTAATGTGCGAACGAGAAATGAAATACAGTCACTGATTGGTTGACAAAAACGTCATACGAATTCATTCTGTGTCTGTATGAATGAGAACCGTTTCAGATTCACATTTCAATGCTAATAAATATCTCTGTTTAAATTATACATAATCCTAATATTATGTCAGCTGTTTACGCTGTGGTAATACAGAGATAAATAAATACGGTGTCTTTGACAGTACCTACATTTGCTCTGTGGTCCACGCTGTGCTCTGAGTCTCAGAGCACAGCACGGACCACAGTTCACTCTATTACTTCTAATAGCTCTATTTGTTCTTCACTCTCGGCGGTCCGAGTCTGAGTTAAGGACCGCCGAGAGCGAAGAACGAATAGAGCTATTAGAACTAATAGAGTGAACTAGTTCACTGTCCGAAATGAACTAGTACGGAGCGATCTCCAAAGTGACCGAGCAGGCACAAGACTAAAACTAACTAAATGCATTTACTTAACATGTTTTTGCAGTAAACCCTTGGTTATACTTGGTCATAATTTCGACATAATTGGGCTCTCAACAAATGCCCAAGTACTCTAGTTAAAATAAAACTATGTCATATGGAAAAATCTTTTCAAAGACACATGGAGGCCGTAAATCAGTGTAGTATCTAAACACTGCAATGTAGAATTATGACGTCTCCCATCTATCAATCATGATCTGAAACTCGCAATCAATCACATATACTACTTTATTCATCCCAGTATTTATTACTTTTCCAGAACACCTGGGATGATCTGCAGAAATATGTTAGACGCAATGTGAAAAGGACTTTAGATGAAAAAATTGAGAGGAGGAGGGCTGCTGTGAAAGTACATGGCAATGCTGATGATGTTGATACAGACTCAGATGTTGATAGGAAAGGTAACAATAATAGAAATCATATCTTAATCTATTTATACTGTTACTACTGATAAGACATACTTAATTATATTTTTAATTGGTACAGTATTTTTTTAGTGTACCGCTAAATGAGGTTGATTGGTCTAAGACCAATAGGTATAGGTAATAAACATAAGGTCAGGCGGGGCAAGAGCGCCATATTTTTTGCATAGATGATTTCGATGCAAAATATTTTTTTTTTAATGCTGACTTATGAGCAGTGATCGGAGTAGGTAGATTGATTTTTGGTACTTGTATCATAAATGCACACAGAAAGAATAACATGGATAAGCCATTTTCCCGGAAAGTAATTCTGGTATTTCCGGATTCAATTAAACATTGTTAATGTTGGTAGTGATATTATTCCTACTCAATTCAAAATTTAAAGGAAGGTATAAAAACTAAATTAATTCATTATTTATCTGTTGAATAATAAAAACAATCTAATTCCGATCGAAGCTTTAATTTTTATTTTTTTATTTTTAGCCTTTTATGGCTAGAACTTTTATAGATAGACATAAATTGTTGCACTTAAATTTAAATAGTTTCATAGTGGTCATGGTAATTTGCATTAAGGGTAGAATAAAGAATAATATTGCTCATTTTATTACAATTCCTACCTTTTTTTTGAGGATGGCAAATCATCAAATGACTCCTTCCACTCTGGCAGAATAAAATTCCTACATAAGTTCCGGTTTTTTTTTAATAATCCACCAATTCCGGAAGAATGTCCATATTAATATATACGTTTCGGATCAATGACCCCATTTCAATCTACCTACTCCGATCACTGCTTATGAGTGAACATTTTTTAAATTGACAATATTTGGAATGTTGTAGCTGCAAGAAACGTCGATTCAATCAATTCTATCAATATCTTAACGAGATTTTCTATTAAATTGGAAAACATGGATATAGATATATTTAGATAGGCGCACTTGCCCCGTTTCCAGGGGCAAGTGCGCCTATCTAAATAATAACGCTAAAATTGTATGTTGCCAGAAAAACCGATAATTTACTTAATAGAATATAAACAAATAAATGCATTACTCTTGGTTTCTTTTTAGTGTACTCGTCCTATAGGCTATTACAGCTTCCATAACAAATTAGGGGCAAGTGCGTCATAGACTAGTAATCAGGGATTCTAAACCTTAAACCAAAAACCTTTTTTAAAAAAAAGGTAAATAACTGCTATATTTAAATAAAAATGTTTGGCTAGAATAATAGATATCTTTAATTAATCAAATTAGTCTACCTTGTGTGAAAAATTTTTAGCCTCTTCGACCCGTTACATGATCCATGATTGTATTACGAGATATACCATAAATTTTAGCTGCTGCATATCCGGATAGGCCTGATCGGACAGTGTCAACTGCCTGAAATAAAGTTTCTCTAGACCAAGAAGGTTTATCGGTTTTTCTTTGATAAGTATGAACCATCTGTAAAAGATAATAATTTTAGAACCATTTGTAGTAACTATCCAACTACTTTTTCTTGTCGAGAGATCTGTGGGCAACCTAGTAGCAGTTGATCAGGAAGCCCAAAGGCCTTTGACATGACTTAAAGACTGATGTTGAATGATAACAGCCGGATCGATAGTTTTCAAAAGTAGCTAGTCTTCGATTATCGTTTCCGATTAGGCACACCTAAGCGTGCATAAAATAAGGAACAAAGGAATTGACAAGTACTCGGGTTTTACTGTTATTACTTACGATCAACGACTTATATAATTATAGCGCCCCAAAAGAAAATCCCAAGAAAAAATAAATAAAAAACAAAAACTTATTTAAAAAAATCTAAAAAACCCGACTGATCAACTGAAGTGTAAGAAACAAGTACATTTTTATTTTTAAAAGTGACAAGCAGGCGGGACCCAATTGAACATATTTTTTAATTAAAATGAGATGGGTCCGCCTGTTTGTCACTTTTAAAAATAAAAATGTACTTGTTTCTTACACTTCAGTTGATCAGTCGGGTTTTTTAATTTTTTTAAATAAGTTTTTTTTTCAACTTTTTAGTTAAAATATTAATTAAAAATTTTTTAGTTTTCCCGGTCGTGTCACATTGGCACCACCGGATTCAGAAAGTGAGTCCATATTTTTAAACTTTCTCATTGTGTTATTTCGCTAGTATTACACTAATGATAAACATGATATACCTTTTTGAAATCCTTATGTTAAGCCCTTTAATTTGATACCCATATTGTAGTATTTGAAAAAAATAAAAAAAATTAACAATGTATAATGGCTTCGCACAGCCGCCATGTCTAATTTTTTTTAATGTCACCTGTCATCTAAGAACACTCGGGCTGTTAAGACAAATCTAACGATACCTCAATTGTGTGAATCCGTTCAGCGGTTCTGGAGATATGAGGTAATAAAGAATATTACATACATACATGGGCGGTTTTATAAAAGTTTGTATGGTGACAAAATTATGCCAAAAATAAAAAAGGTCACTAAATTGGGGGTTTCTTTATTCAGATTGACTGTATAATATCTAAATTTTGTCAAAATATCAAAAAGTAAGAGAAAAATGCGGTAGAATTTGACAAAATTGTAATTTGAATGGACAATGACCTGAAATCTTCTTCCGCTGCGTTACACATTAAGTACTCTCGTTTATAGGATAATTAAAAGAAAAGTACAATGAATAATCGTTATTTATTAAAGAAACTAAACATATTATTTTAAATTCTCTCAAAAATATCTATAATATTAGACAAAGATAGAAAAAACATAATTTTCTATCCTCTGAGTTACACTATGATTAAATTAACATAATAAAGTTTTGTTTATTTGGCAAAAAACGATATCTGCATTAAAACTTAAACAAGTAATAAAATACTAGTATCAAGTAGGTTAATCTTAATTAAATAAATGAGATCTTCTCTAAATAACAATAAAAACATTAACTAAAATAATTAGCCTCAAAAGGGGGACCGCAACTCAGTGGAAGGGTATGGAAAAAGCTAGGCATAGTTTACAATAAACACTAAGTACCTACCGTTAAAAATAAAGGAAAACGAAATCATGAAAGGTCTACTCACCAAAACAAATATCACAAATAAAATCGTTGTAACAATCTTTGGACATAATTAACTATCGCAAGTAAAACAAACAAAATTTTTACACGCTGTACATTTTTTCATTAATTGCAATGATGTTCGAATTTTACAAATATGGCACTCAGAGTGACAGCTGACGACATTTCAAACAGACTGTCTGTTTTTTTGGACACATATTTTCTTTATTTAATTTAGGTATCTTTTGTGCTTGAATTTCCATTTTTCTTCTTGAATGCAATGTCGCTTTCTATTAGTTATTTTATGTTTGCTGTCTTCGTCATTGACGTCTGTCTCGCCCAAAACTTCTAGATTATCACACATTTCATCAAAATTATTTAAACCAAATGACAAATCTTCATCTAAAGGAATTATAATTGAATCAAATGCCGCACCACTGATCTCGTATCCTTTCTCCTGTTCTTTTTTTTTCTTGGGATCCTATTATATCATCACTGACTTCTTTGCCTATTATTTCTTTATCCTTTTCTCTACATTTAGATGTCGCAGAATAAATTTCTTCTACTCTCTCTTGTTTTTCCTTTTCCTGTCCTTTGTCGCTATTTACTTCTACTTCTATAATGTCTTCCTCTCCCTCAAAATGAGTAATTTTATGTTTTTTCCTCATGAGCTCATCTCTAGCTTTCATTTTATTAATAGTTTCATCTAGACTTTGAACTTTTTTATTTGTTTGTTTTTTATAACGATAAAGGCGTTTTCTTGACGTCTCAAGAGCTGTTTTCAAAGTTTGAATTTTTTTTATAGCGGCGTTATATTTACGGGCTAATCTATTTCTCGTCCTCTTCTTATTTCGAGTATTCACAGTAGATGATATTATATTTTGTTCATTTTTACCCTGAGTTTTATTTTTCTTCTGCTTCCGTTTCTGCTCTCTCCATTTTTTCCGCCTTTTTTCTTTCCCGTTTTCTGTTAGCTCCGATATCTTTTTAGTTTTATTTTTAACTCGTGCTGCATGTTTTTTCTTGACTTCTTCGTATTTTTGTGGATTTGCTTTCAACTTCTCTCTATATTTTTTCATGCGTTCCGCGGGAGTGAGAGCCATTTTGAAACCTGATAAACCAATATAAATGATTAAATTCTACTGGTATAATGAATGCCAAAGTATGGATGTTTGTTTGTTACTCAACCACGCTGAAACGGTTGAAAGGCAAAGCCGCAGTCCGCCGCTTGTTTAAATAAAAATTCAAATTACTGTCTAGCGATCGCTTCTGACCTATGTCAATTAAAGTACGTACAAAATACATAAACTACATTCCGGATAACGTTAAAAGTATTACTCAATCTGTCAGCTTTAAAACAAACATACAAGCAACTTCGCTTTTATAGATACAATTTAATAAACAAGCTTGAAGCCTCGGCTGGTGCGCAGAATGTTTAAAAAGATGCAGAACAAAATTATGTTCAAATATAATTCATAATTATGAAATTGTTTTACTAGTACCTACCTAATAAAACTCATAGTGTAAACGAGGGTTTATGTTCCACTGAGTTACAAAAATCTAGCCACTGAGTGAATGTTTCTCAGCTGACGTAACGGATTTTAGGTTTAAGTTGATTTTTTATAAAATTTTCGTCAAAGACACGTCTAATTCAGTTAAATTGTTGCCTTATTATCAAATAGTAGATTATACGTCTAATAAATACTTTTAAGTAAGTACTATGTAACTTAGTAAGTACTATGGAATTTTCGTAACCCAGCTGAATTTTTAACACGCACTAACCGGTGACCCAGGTTCCAACGATGTTCCCTTCAAATTGTGCAATTCAAAGTGGCTGTCTAGTTGTGAACCAACAATTGTAGGGTTGCTAGTTTATGAAAATAATACTATTGTAGTAGATTTAGATACTGTTCTGGAAATATTTGCGTAACTCAGCTGAATTTCCACCATGCCCAATTTTTATATCATGCAGTAAATTATTTATTTTACTAGATTTTAAAATATTGATTAAAACTATATTAATTAAAATGAAAAGTTAGGTTTGCGCTTCTTTTAATGATACCATAAATGTAAAAATATCGTGATTATACTTGAAACAGCGAGGTTAAATATCTGACATGAACAAGATGGGACAGTGATAAAAAATAGAAATTGCCAAACCAATTTTAATTTTTTGCTTATAATTTATGGTATAATAATAATAAAAACGGTCATTTAAAATGCCTAATATTCCAATTTCTTTAAGAAATAAAACTTAACCAGAGAGTGGGCTTCACTTTTATGTAAGAAAAATTAAACTATAGTGGACAACGTAAAACTGCCCACTACAAACAAATAAAAAAATGCCCACATACATACAAGATACGCGCGAAAAACATAACCCTTCCTTTGCAGTCGGGTAATTACTTATTTAAAAATATTTTATTGACTTGATACAAAGCTTTTACTGTAAACCTATCACCCAACACCTTCTCAGCACAAGACAGCACAGAGGCCGTCGGGTAATAAAATAACTGAATCATAAAAGTTGACGACTTCTGGCTCGGAGGAAGTGCGCCATACTACTAAAAACGTAGGCGCACTTGCCTCACTTGATTATTTTGAGGTTACGATTTTAAATTCTATAAAAAAATATTAATTTCACTACCTAGGACTAAAATACAGCCATAGATTTAAAGAAAAACAACTAATTTCTGTACTCACTTCATTGGTTTGCCGCAACACATAAAATATTTGAAGATTTAAGGGGATAAATAACACGTCCTCATCTCTGGTAACAGGTTTAAATGACACTAAAACTAAAATGGTGGATACATCAAGTAATGGTGAACAGAGGCTTCTGCGATTGTGAAGTGGGACTGTGTTTGAGTATGTTGTTTGGATGTAGGATGTCGTTAGTTGTATTATATCGGTAGTTTTCGATATTTTTATGGTAGGTGCGCTTACCCCGTCGCACGGTGGGCTGAAAAACGGCTTTCATAGACTTAGGCATTTTATTTTGCAAGTGCCAGTTTTTGTGCCGGATATCACTTCTATTTGTTATAACAATATACAAAAATGACACCAGAATTGATTCTGCACAAAAACGAAGGAATTATAATTTTTTTACGAAAATTTTGTATGGAGCTAGTATGAAAAATCAAAATATCTCTGAAACGGCAGCGATAACCGTAATATCCTTATAGGAGGTTTTAGTACTAATTATTTATGATTTTTTGACATACGTTACATAATGGTTGTAGATGCCTTTTTTTTTTTAAAATCGTCAAAATATTTTTATTTATTTTTACATATTAAACGTTCCTTTTAGTGTTTAAGTTGAAGAATTCAGAGCTTTAACAACTCTTAACATAAAATAGCATCACCCCTATAGACCTGAAGGACTAGACAGAGGTGTGTAGTATCTTGTTGATCTTGTAAGATTTCCAACAATACCAAATAGTTGAATATCAGTGTCAAAGTGCCCATGCTGTCGCTTCTTTTAGAAAGATAGGGGAATGAAATTGTTAATTGATCATACCCTAAAAGTATGATTACAACATAACCGGACACATAATAATATCGACACAAAAGGAATTTTAAAACCTTGCATACGTTCAAAATACAAAATAACATATTGTGTAGTCATCTAATGAGTCTGATGACAAGTAATTAAGTAATTAGAATGATGGTTGTAGTCTTCTGATTCTAATGAGCCTATTAAGTGATTAAATGATTTGAAATATCTCGCAACAATACCAACTAAGAACTGCATTCACCTTTTTATAATTAGTGAGCTAATGTGATTTGCTAATGTTGATTAGTTCTACTATGAGTTCTACGAAATGTTTTTGACGATTATAAATTTTTATTATCATATCTTTTATAACTTTAATGAGGGTAGTTAACTAATTATTGACTTTATACAATAAAAGGGCTATAATTTTGTTCCATAATTTAGATTGTTCACAACCGTGTAACTGCTAACACTAAAACTATTTGCTTTGCGACTACAAAATCTTAGAATGGAAAGTTTAATCACCAACTTAGATTTGTTTGTTCTTCTAAAAAGTGAGTGTCCTTCATTTAATCATGAAGTATTGTTTAGTGCAATTGTGTCCCGCATAGGCGATTGCCTTTCTACCGAAGATCAAGTAACTCTCAAAGAATTTTGCCGGAGATTCACGCGAGCTGCTTTAAACAGGTGGCAGAAATCTAAACGATTCTTTGATAAGTTTAGAAATACGTACGGAGAGTGGTTGCAAGCAAATATTGATTGGCCGAGTTGCGTGCAAACTTTAATAAATCAAGAACCAACTGTTGATGAGATACCAAGAGCACGCTCAGTCTCTCCAGAACCTTCGACATCATCGACTGTTGGAACAATGACAAAAAGGTCCCGAAAACCATTCAAAGATCTGGGAAGCAAACAGAAAAAGAGAAGATCTAGTGAGCACATAGGCGAGAATTCCTGTGAATTGGCATATGCAGCTGCAGCACGTTTAAAAGAAGAAGGTTATGAAGATATCGCATCTGTAATCAATTATATGATCAAAAATCCAGAAGCTGCCGTTAAAATCAAGGAAAGCATTAAGAAAACAGTAATATTTACACCAGAGAAAGCACTTGGATTGCTTCTTTCACTTAAGCTTTCAAAGTGGCAATATATTACGTTGCGAGAGACTGCCATTCGGGAAGGTGCTAAGGATATTTACTCATCCTACTATAAACTGCAACAAACTAAGCTTGCATGCTACCCTCCTAATCAATCAGTATCAGTTACGGATTCATCAGCTAGAATTACACTTCAAGCTTTACTTGACATCACGGTGAAGCGGATTCTTCAAAGTCTTTCTGATAATGTGGAAAATAAGCAGTTAAAGCTGATATCGAAGTGGGGATTTGATGGTGCTTCCAATCAAAGCCGATACAAGCAGAAAATGGACGGCGAGCATGATGACCTCCTTGGTGCCACTGAAACTGACAGATGGAGATAATACTATATGGACAAACCCGAAACCATGCTCAACTTTTTATTGTCGTCCGGTTCAGTTCACTTTTGTAAAAGAAAGCCATGCAGTTGTCATTGATAACAAAAGAAAAATGGATGAGGAAATTGAGGCCCTTAACCCCACAGAGTGCATTAATAGTAACAGGGTGACTCATAAACTAATGATGACAATGATCGACGCAAAAGTCTGCACGTACCTTTCTGAAGCTAGATCAAATGCATCATGCTACCTGTGCTTAGCAAAACCAACAGAAATGAACCACTTAGATGCTGTAACATCAAAAACTGTGTGTTCTGACATATATGAATTTGGCCTATCATCCCTACATGCCCGTATAAATTGCATGGAATGTCTGTTACACATTGCGTACAGACTTGACTTCAAACAGTGGGCAGCAAGAAGTAATGAGCATAAAGATATGTTACAAAACAGAAAAAAAAACATTCAAAATAAATTTAAAGAGGAGCTCAATCTGTTAATTGATATAGTAAAACAAGGCTCGGGAACTACCAATGACGGGAATACCGCAAGGAAGTTTTTCGAGTTTCCCAATAAAACTGCAGCTATTACTGGGTTGGATCAAAACCTGATAAAAAGATTTGCTGTTATTTTGCAAGCAATAACATCTGGTGAGAAGATCGATGTCATCAAATTTAAAGATTTTGCTCGCAAAACAGCAGAAAAGTACGTGGAATTATACGACTGGTACTACATGTCATCAACCGTACATAAACTATTAATACACGGAGCTGACATAATCGAAAAAAATGATATTGTCCCGATTGGGACTCTCTCGGAAGAAGCCTCAGAGTCTCGAAACAAAGATTTTAGGAGGTTCCGGGAACATCATTCGCGGAAAAGAAGCAGGCAAGATTCTAATCAAGATATCCTAAATATGCTTGTTGTTTCTTCGGATCCTTTTCTAAGTGCACAAAGGCCGAAGTTAGATGCCAAAAGGAAGACAACCTTTTTTGCTGAAACTCTCGACCTAATACAGTTTCCGGAAACTGAGTTCGAGTTTGTAGGTATATCCGATCTGGATTCTGACTCGGAATTGGAGTCCGACAACGAAAGTTGTAAAGAAAATTTGTAAAATTTAATTATTTTTCTTTATGTTCTTTTGTTATTTATGTTAGTTTATTGTACCAATATGTTTAGTTAATAATTTCATAAATTATAGTTTCAAATATGTATTTTGTATAATTGAATTTATTAGATATTATTTTTGTTACTTCTGTTTTATTTAAATTACCTATCAATAAAAAGTTTATATACAGTCTTTTTTTTTCACATATTCTTAATATTTGGGGAAAAAGCATGCTTCCTAACGATGTTCTTAACTTTGACACAGTTCATGGATCGTTTTGAACAGTTTCATATGTTAAAATAAATAATGTTAGTACTATAATCCCCTATAAGGATATTATTATTATTATGTGTCCGGTTATTTTGTAATCATACTTTTAGGGTATGATCAATTAACAATTTCATTCCCCTATCTTTCAAAAAGAAGCGACAGCATGGGCACTTTGACACTGATATTCAACTATTTGGTATTGTTGGAAATCTTACAAGATCAACAAGACACTACACACCTCTGTCTAGTCCTTCAGGTCTATAGGGGTGATGCTATTTTATGATAAGAGTTGTTAAAGCTCTGAATTCTTCAACTTAAACACTAAAAGGAACGTTTAAATATGTAAAAATAAATAAAAATATTTTGACGATTTTTTTAAAAAAAAGGCATCTACAACCATTATGTAACGTATGTCAAAAAATCATAAATAATTAGTACTATAACCCCCTATAAGGATATTACGGTTATCGCTGCCGTTTTAGAGATATTTCGATTTTTCATACTAGCTCCATACAAAATTTTCGTAAAAAAATTATAATTCCTTCGTTTCTGTGCAGAATCAATTCTGGTGTCATTTTTGTATATTGTTATAACTAATAGAAGTGATATCCGGCAAAAAAACTCGCACTTGCAAAATAAAATGCCTAAGTCTATGAAAGCCGATTTTCAGCCCACCGTGCGTCGGCGCGCTTGCCCCGCCTGACCTTAAGTATTTTTTTTTATTGCTAATAATCTTGTCTTTTCAGACAGTGATGTTGATGAGCTAGAAATATCAGATGATGAACTCAAGAAAGATGAAATCAAAACAAAGCCGAAGAAGCTTACTAAGAAACAAAAGTTACAAGAGGTGAGTGATTAAAACATTTAAAGAATCGTTATTTATAAAAGTCACCTGCCACATCCATTTGTTCCTGTCAGTCCGTGAAAAACTTAAAAACTTCCAATCAGATTTTAATTTCTGATGTTTGTATGTCTTTCATTCGCATTTAAGCAGAGCACTGGATCGATGTGATTTTTGGTGAGGAGATAGTTAAAGGGCTGGAGACTATTTGTTAACCTTTTCATGTGAGCAAAGCCGCGAGCAAAAGCTGCTTTGTTATAATTGTATCTGTAAATTATTCTACTCTGTGAAATTTTAATGGTTATTTTCCCGCAGCGAAATGGCTTGTCTTGGTAATACAATCGTTTTATAAACAAATAAAATATTAGAAACAATAAATGGCGCAGTGTTGTTAATGCATTATCACCATGCGTGAGAGCTTATTTTGCTCTGAACATTTATTAATCACTTTTTTCTTTGTTGGCAGCGCACGGCGGTGCGTGTTTCGTGTAGGTACCTACGTTACGTCTACTGAACCACTAATGATTCTCGCGCTTTCGAGTTTATGAATATTTTATTTATAATTTGAAAAAAAGAACATTCGTTTTTTTAAGTTTAACTGTATCTTTCGATACTACTACTGATGGGTAACCGTCCTGCCGGAGAAAAACAACCATTTAAATTTCACGTTGTATATTAGACCGATGCATATAGCTGAATGAGTTAATAACTGACATAGTCACTAACAGTATCATTAGAGCTTAAAATGGGAACGTAAACTTAATGTTAGAAACTTGAAACAATTAATAATCATGATAAATATCCCACTTTAAGTTCTAACAACATCCACCAAATACAGCTACATAAAAAAAAAACATGTTTAATATTGCAAGCATCCACATGGTCCAGTCTAAAAATGATTTGTTATAAGTCTGTAAATCTTACAGACTTATAACAGACTAAGAAATTATTTACTATGAAATTAAATAAATAAATCTTATATTTTTTCACCCAGGAGTTAGAAGATGATGCAGAGCAAGGAGCCCGCATAGAATACGACTCAGACTTCTTCGAAGAACCGCCACCATATGATGAGAATGCTTCCTTCTACATGATGAACCTGTCCAGGCCGCTGCTGAAGGCTATTGGGGAACTGAACTATGTGCATCCGACGCCTATTCAAGCGGCTACCATACCTGTAGCTTTGCTTGGTAAGAGGTCCAATTTCGAACTCTTTTTTTGACTGAATATGTAATGTGAAAGTCATATAACGTTTCCACTGCTGAGACACAGGCCTCTTCCCTTTGTTAGGGAATGGACCGTAATCCCTCACGCGGGCCGACAGGTTTCTTCCACGATTTTCTCTCAAAGAACGTGGAAACGTTATAGGCTGATTTTATTATATCTGAAAGCATAAACCAGTGTGACGACCAGGTTTTCAATTCAATTTATTTCAGATATTAAGATCCATAATGGTTGGTAACAATTAATACTTATAAACTATGTTAGTAGGTAGGTAGTACAAAGTCGTGAAATCCTAACTTACTTCACAGTGCCAACCACAATTTGAACCCAGAACGAGTGTATCGGATACTGATATTATGTAGATATCATCTTCAGGATGTCATTGTTGCTGCCTCGTACTCTGTCTAACAGAGATGACACGCCCTTGCATAGAAGTCATCCGTAAGCGCTCTGGCAAACATCGCGGACGCACTGCAAAACCGCGGCAACCGCAACAATATTCTGAAGACGTTATTTTATTGTACCCGCAGCTATCTTAGCCTCAGCCGGACAACGAAGCAAACCTGCGAGCCAACATATTACCATGAACAGCCAGTTTTGAGCCTGCTTCCAGACACAAATTACTTACTACTAATCTAATATTTAATTATTGTACCACTCAGGTAAAGACGTGTGCGCTTGCGCAGCGACAGGCACAGGTAAGACGGCGGCCTACATGCTGCCCATCCTCGAGCGACTGCTGTACAAGACAGCCGGGGGGGAGAGGCTGACTCGAGTGCTGGTGCTCGTGCCTACCAGAGAGTTGGGAGCTCAGGTGTGTTCGCTATCAGATTCAGATACATTTATTTTTGTAAAACATAGGTACAAATTATAAGTTCTTATTTGGTAATACATTGAGGGCGCTCCGGCGCTATGCTTTGCCTCTAGTGCGTACAAAAGTAGTAGTACATGCAATATCATTAAAAAAAAAACATGTGTGCAATTCACACGTGGTAGAAGAGAAACCTTAAAAAAAAAAATTATGTGTCTGTCTCTTTTACTGTCGCTTTTTCGAATCCCCACGAGATCCCCCTCTCCCCCTCCCCGCCCCTCTCTCATGGCTACGTCACCCCCCCCGTGACCTAACTTCGTTCCCGTGGTCGCAAGATAGCCGAGTTTGGGCTCATTTTAAAGGGCATCAAAAGCTCTACCACTTGGCCCCATCAGAATTCCAAAATTCGGCAATTTATGTGTCTGTCTCTTTTTACTGTCGCTTTTTCGTTTCATAAATTTTCAAATCATAACGATGCTAAAGAAGTTTTCACTTCAAGGAATTAATATGGACATGAACCACAATACACAAGTAGATAAATTAGATCATCTATCGCATTAAGAATTTTCAGTCACACTGAGCAACAACAAAAAGATTTATGGTATACCAGTTTTGATGACAGCGGGTTACATGTATGAAATATAATAAAGCCTCAATAGCCTAATGGGCAATGGCTACCGGGTTTGCGGGAATGTTCTAACGAGATATCCCGGCCCGCTCCACCCTGAGCGGGAGAATTCATTCGATGATTTTCCCACCCGAAAAAAGAGGACTTTAGTGAGATTTACATGAATAAAATCCACAGGTTTGATCTCTTGAGTGTTTTAAAGTGACATACAGACATGAGTATACAAAGCCTAATTTCCACATAACACTCCTTTGTGCCTCTGAGTTGGGTAAAAATTATCTCTCTCACGTCAAGTCTTCAGTTTTGCTTAATTTTACATATTTATGCCCTTGGACTTGTGCAAATGACACAGCATAAGAAGGACATGTATATTGTTGATACCACCTCAATGACACGTCGTCTTCATTGAGGTGGCCATATCACTGGATCTGGACCAAAAATGATCCGTTTCTAATAAACGTATTGCTAACTGTCCATAAGGAAACATATTGCAGAAAAATATAAAAAAAAAACTTTATTCTAAAGGGTTTTTTCCATTAAGGTACACTCAGTAACGAGGCAGCTGTCACAGTTCACTGCGGTCACTGTCGGCTTGTCTATTGGTGGGCTGGATGTTAAATATCAGGTTAGTAAAATTTTGTGATGAATGAAATATCAAGTAGATAGACAGAATATACTATAGTATATAAAAGAGGTTTCCTAAGGTTGTCTGGTAGATACCACTATCAGCGAAAAAACCGCCATTGTAGCGATAGATTAAGCAATTTTGTGAAACAGGTGTGTTTAAATTATTGGTGTTCAATAAAGTATATTCTAATCGATAAAATATATTCTAATATAAAAAAAAAAACAAACAACAACGTATTATTATAAAACTTAATAGGTACTAGGGAGATTAATGTTACTGTGTGATTCACGGCTGCGCCTAATAAGTTCAGCAAAACGCCGGATAACTGTAGGGACAACAGCCAAAATTTCATCCAAATCCACCCAGTACTTACGAAGATTAGAGATTTTAAACAAACTAAGAAACTTTTTCCCTTTATAATATTAGAAAAGATGTATAGTCCTCGGCACGTAAGTTGGCTAGGATTTGGCGTAGTGGGGGTAAGCTCGCGCATCGTGCACTTAGTGGAAGAAAAAATTGGTCACTTTTATTGCTTATCATTATTCTATGGTTATTGCTATCAATTATTTTTAGTCATGTTTGTTTTGAAGAAAATTATAAAGAAAGGAGATAAATTCGTGACTTTATTAGGTGTTATAAGTAAAATATATACATTTAAAAGCTGTTCTTAAATTACCTTAGGCCGCTAAAACTTTCTTTAAAATCTTTATTTTATGGGCCGTCCAATTTTGTGTCGGGGAGGGAGTGGAGGGGTGGCAGTAGTAGTCCCACACCCCTTGACCCATCCCCACCCTGCGGAACCCCGTGGTTATGGAGAAACAGTAAATAGACTTATATGTAAGGTAATTGTGGACACGTGTTCTAACCACCGACTAGTCAATAGTGTCGATATCTGTGATCGAAACTGTCCTTTCTGACGTTTTAGTAGCTTCTGAAGTCCGTTTTACGGTCTCTTTTTTATTTTGAGCTACTTTTTCCATGAAACAGTACACATCGTATACCATTTTTCTGGCATGCCTGCGTAAAACGGTATTTGGTCCTGGCATTGTAATCAACGTAATACAAACAAAATTTGAAACAATAACTCGTAACAGAAACTAAATGTAACACAAAAATAACTCGAAACAAAATCTAAATTTAAAACAATAACAATAAGTCGTAACAAAAACTAAATTTAACACAATAAAAATAACTCGTAACAAAAACAAGGGTACAAATTTCGTGCAGGCAGTGTATTCGGGAGCGAACGGGGCGTAGACACAGTGCGAGAGGCCTTGAGTCTACTGACGCACGGTGGGCTGAAAAACGGCTTTCATAGACTTAGGCATTTTATTTTGCAAGTGCCAGTTTTTGTGCCGGAGTAGTAGTGATTTGCCGGTTCTGGCGCACCAATCCCGTGGCTCACCGGTTCTGGCGCACCACCGCTTCTGGCGCAATCGCGGTCCAGGGTTTTTTGGGGTCCGCTGATCACGATTCTGCAATCCGTTTTCGCGTAGGATGCATGGTTCCGGAGATACAGAAATCAATTAACAACAATCTGTTTCATTTCCGGTGACACCCGAACCCTCATTATCGACTTTCATTGTTCGCCTTTTCTTATCTATTGTCCGTGCGTCCGCCCGCGCACCCTCATTAGGATTGCATTGGCGTTTCTATTGTATACTTTTATTGTTCATAAACGATTGCTTACTTACTATTCGGAATCATCAAAACAGAATCAATAAAACACATTCCTCATTCACAAATAAAGGTTTATATATAAGCGGCTCAAAGATTTTGCCGAAGCAAAGAGTCTAATACCCAATGAGCAGTTCGAATTTAGAACCTAAAACTCATGTATCCAACAAGTCCACCGCATCATAGAACACGTCAGCGCCGGCTTCCAACGGGGCGCAATAACGGGAGCGAAAGCGTTCGACAAAGTCTAGCACAATGGCTTAATCTATAAGCTATACCAACTCTCGTTATCACGCTATTCACTAACGATATCCCCAAGCATAAAAGTACCCAGCAAGCCCTATTTGCCGACGATACAGCTATCTATTATACCGATCTGAAACCCGATGCCATCGCTCGCACTCTCCAAACTTCCGCAAACAGTCTGGCGAAGTGGTTCCGGAAATGGAGAATCGAAGTCAATCCAGACAAAAACCAGGCAATCCTCTTTTCTAAACCGCGGATAAACGTTCGCGCCGCTTTCGCTCTAGGTAGGCTACTTCATTCTTAGCTCCCGCAGCAAATTATCACTCAGGTGTAAGCTGCATATTCACCTCCAAAACCGATTCCTCAGTAGAGTCACTGGGGCCCCCGTTTTATGTTCGAAATGAGCTTCTTCATGTAGACCTCAAGATGCCCACTATCCAGCAGTTCATGAAACGCGTCTCCAAGCGTTTCTTTGAAACTGCAATCCAACATAGGAATCCCCTTATCGTATCGGCCGTTTATTTATACTCCTATGGAATCATACTATCTCACATTCATACATATAAGCACACCGTCACCCGCGCACGCATATACACACACCCACTCACACAAACACATATACACACAAGCCTTTCAGACACTCATAAACACACACACACACAACCTTCTTTTGCTGTTGACAACAGAAATATTGTAACCGAAATGTCACGATCGTATTATTTATTGCCAATGCCGAAATATCTCCGACTCCTAAGATACAGGTCTGCGTACCTAGTTTAGATGCCGGAAATCTGACATTAATTTTTAGATTTTCTGTACAACCTACTGTTTTTCTTTTCACTTATGTATTGCGTGTCTTTTCTCATGTACAAATAAATTTTATCTTATCTTATCTTTCTGGATCCTATCATCATTCCAGTCCCACCTTTTGCAATTCCTTTCTAAGAACTCAAGATGGGATCTTGTAGGTGCTCGACCATAAGAATCAAAATATTGATTGATGCCGTTTGTATCGATATGTAATGCTACCCAGTGTGAGCCTGGTTAATCATTCGTATCCAAATTGCATATTATATACGTTGGTACATGAGTATAAATGGGTAGCCTATTAGCGGCAGAAACATTACTTTCTAGACTAGGGTGAATCTTTTTCAGATACTGTTGTACCTCTAGTGTATTCATGGTCTGCTATTAGTAGATTATTACGATACGAATCTATTCAATGGTCAAGGAATGTTCAATTATAGTGATTTGGAAATATTAAATAACATTCCTTTGCAATGATTTTGTAGGAGTCACAAAGGATCTGTGCATCACGAAGGAATTTGAGATAAGCTTGTTTACTCACAAAGTTACTATCAGTTCCGTAGTACTTAGGAATTTGTTTTAGATAAGAAATACCTTTGTGGGTGCTATATAAGACCAAGCAGTTGCACCACTCAATCCACACTCGTTCGACATCAGCGAACAGTATCTACCAATACTACATTTTGTAATTATTCTTCGCATCAATGACAACGGAGGTAAGTGTTTATTCTATTAATAAACTTACTTTTCTTTCTGTCTATTTTAATTACATGAACTTTTCCTTACGTGTGTGAGGGTGTTTGTGATTAAGTGTAAACTAATTGATATTAATATGATAACTGTGTTGTTACAGAAATCATCCAGTCTTGCATACAACGATGAAAATACCCATAAACACTATTTGGGAATACAAACCTCTGAGCAATATAGTACGTCGTTTATCATGACTGCCATTGTAGACGTTCAAGGCTTTAAAACGGAAGCAAATAAATTTGTGCTGAAAGAAATTGCTATATTGTGTAGTGACAAATTACAGATGTTTTTAATCAAGCCACCATTTCCATTTTATGATTTGACAAAACAAGAAAGACGGCAAGTTGCATGGATTGAACGTAACAGGAAGATATGTTGGGGTGAAGGGTTTATACCTTATTCAAATTATCAATATTTAATTTTAGATTTGTTAAGAGATAAATGTATTTATATTAAAGGTCTTGAAAAAGTGTTATGGTTAAAAAATATTTTAAATAATAATAATGTGATTAATTTAGAAGATAAAGGTTGTCCTAGTTTGCCAAGTCTGTATGATCAATATAAATATTCTGAAGATTTGTATAGTTGTATTTATCATAGCTCTATATGTGCTTTAAAAAATGTATTATGTTTAAAAAAATGGTGCTCTGATAATAAACTTTTTATATAATTTAAAATATGTCATTCATTACAGAAATTTAAAGCAGTGCATAGAAATGGGAGTAAAATTAACTAAAGTTCATAGAGTTTTAAAATTTAAACAATGTCCCTGGTTAAAAATGTACATAGATCTCAATACAAAATTTAGAACGTTAACAAAATCAGATTTTGGAAAAGATTTTTTTAAATTAATGAATAATTCAGTCTTTGGTAAGACTATGGAGAATATTGAAAAAAGGGTTAACGTAAAATTAGTTATACACTGGGAGAACCGTGGTAAAGCTTTAGGTGCTCAAGATCTAATCGCTAAACCACAATTTCATAATCTTTAAATATTTTCATTATAAAAGAATTTGTAGGTTTACGGTCTAAAATGTATGCTTTTGATGTAGAGAATAAGATTATAACGAAGGCAAAAGGGGTAAATAAAAGTGTCACTAAAAAGCTGACAACGAATAGTTATAATTCTTTTCTATTTAATAAAAAAGTGCAATATTGCAGTATGCTTAGGGGTCTCCCTTATTTGACCGAAAGGAATTTGTCATATTTTCACTCCCCAAAAACATTTTTCGCGTAATTTCATTTGCCAAATTATTACTTAGCAAAAAATCTATTCACAAAAAATTGTAACGCAAACCTAATGTTTGGGGAATGAACGTTTAAACTATAACTTGTTTACCAACTAGTACTTTTAACATTTTTTGTTTAATCAAATATTTCAGTTGGAATAACAGTTTTAACGCAAAATCAAATCAGTCAAATCTGTTTTCTATTAATGCAAGTCGTTTCTGGCACTCGCCGGCCGCTACCGCGGCACCACTCGCTTCGCTCGCTCGGCTCGTGCGTAAGAGGTCATAGTTTTAACCTAACCTACCCATTTTGTTTTTGTCAAAATCTTTTCGGCAAAACGGTTGGATTGTTTCCCTTATTTTTTACTTTCTTTATATTTTGCCATAACAAATTATTTGACCAAACGTTTACTGTCTAAAGATTGTTTGCTGTAACAAATCAAATGTTAAAGACCAAATGCCTAAATGACATTATCCTTCATAATATTCTGCCAAGTAACAATTTGACCAAATGAAAATGTGCGTACTAAAATCATTCCAAACATTGCATTGGTATAAAAAAGGTTGCTAAAATTTGTTTGGGTAGTGAAATTTTGGCAAAATCTTTTCGGCAAAAAGGCAGGATCCCGTATGCTTAGATTTAAATCGATTAAACACACAATTTTTACACAAAAACTAAATAAGACTTGTTTATCATACAATTACACAAAAAGACATATTTTAGACAATAATATTGAAACATTGGCTTGGGGTAATTATAAATTACGCTAAGATATGATACTGTACTTTCGTTTTTAAATTTAGTAATATTGTTATCGTAAATTAAGTCTTCTTACTTTTTTGTGTAATACAAAATTTGTATTGATTGTAAAATTATGATATTACTATACTGTTTCGTGGAGTTCAAAATTTTGTGTTGATTGTAAATAATATTAGTTATGTAATGTTATACTTGCGAGCATACATTTGAGGTGATTGTAAAATTCTGATAAGTACTAATTGTGTTACAATTAATTTACATGTCATTGCTGTTTTATATATTTTTTACTAATCATATATATATATTAAATTTTTTCAACAACACTGTTATTTTTTATTTCATCCCTTTAAGCAGATTAGACGTGTGTAATGTTTCATTTTATTCATCCGTCTTAGGTATTTTTTGTGTAAAAATCTGATGATTCTTTGACCGTATAACATACATATCACCCCTTAAACTTTCATTATGTTTTAAAACTTTTATACTTTTTAATATTCATGTTTCGTGTTATTGGCTTTGTTACTCCTTTTGCTTTTTTTATTTCTTTTTTCTCAGTTCTTATACAGTATAACTTGGCGTGTAAACCAACAAATTCTGAAATGACTTTTCATTCCATTTCGTGTTTAAAATAGCCGGGTATTTGCATGTTACGTTTAGGCATATAATAAATATTGTTCTCCTCAAAATTACTCGTATCAAAATATTGAATATTTTTTTCATATCCTTATAAAAATCATCAGTTTTTACATAATAAAGAAGATTATCGGTATCTGTATAACACAGTTTTATATTACCTTCATACATATTTTTCATAACAGAGTAATGGAAACTGTATAAATGAGCTTTAGAAATTTCAAGAATAGAAAATCCAACATAAATAGGACGATCTAAAATAATTTTTGTCTTATCTAATTGAATGGCTACTAGATTTTCCGAAAATATTGACAAGTTTTTAAAATTTGGAGTACTTATGTATTTTTCTGCTCCATGCAGTTTGTTTGTTGTATTCGACTTATCTTTCCATAATCACAAATCACAAATAGAAATAATCTTTATTCTCATCATTTAGATCTTTATTTAAAATGTGATGTTCTATTACTATGTGATATTTTTGAAAAAAATCCGAGATATGAGTTTGATTCATTATAATTTGGAACCATGCTTTTATGTTTCATCTCTATAATTAAGTTGGGATGCTATGCTGTTATACACCAAAGTGGAGCTTGAGTTAATATCGGATGTAGATGTGTACCAAATATTGGAAAGTGGAATTCGTGGGGGACTTGCTGAATGTTCAATAAGATATGCGAAAGCTAATAATAAATATCTTTCATCTAACAATGAGATGGAAGCGAGCACGTATCTCATTTATCTGGATTGTGTTAATTTTGTTGTGGATTTGTCATTATGCAAAAATTGCCGATGAATAATTTTAAATTTCTAAGCGAAAACGAAATACTCCATTTCAATATTGTAAAAATGTACAAAATAAATAGCAAATCATCTATTAAAATAATACATCGATTTGTTATTCATTATATTCATTAACAAGAGTGTTTAAAAATAGTTTGATATTGCTGAAAATACATAGAATACTATAATTTTACCAAGATAACTTTTTAGAGCCTTATATATCTTTGAATACTTCTCTGAGACAAAAAGCTCAATCAAATTTCGAAATAGATTTATTTTTAAAGCAAATTATTTCTATTTTTATTTAGATGAAAGATATTTATTATTAGCTTTCGCATATCTTATTGAACATTCAGCAAGTCCCCCACGAATTCCACTTTCCAATATTTGGTACACATCTACATCCGATATTAACTCAAGCTCCACTTTGGTGTATAACAGCATAGCATCCCAACTTAATTATAGAGATGAAACATAAAAGCATGGTTCCAAATTATAATGAATCAAACTCATATCTCGGATTTTTTTCAAAAATATCACATAGTAATAGAACATCACATTTTAAATAAAGATCTAAATGATGAGAATAAAGATTATTTCTATTTGTGATTTGTGATTATGGAAAGATAAGTCGAATACAACAAACAAACTGCATGGAGCAGAAAAATACATAAGTACTCCAAATTTTAAAAACTTGTCAATATTTTCGGAAAATCTAGTAGCCATTCAATTAGATAAGACAAAAATTATTTTAGATCGTCCTATTTATGTTGGATTTTCTATTCTTGAAATTTCTAAAGCTCATTTATACAGTTTCCATTACTCTGTTATGAAAAATATGTATGAAGGTAATATAAAACTGTGTTATACAGATACCGATAATCTTCTTTATTATGTAAAAACTGATGATTTTTATAAGGATATGAAAAAAATATTCAATATTTTGATACGAGTAATTTTGAGGAGAACAATATTTATTATATGCCTAAACGTAACATGCAAATACCCGGCTATTTTAAACACGAAATGGAATGAAAAGTCATTTCAGAATTTGTTGGTTTACACGCCAAGTTATACTGTATAAGAACTGAGAAAAAAGAAATAAAAAAAGCAAAAGGAGTAACAAAGCCAATAACACGAAACATGAATATTAAAAAGTATAAAAGTTTTAAAACATAATGAAAGTTTAAGGGGTGATATGTATGTTATACGGTCAAAGAATCATCAGATTTTTACACAAAAAATACCTAAGACGGATGAATAAAATGAAACATTACACACGTCTAATCTGCTTAAAGGGATGAAATAAAAAATAACAGTGTTGTTGAAAAAATTTAATATATATTGTAGCGTTGTAGTCGATTAAACTAGAAGTCGACTACCACACTAATCTCTAATGTCTATGGTTTCACGGAGTGACAACACTTATGCAGTAGTGACCAGCTATAAATTCTAATCTCTAGTGCGCGAAGCTTCTTTTCTCGCCGCCTACTGTTGCAAGTAACTTATATAAAAACCCCTCTGTGCCAAGGGTAAGTGCTCATTGTGTCTGCCATTTTCTCTCCATCTTGCCAAATTGTAATCCTTTTATTTCGCCATAATCTGCAGCGTTTGTAAATTTATATAATTACCCGGTTGTCAAGATGGCTTCCTGCTGGAACATAACTGTGATATTTCATTGTCATCTGCTTTCCACTAGTGTTCTAAATTTGTGGAGCGTACGCAAGCCGCAGCATTGTTTTCCCGCTGTGCCATAGCAGCTACGAGCTTAAACGCCTTGCACGCGGTTACTTTTTATATAGTTGCACGCGGTATGCGCACGCTTATCTCTATTTAACCTTTGTGAACCGCCGCGATGGTGAGTTTCCCATCCATTTTCCCGGGTACTGTTCCGTGGGGCTTACGGCTGGGAGACGCACGCATCGCTGGCGCTCACGATTCCTGCACCACGCTTACGGAAGCACCCTTTTTGGATTCCAGGGTTTTTTTTCTTTCCTTCTCCTTCGTTTCTACTGCCTTGGATTTCTACTATCAACCACCTCTACGTCCGCCGCTCGACGGGTGTCACGCTGCCTCTGTGACTGTCGGCGCGCTATTGTGTGGCCTGCCCGCATAACCTCTGAGCCCGTCTGCGCGCGAGCTGCCCGCTACGGGATCTGCCCGCCGGTCTGCGTGCGTCGCGGCCTGAGCCCAGGGCAGTACCATTCTATACCTTCGACCAGTGAGGGAACCCTATGTGAACCGAACCCACCCCCCTTTTAAAATAAATGCTGTAACCTGTGGTCTTCTTTTATTATTTACTCCATCTAAACCACTACGCCACAATATATATGATTAGTAAAAAATATATAAAACAGCAATGACATGTAAATTAATTGTAACACAATTAGTACTTATCAGAATTTTACAATCACCTCAAATGTATGCTCGCAAGTATAACATTACATAACTAATATTATTTACAATCAACACAAAATTTTGAACTCCACGAAACATTATAGTAATATCATAATTTTACAATCAATACAAATTTTGTATTACACAAAAAAGTAAGAAGACTTAATTTACGATAACAATATTACTAAATTTAAAAACGAAAGTACAGTATCATATCTTAGCGTAATTTATAATTACCCCAAGCCAATGTTTCAATATTATTGTCTAAAATATGTCTTTTTGTGTAATTGTATGATAAACAAGTCTTATTTAGTTTTTGTGTAAAAATTGTGTGTTTAATCGATTTAAATCTAAGCATACGGGATCCTGCCTTTTTGCCGAAAAGATTTTGCCAAAATTTCACTACCCAAACAAATTTTAGCAACCTTTTTTATACCAATGCAATGTTTGGAATGATTTTAGTACGCACATTTTCATTTGGTCAAATTGTTACTTGGCAGAATATTATGAAGGATAATGTCATTTAGGCATTTGGTCTTTAACATTTGATTTGTTACAGCAAACAATCTTTAGACAGTAAACGTTTGGTCAAATAATTTGTTATGGCAAAATATAAAGAAAGTAAAAAATAAGGGAAACAATCCAACCGTTTTGCCGAAAAGATTTTGACAAAAACAAAATGGGTAGGTTAGGTTAAAACTATGACCTCTTACGCACGAGCCGAGCGAGCGAAGCGAGTGGTGCCGCGGTAGCGGCCGGCGAGTGCCAGAAACGACTTGCATTAATAGAAAACAGATTTGACTGATTTGATTTTGCGTTAAAACTGTTATTCCAACTGAAATATTTGATTAAACAAAAAATGTTAAAAGTACTAGTTGGTAAACAAGTTATAGTTTAAACGTTCATTCCCCAAACATTAGGTTTGCGTTACAATTTTTTGTGAATAGATTTTTTGCTAAGTAATAATTTGGCAAATGAAATTACGCGAAAAATGTTTTTGGGGAGTGAAAATATGACAAATTCCTTTCGGTCAAATAAGGGAGACCCCTAAGCATACTGCAATATTGCACTTTTTTATTAAATAGAAAAGAATTATAACTATTCGTTGTCAGCTTTTTAGTGACACTTTTATTTACCCCTTTTGCCTTCGTTATAATCTTATTCTCTACATCAAAAGCATACATTTTAGACCGTAAACCTACAAATTCTTTTATAATGAAAATATTTAAAGATTATGAAATTGTGGTTTAGCGATTAGATCTTGAGCACCTAAAGCTTTACCACGGTTCTCCCAGTGTATAACTAATTTTACGTTAACCCTTTTTTCAATATTCTCCATAGTCTTACCAAAGACTGAATTATTCATTAATTTAAAAAAATCTTTTCCAAAATCTGATTTTGTTAACGTTCTAAATTTTGTATTGAGATCTATGTACATTTTTAACCAGGGACATTGTTTAAATTTTAAAACTCTATGAACTTTAGTTAATTTTACTCCCATTTCTATGCACTGCTTTAAATTTCTGTAATGAATGACATATTTTAAATTATATAAAAAGTTTATTATCAGAGCACCATTTTTTTAAACATAATACATTTTTTAAAGCACATATAGAGCTATGATAAATACAACTATACAAATCTTCAGAATATTTATATTGATCATACAGACTTGGCAAACTAGGACAACCTTTATCTTCTAAATTAATCACATTATTATTATTTAAAATATTTTTTAACCATAACACTTTTTCAAGACCTTTAATATAAATACATTTATCTCTTAACAAATCTAAAATTAAATATTGATAATTTGAATAAGGTATAAACCCTTCACCCCAACATATCTTCCTGTTACGTTCAATCCATGCAACTTGCCGTCTTTCTTGTTTTGTCAAATCATAAAATGGAAATGGTGGCTTGATTAAAAACATCTGTAATTTGTCACTACACAATATAGCAATTTCTTTCAGCACAAATTTATTTGCTTCCGTTTTAAAGCCTTGAACGTCTACAATGGCAGTCATGATAAACGACGTACTATATTGCTCAGAGGTTTGTATTCCCAAATAGTGTTTATGGGTATTTTCATCGTTGTATGCAAGACTGGATGATTTCTGTAACAACACAGTTATCATATTAATATCAATTAGTTTACACTTAATCACAAACACCCTCACACACGTAAGGAAAAGTTCATGTAATTAAAATAGACAGAAAGAAAAGTAAGTTTATTAATAGAATAAACACTTACCTCCGTTGTCATTGATGCGAAGAATAATTACAAAATGTAGTATTGGTAGATACTGTTCGCTGATGTCGAACGAGTGTGGATTGAGTGGTGCAACTGCTTGGTCTTATATAGCACCCACAAAGGTATTTCTTATCTAAAACAAATTCCTAAGTACTACGGAACTGATAGTAACTTTGTGAGTAAACAAGCTTATCTCAAATTCCTTCGTGATGCACAGATCCTTTGTGACTCCTACAAAATCATTGCAAAGGAATGTTATTTAATATTTCCAAATCACTATAATTGAACATTCCTTGACCATTGAATAGATTCGTATCGTAATAATCTACTAATAGCAGACCATGAATACACTAGAGGTACAACAGTATCTGAAAAAGATTCACCCTAGTCTAGAAAGTAATGTTTCTGCCGCTAATAGGCTACCCATTTATACTCATGTACCAACGTATATAATATGCAATTTGGATACGAATGATTAACCAGGCTCACACTGGGTAGCATTACATATCGATACAAACGGCATCAATCAATATTTTGATTCTTATGGTCGAGCACCTACAAGATCCCATCTTGAGTTCTTAGAAAGGAATTGCAAAAGGTGGGACTGGAATGATGATAGGATCCAGAAAGATAAGATAAGATAAAATTTATTTGTACATGAGAAAAGACACGCAATACATAAGTGAAAAGAAAAACAGTAGGTTGTACAGAAAATCTAAAAATTAATGTCAGATTTCCGGCATCTAAACTAGGTACGCAGACCTGTATCTTAGGAGTCGGAGATATTTCGGCATTGGCAATAAATAATACGATCGTGACATTTCGGTTACAATATTTCTGTTGTCAACAGCAAAAGAAGGTTGTGTGTGTGTGTGTTTATGAGTGTCTGAAAGGCTTGTGTGTATATGTGTTTGTGTGAGTGGGTGTGTGTATATGCGTGCGCGGGTGACGGTGTGCTTATATGTATGAATGTGAGATAGTATGATTCCATAGGAGTATAAATAAACGACCGATACGATAAGGGGATTCCTATGTTGGATTGCAGTTTCAAAGAAACGCTTGGAGACGCGTTTCATGAACTGCTGGATAGTGGGCATCTTGAGGTCTACATGAAGAAGCTCATTTCGAACATAAAACGGGGGCCCCAGTGACTCTACTGAGGAATCGGTTTTGGAGGTGAATATGCAGCTTACACCTGAGTGATAATTTGCTGCGGGAGCTAAGAATGAAGTAGCCTACCTAGAGCGAAAGCGGCGCGAACGTTTATCCGCGGTTTAGAAAAGAGGATTGCCTGGTTTTTGTCTGGATTGACTTCGATTCTCCATTTCCGGAACCACTTCGCCAGACTGTTTGCGGAAGTTTGGAGAGTGCGAGCGATGGCATCGGGTTTCAGATCGGTATAATAGATAGCTGTATCGTCGGCAAATAGGGCTTGCTGGGTACTTTTATGCTTGGGGATATCGTTAGTGAATAGCGTGATAACGAGAGTTGGTATAGCTTATAGATTAAGCCATTGTGCTAGACTTTGTCGAACGCTTTCGCTCCCGTTATTGCGCCCCGTTGGAAGCCGGCGCTGACGTGTTCTATGATGCGGTGGACTTGTTGGATACATGAGTTTTTGGTTCTAAATTCGAACTGCTCATTGGGTATTAGACTCTTTGCTTCGGCAAAATCTTTGAGCCGCTTATATATAAACCTTTATTTGTGAATGAGGAATGTGTTTTATTGATTCTGTTTTGATGATTCCGAATAGTAAGTAAGCAATCGTTTATGAACAATAAAAGTATACAATAGAAACGCCAATGCAATCCTAATGAGGGTGCGCGGGCGGACGCACGGACAATAGATAAGAAAAGGCGAACAATGAAAGTCGATAATGAGGGTTCGGGTGTCACCGGAAATGAAACAGATTGTTGTTAATTGATTTCTGTATCTCCGGAACCATGCATCCTACGCGAAAACGGATTGCAGAATCGTGATCAGCGGACCCCAAAACCTTTTTTTTTTTTTTTTTTTTTTTTTTTTTTTTTTTAGTTTTGAAACGCCCTGGACCGCGATTGCGCCAGAAGCGGTGGTGCGCCAGAACCGGTGAGCCACGGGATTGGTGCGCCAGAACCGGCAAATCACTACTACTTGCCGGATATCACTTCTATTTGTTATAACAATATACAAAAATGACACCAGAATTGATTCTGCACAAAAACGAAGGAATTATAATTTTTTTACGAAAATTTTGTATGGAGCTAGTATGAAAAATCGAAATATCTCTGAAACGGCAGCGATAACCGTAATATCCTTATAGGAGGTTTTAGTACTAATTATTTATGATTTTTTGACATACGTTACATAATGGTTGTAGATGCCTTTGTTTTTTTTTAAATCGTCAAAATATTTTTATTTATTTTTACATATTAAACGTTCCTTTTAGTGTTTAAGTTGAAGAATTCAGAGCTTTAACAACTCTTAACATAAAATAGCATCACCCCTATAGACCTGAAGGACTAGACAGAGGTGTGTAGTATCTTGTTGATCTTGTAAGATTTCCAACAATACCAAATAGTTGAATATCAGTGTCAAAGTGCCCATGCTGTCGCTTCTTTTAGAAAGATAGGGGAATGAAATTGTTAATTGATCATACCCTAAAAGTATGATTACAACATAACCGGACACATAATAATATCGACACAAAAGGAATTTTAAAACCTTGCATACGTTCAAAATACAAAATAACATATTGTGTAGTCATCTAATGAGTCTGATGACAAGTAATTAAGTAATTAGAATGATGGTTGTAGTCTTCTGATTCTAATGAGCCTATTAAGTGATTAAATGATTTGAAATATCTCGCAACAATACCAACTAAGAACTGCATTCACCTTTTTATAATTAGTGAGCTAATGTGATTTGCTAATGTTGATTAGTTCTACTATGAGTTCTACGAAATGTTTTTGACGATTATAAATTTTTATTATCATATCTTTTATAACTTTAATGAGGGTAGTTAACTAATTATTGACTTTATACAATAAAAGGGCTATAATTTTGTTCCATAATTTAGATTGTTCACAACCGTGTAACTGCTAACACTAAAACTATTTGCTTTGCGACTACAAAATCTTAGAATGGAAAGTTTAATCACCAACTTAGATTTGTTTGTTCTTCTAAAAAGTGAGTGTCCTTCATTTAATCATGAAGTATTGTTTAGTGCAATTGTGTCCCGCATAGGCGATTGCCTTTCTGCCGAAGATCAAGTAACTCTCAAAGAATTTTGCCGGAGATTCACGCGAGCTGCTTTAAACAGGTGGCAGAAATCTAAACGATTCTTTGATAAGTTTAGAAATACGTACGGAGAGTGGTTGCAAGCAAATATTGATTGGCCGAGTTGCGTGCTGTAACGATACCTTCTACTTCTCCAATAAAAGAGGGTAAAATAGATGTACCATTAAATTTAATGTAGTATTAATAAACAGTATTTTATAAAAACCTGCCTACCTATCTACCTATCCTAGAAACCGGCCTACCTACCTATCTGACACACTCTCAGGAGAGAAGAGGAGGAGGTTTAGAGTATAGTACTAGCGGGACGGCTTGGCAGGCCACTCCAGGATCGCCTTCTCCTCCACGATGTCTTCGTCGTACAGCAGCTCGAGCAAGGCGGTCTGGCAGTAGGCTCCCAACAAGGCGTCTGGGCAGCAGGCTCTCAGCAAGGCGTCAGGGCAGCAGGCTCCCAGCAAGGCGTCAGGGCAGCAGGATCTCAGCAAGGCGTCAGGGCAGCAGGCTCTCCCAGCAAGGCGTCAGGGCAGCAGGCTCCCAACAAGGCGTCAAGGCAGCAGGCTCCCAACAAGGAGTCAGGGCAGCGGGTACTGCACTTCCTCTTCCATCACTCTTCGTCAAAACTCGTCGAGAACTAAACTCTTCAAAAACTGGTCAAAGACTGAACTCCCGGAGATGGCCCCCAGCGCCTTTTATACCCAGCTCAGCGTTCAAAATCCATTCCATTCTCATTCTGTACCAGAATTCAAATTGTAGAGTCCAAAATAGTCCATCTTGCCAGTTATTTGATCAGCCAGTTATATTCGAGCATAATTTATTAAACCTCTTCGATAAAATCTGAGAGTGTGTTTTAGAAATTTATAATTATAATTTAAAATGCCGTTAATCAGTAGACAACCACAATATAATATACAATATTAAGCTAGTCCTATCGATAAAAGTGAATAACAATTATATAATAAAAGTATGAACAACCTTTTTAGTCTATTAGCCATTCAGTGACTACAAAGAAGAAGAAATTACAGTTTGTCAGCCTTGACGTAAAAAGTGTCATGACAAGAAAATATTTGTTTTGATGGATGAATTATGGATTATGATTACAAAGAAAACGTAAGTTATTTGGTATTTGTAATAACAAATACTATAGTGCAAACTTTAATAAATCAAGAACCAACTGTTGATGAGATACCAAGAGCACGCTCAGTCTCTCCAGAACCTTCGACATCATCGACTGTTGGAACAATGACAAAAAGGTCCCGAAAACCATTCAAAGATCTGGGAAGCAAACAGAAAAAGAGAAGATCTAGTGAGCACATAGGCGAGGATTCCTGTGAATTGGCATATGCAGCTGCAGCACGTTTAAAAGAAGAAGGTTATGAAGATATCGCATCTGTAATCAATTATATGATCAAAAATCCAGAAGCTGCCGTTAAAATCAAGGAAAGCATTAAGAAAACAGTAATATTTACACCAGAGAAAGCACTTGGATTGCTTCTTTCACTTAAGCTTTCAAAGTGGCAATATATTACGTTGCGAGAGACTGCCATTCGGGAAGGTGCTAAGGATATTTACCCATCCTACTATAAACTGCAACAAACTAAGCTTGCATGCTACCCTCCTAATCAATCAGTATCAGTTACGGATTCATCAGCTAGAATTACACTTCAAGCTTTACTTGACATCACGGTGAAGCGGATTCTTCAAAGTCTTTCTGATAATGTGGAAAATAAGCAGTTAAAGCTGATATCGAAGTGGGGATTTGATGGTGCTTCCAATCAAAGCCGATACAAGCAGAAAATGGACGGCGAGCATGATGATTCAAGCATTTTCATGACCTCCTTGGTGCCACTGAAACTGACAGATGGAGATAATACTATATGGACAAACCCGAAACCATGCTCAACTTTTTATTGTCGTCCGGTTCAGTTCACTTTTGTAAAAGAAAGCCATGCAGTTGTCATTGATAACAAAAGAAAAATGGATGAGGAAATTGAGGCCCTTAACCCCACAGAGTGCATTAATAGTAACAGGGTGACTCATAAACTAATGATGACAATGATCGACGCAAAAGTCTGCACGTACCTTTCTGAAGCTAGATCAAATGCATCATGCTACCTGTGCTTAGCAAAACCAACAGAAATGAACCACTTAGATGCTGTAACATCAAAAACTGTGTGTTCTGACATATATGAATTTGGCCTATCATCCCTACATGCCCGTATAAATTGCATGGAATGTCTGTTACACATTGCGTACAGACTTGACTTCAAACAGTGGGCAGCAAGAAGTAATGAGCATAAAGATATGTTACAAAACAGAAAAAAAAACATTCAAAATAAATTTAAAGAGGAGCTCAATCTGTTAATTGATATAGTAAAACAAGGCTCGGGAACTACCAATGACGGGAATACCGCAAGGAAGTTTTTCGAGTTTCCCAATAAAACTGCAGCTATTACTGGGTTGGATCAAAACCTGATAAAAAGATTTGCTGTTATTTTGCAAGCAATAACATCTGGTGAGAAGATCGATGTCATCAAATTTAAAGATTTTGCTCGCAAAACAGCAGAAAAGTACGTGGAATTATACGACTGGTACTACATGTCATCAACCGTACATAAACTATTAATACACGGAGCTGACATAATCGAAAAAAATGATATTGTCCCGATTGGGACTCTCTCGGAAGAAGCCTCAGAGTCTCGAAACAAAGATTTTAGGAGGTTCCGGGAACATCATTCGCGGAAAAGAAGCAGGCAAGATTCTAATCAAGATATCCTAAATATGCTTGTTGTTTCTTCGGATCCTTTTCTAAGTGCACAAAGGCCGAAGTTAGATGCCAAAAGGAAGACAACCTTTTTTGCTGAAACTCTCGACCTAATACAGTTTCCGGAAACTGAGTTCGAGTTTGTAGGTATATCCGATCTGGATTCTGACTCGGAATTGGAGTCCGACAACGAAAGTTGTAAAGAAAATTTGTAAAATTTAATTATTTTTCTTTATGTTCTTTTGTTATTTATGTTAGTTTATTGTACCAATATGTTTAGTTAATAATTTCATAAATTATAGCTTCAAATATGTATTTTGTATAATTGAATTTATTAGATATTATTTTTGTTACTTCTGTTTTATTTAAATTACCTATCAATAAAAAGTTTATATACAGTCTTTTTTTTTTCACATATTCTTAATATTTGGGGAAAAAGCATGCTTCCTAACGATGTTCTTAACTTTGACACAGTTCATGGATCGTTTTGAACAGTTTCATATGTTAAAATAAATAATGTTAGTACTATAATCCCCTTTTATTATGTGTCCGGTTATGTTGTAATCATACTCACGGTGCTATAACTTAGAACAAAAGTGACGAAATGATAACCGACTAGTTTAGGTAGGGTTCTGCTTTTGGAGATATCCTACTCAATTCAATTGATTTTTAATTTATTCGTATAGCAATATGCAACGTTTAAGTTACGTATTTATAGATGGCACTTTTCTCAAATTATTTACACATTTAGCTTAAACTTGTTCTCCGTTTTACTCAGATATTCTAAATTATCTTTAACTAATAATCATTTTATTTTATATAAATTAAAATATTAGGGATATTAGGACACCTTTTAAATTTTACACCTCTTATAATATATTAACACACGTATCTTCAAATTAATAAAATCCTCTAATTACGCAATCCTATTTTTTCTTTAACAATATTTAATTTTAAACTAAAATGTTAACGAAACTTGCGTAAATGCAGTGATGCCAGATTGGAGGGAATCCCCCCAAATTTGGGGGGTTTTTAAAGTAATGAGGGGAGAATTGGGGGCAATATTTTTGGGAGAATATTTGGTAAGCGAAAACTGGGTGCGGAGGAAATTGGGGGATTTTTATTAACACAATCTGGGAAAAGCCGCGGCTAGCCGTAGTGATTATAAAATATATTATCTGAACGCATCAATCACTAATAGATCGATGTCTGAACGCGATTAAACCACTAACTAATCTGTGAAAGCACACACGAAAACAAAATGCTGCGCACGATGATAGCCGAGTGGCTCCGAAGTCGCCGCGCGGGGTGCGTGAATGATGTCGACTTAGTGGTGCAAGAATGGAATGATTTGCATCGTACAACTTGGAAGTCCATGCAACATACCGAAGAGTTCTGGGTTGAAGTTTATAATTTCAAAAATGCAGTTGGTGATAGAACATACCCGTGGAAATGTTAGCAAATTGGCACTAGGAATTTTGTCGTTACTTTTTTCCATCGCAGTTGCGGGAAGAGCCTTCTCTCAAGTAGCTATTATTAAAGACAAACGTCAAAACAGATTGGCCATTAACACTGCCGAATCCATATTGAGAACAAGATATACATTGCTAGAAGGATGTGTTCATTTTCAACCCAGTTCAAAGATGCTAAACAGGTTTAACTCAGAAAAAATGTACGGACTGCAACCAACGCGAGTGAAGAGGCTAATTTAGTCATGGACGCTATTGCTGAAATTGTATAAAATTGTATCATTAATAAAAAAGAATGGCCATTTGTTGGGTTTTTTTTTTTCAATCTTAAATTTTAGGGGGATTTCGGGGAAGGTTTGGGGAGAACGCGAGACGGTCGCCTGGCAACACTGCGTAAATGTCAAAGGATTGAAAAAAGTCAAATAATTTGTCAAATAATAAGTCAATAAGTGCAAATAATTCAAGAAATTTAAGATATAATATATTCTTATGTAATTGGTGTGTACCTAAGGATACTTCTAAGTTATTGTGTGGATCACGAAACGATTATAGACTTAATATGGAAGATAAAATTCAGATGGCCATCAAATATTGTAACAGAAGATTTTAATAAAGTATTTGGTGTTGTAATTATATTATTTTATTGTAAATCAACATAAATTACTAAGTACTAAATAAAAAGGAATTAAATACGATGGTCTATGCAGTGGTACCCTGATTTGTAGGTAGCTATATGTATATATATACACTTCTGGACACATCTATTGGCCCACCTTGTATTTTCAGTTTCGTTTGGTCCTAGCTAAAATTTTATATTAGGTCGAGCAAAAAGTTTTTATGCAGTTTTGAACCTGGCACATTCACAATTTCATTCAATAGTCTTTTTTTGAATTTCGAACACAGAATTTAAAGAAACAAAAGACAATTTGGAGCCTGTTTGTTGATATCAAACAATCGAATACTAAGAAAACTTGGTTTTATTGGTTTACTTGGATTTAATTCTTGAAAAAGTGATTGATATCTTTGCTTTTGCAACAAACATTACTTATTCTTAACATTAAGGTGAGGTTCTATCAATAATCTATGGATACTTCACCTGAAGTCGCCGCCCAAGCTGTGGCACTTATTCAGGCCGGACACAGCCAAAGAAACGTGAGTGCTCAACTTAATTTAAGTCGATCTGCGGTCCGAAATGTTTATCGGAGGTACCTAGAGACTGGCGGCTTTGTTCGTCGCCAAGGAAGGCCACGATCTCGGGTCACAACTGAAAGGCAGGATCGATTCATCGTGACGACCAGCTTGAGAAATCGTCACCTTACCTCCATTGAGATACAAAACCAACTTCGCGACTTCCACGGAGTATCTGTGAGCGCTCGAATTGTTCGGAGAAGGTTAAAAGAACGTGATATGGTACCACACAAGCCAGCTAATGGGCCCAAACTAAAGCGAGCCCACCGAACAGCGCGCCTTCATTTCGCACGCAGTCATTTAAATTGGACACAGCAAGATTGGAGCCGTGTACTCTTTTCTGATGAGTCTAAAATTGTGTTACATGGCAATGATGGAAGGAAGAAGGTCTACCGGCGTAAGGGAGAGCGTTTCGCACAATGCTGCTTTGAAGAGAGGGTTGCTTATGGCGGTGGCTCATGGACTGCCTGGGGCGGTATATCCGCGAGCGGCAAAACTCAACTTGAGGTTGTTACAGCACCACGGCTGCCAACATTAAATGCTGAAAGATACATTCGTGAGTGCTTAGAACCTCACGTGATACCATACGCGGACTATGTGGGCCCAAATTTCCTTTTTATGCATGATAATGCAAGAGCCCATGCGGCCGGCATCGTCAGGGAATATCTTCGGGATGTGAACATCACAGTTATGGACTGGCCAGCCAGAAGCCCAGACATGAACCCCATTGAGCACATGTGGGACGAGCTAAAAAGGCGTGTTAGGGCTCGTCAGCCAGTTGCCCAGACGATGCAGGAGTTGAAAACTGCCATAGAAGAGGAATGGGAGATGATCCCTCAAAATTTCATAGAGCGGTTGATAAACTCTATGCCTAATCGTATGAGAGCTGTGGTAGATGCCCATGGAGGCAACACGCGTTATTAAATTAAACCTTTATTTGATAAAACATGTTTTTTATTCAAAAATTAATTGCCTTTAACAAGGCGCATATCCGACTTGTTAGGCGTAGGTCCATGTCGTATGGTATTCTGAATTCAAATTTAAAACTATACGATCGAAAAAGATGGTAAAATGTATCAGGTTTAAAACTGCATCAACAGTTTTTGTTCAATCTAGCAATCATATTTCGGTAGGGGCCATCGAAACCTAAACTCTAAGGTGGGCCAATAGATGTGTCCAGAAGTGTATATGCTTCATCCATTGTTGTTGTTACTTATTCTCAGAGGGCGCCCTGAAATCTTCGAGTGACGGCTCTATCTCAGTATATAAAAATGTACTCTGTGATCATACTTTTAGGGTATGATCAATTAACAATTTCATTCCCCTATCTTTCAAAAAGAAGCGACAGCATGGGCACTTTGACACTGATATTCAACTATTTGGTATTGTTGGAAATCTTACAAGATCAACAAGACACTACACACCTCTGTCTAGTCCTTCAGGTCTATAGGGGTGATGCTATTTTATGATAAGAGTTGTTAAAGCTCTGAATTCTTCAACTTAAACACTAAAAGGAACGTTTAAATATGTAAAAATAAATAAAAATATTTTGACGATTTTTTAAAAAAAAAAGGCATCTACAACCATTATGTAACGTATGTCAAAAAATCATAAATAATTAGTACTATAACCCCCTATAAGGATATTACGGTTATCGCTGCCGTTTTAGAGATATTTCGATTTTTCATACTAGCTCCATACAAAATTTTCGTAAAAAAATTATAATTCCTTCGTTTCTGTGCAGAATCAATTCTGGTGTCATTTTTGTATATTGTTATAACTAATAGAAGTGATATCCGGCAAAAAAACTCGCACTTGCAAAATAAAATGCCTAAGTCTATGAAAGCCGATTTTCAGCCCACCGTGTGACGCCCCAATCGCGCACTCGGATTGAGGCTACATAACACCCCGCGTCTCGCTGACAACCGCCAACACCTAAAAATCGACTTCTGCGCATCTAACGACTCTTGCCAAGTTACGTGCTGGGCACTATACATACTTATAGATAAATTGTTATTATAATAATTATAAACTTTTCTACAGGAAACTATGCTCCGTCGTAACCCAGACATAGTAATAGCCACACCGGGTCGTCTGATCGATCACATCAGGAACACGCCGTCGTTTGGACTGCACTCCATTGAAGTATTAGTACTGGATGAAGCTGACAGGTAAAACAATGTCTACTGCAAAGTGGTGGCTTTACTATTTGTTTACTGTTCACAACTAAGGGTGCCGCGTCTAAGAGTATTTAAGTGGGGTGTATGAAAGGAGCCTCCCCGAGCAACGTATCTACTGAGCCACTATACATCCGGCGTACCCTGGGCAGCCAGCGATTCTCGACGTTGACTGGCTAATCTTTCCACCACGTCGGCAAGATTTGCCATCAACACATTAAGAAGTTGTGTGTGGGTAGTTTTAGTCAGTTAAAGTCTGACAGAAACCCTCGCCTTCTCCAAGACGGAGGAAATCCGTGAGAATTTCCACTTCGAGAAAAAAGACAAAGTTCACAGCCGCCTATGCTCATCTATAATGCCATAGCCGTTGCATGTCTGTTACTAAAGCTAAACAAATATAAACTTTTTTTGAGACACCTTGTATTTAAACAATTTTAAATTTTTAAATATGTTGGGAAGTATAAGTCCTGCTTACTTCATTGCATTTCTCAATCGATTGCGAGTTAAATTTTAGCCCGATATACCTTATAAAACATTCCCTTATTCTTCTCTCTCTTTATCAAAGGATGCTAGACGAGTACTTCGCGGAGCAGATGAAAGAGATCATCCGGCAGTGCTCTCCCAAGCGGCAGAGCATGCTGTTCTCAGCCACCATGAGCGAGCAGGTCAGGGACCTGGCTGCCGTGTCGCTGAAGAAGCCCGTCAAGCTGTTCGTGGACTCCAATAAGGATGTCGCTTTTAATTTACGCCAAGAGTTTGTGAGGTTAGTCACTAGTAACCATTGAATGCCACTACGTGTTAAAGGCGGCAGAATGTACATATTTTTGTCGCCACATATCAACATCTGCTTGCTTTTTCATCAGAACTCTCAGGGATATATTGTCTACTGCCCAACTTCGTACCGACTATTTTGCTCTCGTTGAATCTAAACGTAGCTATAGCACTAAGTATATTTTGCGGAAACAGCTATAAATATAATGTTAAGGCAGCCTTTACTATACAAAAGCGAGCATTAGGAACCTGCTTCGTTTAAACCAAACAGAGTCATGTAAGGACCATTTTACTAAGAATTCTAACGGTACCGTGTCTTTAGTTCTCATTATTTTAGTTCTCATAACTCATTTTAATAAAAACTTAAACGAGTTTGAAACAGTCGACGTAAGAAAAAATCGTCGCCTTAGAGTGAAAACCTCGGGAGTACATTTTTGTCCATTTTTTTTTTTATTGCGTTTCCAGAAAGCAATCCTAGCAACGCACATCCTGATCTCACTAATATGTTCATTCTATACTCGAAACGCTATCTATGAAAGTAAATGAGAACCTCGTAAACACTCGCATCGCATCGTCATTTTAGCGTAATCAGGCCATGGATTATGCATTTCTGAACTGTTCGATATTATGTATACTTAATATTTTTCATATTATATATAACTTCCAACAGTTCTGGATATAAAAACGGGTTAAATTTACATATAAATTAATAATAAAAAACATAAAAGAAACCGTACAAAAATTTTATAGCACGCAGATTTTTCTTCCTCCTGAAAAGTTACTCCTTTTTCACTTACGAGGTTTTCACTCTAAGGCGTCGAAATGGAGTAGATACTGGCAGAAAAGATCTTCCTACTATTCTGCAGGTCTGTCAATCTGTTCAACAAATTACCAGCGGAATTAAAGAATATTCCTATTGTGAACATGTTTAAAAATAAACTCAGGGCTTTGTTAATCAATAAAGCCTATTACAGCATTGACAAATATTGTAATGACAGAAAATCTTATAACTAGTATTAAATTAAATTTAAATATATGTGTAACTATCTTTTTTATATTTTTTATAATTCCTGCTGTTTATATTAAAATTTTGACATTAATCGTGTTTATGTAGCATTATCTGCTAGGGAAATGTTGCTGTTCTGTTATAATATTTTTTATTACTTATTTATGTGTACTTACTGTGTAAATATTTCAACACAAATGTATTTTTGTTCTAAAGAACTTGAACTTTTTAACTATATCGAGGTCGGTTTCCAGACTAACTGGATGCAGCTGAGTACTAGTGCTTTATTTGGAACAACTGCCTATCCGAGCAGTAGCTAGTAACTCGATACCTCGGCTCTTGAATGGTGTCAGATTTTCTGACTACCCGTTACCAGTTTCTAAGCTGCTATTCACGTTGACTCGCGGGCGCGAAATATGAAACATATGGAGTAATATCCAAGTGTTCACGTACGAAACGCACGTGCGGTCTAAGTAGCGGGCAAGCTAGCGAATAGCGCGCGCGACGCTCGCGGCTATATCAGACGCGTGAGTTGTTTGTGTGTGTTCACGTCGAACTAGCGGCGAAGCACGCGATTCACTCGTGACGTCAGGTAAGTTCAACCAGTATGAACTTGTCGCTAGAAACGGTAGCAAGTTTTCATCATGTTTGTCAATACAGAAGAGTTTATTAGTGCTGTTCAGGCTAGAACTCCGATTTGGCAAAGTAAACACAGGCATTATATGAACAGAAATATTCTCAATAAGTTATGGAAGGAAATTTCGGAATGATAAAAAGGATGTTCTCCCAAATTACTATATAAAGTATGAAATTCACCATACCGTTCTCATTCTTTATTAATTTCGTGCACACCAATTCTACTTTTTATCATCTCCCACTTTAGGTATGAATTTTCGGTTAAAAATAAAAGATCGTCGTCCATGTTTACAACCCCTGACAACACGTCACACTCGCGCAAACGCCTGGCGGCCAATGTGAACACGAACTCGCCACGTCTCCGCGCCCGCACCCGCCGCCGCGCCCGCGCTTTCCTACGTGAACAAGTACTAAGATGTATACAGCCGGGACCAACGGCCTAACATGCTTTCCGAGGCAAGAAGGACCCTCGATATTTTAAGGTGGTCACCTATTCACGGACGGAACTCGTCAAGCGTTGCTTACCCTTGTAGATCCAACAATGCGGCAAATCTCAAATGTGCCAACTCTGTCCGAAGAGAATCGCCACTCGTCGGCAATTTTCGGAAGACATCGATACGATAAAATACTGTGGTTATGTATGAGTGTTACCGCGAGACGAAACTTTCGTTTGTCGTTCAACAATACAGTCGAATTTAATTCTTATGTCGTTAACAATAAACCTTATTTCATGAATCTCCCTGCAGATTCCTCTTTTGAACATACTAATTTGAACCTTAAGTCCTAAACAACAAGACACATTTCAGGATACGACGAGAACGCGAGTGCGACCGAGAAGCCATGCTGGCGGCTCTAGTATGTCGTACGTTCAGAGACAGAGCCGTAATCTTCGTGCAGACTAAGAAGCAAGCGCATAGGTTGCACGTGGCTTTGGGATTACTAGGAGTTAAGGTAATTCGTTTTTAATTTATTCGATTTTAAACCTAAACCTGAAACTCCGTATTTTGTTGGTTGTATGAGCTGTGTCCGCCATTAAAGCCTATGCTCCCAAATATACTGTGTACTTGCGAAACTAACCTGTGCCAACAAGAAAAAATTGGCCAAGTGCGAGTCGGACTCGCCCATGAAGGGTTCCGTAGTAACTATAATAAATATAATATACTTACTATATTTATTTGAAAAAATATAAAAAAAACCTTAAAAAGTTCTTAAAACTAGCTTATTTACAATTTTTACAACTACGCCAAATAACTTTGTTTTTCATAGTATTTGTATGAATTACAAAGTTATATTTGCGGTTTTATAAAATATACTGTATCTCAAAAACTGCTGACTCGATCTCGTTCAAACCAATTTTGGTTGAAAGGTTACATTAAGATCTACAACATATGTTTTTTTTAGATTTTTCACTTCATTATTATAGAAGTTAGAGGGGGGGGGACACATTTTACCACTTTGGAAGCGTATATCTTTTAAACGATTAACTTTATGAAAAAGTCATTTTAGAAACCTTAATGTCATTTTTAAAGACCTGTCTATAGATACCACAAACATGACAGAAACATGTTCTACTTTTAGGTAGCGGAACTCCATGGCGCATTAAACCAGCCCCAGCGGCTGGACTCTCTAAAACGTTTCAAGGAAGAGCAAGTCGATGTACTGGTGGCGACCGACGTAGCAGCTCGTGGGTTGGACATACCCGGCGTCAAGACCGTGCTTAACTTCACGCTGCCCGCCACGCTCGAGCATTATATACACAGGGTGAGTAGCTATCTGCCGGGGTTGCGGAAATGTTCAAACTAGATACCACGGCCCTGGAAGGTAAGGGCAGCTGAAGGAACAGAGTGGGTTTTTAGTCAGTAGAAGTCTGACACAAAAATAAAGGGTGAGTAGTTATGTAGCGGTATGATGTACAGTATGGGAACGAATAAATTGAAACTGGCAATACTCAACATAATTAACACCTTTTTATAAGGGAGCAACACTGAAATTGTTATGTACGTATATACAACCTGTTTTTCTCTCAAACCAATCATTCATATTTAAAGATACGAAAATGCGACATTGTCATATTTCAGTTAAGGGGTTTTACATTCATAATCATGACCTTGTCGAATTATTTTGTATGAAATAAGAAAACAAAAAAAGATAATTGAGAAATAATTATTACGCCTGTTGATTATTCACTTTTGTCAGACCTCAAAGTTATACGTAACAGGACATACAGAGTGACAGGGAATTCCACTCCTTAGCTGTACGCACAATGAAAGTACAGGGTGTTTTTTTTAGAGGTGGAGAACTTTAAATTGAAACTTGAAATTAATCGTTCGTCAAACGTTTCTTTCAGTAAATTAATTAATCATTGTATCGTGCGCTGTGTGGCATGTGTCACCGTCCTGCTGAAACCAAATGTCTGCCACATTAAAGCCATCCAAATGGGGCACAAAAAGTTTGTTATCAACTTTCTGTATCGCTCACCCGTTCATGCGATTTGACGCCTTTACATTATTTTCTCAGGGGATATGTAAAGTGGGATGTCTACGCCGATAAATCTGAAACAATTGAGCACTGAGAACCCACATTCGACACGTCATTGGTAAAATACAGCCCGATTTACTGAGAAGAGTATGTGAAAATTGGACATTCTGATTACGCCATGAACGCGTGAGTTGCGGCGGCCACATGCCCGAAATTATATTCAAATATTAATGTCAGAAAATCATCTCTCAAATAAAGCCAATTTAATGCATATTATAACCACTAAAAAAAACACCCGTTATTTGCAAAACGTTTTGCTATTTTGCTTTTCCATAGATTATAATAAGAGTAAAATAAAACCTGCCAGTTAAAATAGTTTAATTGGCGGGTGTTTTTTCATCTCCCTACTGTTAATAAACCTTATTGCCTTATCAGCTAATTAACAATCATCTTTCGTTAACAGGTAGGTAGGACGGCTCGTGCAGGTCGAGCCGGTGTATCAGTGTCCCTGGCAGGTGAGGCGGAGCGCCTGCTAGTGAAGGCGATCGTGAAGCGGGCGCGCAGACCTGTGAAGTCTCGACAAGTACCGCCCGACATTGTTGCCAAGTACAGAGACAGGTTGGCGAGACTGGAGCCCGAGATCGGTGAGTACCCTTCTGAACTCTGCCGGCTTATCGACGCCTTAGAGTGAAAAAGGAGTAACTTTCAGGAGGAAGGAAAATCTGCGTGCTATAAAATTTTTGTACGGTTTCTTTTATGTTTTTTTTTTTATTAATTTAAATGTAAATTTAACCCGTTTTTATATCCAGAACTGTTCGATATTATGTATAATATGAAAAATATTATGCATAATATCGAACAGTTGAGAAATGCATAATCCATGGCCTGATTACGCTAAACTGACGATGCGATGCGAGTGTTTACGAGGTTCTCACTTACTTTCATAGATAGCGTTTCGAGTATCGAATGAACATATTAGTGAGATCAGGATGTGCGTTGCTAGGATTGCTTTCTGGAAACGCAAAAAAAAATTGGACAAAAATGTACTCCCGAAGTTTTCACTCTAAGGCGACGTTATATGTTCCGTGACCTTTCAGTCTTTAAAGTAGGAGTGAACAGGCATAAAAATAAGGAGGAAGATTACATATTGTGGCTCATATAAATATTTACAACACTGGACAGGCTATGTGCTGTGTCCAGCTGTACTAGTGACGCCGGTATATGTGTCTAGGTTGTGTTACTTTACACAGGGCGGGAGATTGTAGAGTACATCAGGATCTAGATCAAGTTCTCGTTGAGAGTCGGGGAGAAACTATTAATAATGTTTACATATTTCAATCGACACGAAAATCGTCAACCTAATGTATAAAAAAAAATGTAATGAATTAATGAGAAAAATCCCTAAAATTGGCTTTATTTGCGTACGCCTTGTGTTGACTTCCAGCTTCAAAGCCAAATTTAATAAATTGAACAGGCGGCTAACCTACCGCTGTTTTCAACACTGCACTGCGAGCCTAAAAGCTATAGTGTAGGAGCCAGATTTGAAGTGTGTTGAAAAATAATTTGAAAGTGGATAACAATAGAGTTTGGTTATTTAAGTTCGTACCAGAAAGAACAAAGCTACGCGCTTAGAGAGTAACATAAGTGGACCCGTAAGCCTTTGTATCATAATTCCCAGATAGTTACGTATCACACATATTCGGGCTTGAATGATTTCATTTTGTCAATCCTACCGTAATCGTTGCGTGTTTTACGTTATCAAGCAGACTGGTTTTCAAACGTACAATAATGAGTTCCGGGTGTTGATGGGGCTGCCCCGCTTCTGTAGCGCATCAGGGATGTTTGCTGAAGCTCGCGTCTTTATGCGACTATGCGAAAACGATGCCTTTCCCTGGTGCGCCGGGTGCGGGCCAGCCCCAACTTAATCCTACATTGTGTGGCGAGCAGGCTTCACTGTGTGTAAGTTTTGCCGATAAGGTGGTTTTATGTGTGTGTGGTCAGAAGGTTTGGCAAATTAAAGAGCGTGTTCTCAGTTAAAGGTTTACTGAACGACTGACACAAAGATTACAATAGTATAATACAGTGGTTGAGCTTAGAGTTAACTTACGAGCTACGTCATACATGGCCTAAGACTAAAGATGTATAAAAAGTAGTATGCCTACGCTACAAAGTGAATCGCTGCTGCAAGCTCTCCACGTCAGTGTTGAGCTTGTAGCTACTAGTCACGAACCATGAACCTTGTAAGTTAGGTTAAGTACTAAAATAGGATTAAGAATGATTGTTAATAATAATAACCAATTGAGTTTTGTTACTTTGAAAAAATGAATTGATTTAAATTGATCAGATTTAAAAATAAAATAAATTAATCAGCAAAACAACAAAACATTTCTCTTACAGGCATCATACATTTAGTACATTGTGTATTAAGGGTGGTAAGTAAGGAATTACGATCGAGGCTCTAGTAGAAGTAGACTGTACATCATTAATTGTTTTTGCTGCATGGATAATATCTGGCGGTGTTGCATTTAAATCGCACTCATCGGACGACGCTGACGACATTTTTTATAACTTTTTTACTTGTCTTCAAATACAAAAGGTAAATAATTATGAATTTTAGCTTTAATACAAAAGTCAGCACAACTATTATTACGTAACGTACGAAATGAGAACTTTTTTTAAGCGGATACCGGGCTTTATGCCCACACCACAGATTATACAAATGTTTCGTTCAGAAACGTTAAGGGCAAATACTTACGTAGGTATAGTGCCATGACGGAGTGAAAAAAATAAAAATAATTTCGACGGTTTGATACAAAAAGTATTAAAATCGATTATTAGGAACATTACTTGAGTATTTAAGTAACATGTAGCGCGATTGCAATGACATTCCTGTTTAGATAACATTTTAAGAATATTTTTCCATCGCGCGTAAACTCCTTGCTTGAACTTGCATGACCTGTGTGCTGTGCTATAAATTTAAAAAAAATTACTTACCGACCTTGGGTTTCATGACAAAAAGAAAGCCCGAGGGTTTTATATGGGGCATTACGGCCAAGTTAACCTGTATGTTTAGATACTGTTTACGTGCAAGTGTGATGAAATATAAATTTATTACTATTTTCCACTTTCTCCAGCCGCGATCCTCGACGAAGAATACGCAGAGAAGCAAATGAACAAAATGGAAAAGCAGACAGCGAAGCTTGAGGGTGCCATCAAAACTGAAGGCGCCGAGCTGGTGGGGCCCAAGATAGAGCTCAAGCGCCAGAGGGAATGGTTCCAGACGCCACGGGAGAAGAGAGAAGAGAAAGAGAGGCTGGCGTTGACTAAGCACCCTGATAAAGGTAGATTATTTTATTTATTTACTAGCTTTTGTCCGTGACTTCGTTCGCGTGGGAGCGTTTTCCCGTGTAAATCATGATCCCATGGGTATTCCGGGATAAAACTTAGCCTAATTGTTGCCCTATAACCTCTTCTATAATCTCGTTTCAGAGATAACAAAGACATTTATCAGCCAAAAATGTTTGTGTTTTAGTTGTTTGTAAATAACTGTAAGACACACAAAAACACACATTTTAAAATCCCAAACAGATGTGTATATGATTTGATTCAGCAACATTTTTTTTTAACTCTCAAAATTTCAACACTGGGTACTTTGCTCCATAGTTTAAAAACTATAATATGCTTAACTCAAAACTAGAGTCATAAATGACAACTAAGTAATACAATCAATATCTATGTCCAATCGTGAATTTGACAGCCTGGTAAAAATTATGCAATTATTTCTTAACTGAATATCAGACATAAAAATTCATCGTCATCATCATGAAATTTGACGTCTCAAAACTAACTTTAATAATAATAATTTTATTATCAGGAATCTAGAATCTAACTATAATCTATAAATGTAGAATCAGCCAATAAACAGAATTCAGAAAATAATCTAATGCTATAACTATCCTCTAGCTTCTGCCACTCTTTCGCTCGTGTGAAAGTCGAAACTGGCCCTTAAGAATGTCCCTTTCACTGCAGGTAAGCAAAAGAAAGGCGGACGAGCCAAGAAGCGAAAACATGATGACGACGATGATTCCGGCGACGATGGTGGACGCAAGAAGAAGAGACCTACTAAACACAAGCCTAAGGACACGCCCGAGGAACGCGTCAACAGGGAGATGGAGAAGGTATGTTTGATTTTAGGCTATAATTAGTTTAGTATAGAGTTCAAAATCGTGTGTAAGAAAAAGAGTGCCTAAGGTCCCGCCCGAGAAACGCGTAAATAGGGAGATAGACAAGGTATGCTGGAACTTCCCAACGAGCACATTAGTGGAAATTGCAGCCTATTTTGTTACTTTCGGCTGTAAAATAGCGCTTTAAGGGTTCAAAAAGCAGTTCAAAGTTGCATATCTGCATCCGTAAACGTCTATAGCTATAAAAGTTACTTAAGGTGCTATAAACTGAATCAAATACCACCCTAGCCTTCACAGTAGTCCACGGTAGAACTCATTTACCACTTACACCTTTATATGAGAGTTACGAAGGTCATTCTGCCACTCACAGCTGTACAGTGGTTTCCATTGTAACTTTTATAGGTTATAGTTATAGTAACCACTATTATACTACTAGAAGTTCCATTATAGAAATAATAGAAACTCTTATGCATACTATAGTTACAAAAAAATCATCAGTGTAACTAAGGCCTTTAGTAGCAATAGTCATTCCTTGCAGGCTCAATCCATTCGCCATTTTACAGCCGCTTTTGTATCGTTTATAAAACATTTAAAAACACTAAACACCAAACAATAAAAATGGATGCTAAACGAATAAGTACGTAACTACATCTTATAACCTCAAAAACAAGAAAATAGGAGCTTTTTGTGGCTGTGAGTTGCACTAGGGTAACAAAAATCACTGGAAGCGTTAGAAGGGTGAAAATTAGCACTATGATTCTCAAATGGGAGTTATTAGAGCTCAAACTGCAGGTTATGACTACATTACAATGACGCCATGATTTTTTAAGAAAACTTATAATTCACTTGCAAAATTGAGTTGATATACATTGGTTTTTCAGTTAAATGTGCATTAAATGTACCGGTAAACAATCGGCCACTTGCAAATAGTAAGTTATCGACACGTAAAAATACGGAAATAAAAGGTATTCTGTATAACAAATAAAAAATATCACATATCTTTTGTTATTTTTTTAAATATCATAAAAGCGCGTTAAAATTACTCGAAAATTATCTTATATATCTACAGTAAACTGGACAGCGTTTTAAGTATCTTTATATATCTTGCTAATACAGAATACAAACTTTTACTTCTTTTTGTTTTATTTTCATGATGGCGACGAAAACACTTTACCAAAATATTACAAATAATGTCAACTGAAGATATAGAATAAAGAACTATAATCAATTCATTCGTTCAAAGTAGTTCAAAATCATTCAAAAGTAGCGCTATGAGAGCTTTAGTATAGCGTTAATAAATCGTTATAGCTATTAAGGAACCTTTATGCAACCGTTGTGCAGGTTAAATGGAACTTTAGGTTGCATAAAATGGCGCCCAAATAGCGCTAAAGCGGCTGCTTTAAGTCTGTAGTAGACGCTCTAGCGCTTACGTCTATTACCATAAGTAATAATCGGATACGCTCTAAAGCCCTAATGCAGCCCATTTGTGCTAGTTGGGTTAGTTTTAAACAGTTTAGTATAGAGTTGAAAATCGGATGCAAAAAGAAGAGTGCCTAAAGTCCCGCCCGAGGAACCCGTCAACAGGGAAATGTAGAAGGTATGTTTGATTTTAAGGTTTAAATAGTTTAATATAGAGTTCAAAATCAGATGCAAGAAATAGAGTTCCTAAGGAACATAAACGGGCGGAAGCCCGTGGTACGCGTCAATAGGGAGATGGAAAAGGTATCTTTTATTTTAAGTTTAAAATCAGATTGGTGTATGGTTCAAAATCGGATTCGAGAAGAAGAGTGCCTAAGCTCCCGTCCGAGGAACACGTCAATAGGGAGATGGGAAAGGTAGGCTATATCTTAAACTTTAAAAAGTTTAGTAGAGTTCAAAATCAGATGCAAGAAGAAGAGTGCCTACGGTCTCGCCCGAGGAACGCGTCAACAGGTTGGAGAAGATATATTTAATAAATTGGTATACGGTTCGATGTCGGATACAAGAAGAAGAGGCCCACGAAAAGAGGACGCCAGAGGAACACTCAGAACTCAGTAGGGATATTGACTCGGTATGTACGTATGATCTTAAGCTTTAAATAGTGTAGAATAGAGTTCAAAATCGTATGCAACAAGATGCAGATGCAGAAGAGATCCATGAAACCAACTCCTTATGGTTGTATTGTATGCCCGAGAAACCTGACACGAGGTTTCCCTCGAAATGAAGAAAGAGTGTTTGATTTTATGCTTTAAAGACACCTGTATAAATTGGTGAATGTCGCATGTCTTCGGTCCTAGGACGTGGCGGTTTCCTCATAATAATGTCCTTCATCGTTTAAAGACCAATTAGTGATGATGAAAATAATACGAAGTAATATGCCTGCCTGGTTTTGAACTCACTCATAAGTCGAGCCTGTAACCATGTGGCCACTAAGTACTGCTCTTATTCAAACTCTTACTCGTTTATTTTTTAGTATCATAATCACGATCTAGTGACGTATTTCCTTATCTAAAGTAATTAATGTACTAGGAAATAATTTATTTTTTATTTATTTGTTTTAATTTCTTTTTACTTTTTATGTTAATGTAATCATTGAAATCAATCAAACTTAATGATATTGTTAGTTTAGTGTATTATTTATTTATTCTCACTGAAATTCCATTTCATGTTTCCGTTTCAATGCAATTTAGCTCAAGATTTTAATGTTATCTTATTTTTTTATTACTCTTTATACATGTGCTGTGCACATCTTTAAGTGACGAATTAACCACAAGCTATTTAATTTGCACCTTTTTTATTTGTTAAATAACTAGTGAATACGTCGTTGGTGGACACACCCTAACCCTAACCTAACACACCATAGACATATAATAAATACATAAATTATCTTTTACTAACAGGTGGCGCTTCTGCAATCCCGAATGGAAAAACGCAAGAAGAAGCAACGCAGAATCCGTGCCGTTGAAGACAACGACGATCAATCGCAGCACAGACCAAAAACGTTTAACAAGAGCAAGAAGAAACAGAGCAATTTCGCCAACGACTTAACAGACACGTCTCGGGCCGCAGCTAAACGTCTGCGGTATGACGCTAATAAAGTCCAAAAGGGTAACAAAGGAATGCCGCAAAAGGGTAACAAAGGACCCCCGAAGAAAGGAAAAGGGGGACCTGCAAAGGGTAAACCAGGTGCGAAGACGTTTGGTAAGCCCCAAGCTGGGAAGCAAGGGGGACGTAGGAAAAATAAATAAATGTGCCTTTATATAATTGGTTGTTTTATTTTCAATACTAACTGTTGATAATGACTTCATGCGCGTGATTATTCAAAATTCAATCCCCCATTTTAGCCTCTTAGGGCATGCTATACGTATGACACTTGGTTGATATACCGTCTTGTCGTACCAAGCGCTTCTCTTCCTCATTTATTGTACGCACAGCCAAGTTGTGGAATTCTTTACCGTCATCATCCTGTTTCCTGCCACTTATGACCTTTCAGCCTTTAAAGCAACAACAGAGCAGTGAACAGGCATCTTCTCGGCTCGCTCGTTCCATCGTAGACCGTATCGATCGCTTCCATCACGTGAGATCGAAGTCAAAGGTGGGCTCATCCAGAATAATAAAAAAAAAGTACTTTACATGTGTTATTTCATCTTAGTCTGCTTAAACGTCAAAGCGTAACAAACAGGCAGACTTTAGACTTTAATTATTTATATTTATTGCACAATATACACACTGTTATAGGCTGGGCTTATAACTATTTCATACTAACCCTGTTAGAGCGCAGCAAATTAACTTTTATGAAGTTAAATTATGTATGTACAGAAGTATTTCTTATCTTTTAATTAAACATTATCAGTTAATATTTATCAATTATTATAATTGAACACAACTTAGTCAAATATGTTATTTTGTTTACTTCCTATAATTTGTCTGACAATATAAAATCTAATTAAACTGTATATTGATATTTCTGATAATTGTTAACATTATTTTGCAATCTATATCTACAAATATAATAAAACTGTAGAAAAGCCGTTTTTGTACACCAAAAAAAAATCCAAAAGAATAGCCAGGGTGTTAAAGGACAACCAGTAGAACCCATTTCCACCATTTTTAGAATTTTTGTCGGTTTGTCTGTTTATTTGTTCGAGCATCACGCAAAATGTACGAAAGCAATGTACCTAGATAACTTTTATACACAACGCACATAGGAGTATTTTCATCTAAAATCCGGTCAAAAGTCGAATTTACGAAGTTAAATAAAAACCTATTAAAACCACACAATTTTTCAGCTTAATAACCGGTTCATTGAAAAAGGGACACAATAATTGTAATGCGCGCTCCACATTCACGCGAGAATCTCGCGAGAAAGCGAGAAACATACGAGAAACGTGAATGTGGAACCGATGTAAACCGATTTACATCGGTTCCACATTCACGTTTCTCATATGTTTCTCGCTTTCTCGCGAGATTCTCGCGTGAATGTGGAGCGCGCTTATCTCAGATAGTCGACCCTTCCTGCACAAGCAGTCGGAACCCAGCACATGTCTTTGTTCTCGGCGCTTGTTTAGTTTCACTGCATTGGAGTTTGAACTGTACGTTTGGTGTGATAAATTGTGTAAAAAAACATTGTGAATATGGAAGTACAAGGTACGTAGATTATTTTGACATAACAATTAAATACTTTGTTTCATTTATGTGCTTAAAAAAAATTAGAAAGATGAAACGAAAATATGAAATAATTAGTCTAAAATACACACATCAAAAGTGTCTAGGGATCAAGCATTTTTATGCGGATTTCTTGAGATTGAGATGTGGCTTTGTAATAAATTTATGATTTTATAAATTTATATGGATACTTTTTGGTGCATTTCATAATTTGAAACAGGAACTGTTAATCAAATTCGAGTAAAAGATGAAAATCAGCTGTCAATATTTTCCCTATAAAAACATACAACGCATTGAAGACATTATTAGTGCTACTGTTTCCCTACTACTGATTAAAACCAACGTTATTATGGAGCGGCGACGTCATTTAAGCAGGGAAGAAATGCTCAGAGCCGTGGGAATGATAGAAGCTGGTTCCCGGCAACGTACTGTGGCTTTAGCTCTGAATACAAGTCAGAGGGTTATCAGTCGACTTTGGACACGTTAACGAAGCACTGGTACCGTGGCTGAGCACCATGGAGGACGGTATCGCTGCACCACACGGAGACAAGACCAATACATTCAAATCTTAACTCGAAGAGCTCCAACAATAACCGCCATGATGTTAGCCGTGAGGCTTCATCACTCTTCAGGGAACTTAATTAGCGACCAAACAGTCAGAAACCGCTTGCATGAAGTGAACCTTTATTCCCGAAGACCGCTACGGGTACCACCTATAGCAATGCACAATCGTAGGATTAGATATCAATGGGCTCTTGAACACAGAAATTGGGCAGAAGAACAATGGCGTTTCGTGTGCTTTTCTGATGAGTCTCGTTTTGGTATGAGACCGGATACAAGACGTATACGACACTGGAGAACCCCTGGACGCCAACAGCGATTAAAATCCTGCCAGGAAGTCCATCCTTATAGTGGTGGAACCATCATGGTATGGGCGGGTATTTGGATCGGTGGAAGAACTGAGTTGATTTGGATCAGAGGCAACCTCAACGCTCAAATTTATGCTGAGACGATTGTATCTGACGTCATCGTTCCTCTACAAGTGCAAATCGGTCCCTTATTTCAGTTAATGCATGATAATGCACGACCGCACACCGCAAGAGTTGTAAGACAGACTCTCGCCGCAGCTAACATCAATGTCCTGCTCTGGCCTGCTCAGTCGCCAGACTTGAACCCGATTGAGCATGCATGGGATATGCTACAGAGAAGAGCTCTGCCGAATATGGAGGGTATCCAGTCGCAAGAAGACCTTTTTTTGTTGTTGCAACGAACATGGGCGGCCATTCCACAGCGTGATTTGGATGAACGCATTTTGAGTATGCCAAACCGATGTTCTTGTGTTGTTAGTGTTCGCGGTAGAAACACGGATTATTAATTGTTTAAGTTACCCAATAAAATTTTAAAGAACTGTTATTTCAGTCTTTTTTTCGAAATTTAATGTTAGTGGTTCAAATGTCAAAAATCCCTTTATTAGGAAAATGGCAAATTTCTTTATTAATGCAAAGGTGACTTGGTTTATCGTTACTGTGACAAACGAAAACACTTTATTTGATGAATCCTTAAAGAAAATTTTAATTAAAATCAATCAGGAGAAAAGTTATTGCAAAAATATATGTTGATTATAGTTGCAAAACTTCTGAATAATTCCGAATAATTCCGGAATACTTCGGGGAAAGTTTCTTTAAATGGGAATTATTCAAAATGATAAATTCATTTTGAATCATTCTGATTTAAAGAAACTTTTAATTATTTATTAAGATTTCAACTTTTTTTGCTGAAAAATCGTATTTTGCATCGATCGTCGATCTCTGTGCGCCGGCCGCTGCCGCCGTGCTGGCACCGCGACGCGCGGCCCCGACTGGCACCGGCCACGAGTCGTGCGTGCAGGCGATGGCGGTGCGGGGTGCGGTAAGAGGGAGGGGATGCGCTCCCCGGAGAAGTTTTCGCCCGCGTGAGAAAGATTCGTACCCCGCAATCGAATGTTTCCGAATATTTCGCCCGAATAATTCAATGGGAATAAATGTGTTTGCTTGTTGTGTGGTGGGTGAGTTAATTATTGTTCACTGCGAGAGTACGTATGTACGCTACGAGAGTAAAATATAAATGTTTATTTTATTATAAATGGGATTGATTAAGTATATGTTGATATTTTTATAGGTGTATTTATTAGGCTGCGATTAACAGGATTTTTATTCTTTTGTTTTTAGGTAGGTACTATCGGCCAAAGATACGCATACTCACTTAAGAAAATATTTCTGCGGAAGCGCAGCTAGTGACAAACCACATCCCTTCCTGTTTTAATCAATTAGAAATAATATGCATTTTGTGAGTACAGGGCGTGTAACATTATATTAATACTTACTATTACGAACACTACTAAAATACGCTTCGTGCATCCTATTGGTCAAAATACATGCATTAGGCGATCGAGTTGTAAGTCGTGCTATGCGATTATAGCCTTAAATGTCAGTTGTGAAATAAAAAAACCAGGCCAAGCATATTTGATTTGCTATTTGAAAAAGGGTTACCTATGTTTTTGGTTAGTTTGTATGTAGCTCTGTACGCATCGCGAGTATTCGCGAGTCGCATAGGTAGGTATTAATCATTACCTACCTACTTAACGCGTATAATAGCCAGTCAATAAAAGCAAATAAAGGCAAACCTTGCAAGCAAACACGTTTTGATGCGGTTTTCAGAAAAGTATTTGTTCTTACCTACTTAGGAGCAGGTTTTGGTATATTAACAGACTTCAAAGGTCGATTTTCCTGTTTTTTTTTTTTTGACAGTTGAAATATTCCCAAAGTTTCGGAATATTTCAGAATACTTCCGAAGTATTCGACGGGAATGATTCGGAATGTTTCCCGCCAGCATCTATAATGTTGATCCCTAGACACTTTTGATGTGTGTATTTTATTTAATCGAGTTGTTGTTTATGTGTCAAGGCTTGCCAAACCTTAATTTTAGGCTTAATATGTTGCCTAGAATATGTTTTAGTCGCCGCGCCCACGCTAGCCATTTTTATTTTCAATTATTTGAAAATGATAGTGTAAATTGTGGATATATTTCTATTTGACTTTACGTTGTTTTATTTTTATTTTCAGATAAGGTAGAATCAACTGTTAGTTTTACAAGAAGAGATTTGTACGACATCATGCGTGACTGTAAAGGAAAGAAAATAGAAGAAAAGTTGGAGTTTTTGGGAACAAAATTAGTTGAAATAACCCAATGCCCTAATTATAAAGAAACTATTTTGGATCGCACTCTGAGATTTTATAAGACTAAATTCAAACAAAAATGGGAAGCAGCAAGTCGCAAAGAAGATCGTTTCTTGCGTAATAACGACAAATGGCTCAAATCGTCTATACAATTGCAGAAATTTAGTGCAGAGCTTACATATAAACCGTATCGGCCAACTAAATCTTTTGAAACTTAAGTGAGCGTAGTAAGCGACGAAAAATCTAGTGAGATACGGAAGCAAATACCTGCTGAAGATCTAATATATGCAGCTGGAGTCAGTCAGCGCATTATTGGAAACACTGATGCCTCAGCTATGATAAAAGAAATATAGTCTGGCAAACGAAAGTAGAGACTGAAAAAGCGCGGCAAATTTAAAAAATATCAGCATAGCAACCCCAAAACTACTATGAAATACATGGAAGAACTATATTTGATACTTTAGAATTATCTATTTTATTTCATCGGAATAAAAATGCAAGAGATATTTTAGGTAGGTAATAGTTTAGATATTGTGTCTTGATTCGAATTAAAAAAAAACAACAGTATTCTAAAATAGTTCTGATTTATTCACTATAATCAAAATCTGAATGTAAGATTTCCATGTGGAGTTTCATTAGAGTCACTGGAAGCATTGTTTCCTCCGTTAATTATTAAACTTTCTAAATTATTTTCTGTAATTCTGTCCCTTTCTTTGTATTTATTTTCAACATGGATGACATGATCAGTAATTTTCTTTCACTCCTCGGGAGTTATATTTTCAAACGACTCTTTTATAACTTTTTCTAACTCCACTGCAGGCAGAGCAATATTTTTACTTGTCACTTTACGTTTAGCCAAACTCCATACTAGCTCAAAGGCATTTAGATCACAGTGGTAGGGGAAAGTCTCAATACATCGTGCCCATTCTGCTTCAGAATTTCATCAGCTTCATATACTGGCTCTGGTGTGTTTCGTTTTAAACTTGTTTTCTAACGACAAAAAATTCGTTAATTTTGTTACGAATAGCATCTATGTCGAAACTACCTATACCCTATCCAGATTACGAAAAAATAAAATGTAAACAAACAAACCAATGGTTCTCAAACTTTGTTTTCATTAACCGACTGTACATTAAAAAGGTATGCTGTGGTAATGAGTTAATTACTCGAAAATACTTGTGTTTTATCTATGTTGGCACTGTTATTATTTTCAAAATATTACATGGACAACGAAGAAAATATGGAAAAAAACAAGCATTTCATTTAAAATATATTTATTCAGAATCTAAATCTGTATCAGAGCTTTCACTATCACCCACATGAATTATGAAATGATCAACCACATCATCAATTATCCCATCAATTCTCAACATTTTCTGTTCCTCTTTTATGACATGGTCAATGCACTTTTTCCAATTTTCAGCTGTTATGCTTTTGATTGCATCAGCTAACAATATTTTTACTTCATTTAATTTAAATGACTTATTATGTCTAGCAACATAGCCTTTGACCTGGGCCCATATCAGCTCAATTGGATTTAGTTCACAGTGGTAAGGTGGAAGCCTAACCACTGTGATACCGTTTTCTTGAGCCATATCATCAATAATGTAACTTTGGTATTTGTCTTTTTCTTTTTTATTTTTTTCTATTAATTGTGCTTTAACTTCTGAATGGTCAAAGGGTATATTTTTCTCAAGTAGCCATTTTTGTAATTCATCTTTTTTGTTAGCCATGGTAGGTACTTTTTCCTTCCTACGGGAATGGTAAGGTGCATTGTCTATGACAACAACAGAGTTTGGTTCTAAAATAGGGAGTATTTTGGTAAACCATTTTTGATAATTGTATGAATCCATTTCTGAATGATAATCTCCTTCGGTCTTCTTAGCTTCAAATATTAAGTCACCTCCTTCCAAAAAGCCTGTATCTGATCCTGTAAACAAAATATAATAAAGTACAAATCCAATTCAGAGTTTTTATTTTTCAGTAGTTGAACTGGCAAAAACAGCAAAACACAGAAACAGGAATTCTTACACATAATCATAATTTGTACAAAACATAGAATGGTGATTGTATTAAATGTGTTGACATAGAGGTCTGTTCATTTACAATAGAATCATTATAAATTATCATAATGCATGTATGTAAAAGAAGCAAAAGTAGTGTGTTCGGATCAAAGTATGTGACAATCTGTAGTTACTATAAATATGGGAATCAGATGTTATGTACATAATTATGCGAGTATTATTAATGGAGAACTTACCAATATGCAATATTATCAAGCGTTTGCCTTTACCGCTTGGATTTTTTAATCCCATTGATAGGCCTTCACGGTGAGCTTCTTTTACAGACATTATTGTTTGGTCTTGCCATACTTTGCTCATAGTGTGTCCTGTAACAAGGTCAGAATAGATATATATCAAAAAATTACACTATGCTTGTTGGATCTCCAAGAATTGGATGGTTAGAAAGTGAATAATAAAAATTGTAAATATTGTTGATTACTAAAATTATAGCTAACCTTCATTAAGCCAAGTTTCGTCCGTATAATATATCTTTCTCCCTTCAGCCCTCATTCGAACAATCTCATGCAAATATTTAATTCTCCAGCGGACAATATCATCCCGCTCCAATAATGCACTGTTTCTGCTGCGTTTCACATATTTCATTTGTAGTTTTTGGAAAACTTTATAGAAAGTGGTCCTCTTGAAGTCGGGCAATGTGTCATCCGTATTCACAGCTTCCAGAACTTTGTCAATGGTGGGTAATTCTTTGTTAAAAAAAAAAGTGTGGATTTTGCGACGTATAGCTCCCAATTGCAAATCGTCCAAATTGTCAATGATTGATCGCCTTTTCGATCGTGGCGTAGGGGATTCCACACGGCCTTTTTCTTTCCTCTCACGAAGAATTTTGAAAACAGAGCTTCGAGATATCCCCATGATCTCTGCAGTTTTATTAGCTATGTCGTACTTGTAGAGATAAGAATCCTTAGGCCACGTCTCTTCTACATGCTTGTAGACATTAATAAGAGTCTCCTTGTCCACTGAGCGCATCACTGTCCTCTTGGACCGCTTTTTCTTCGGCGAAGAAAAAGTGCAGATATTGCTCGGCCCAGGTTCACTCATTTAAAAAAATATAACAACAAAACAAGTAACAAACAAGACAAACTTAATACATGCTGTGTCGACTTAGTACATAGATTCGTGACGGGGGTTAAAGTATGGAAAGTAGTGCCATCTAGCTGTGATAGTGGTACAACAAAACCAAAAGGTTGCAATCGTTAAAAATAATAATCTATGAGTTATATTCTTTATCACATAATAATAATTTTATTTTAAAAGTAAAGCATATATGTAATTATTAAAAATACTTAATATATAAAAACTATTTTTAAGACACATTTCTCATTAGAATGAAAATTTTATTATAACAGCTCTTTTGTGCTGACCACCCAGAGAAAAAATGTCGGCAAGTCTCTGATGCGCGTACACATAATTTTTTCGTTCATATTTTAAGTGATTAATCTCCTTAAAATACAACTGAGTGTGTGAAAGTTATTTCCCTAGTATCTTCGAGTTGAGTACCGTTCGCGGATCCTCCGTCTTAGCGTGAAGACTTCGCATTTTCAGATTTGTGGCTAGTGAAAAATTTGAGATAGGACTCGTTAAATAGTTAGAAAGTGAACAAAAACAATGTCTTTTCTAGCTTGTTGTGTACCTGGCTGTTTTAGCAGATTTCCAGATGGTAAATATAAAGATTTCATTACGAATAATTTTACTAGACTTCTCAGTAAAATTTAAAAAATGTTACTTAGTTTTGTTGTTCATATTTTTGATATTTTGGTCATTTTTATTTAATCGGCATGATAAAATTACAGAATCTGTAAGTTTATTTTACATTTAAATGTACTCATTACTCATACATAATGTAGCCTTTAATTTGTTTACATATTTTGTATCATAACTATAATATTGCTATTGAAATACAAGTTACAAATTAAATTAGCAATTGCAATCTATGAGAACTGAAATGATTGATCATGTTATTAAAATTATATATACAGAATTATTATGTTAAGGATTTTCTAAGAGCTGTGCAATAGAGACTTCCTTAACATAATTATTGTTGAGTAGGATATAGTGGATCCCTGTAAGTCTATATTTACTAACGAATAACAAAAAAATTTCAGGTCCTCCATTACATCGATTCCCAAATCCAGATAAAGATCCTCAACGTTTCCGTTCATGGGTCATGAACATAGGTGGTGACATTGCTGGACTGGATGAAAATTTTGTATTTAAGAATAGGAGAGTTTGCCATAAACATTTTCCTGAAAACTGGCATTACACCAAAAATCGGTTATGTCCTATTGCTATTCCCATGTTGCATCTTATGGGTGAGTAAAACTTTTTTTTAAATATTAATAAGAAGTGACTTGAGACCACTTGCCTGATGGTAAGCACCATGCTTGCCTATAACTCCTGCAGAAGCTATTTGTATTTCAAAGCTTTGCGGGCCACTTCACTGCAACTGTCACCCTCAGATACAAAATGTTATAATTTAGGTCTCATCACCTCATAATGTCACTAGCTACCGTACTCTTCAATCCTAAACTTAACTTATTGCTTAATGGGGAAAGATCTTGCATGTCAATGTTTCCTGTGTGAAATTTTTGTTACTTGAAAAATTAATTCATTTTAATGACATCTGATGGTTTACTTGTATAGGTAATCTGGATCAAGAAAATTTTTAATATCTATAATACCTAGTACTATAAAACCCTTCATTTTTAGGGTTCTGTAGCCGAATGGCAAAAAACGGAACCCTTATAGTTTCGATATTTCTGTCCGTCTGTCTGTCTGTCTGTCTGTCTGTCTGTCTGTCTGTCCGTCCGTCCGTCCGTCCGTATGTCACAGCCATTTTATTCCGAAACTATTAAGACTATACATGTGAAACTTAGTAGATAGATGTACTCTGTGAACCGCTTTCCGATTTTAAGAAAAAAAATATAAACATATTTAAAATAAAGGGGGTCCCCATACATGGAACTAGAACTGAAAATATTTTTTTTTCATGAAACCTATGCATGTGTGGTATCTATAGACAGGTATTTAAAAATTATATAAGGGTTCTATAACCAGTTTTTCATAAAGTTTTTTTTTTTTGTCAATCGTTTAAAAGATATAAGCTTCCAAAGAGATAAAATGTGTGTCCCCCCCTCTAACTTCTATAATAATAAAGTGAGAAATCTAAAAAAAATATATGTCTATAGATCATAATGTAAACTTTCAACCAAAATTGGTTTGAACGAAATCGGGTCAGCAGTTTTTGAGGTACAGCATATTTTCTAAAACCGCAAATATAACTTTGTAATTCATACAAACACTATGAAAAACAAAGTTATTTAGCGTAGTTGTAAAAATGTAAATAAGTTAGTTTTAAGAAATTTTTAAGGTTTTGTTTTATTCGTCAAATAAATATACATATTATATTATTATAGTTAGGTACTATGGAACCCTTCATGGGCGAGTCTGACTCGCACTTGGCCAATTTTTATAAAATTTAGGGCATTGTGATTTATGTTACATTGTATGAATTTAAAAACATTCTAACATTGGTTTTAGGAGCTGCAACCATGCCTAGTATACAAGATGTCATGTCAGTTGATCTACCATCTACCTCTATGCAGCACGAGATTCCAGTGCCTATAAGTGACGAGGGTCCAAAAACTCGATCTATGCAGACTCAAACTATGCGAAAAAGTATGTATAATATATTCTTAGACACCAAGTTTCAATATAGAGTCATGTGCATGCAAGATTAAATTTATTCAAATTTTTTATTCCTATTTAAAAGTTAATTGTAACTTAAAATTAAACTAGTGGTCAGTGGCCCTGACTGCTATGCGCAAGGTTGTGGGTTCGATTCCCACCCAGGACAAGTGGTTGTGTGATGAGCACAATCATTTGTTCTTTGTCTAGGTGTAATTTATCTATAATATGTATGTATTTAGAAATATATATGTATGTTTATCAGTTGTCTAGTTCTCATAGCACAAGCTCTGCTTAGTTTGGGACTAGATGGCGTTGTGTGAAAGTTGTGGAATAATATATATTATATTATATTATCTATATATTAGTATAGATAATATAATATAATATAATAATATAATCTATACTTCTATACTAATATTATAAAGCTGAAGAGTTTGTTTGTTTGTTTGTTTGTTTGCTTGAACGCGCTAATCTCAGGAACTACGGTTCTGATTTGAAAAATTCTTTCAGTGTTAGATAGCCCATTTATCGAGGAAGGCTATAGGCTATATATCATCACGCTAAGACCAATAGGAGCGGAGCACTAATGAAGAATGTTTCAAAATCGGGGGATTTTTTTTTCCACGCGGACGAAGTCGCGGGCGGAAGCTAGTATATTATAAAGCGGAAAAGTTTGTTTGTTTGTTTGTTTGCTTGAACGCGCTAATCTTCGAAAGTACTGGGTGGATTTGGATGCAATTTGGTATGGAAGTAGGTTGAAGCTTGAGGAAGGTTATAGGCTACTTTTTACGCTACTGCAAAAAAAGAGAGTTATGTTTTTACTGTGATAGAATCCACGGGAGCGAAGCCCCGCGTGAGTACTAGTATATTATATTATTCACTCATAATTGGTAAAATCTTTCAGAAATTAAGATGACAAAGGCAGAACTGCAGATGAAGCAAACTGTTACAAAGTTAAGAAAAAAAATTCATGGAAATAATAAATTAAGAAAGAAATATGTGGAGAGATTGTTGTTGGCAAAGAAAGCCTCTGTGGATGTATTGACAACAAAGCTGTCAAAACCAGCCAAAACTTTTGTGCAAATGCAAATCTCTCAAGCTGGAAAGTGTAAAAGAGGAAGAAGATTTACTCTTCGACAAAAAATTTTGGCATTGTCGTTGTACAAGAGTAGCCCAAAGGCTTACAGAGTGCTCAGTGAAATCTGCATTCTACCAAAACGCAGTACTCTCCACTGTCTTTTAAAAAAAGTTTTCATTAAACCTGGCATAAATAAATTTATGTTTGAGAATTTAAAGAAAAGAGTGGATAAAATGCCCCAATCTCATAAGTTTTGCTCACTCGTTTTTGACGAAATGGCTATTGCAGCACATGTTGAGATGACAGATCATAAAATAGTTGGCTTTGTAGATGATGGTGAATTAAGAAAACCTCATATAGCTGACCATGTACTGGTATTTATGGTGAGGGGTGTCATAAAAAAATACAAACAGCCAGTCCAGTACACCTTCTGCACTGGAAGTACAACAACAGCCAATTTAAAAAAAATGATTGTAGTTGTTATAAAAAATCTGCAAGACTGTGGACTGAAGGTGGTTGCGACAGTTTGCGATCAAGGTGCAACAAATGTAGCTGCAATTAATTCATTACTAAATGAAACAAAAGCCAACTATTTAAGAAAAGGTGAAGAATACACAGGGAGCCACTTTATAGTTGGGAGCCAAAAAATATTTGCGCTCTATGACCCCCCTCACCTTATGAAAGGTATTAGAAATAATATGCTTACTAAAGATTTAACATATGTTATAAAAAACAAGAAATGTGTAGCCAAATGGAATCACATACTAAAGCTACATGAAAAAAGCCCAGGGTACGGAGGAGTGCGTCTAGTACCTAAATTGACGCAACACCATGTACTGCCACACCTAATACCCAAGATGAGGGTAAAACACTGCACTCAAGTTTTCAGCAGCACTGTTGCTACAGCCCTTGGTTTTGTGACAGGTGGGTTATTAACTATACACAAAAATCCAATACACCACATAGTTTATTATGTTGGTTTTGTTTGTCTGTGGTGTTCAACTAATTTAATTATTTAAATGATGACTTTTCTTTTTCAGATGCAGGCATGCTACCAGAAGCGGCAAAAGATACTGCTGATATCCTTTTCTTTTTTGATCGCCTCTTTGACTCCGTGAATGGCAGTTTTAGCAGACAGAGGGGCGGCAAGATTTATAGAGCAGCTGTAACTCCCACATCACCTCACCACAAATTATGGCGAGAAAGCATCCCCGTGCTTAAAACAATGTTGTATGTGGACAAAAATGGTTAAGCATCTGTGGTGCCAACAATCTCCAGCTGGATTAAAACTATAGAAGGGTTCAAAATGTTGTGTGCACATATGTACAAATTAGGCGAAAATTCGTTATTACTGAGGCATTTTAATCAGGACCCTCTCGAAAATTTATTTGGAGCAATACGTGCTCATGGGCACAGTAATATAATGCCAACTGCTGCAGGCTTTCAAGCCACTTACAAAACACTTTTGATAAATAATTTTACCTCTGCACATTCGGTAGGGGCGAATTGCGAAAAAGACAAAAACACCTGCCTGCAGAACCTTCAATACTTCTTTGAAATTGAAGGTTCTGCAGAACAACAAAATACACCAATGATCATTGAAGAAGATCACCTTAATATTTCCATTGATGTTGATCTTCTGTTGAAAAGCAATTCGCCCAAAGACATAGAAAAGTGTGCGGCTGTTGGATACTGCACTGGTTGGCTAATCAGAAACGCGAAAAAAAAAATATATAGGAACTGCATCACTTGTAATAGTCAGCTGGAGAGTAAAGAAATTCAAAATTTTCACAATTATATAAAAATATCCGAGTACGATGGTAAAAATTGGCTCCTTTATCCCAGCAAAAATGCTTTCGACATTTTTGTCCACATGGAACTAATTGTAATAAAAATAATGAAAACAATGAGCCATAAGGAAAATATAATAGAATATGTAAAACTAATTGTATCAGTTGTGGTTAATTTCGGATTCTTAACATGCAATGAACACAGAAATAAACTTATTGATTATCTTATACAAAAAAATATTGATTTTTGTATGAAAAATTGGTGCAAGGAGGTGAACAGAATATTATCTGGCAAATCCACCAACTGTGATGAAACTGATCCAGTAAAAACAGCTGCACAAAATCATTTTAATAAACACAAAATAAAAAAAAGGCAAAGATTAACAGGTGTGCAGCTCACAGTGTAAGGTTTCTCCTGGTTTTAGTTCACTATTAAATAATTATTGTAATCATACCATAGTAAGTCATTGTTACCATAACCTGCATTTTACTGAGCTTATTCATAAAACTAAGCAATCAAAATTGAATGAGCATACCACAGTCATTCTTTTATTTGGAAGCAGTCTTAATGTAACTAAAAAGGACTTCGTTAATGGTATTGACACCCTCCTTAAATTAAAATTAGGCAAACTAATTTTATGTGCATTGCCTTATTCCAATAATTTGACATTCAAAGAAAATTAATACATTTTTAGCCTCAATAATTTGATGCGTATGCTAGTATGCCGTCATAGTGACCGTTTATTGTATTTTGATACTAAAAAATTTGTTTTGATTCGGAAATATATGTACCTTCCCAAAAAAGTCGACATTGGCTACTTTGTTAGCTTACAATTTACACTCAGTTATTGATAATTTAACTGATCCTAGGTTAAGTGACTATTCAGTATTATCTAGGTATCTAATAATACTGAAATTAATTGTTTAAATTCTTAGATGTGACAAAGGAGAGGCATAATAACACAATCTTACTATATCATCAGAATATAAATCGCTACTCTGGCAAAATATTAGATGTGGAAATGTTAATAGATAAATATGATATGGATATCTTATGTTTTTGTGAAACCTGGCTAAAACTAGTTAGAATGTTGTTTAACATTAATAATTTTTCAGTTGTCAGTGCATACAACAGGTCCTCAGGTAGGAGGTGGTACTTTAATATTATTTAGTAATTCTCTTAGATATAAGGAACGAAAAGATATCACCGCTTGCTCTATTGATCGCTTGTGTGAGATAGCATGTGCAGAAGTTGAAGGCCCAACTTATGTGTTTATAGACCACCAGCATCAAACTTGTCATCATTCTTAATGATGACGACAAGCTAGTGACAATTTAATCCTTGATGGCAAAATACTCGATGTTATTACGGAAACTGGATTTTTGGGTATAACTATAGATTCAAAGTTACAGTGGGGCGATCATATTAGGACTCTTTCTAGTAGATTAAGCTCGGACAGATTTGACATATTTTGTATAATTTTTATTATTAATTTATCTTTCATTATTGAAGTCTAATGTTGTCGCCTCTCAAGTTTATTTTAATATAATATAAAGCTTTTTTGTGAATGGGAGAACACTAGAATCTTAATTTGTTTTACAAATTTTTATTTGTAATTCCATTGTGCTGTATTAATTGGTCTATACTGTCCTCTCATACCTAATTAACATATTCATATTAATTTATTTGCTTTACACAATGTATATACAGTAGATGTTTAGTCTTAAAGATAAAAGGAACAATTATGGACCCTGCCAGGGCACAGCAATGATATAAAATAGAAAACTAGAACTTAAAACTAAAACATTATTTAAAATTTATTGTTTTAATAAAAGATTTAGGAAAAAAATACTTAAAAAGAAAAAAACAATATTTTCTTATAATTATTGAGATCAGTTACAAACAAGTATGTACAATTATATTATAATTATTATAAGGTATGCAGAAAATTATAATAATTAAATTTGTAGATTATGTCGGTAATAGTTATTTGTTGTATTTTATTTATTTATAGTTCATCGGTTAAATATTCGTTTATGCTATGGTATACTTTGTTCAGTAGAAATAGTTTTAGTTTATTTGTAATAGTGTTATAGTTATGTTCTTAATTTCTTCGAGTAGCTTATTATTTATAGTTTGATTGACATAACATAACAACTAGAGGAATGTATTTTCAGTCGTGATGTAGGTATGTTCAATCTATTTTTGTATCTTAGTGTAATATTTGTTTGTATTTACTTCTCGTTTAGAATATAATTATATATAATTCCGGGTGGTTACATACAAATTTACACATTTCAAAAATATATAGGTGAAGTTAGTTCGTTTACAAACTATCAGTCTCTTCGATGTTGACTAATATCCTAATAAGTTTTTTCTGTATGGTAAGTAACGTATGTACGTCTGTACTATTTCCCCATAGTATGACTCCGTATTTAAGCCATGCATAGCCATAGGCGTAGTACGTGACTAGTGCATTTTTGAGATCTGTTTTTTTATCTCACAGAGTGCGTAGGAGAATGTAGATAATTTAGATCTTAATTTATTAATATGAGACTTCCAATTTATATTCATGTCAATGTCTAGGCCTAGGAGGGTAAATTTATCAACTACTTCCAATTTCGAGTTTTTGAAGCTGTAATTAACATTTATATGTATTTTTGGCGGGGGTGAAAAGTCATTATTTTTGTTTTATTGAAATTAATTTTTTAAAGATTATGTTGTGTCATCCAGATTGTTGTAGTATTATTAGTTTCATCCGGTATGTTTATTTGCGAATGTGAATATTGATCAGCATAGCTTGTAGAAATTATATCCTTTTTCTGGTAATTAGAATTATTGTTTTGTTGATAGTTATGGTTGTTATTTTTCACGTTGGTTTGTTTGCCGTCTGTCTAGTTTATTGTTTCTAATGATAGCATGGAGGTCGTTTCTTCTGGCCTGAATAAGTTCATTTCGCATTTGTGCTCTCTCCTTTCGTGCTTTTACATCTAAAAATTCGGATATAAATAGTCCAGTTCCTGAAAATACATGCTGTTATTAACTAAGTACGCAGTCATCCTTTTACTTCGATACAATTCGATGACTAAAGGCCGGTTCTTTTCGCCCTTCCTTCCTACTCGTACTTGTTTTCGATGTAGCCGGACAGCTCAATGTTCACAATATCGCGAAACAATTCTATAAGGCGGTTGTGAAGATCGCTTTCAGGCTCTATAATAATCCGCAAGTCCATAAAGCATAAGTTTTTTATGGTTTATTTCAGGAATGCTTGGGGTTTGGGGTATTTGCACTGATATCTCCTTTATTTCTTTTTTAAGTTTTCATTTTCATTGTGTAGTTTTTCTTTTTCTTTGTATTATTTTCTTTGTACTATGTATTATGGATACATTGTAAAAATGACATTTTAATTTGAAAAGAGTTATTGTGGAGTTTCTTGCCGGTTCTTCTGCTGGTGCCCTAACTGCTGACGTTTTGTAAGTGTCCATGTAGGCCTAAGAGAATTAAAACATTTTGAGTTTGAGTTGAGTGTTTAATAATAATATCTGTATCTTTATTGAATATGTTTATTCTTATGCCGTCAGCGCATAGTTAATTCTGTAAATAAATGTCTGTGTAATAGAACTGTATTTGGAACAACGAATATCTAAAAGAAACATCGCTTTTTTTAGATATTCTCTGTTTCAAAATCAATAGGTACAGTAATTACTTATAACTATCGGTTAACTTCTGGCGGAGTACATTTGATTGTATATCCTCAATAAAACTCACTGATTACAATGTAAACTGTAATAGTACAGAATACTGTTCGTTATCAATTAATAAATGAATTACAAAATAAACCTCTTTTGCTTATGGAATAAAACCCATTCTTTGTTTTCCTACGCTGCTCACACAATCATAATAATTTAATGTGTATTGTAAAAAAAAAACCGCTAAATTGAAGGTCACGACGACTTCAATTTAAGTAGTGGATTTTTACAATCACATTAATTTCAAGTAGAAAATACAATACAATAAAAAACTGCACACAAATACACACACGCACACACATACACACATGTACACAGTACACACACATGCACATAAATATGCGTATAGTTCGATGAACAACTACCAGGGCGGCGCTGCGGTCGCGCGATTTAAACTTTATCGTGAAGTTAGCTCTCTATGTCCCTATATATATTGTACTCTTTGACTTAATAATAACAATAACTTAACGAAAACACAACGAAATATCGATTTATAACACGGAGAATGCACGCTAGCGTCAATAAATTCAGCAAGAGTTAAAAAAACATGGAGGGTATAATCCAACCGAATTAAGAAATACTCGCTCCTATGTAAAATAGTCTTTAATATAGTACTCTTTAAATTATCAGTATATAAAATCGTTTCGAGTTTGGAAACATTGTCTTTTTAGTTTCTTTATCATGCTCGCTTACATTATTTTTTATTAAACATTTTATTTTGTATTTATGTAAATTTTATATGTTAATATTGTTATCAATTTCAATTGTGAAATTAAAAGCTTTTTATGTTATTCATAACTGTTAAGAATATAGGTGGGTATTTGTAATAAATAATTAAATTTTGCTATGATAATATTATTATAAAGTTTATCATTGCAAAAATGACATCCAAAGAATTCTTTTTACGATTTGTTTACATTTTATTTTTTCATAAGTTGAATAGAGTATAAGTCGGACATTGTGGGTTTATATGGCCTATACGCGCACCTTCCTTTTTAATTCTTTTTAATGTAGTAACGCTCACTTCTGTAAATAATGGTAAAACAGAATTATTGGGTTCTGCAAATCATGAATTTAATTACATCTTTGTAAAAGTTATGTACTCCTAGTAAAAACTTACCAGTGATTGAAGCTATTACATCCAAGTACTGGTTCTGGGTTCTTATCCTATTTTTCTGCTCTAAATCCGTAAGTTTTTCAATAGTTTTCACTATCTCATTAATCCCTGCTACATCCACCAGATTTTCTATAAGAGAAAAAAAATGTTATAAACCATGCAACATTCAATAGTATGTTAATAAAATAAAAAATAAAAATCTTTTATTGTCAGGCTTCTAAGGCCCATAGAGTTAGTATAACAACAAATTACATAAAAAACTATGTTAGTAAGAACAATTAGGCACACAATTATAACACACACACAACAGACAATTATTAAAAACGTAACAAACAACTCACATTCACCGGAAGGTTTATCAAGCCCCATGTCCAACATGTAGCTTGATAAACCTGTCCATTGTAGGCCCTTCTAGCCTATCTGCGAAAACCTTCAGAACGCTATTGTTGCTTGCTTTCACTCTGCGTATTATAGATGCGACTTTCTTGCGCATGATCGCGAAGAAATCGTCAGTATGTGCATCCGCGAACATCCCAGACGCACTACAATAAGGAAATAACCATAATGCATTTTATTATGAAGGTGTTTAACATACTATAAAATTAATGTGAATCAAAATAGATACATATTTTTCCTCGCTAAAAAATAAATATAAATAATGATTATGAATTACGACTAAGTATCAACTTAGTAGCGTCATACTAACTTATGAAATCGAACACCACACGTAAACAATCTTGTTTTTGTTTGAATTCAGCGTCTTTCTCCTGTTGTTTTTCTTGATATTTAGACATCATGCGAAACAACATCTCCCGTACTTGTTCATTTTTCGCTGAATAAACGCAAGATCACAACAATACGCCATCTTGTTTTGGAAAATTGAGTTTGACATTAGTATAGCATTGGCATTGCCATATAAAAAGTTTGCAAATAATTCCAGTCTCTACTTTCGTTTGCCAGACTCTAGTGGCAACAACGCCAACAAGAGCGTCAAAAGTTCGTAAATCTTACACTTTATTTTATCCCAAAACCAAATAAGTGTGAAAAAGCATACGCCACAAGAGGCACTGTCAATTTTCGTTGAAGATGACTTCACAAGAAGGCAATTGAAAATTCTTTATAATGCTAATAGTAATAAAATATAGATGAAGACGATGAAGAGGAAGAGGACAATTAAGATAATTTTAAGAACTTAAGTTAAAAAAACTTTACCTTTTCTCTTAACTGTGTTAATTATTTATGTATATATTTATATTATATGTTTATATATTCTAACATTATGTATTTATTTAAGTATATGTTATTTTTATTGCATTATAAGTATGTGTAGGTATATTTAATATTTTAGTTTTAGACCTCACATATTCTTGTTCTCAAAGTTCCAGAGCCTTGAACATCGACGACGAGTTGCAAGTCTATCGGTTTTCTATCGGTTACATTTCGGGGAGTGTGCGATGGAATTACACAATCTAATTCCACCAAGCCCGTTCCATCATCGGACTACGAGACAAACGGCGAAGCGCTATCGTTATATGGTGGACATCCCACCCATACGCACAAAACGTTTTGGGTACGGCTAAGGAGTGGAATTCCCTGCCGGAGTGTTTCCCGATAGCTATAACCTAGGAGTCTTTAAGTCAAGAGTGAATAGGTTACTTTTAGGTAAGCGTGCTCCATCTTCGACCACATCATCACTTACCATCAGGTGAGATGATGGTCAAACGCGAACCTATTTTAAATAAAAAAAAATAAAAAAACTATTGTCTACATCTCTTTTTCACTTGTCCTTTCCTTTCTTTCCTTCCTTTCGTGTACGCAAGTGTATTCGGGAGCAAATTTAACGAGAATTAGGGATACGCAAAAAGTATCGATACCACAAGGTATCGATACTTTTGTTTCGATACCAAGTACTTTTGGGATCGATACTTTTGTTCCGACACTGTAGAAGTATCGATACTTTTAGGAAGTATCGATACTTTTTATCTCCACCCTGCTTGATCCAAGATTTAAAAAACTTTTAAGCAAAAAATAAAACCGACTTCCATATCAAAACGCTACAAAGCCAAAAATAACTTTAATTTCGGTAGTCGGTGTTATTGGTTTTGTATTTTCTTTTTTTTGACACCGCCTTCCGAAATTAAAGTTATTCTTGGCTTTGTAGTATTTTGATATGGAAGTCGGTTTTATTTTATGCTAAAAAGTTTTTTTCACCCTTTTTGTGGGTCGGTTTGTAATTTATCTAGTTACAAAAGCCAAAACGTGAACTACTGATCAACTTTTACAAAATAAAGTTTTTCCCGATGCAGAGCCGTTAATTTTTGAGGAGTACTCCTGATATTTCACCATCAGCACTACAACACCATATGCATTGTGACGAACATAAAGTGCTTAACATGATATTCAAGTAATCGAATCAAATCCAGGAAGTACTTATTGTTGAGTAGTTTCGGTGGCCTTCTGTGGTCTTCATCATAAGTTCCACTTCCCCAAATGGTGTTTTTCGAGAGCAACTGCACAAGTTACTATTAGAAATACCCAAAACGCTATAGGTGTGCCTATAATATTTGAAGAGTTCCTTCGATTACTCCAGGATCCCATCATCAGATCCTGATTTCATAACAATGGGACCAACTAGAAAGTATACCCTTTCAAATGAAAAAAAAAATTCCAAATCGGTCCAGCCGTCTCCGAGTTATGAGGTGCCATACATAAAAAAAAAACGACGGGTTGCACTCCGGGAGTGCCGGCAGAAGTGAAAACTTGAATATTAACTTTGTGCATTTTTGATATTTTGGAATGGTTAGGGAATAATTTTGCACGAACTGCTTTAATTATCAGTATAAAAGTACTATCATTTATGTGGTAGAATACAATATTTATTTATTGCGCTATCGTACACAAACATGACAATTTATATTACATTAAAAAGTTTGCGCAGGCATACATTTTCGCCGCGCCGTAGAAAGAGAGGGGGATACTTCCTCTCCTACGCCGCGCCGGCTGTCTACTCTCCGTCCGTCTTACGAATTTTCGATCAGGTCACGTGTCCTGACGCGAGTTTAACATTTTTTACCCATTACAAAAAAAGTGCACAACGCCGCTAAAGAAGTTTTCACTTCAAAAGTTCAAGACGAACTGAGAACCTCCTCCTTTTTTTTAAGTCGGTTAAAAACATCTACTTTACGGATCCCAATGCCTGCGCCCGTGCAATTTCGTACATCCGAAGGATAATAAACGCAAATGACAGCCCGTGCCCATCAACAAACTCCTCGGAAGCGGAAACTGAATTTCTGGAGTCAATATAAACAACTGGCTCATGCAAGACGTCAGAGGACAACTGAAGGGGAAAGGGATGAGGTTGGACTATACTTTTCAAATCAAGTATCTCCTCTCAAAGCAGATCTTTTGCAAGCGTGGGAAGACATGATATTCGTTTTCGGAGTTCGGAGAGGCTTTTTTCACGAGCTGGAGCCATTATGACAGAGAGTCGTAATCGCTTGACTGGATCCCGCCTGGATAAAATTTTATTCACGTTGGATTGCAAGATTGGCAGTTTTCTAAATAATTTAGTATTCATTATGACATTTGTGAGTTTTATTGTGTTTAGTCGTGTTATTTTAATTAAAAATAAAAACATTTTAATTTTTGTACTGAATTATTATTTTCTCCAAAGTAGGGTACGTGTCTACGTTTACGTACGTTATGTGAATATCTAACAATTTCTAAATATCTATTGGTTATTAGTGACTATTTTGTAAGACACGTTCCTGCTAGAATTTTTTGCGAAACATAGCAATTACACTCCATTCGGGTTTTTTTACGTATTGAAAAGTACTCGATACGTTCAGGTATCGATACTTTTGGTTCGATACTTTTTTGGTATCGATACTTTTAAAACGATACTGGTATCGAGTAAAGTATCGATACTTTTCAAATTTTGTGTATCCCTAACGAGAATTACTGACGCACCAATCGCGCGCTCGGAGTGGCGCTACGTCATACCCCGCGTCCCGCTGACAACCGTTGACTATAAAATCGACTTTTGCGCATTGAACGACTCTTGCCAAGTTATTTGAATACTACTATCATTGAGATAGGAAAAGTACCTATGGTACCTATGGAGATAGTATATTCTACTATATAAAGAATAGTTATACAAATATCTATCGAATCGACACACACGACAAAAAGCGTTTTGTCTCTTTTTAACCTACCAAGAAATGCATGTGACAAGAGAGACGTCTAAATGTTTGTCAAGAACGTCAAAACTTTTATTCGGCGTCAAAATTATGTCTATGCGTGACCGGTCGCCATATTGAGTGCCCATAGTACTCTGTGGTTTTGTGGTAGTTGTGCTGTCAAACAGTTGCTTGCTCAAGATATTTTTGTTGTTTTATAGAAAAATACGTATAGGTAAAACAGTATTTCGGTGTTCTGAGTTTAGACAATAATAGGAAAATCATGCCCTCGTATTGTATAAAACAATGTGGTGCGAGAAACAACAAAAATCAGCCTAATTTGACTCTGCACAGGTTAGTAACTAGTTTTCACTAATCCAGTCGAATATTTAGAATTATTATGTGTAATTCATTGTTATTAGATGGTCTTTTTAATATTATTTCAACCTGAGTCATTTTGGTATGACTTAAAACGTTATTATTTTCTTTATTTCGTTGCATTGTTTACATTTGCACTTACAATTGTAAGGCTAGTGATGTGAGATGTTCGCGCGGATAAGTATCGATGACATTTATAAAGTGTATGAAATTAATTGGAATGATATTTTAATCCACAGGTTTCCTGGAAACGACAGTTTAACCTTTTGAACGCCATTGTCACATATATGTGACAAACGAAATCTTACCCTGAACGCCAACGTCACATATATATGACAAAATACACGTCGCACCATATTATAAAATAAACAATTTAACCTTTACTTTTGTGTGTTTTTATTTATATAATTTAAAAGTTTAAGCTTCCGTCTGTATTGTATTGCATGAAACTAATATAAATAAACCACCAATATCGATTTGGTGTTTTCAAAGTAGATGTTAAACGCGTATAAAAGGAGTGTCTCACACGCCGTAGTCTGCTATATGTGACAGCTAGTGTTGTGACGTATGATTGTAAAATCAATAAAAACTTAAGAAGATGAATATGAAATTTTATTCCAGAGTATATTATTTGTGTAGCAGTTGGTATCAGGAGAAATAAAACGTATTTTTAAAACAACTCAGCCTTATACAACCATGCCTCTAGCTACACAATCAAAAATAAAATATGCAAATGTCTAATATCGACACTTGTTAACCTCGTCTCTTGCGCATCCCTAGCGCAAACCAATATTATCAGTCCCTTGTACGCCATAGTCATAAATCTATGACACAACGGTGACATCGTAAGCGCAGGCGATTAAGTTTAGTGAAGTGCTTTAATTTATTTTTTGTATTTATTTATTATTAAAATATCGTGCAAGTTAGTTATATTATAAACTGCGATTATGAGTGTAATGACTACCGAAGAACTTCTTCGAATATTAGAAGTAATTGGAGATGACGAAGAGTTCTCGGAAGCGGAATCAATACTTATTTAGAGGTGAGTTATTTTAAAAAGTATGATTAAAAATGTTATATCAACATTTTAATTTATTTATTAGGGACAAAAACGGGTCAGTAATATCTTTAACGAAATTTTTCAACAAGTAACCCACAGTATTATGGAAGAACGATACAGGCTTTGATAAGCACCTGAAATATTTTTTCTTTTATTAGATTTACTTATGATATGAAACATCGTTGAAAATATTATCTGACCTTATTGAACTTGTTTTTTTTTTATACAACTTACGAAAGAGAAAAATTTCGTTAGTTACGACATTTTCCTCATTACACTAGCGTGCCAAACCCTGTCAAAGGCCTTTGAGATATCGAGGGACACCGCAAGGGCTTCACCGTGTTTCTCAATGGCCTCGCCCCAACAATGCGTGACATACACAATAAGATCTCCGGTGGACCAACCACGGTGAAAGCCATACTGGTGGTCACTAAGGAGCTTATTGTCTTCAAGGTATGCCAGCAACTTGTTGTTGAGTACCCTTTCCATCACTTTACAAAGTATGGAGGTTAAGGCGATTGGTCTATAATTGGCAGGATCGGCATCCATTTTTGGGTACTGGTTGCACATTAGCAAGCTTCCAGGACACTCGGGCAGGTATTTCATCCGGTCCACTGGCCTTGTTCACGTCTAGACTACAAAGGTCTTTACGGACCTCTTCATTGTGAATTACAATTTCCCGCATTACAGAGTCACAGTGAGGTAAGTTACACGGTAAATTAGACCCTGTGTCAAGACGCGAATTTTCCGCAAAGAGGGAGGCAAATAAATTTGCTTTCTCTTGCGTGGTCTCGACCGATTTGGCAAGGGACCAAAACTGCTTACTGCCCGAAAGGTAGGTTGCCAATTTGGCCCCAATTCGTCCAACATGGTCGAACCGATCCTTCCGTAACACCCGTTTGCAGACCTTAGCGGTAGAGTTAAATGCTGTCTTCAATGCGTGGACACCGATACTAGCGCTGCCGCCACTGCGGGCCGATATATGTGCTGCGACATGCTTTGAAAAATACCATTTATATATTTTTTTTATTTAAATAAATAATAATAATATTCCACAACTTTTCACACAACGCCATCTAGTCCCAAACTAAGCAGAGCTTGTGGTATGGGTACTAGACAACTGATAAACATACATATATATTTCTAAATACATACATATTATAGATAAATTACACCCAGACAAAGAACAAATGACCGTGCTCATCACACAAACATTTGTCCTAGGTGGGAATCGAACCCACGACCTTGCGCATAGCAGTCAGGGCCACTGACCACTATACCAACGGGCCTGTCGATTTGACTAGATTATTACCACATCCTCTTTTTTACTTTTAAGATATGATTTGCTCGGGCACGCCGCAATTGCGGCGGTAAGACCCCTCTTTGAGGAGTGGCTATATCGGCGTCACGGCGTCCTGACCTACCGCATGACGCAGGTCCTCACCGGACACGAAAGTTTCGGGAGGTACCTGTGTCTGATGGGAAAGGAGGAAACGCCTGGGTGTCACCACTGCGAAGGTCGCCCTTGTTGTTGTAAAGACTGCCCCGCCTGGGCAGAGCACCGACGTGTCCTCACGGCGGCGATAGGCGGAGACCTCTCGCGCCCGGCATTGGTCGAGGCCATGCTGTGGGGCGAGAGGGAGTGGGAAGCGGTCGCCTCCTTCTGCGAAGCAGTCATGCTTTCGAAGGAGGAGGCGGGCCGCGTGAGGGAGAGGATGGCGTCCTCCCTCCAGCCCAGCCGCAGTGGTAGACGCCCACGGCGTCGGACGTCGGCCGACGATCTCCGGCCACCGTAGGCGCGGGCATGCGGACAGCGAGTAAAGGGCAACTCGCTGTCCGACCATGGACCATGCCCGGGTCGACGGCGCGTTGAGTTCCACGCGCGCCTCGAAGAGCGTCAGCAACATGCCGAGGCCCCCTCTGCAGAGGGCAGAAGACTGCCGGGGTCGTGGGAATAATCCCATTACCGTGACCCCGGTACGTAAAGGGTTATTGAAGGAACACCGTGGATTTTAGTCAGTAAAAGTCTGACAGTCCCTCCCACCCTGCCTGGGGTGGGAGGATTTATTTGATAATTTTACCACGTCAAAAAGAAAAAAAAAGATATGATTTGCTAATGTGTGATATACTTTTATTGTTCCTATTTTAGAGATTTATGACATTCCATTGTTTGTAAATTGGTAACAGAGTTGATTTTACATATCTTTTCTTAACGTTTTTGCTAATAATATTTTTTGTTGAAAGCTTGTGATATTATCCTTATTATAATCCTTTTGTTACTTCTATTCCTGTTATTCTTGATGTTTTGTTTATATTAGGTACTAAACTGATGTTCTTCCTAGTATATTATTAGGTACATTTTGTTAAAGATTTGTGATATTGTAAGACTGATTCGTAATAATAATTATTAGGTAACTGTTGATTTTTAAATTATTTCTGCATAATTTTTATATGTAATAGAAACAATAATTAAAATACTGATTTCAATTTCTTTTTATTACTACATTAAAATACTTGCGTATAGTTATAGCGTTAGATATGGATAGGTATCATATTAGATAAGAATACTTATTAGAATCGATAACCAACGTGTACACTGCTACATCCCTAATTCAGATGCGAGAATGTCATAAAATTGACTGGCAAGCAACGCCATTGTCACAATACCAAGACAAGTCATGTTGAATAGTGTTGTAACCATATTGTAATAAATATATTTTTTTAGTTTTCTAATATCTGCTTTTTCATTGATAAAGTCTCTGTTAAATTCTGTGTAAAGATTACATTGAATACTATATTGGAATATAGTGGCAGGTTAAATAAAATTTCAGTGTCGTGAGTACGGTTTATTAGAAAATTAAAGACGAAAATAAATCTCAGTTGTATATCGATATAAGTTTTCGAATCCCTATTTTTTATGAAGGTCATTTGACAGAAAAAGTGGCCTGGCGTCAGGGGTACGGCGATACGTTTATACTCTGACGTTCAAAAGGTTAAAGAAGAAATGGATAAAAGCTATTGGTTCTGAAAATATAAACCCTACACATAAAATGTGGCATATCAGCTCCATGCACTTTGACGAATCTTGTTTTAACAGAACCCTCGATGTGATAAGGTTACATGACGGTGTAGTGCCCACATCGACTATGCTGGTATGTTTTTAAACAAAAATTGCATAGAACAGTAATTTCAACACAAATATCTTGTTAAATACTGTCTGTATTGGCGGTAGTTCAAAATTCAATGAATCAAACATGTAAAATATATTTTCAATTTTTAATAAAAAAAAAATTGACTATTTTTTTTCCGCATAAGCAAATTTGTTTTTCGCATCAATGTTCCTCAGAACAACTAGCTTAAAGTATAATGGTAAGGAAACATTTTATAAATATTACTTAGTTTATTTTAAAGTGTCTTGTTTATTTTTAATAATTGAAAAACCTTTGAATTGTTTTAAATTAAATTGTTGAATTGAATTGTTCAAAAATGAATAAATGTTTTTTTACATAAAACATTGTTATTATTTTTCGCCCACTGCTGCCACTGCTGGACATAGGCTTCCCCAAAGCGTCGCCACACTAATCGGCCCTGTGCGTCTCTCATCCACCGGACTCCCGCATCTTTGACCAGGTCGTCACTCCACCTATTAGGAGGCCTCCCAATGCAACGTCTTCCAGTTTAAAGAGAAAGAGAGCCAGTATAAAAAAGGGACGATGAAACATAAAATAACCACAACTTCAGGATCAGTACTTTTGAGAAAATTGTGGACACGTTGGTTAAAAAGTTAAACGAATTCATGAAGGTTAAATATCGATAACAGCTGCGCACATTGCTCGCAGTTACAACACTACGAACGGCAGCCATCTTATATGCCCGATGGTATGCACGCTAATATCGTAGTTAGGGCAAGTCCATAGGTTTCCAAGTCAGTGACTACTATACATACCAAAAATCGCGCAGGAGTATCCATAGTTTGGCTTAGCAGTAATAGACCAAATGAGTGAACGAAACTTGTATGCACTCTGTGGAGTCTGTGGTCAAAACTATAGACAATCTCTGTGGCGTCGTCCGAGCGGATATTGTTTATGCTCGACATTATTCTCTAAATCTTTTGGAAATTAGATATCGGACGTATTTTTTTACCAAAATTGCATCTATATGGTGCATGTTTTGTTAATACTTGCTTGCATTTGACACGTTTGCTGGAACTATTGAAGAATACAATTAAAAGTGACGTATGAACGTTATGTGTATGCCAATAGGCCAAAAGTTTTTTTCGCGACCAATATAGCGGGAAATCTACGTTGTGACGCGCACAAACCGTGATTATTCGTCGCGAGCATTGGCGGAGTGTCGTAACAGCCTGGTTATGTGGCCATTTATATTTTGACAGTGGACTCGTGATAAAATTTGTTTTATTTGACAATGTCGGAGGAAATGGCGGTGTCTGATAACACAACTGGGGACGAAGCTAAAGTTAGCAATGATGAGGCAACGACGGCAGCGGTGGCGGACCCCGAGGAGGCGGCGGTGGAGGCGCCGGTCCAGCCTGTAGTTCCTGCTGCTGAGGAGGCCCCAGTTTTGGCGGAAGGTAATACAAAAACTTTCACATAACCTAAATGCCAACATCATGACATACTTTTTAGTCAATTTGATTGTAATTTTTTAGTTTTAAATATACTAAAGTGCAGATGCAATCTTTCAATTGTAGATTGAGGTCAGATAGCTGCACTTCCTAAACTGTTACTTATTTTTTTTAAAACATTAGTTTACAATTTCATTGCTTGGTAGTTATCAGTTTGGAATTTCAACAGAGCATAATTTAATGGCAATTAGCAGAGGCACTTATGTATTTGTAATGCTGCAGCGAACTCACTTCACTATATAGTATTGAAATCTTTGATTGGCTTGGTATCGCTAGGTACAATATGGTGACATCATAACTTAGCTGCATTATGTTAAAGGGCATATAACATATTCGATTTATATGAATAAGTGTAAGTAATATCAATATTTTGTAAACTGAATATTTGTGGTATACATTATTGAAATACAATTTATCAACAAATTGTTTATAGATGTATCGGAATGGAAGTTTATAGAAAGAGAAATCTTAAAATGATAGGAAAATCAGATTTTGCTTAACCTGACACCTCTTGTTTTTAACTAAATAACATTTAAAGTAAAATATGCAATATTTAAAAAATCAAAATATTATGAGGGGAGTTAGTGTTGCAGTTATTAGCTCAGTTGCTGTAATTACATTTGGTATGCTAGTGGCTATTCCATGGTATGTTTGACCTTAATGAGGAAGATTGTTATATGGTATTCATCAAAGCTTTAAAGTACTTTTACCTTTATCGCACTTGCAATATAGCAGTGTCCTGTTTTTTGTGCCATCTTCAAGAGATGATTTCTTGCCTATTGGGAATCCTTTCCATAGTAACAATACTATAGTAAAGAGCCAAATATGTTCAGATTGACATGATATAAAAATAATAATATATTTATGTTATTGCATATACTATATAATCTACATATTACTCTTAAAGTAAAATAAAAAGAGTGCATGTATTTTGCATATATTATAATATGTATTTTATACAGTATGTTAATTACGCAGAACGTTCTTTTATATATCAATTTAACATTTTTAGTGAATATTTTAATATTATAAAAATTAAAACATTTTGTTTTCAAATGGTAATATTTTTTTTATCATGTATGGATGCTATACTATTGCGGGTTAACGGGAATGCCCCTGTTAGTTAACATACTGTATTATTATGTTTCAATGAATATCATTTATGATGTTAGTACAGCCCTAAATCTGTCTCCTTTAGTTTTGTCCATCCAAAGGTTGTCTGTAAGAGATCGCCCTAAGTGATAAGACCGCCCATTGTACACAAGTTTTAATTTTTGTATCCAATGAAATATTGTAAGGTGTACAATAAAGTATATAATAAATAAATAATAAATACATCTTGTATCATGTAAATATGTTGTTTCCAAGTAGCCTATAAATGTTAATCTTATATTGGTACAGCATCATACAAAGCAATTTACACTAGAAAGCCCTATTTCAGGAGCACTGAAACCAGGTTAGTTGATGTATAATGTAATGAGTATATTGTGATGAAAGAATAGAAAGAAAGGAAACATTTTACTGTCAATGCAACAAAAAAAAAATATTTATATTAAAAAAAAAGACAAAAAATTCAGTGTGGCAAAGAGAGCAGTAAGCTGCTCTCTTTGCCACACTGAATTTCATCATGCTCATTAAACATTGAGCAGTGTGCAGTATGTTAACTCTACTCAAAGCTTATTTACACCCTGCCTCTTTTCTTATTATTTGTGACATCTATTGCTTATGCCATTAGTTTTTTTAGTTAGCCTATGTTGTCCCACTACTGGTACTCCCTGAAATCTTCCCAGACTAATTTGTCTGCAGTATTCTCCTGCAAATTCATAAGGAATGAGTCCAGATCGTCTCACCATTGCTTCTTAGGCCTACCTTGTCTATGACGTCTGTTTGCCATTACATACATAACCAAAATCCAATGGGTTAGCGTAAGATTTTGATAACCGTCATTTATGTCCCGCTATGACCATTGCCAGAAAATCATTTTGTGGGCTTCATATTGAATTATTCTACATCCAGGAGTGTTACTGTATTGCCTGCCAGGGTTGCAGGATAGTTCAAATGAAATACTGCAGTCCTGGAATGTAAGGGCAATTGAAGGAACAGGGTGGGTTCTTAGTCAATAGAAGTCTTGACATTCCCTTATGTTACACACATATTGGGAGTCGTTAGATTGATATCCCACCAAAAAAAAATGGGTTAGCATAGGTAACCACTATCAAATTACCATTATCCAAGCCTTTTCCCAAAAATATCATCTTCACAATCTATCCATTGTTAACAGACATTTCCTTTACAGAAGACCGAGCCCCTGACCCTGAAACTGAATTAAAGATTGAAAAGGAACCACAAGTTAAAGTAGAACCTGAATCTGACGACCTAGACTTACCAATAGAGACCCCAGAAGATGACATATACATTAAGAAGGAGGAAGTTGATGAAATTGAGACTTTTGAGCATAATATTGAGGAGGACCTTAAAAGAGGTAACAAGCGGAGAGCATCGTCAGTCTTCAGGGATGATGATAATGATGGTGATAAAGAGTTTAAAGGCTTTCATGAGGTCAAAGATGAAATTAAGGCTGCAGACTACTGTCGTATCTTGGGTGAGTAACAGAAAATTAATTTACACAACTTGGACTAATAATTATATAATTTTTATTTCAAAAAGATATTTGTCGTAAATAAATAATTGGGTCTCACTCAATCTATAATAATGAAACATGTAATACAAGTAGGTTAATATTACACCGGGGTTGAGGGAGTGTTCTAACTAGATACCGCGGCCCCGTAATTTAGAAGTCTGACACTCTCTTCCGCTCCATCCAGAGCGGGAGAAGTCATTCAATGATTTTCCGAACTGGAAAAAAAGGATAATAATTATTACAAATCTGTCACTGTGGTTCTGTTCTCCTAGATAAGTTCGACACAACCTGTGTATTGAAAAAACAGTGCCTGTCCCATAATTGAATATTATCTAATGATGAATTTTATAGTAAGTTACAAAGATTGGTTCATAATTTTTTCAGTACCAAGTTGAAGAATTGTCTCATACAAGACAAGGAATATATTATTTGCTTGTCCTAGAAGGAGTAGTGAGAATGTTGTTGAGCATTGAGAGTATGTACAGTATTAATCCATTTGGCAACACTTCTACCCTAAGCAGTAAACAGTTGCATAAATTTCAACAAAGGGGTTTAATTAGATACATCTTTAACTTTTTTAATTTATTTTTTTATAGGTGATAGGCCTGCGTTTGACCATAATCTCACCTGATGTTAAGCGATGATGTGGTCGAAGATGAAGCACGCTTGCCTAGAAGTAACCAATTCACTCTACTCCTCTAAGTACACTCTACTATTCACTAGACTCTGAGGTCATAACTATCAGGAAACACAGACTCTGGCAGGGAATTCCACTCTAACTCTCTAGACCTAATAAGTTACTTATTAAGCAAGTACTTAGCAAACATTTACATGCATATTCCCTATTTACTTATGCCTTTGATGATCAGAAGGTCATTTACATCTAGAGATAAAACCTTTCATTGAATGACATCATTAGAGTACCCTAACAACATCATTAATGATGGGTATGAGTGTAAAGGTAATGAGGGTAAAAAGCCTATGCATTATACCTAAAATAAAATAAAAATATAACAAAAATAAAGAAGTATGGAGAAAGCACTGTTCAATACAGCTAATTATACCAGCTGTACTGAAAACCATGTTAAATTCATAGACAATATACCCTAATGCAAACCAATATAACCAAATAGGAATAATATGTATTCTCATTAGTTTACAATAACTATTATTTAATTACATAGTATCAAACGAAATAATCATGGTATATTGTATGTACAAGCGGGATAAAACATGGAACAACACATTGGGCTTTGAAACATTAGTCTTTATCACTGTAAACAGGAATAGTATCAAAAACATTCCCAGCATTGTAGTAGTGAATAGCAAAGATGACTCTTTGTCCAATAATCTGGTCACATACCTAATGCTGTTTATTTCTTATTACACTTGGGTATGGGATCGGGGTGAATTCAGCCAATAGTTAGTTGACTTTAGTGTTTTAATCCTGAACATTTACTTCCCATTAAACTTGTTGTATTTGTTCCATTTTCCGTCCCAGTACATCTTAAGAATTTAAGATGACTACCCCACAGTCGGAACATTGTATTATGGATACATTGTGAAAATTAATGATGTTTTGAAAAGAGTAACCTGGAGTTTATTGCCAGTTCTTAACCATAGGAAACAACCAATTACGAACCATAATCCTGATGTTTTATAAGTACCCATGTGAAATAAAATAGTTTGAGTTTAGAATCCATGCATTAATTCAAATTCCTTATTCCGAGCCGTGACTAATAGTTAGTAAACATTGTCCTTAAAAACTAGGTTAATATTAGTTGTTTTGATTATGTTCAGAGCGACTGGAGGCGGAGGTGACAGCAGCTAGCAAGGACCTGGTACCGCTGAGGACCGTGATGGCTACGCCCCCCGCACCCGGTAGAGCCTCCAAGCGACCACGGAAAGACACTGGTAAGTACGTGGTTTTTCTGGCAACTGAACATCATCATCAGGTATACCTTTTCCCCAGCTATGTCGGTGTTGGCTACCAGTTTAACCAGATGCAACAGAGTACTAGTGTTTAATATGTAGTGAATGCCTATCTGATCTACTTAACCTCTCAAGGACCGCCATTATTTACGTCAACTATTAGTTGAGCCCCGCTGGCACACAAATTAGTGGCCAGCGGGGCTCAACTAATACTGGTTTACTGGCACGTTTTTGTGCCAGCAGGGATCTAGAGGTTAACCTGTAGCTGATTAACACGATATCCCTTGGCAGGATTAGTGTCAGATTTTCTGGCTTCTGCCTACCCACAACTAATGTTTAAAGGTGTACAAGTGGCTCTCGTTGTTGCTGGTGTCGCTGGTGACTCATCCACAAACCAACCTGAACAAGCGTTGCTTGAAGATCGAGTGGCTGTCATTATTTAATCACAAGCTCTTCCTTTCCTAGCAACTAATGCTGGGTAAAATTAGGTTCATTCAATTCAATAAGATAGTAACTTCCAGAGAGGGATTAATACAAACTTTTAGAAGACATAAATGCCTAATATTAACTAATTCAAGAATGTAATTGCAACAACCATAGACTTTTTGAGATTTGTGCGTCAGATTTCTGGAGACTAAAAACCCACCCTGCTACGCCCAGTTGCCTTTGCGTTCCAGGGTCGCGGTATCTCGTTAAAACGTTCCCGCAACCCCATAGAACTTTATAGCTTACAGTCTGGTACCGCAGTATTTTGGTAGATTTCATAAAATTGCGTTCTGGCGGAGACATGCAACAGAAATTTAGTTAGCAGCAATAAGCACATTTTACCACAGAGGACCACCTTGAATTTCTAATTGCATGCTAACTGCACCAGTGTCGCTGTTACAACATCCTCTCCTTAACCGAGAGTAAAATAATTGTTTTAGAGAATTTTGTAAGACTTGTAGCTAATTTAATCAAAAGTCATTGACTCTGTTATAAGCAAAAATTCCTTATAATGTTTAGTTATGCTAATATTAAACATTTGCTGCCCACACTACCGTAAATCATTAGTGCATTAGGGACAGATGCGCGCTATGCGTCATCTATCGAAGGCGGAAGAGTACAGAATAGTTTTTTTTTTACTATTAAATCTATTGCCAGCGTGTTCGCATCTTCAACTATCTCAGTGCCAAGTTTGATCAAAATTGGAACAGCGGTTTAGCCGTGAAACAGAGTAAAAGTGTTATTTAATAACCAATTTATAAATACATATAATGATATGAAAGAGAATAGTTTCCTAATACAGTTAATATTTTATAAGCTAAGCTTACTTACATTAATTTCAACTTATATTTTCATTAAAATTAAACAAGTTCTTTCAAATGAAAATATTTTATTTGTTCCTACATCATGTAGTGATTGGAGCCTCCCATTTAGCAAACAAATTATACACTATACAAAACACAATATTAAACACTTACATCATTTAGCAGACTTTTTCATTTATAATATGAGTAAACATATATTATAATATATATAATAATATATATATAATTTTTTCATGTGACACTACACTAAACTTGTTTATAAGTGTGCCAGAAACCTACTTACTGCGGCACCATCTGGTTAACACTAATAAAGAATTCACAAACGTAACGCATACATTTCGCGTATTGCAGTCAAAATATTGGCCGAAAATAGTAAAGGCCATATGGAATGCTCTTTCGCTTGAATGAAATAAAATTAAATTGATTAGTGAAGGCCTAATTATTGTCCATCACGCACTGTCTGTCGGGCCACATAGGCTAGACCAGTGGTTCCCAATCTTTACTTAACTTAGGACGAATTTGGTTTCAATATTGATAGCAGGGACCAAAAGTCCCAAATAGTAATTGTATACAGAAATAACAAATCTTTCACGGACCATATTTTACGTTTAGTGGACCACAGGTTGGGAACCAATGGGCTAGACAGATAGTGCGTGATTTAATCCGGATTTAAATAAGTGGTGTAAATTTACAGAAAAGAGGACATAAATAATGATATCCAATAATCTTGGAGCCGTGGGTGCCCAGTGTTTACATGCTCGACTTGCGAGTTGCAGTTCGTGGGTTCGAACCCAGTCGGGTACATTACTCTGGTAATTTATATCATCACTACTCTCAAATCGATGAAGCAAAACAGTGTGAGGAAACCGGTATTTATTTATTTAAACTTTATGTACAGACGCTAGCGCATCAACCTACCCCAATCTGTCAAATTTCTGTAATAGATTTTCAACTTTATCACAAAAGCGGAAGGTTCATGTTCGACTAGGAAAATTTGACAGATTGGGACAGGTTGATGTGCTGGCGTCTGTACAATAGCATTCTCTACCAGTCAACCTTTGTGTTTTTTGGTCCTAGGACCAAAAATTCGAAGACATTTGTGACATCCACCAACCCTCACTGGGCCCACGTTGTGGATTACAGCCCATTCCCTCTCATAGAGAGGAGGCTGCAGCATTAACATAATAGGCTGAATTATTAATTATTATAAACTAATGTTATTACAGACGGATCCAGACCATCATCAGCACTATCTTCAAGATCTGACGGAGAAGGAGCAACTGATGTGAGTTCTTTCATTCTCTTTACTAACATGCTTTTACTAACACTTTCTTTAATGTCCTCTGTTGGGTTGGCCCTTTCCTTAATCAGCTACAATCGATGACATTAAATTTTGGTAAAATAAAAAAAGAACATTACGGATTCTTTTGTCAAATTGTGTGTAAGACAGAGATAGCAATATTGTATGCTGATTAGACATGATATTAACCACATTTACACATTGTAAATACAGACACAGCTAATGTTTTTTTAAAATAAAACATTGAAATTAATTCTTAAAGGTTTTCTAGTAATCTCAGTAAAACTTATTTTATGGATTTTTTTTTGTCTTCAAAACTTTCTGTATAATCTTCGTCTCTTTTCTTGAATAATATGAATATGATTATTTAAAAATATAGAAAAATAAGTGGTAATTCCATATGCATAAACATATGTTTTTCTTCTATCTGGTCCCCTGAAGTCCACCTCAAAATGTATGTCCAAATTACTATCATCTGAATCGGTCCTCTTTATATTACTTCGGAATGTGTATTGTAAGCATTGATTTCTTTATTTTCTTCACTGTCACTACAAAAAATATGACATCATTTATACATGTTGGGAGGCTAGTATGTTAATAGGTAGCTGTGCTAAAATGAAACTGAAAATGGAAAGTCTAAAGAAGAAACTTAAGAAAGATCTGTAAACCTTAGGTAATGGTTCAGTTAGTACAAAGTCATGTAATCAGTACTAAGCGAAAAAGATGAAATTAAACAGATTACTTAAAATCTAGATCTGATAGCGGATAGACAAATAGTTTCATAGTCTCTTTATGACATGAAATGTTTTTAGCTACATCATTAGAACTTTAAAACGGGATATTTACGGGTTTCGAGTTTCCGATATTTCGGCACTGATGCAAGCGATCACGGATCAGTTAATTCGTGATCTACACTGAAACACATGGTAAATATCCCAATAATAATAATAAGTAATATAATATATATTTTTTAAGTTCTAATGATACTGTTAGTGACCATGTTAGCTTAATAAGTTATGTTAAAAAAAAGTTTAATTTTGTTACACAGTGTAATTGTATGTACATAGGTATATCCAACAAATACAAATAAAGGAAAGGGCCTATCCATAACAGAGGAATGAGATACCCAAAATTCTGTACTCAGTATAGCTTTATGAAGAATATTGTTAATATTTATGAAGAAACAAAAATTACCGATTGTTGTTAAACATTGTTTCTACCACAATCAAATATGGTATTTTCTTTTGTTGAAAAAAAAACCAACGAAAAAAGTATTTTCGTTTTTGACACCAACTTCCGAAATTATAGTTATTTTTCACTTAGCAGTTTTTTTTAGAAGTCGATTTTATTTTTTGTTAATAAAATTAAAAATAAATATTGGAAAGGAAAATACCCTGTTATCCCTTGATACAGTGTGGTGCAACTTTGTTTCACAATCATAAAAATGCAAAGGTGCCTACAATTTTGCTCGATTTTGTTGATAGTCTGAACATGAATTAATTATCCATTATGTGTCACAAAATTGATGAGTAAGATCTTTCTATTAATCTCAATAAGTCTACCATTCCTTTAAATTGCAGCTGAAAAATAATATTTTTAGAATCTATTCCTACCATTATTCCTCATAATACTGTTGCGTATGAATATGTTGAATGAGTGGCCCTTTTTTAAAATACAATATAAGCTTATGATTTGGCACGTTACAGTGACCTGTTTTCAAATTTACATTTTATGTTCTCATGTAAGTGGCTTGTTATGTCTTTTTGAGAATAAATGATTTAAACTAATCCGTTTTCAACTAGTTTGATTAGCAAAAGTGAGGGAGGAACAACACATGTTGAGTTAATAACCTTTATAATTTTCAAAAATCTTGAGTAATGTCCCTAATATACACCGTGAGATTTAATGGTTGTTTTCCCGCGGCAAAACAACTGGCCATAAGGAGTACTTTCGTAGCATAGAGTAAAAGCAAAAAAATAAAGATGTTTTGGTGTTATAATAATTTAAAAAAATTAACAAAAATCCAGCTAAAAGAAGAATGGCGAGGTTGCATGTACAATGGGACCCACTGTTAGGAGTACCGTACAGTATGAAAACTTATAACTAGTTGTAGAACTGTATAAAACTAGCAAAAAAGCAAATGGGCAGTAAGTCGTAGAAGCTAGGAGAAAAAAGTTATGCAAGGTAAAAGATTATAACGTAAAACGCATCTAATACTGCTTATTTAATAATATAATATCTTTTTTTATGTATTATGTAGTTTCAAAAAGGTGTTCAATCAGAATATATATATTTACCAACACTACCATCGTGGTTCTGCATCTCTCTGGCCAAATATAGGTACTTACCTACTCATAATAAAAAATACATAATTATGTCTGGGAGCATTGAGGTAATATATACACGTAGTACATATTACCTCAATGTCTGGGAGCTAGGAACTATAGTGACTTGGTCAAAACGAGATATGAAATACTGTAAGCATAATACTAGATTGATGTAGGATGAAAATGTAATCAGTATTGGTAAAAAAGTAGGTAAGCTGAAAGAAGCGTAAATATCTAGCAGAATATGTAGTTTTAAGGCTCAATTGGCGCACCGTGACCAGTTTTTTTTTTGGGGTGGGAAAATCATCGAATGACTTCTTCCGCTCTGGGTCAAGTGGAAGGGTGTGTCAGATTTCTACTGACTAAAAACCCACCCTGTTCCTTCGGCTGCCCTAAATTTCCGGGGCTGCGGTAACTCGGTAGAACTTTCCCGCAAATACGCTACACCCACATTTTGCTAGTTACATACGTTTAACTCTCATCCATGAGGGGTGAGCCAACTGTCTCTGACCGGGCACATATTCAGACTTCGGGCTGATACTCAGAATTTCACCTTGTCTGACTTGGGAATTGAACCCAGAACCCCACGGTCGGCAGTCGTGCTAACGATCACTAGACCAGCGAAGCAGTTGAAAACGAATTATAGGTACTAGGAATAAATATCTATCTCCTGGAACTCCCTCCGTGAAATCAATTTAGCAGACGCCATTTTACAGACTATTAAGAACTTAGCTTTTTAAACAAGGGGTTTGTTGAATAAAACAATATTGATATAAAAACATCTTTTATTTCGTTTGTGATTATAAAATATTGTGATAAAAAATAGGGTAAGGGTAGGAAGATGATGATTTTAATAAGTACTGATACAGTAATTGTATCTTCGTTCTATCTTATTACTGTTCGTTCCTAGATAAACTTTAATACATTATTTATCTATTTAAAAGGTTATCTAAGAATGAAGCTGGTGCAGGAACATAGCTTTGGTGTCTGGTATAACCCATGTGTCACATTATGCTCATTATATGAGAGCCACAGCCTTCTGTCCGTGTCCCTACGGGACTTTGCCAATAATATCCTAATATGGCACTTCGCCCCTCCAGCCTTCTATCAACTGCAATGTATGTAAAATTAATTTACTTCCTATATGCCTAGATCTAATTCTGCCGTGTATAATAAATGGTTGGCTGTCATTAAATATCCCTTCTAGAGATATGTTGTCCTGGCAAACTTCTACAGCATACATTTCGTGGGCTCTAAGGTACTCCCCGACATATGATTTTGCTGGCTTTATTTGTAATAATGATCTATACAATTTGTTCCATCTGTTGCAAAGGTATAGGCTGTGCACTACGTCCTACATTAGATGTGGAAGGGGCAAAACTTCTGTGACAGCTATCAAACACTCTCTGTGCACGTAAATAGCAAGGCACACATATTTCGCCATTTTTGGTTAACAAAACAATAAAAGTGAAAAGTTAAAAAAAAAAACAATCACAAAAATAATAAGAACACAAGTCTTGTGAGTATGCAAGTCATTGTTTTGTTTTTTATTACAAACCTGGCGGGGTTTTATCTATTCAGACACAAAGTTTCGTATTTGCACTTCTCCTTCAGATATCTCTGGTATGAGGACCAGTCTGCTCCTGATTCTCAAAATAGATCTTCCACATGCAGCACACACATTAAAAATGTCCCAGTTACTGTTGGGCGTTATGTTCAGGGTCTTCATTTGTGTTATGATTTATCAACTCCCAACAGGAATGACAAACAAAGTCGTCTCTCCAATCATCTAAAAATAATTATGTCCATGGTTTTAGAGGTATCAAATACACGAAATTAATGTTATAATCATGTCAGTGGTTCAAATCAAGAATGTGACTGCTTCTTATCATCCTGCGGGTGACGTTTATTTATACTTTTAAGTTCCATGTAATATAGGGCGAGTCTTGCCATCAAACGAAAACAAAACCACGCCACAGGATACTACTGGAGTAAATGAGCGTAGTTACCAATTTATGTATAAGTTTTACTATACTTACATCACGCGGATAAACCCATCTTTGAATTCTCTCATCTACCTGAGCACTTTCGTCGGACAAACGATGTCTCCGTAATCGAGCAATGCGCAATTGACAATTCACGCAACGCATTTTAACTGGTAACTAAGTCCAAACCACTTGCAAAGCGGAATCCAAAGGTAAAAGCCAAGTCGTCAAGAATCCACAAAATCGCAAAGAAAATAATAGATACCCCATGTTAGCCGTTGAAAACAAACAATGGAATAACAATAACAAACAATAATTGGTTTGGTTTTGACACTCACAGACAACCAACTCCTATTGACAGTATAACGTTCCATTCCACGTTATCACAAATAATCGTAATAATTACAACATTGTACATTTATGTGTAAAAAACATGAATGCATTTTTAATATTAACTTTTGTATGTATTTCTTATATTTTACAAGATTTATTTATTAAAAAAAAATATTGACAAGCGTAAATGTCTACAAATGTAAGAACGTAAATTATGTAATGATTAGGTTGGAATGTAATACGAAACACGGTGCGTTTAATAACTGCATGATGACTTATTTTTAAGTAAATAAAAATCTTTTCTAACTTTTAATTTCCATCATCTAGTGACTCAATATTTTTTAGATAATCCTCTTACAAACTCTTAATTATAATAAATATGAACTTGCAAGTGAATGACACTTCGTTTATTTATAAATAATCTGGGTCCAATCTCGCCATCCTTCTTTGAATAACTTTTTGGGTAAAGCTTATTATTATCAAGAATAAGTTATCAGCTGATTGGAAAGCACGCGGGTCGCTTTCGAGTTTTATTTTTCAAAATGGTTGATCAGCCATTTTTGTTTCTAATATTTTATTTGTTTATAAAACGATTGTATTACCAAGATAAAGCCATTTCGTTTTCGAAAACAACCATTGAAATTTCACGGTGTATATGTCTGTTTTACTTGAACGCATAAACCACTTAACTGATTTTTATGAAATTTAGTACAGAGATAGATACGAACTGGGAGATGTGCATAGGCTATTTTCGCTGAAAAAATTAAAACTTTTTCACGCAAGCAGAGCCGCGGGCGGAATCTAGTTAGTTACCTATATGGAATTTCGGAGATGACTAGAACGATTTGGAAAATAATTTATTTGTTTCAAAGGGTACTTTCATTCATTATTTCAGTATCTGATGATGGGATCCTGGAGAAATCAAGGGAACTCTTCAAATATTAAAGGCACACCTTTAGCGATTTGGGTATTTTTTATAGTAACTTGTGCAGTTGCTCTTTGCGACAAGAAGTATTTGGTGAAGTGAAACTGTGAAACTGATGATATAGACCATAGATGGCCACCAACTACTCGATAAAATTATTTCATGGGTTCCGATTCGATTACTTCGATATGGTTGTTAGCACGATATGTTAGTCACAATGCATATGGTGAAGTGGAGCTGATGGTGAAGTACCAGGAGAACTCCAAAACAATTAACCGGCCTATATTGGGAAAAGGTTTAGGCTTTTGCAACTACGTCAATTACAAACCGACCCATTAAAAAGAAATAGGAAGGTAGGAGGTCAGTGTCTTTGGTTTTGCATTTTCGTTTTTTGACACTAACTTCCAAAATTAAAGTTATTAAATTTTTACTTTTCAGTTTTTTAGTAGAAATTTTTATTTTTTGTTAAAAAGTTTTTTAAACCCCCGGAAATGAAAAAGTGTATATTATCTTGTCAAATGACCAAAAACTTCTAAGATGGCTGTGCTATCATGTTGGACGCAATATTGATCCCATAAAAAACAATACTTGTCAAAAAACCAAGTCTCGCAACTTAGTTGTTCTACCGTAAAAAGTTGTGAGATCCATGTAATACCAAGTCGGTTATTAATTTATTCAGTCCCTACTTAAGGGACCTTCTGTCTTAAGTTGTTACGTAATTATCTAACCTACCTAACGACATCTTATAGTGACCATATCAATATTAAAAATCTTTACCGTTTTAAATAAATAGATTGACTCGGCCATCGCATGAAAACACAATATATCTCACAAGTAATACATATATAAATTAAATTAATTATTATATCTAGGTACCTATCTACACTGGAAGACACGGTGGAGCATATGGTCGAGGTGTGCCCTGCATGGGTGGAGCACCGTCGTATCCTCATAGAGGCGATCGGCGGCGGCGACTTCTCGCGCCCTGCTCTGGTTTAGACCATGGTGCGAAGCGAGAGGGAATGGGATGCAGTCACCTCCTGCTGCGAAGCAGTCATGCTAGCGAAGGAGGAGGCCTAACGTGCGAGGGAGAGGCAACTCTCTTCCTCGCGCCCCAGCCGCCGGGGGAGACGCCCCGGGCGTCGTGGATTGCGAGTCGATTTCGGGCCACCGTAGGCGCGGGCCTGCGGATGGCGAGCAGGGGTCGCTCACCGTCCGGTAAGGACCAGGCCTGGGTCGGCGGCGTGTTGTGTTCCACGCGCGCCTCAAAAAGCTGTTAATACCAGTGACGGGGCCTCATAGGGCCATTGCCTGTCGGGGTTTGCGGGAAAGTTCCATCGAGATACCGCGGCCCCGGAACTTTAGGGCTTCCGAAGGAACAGGGTGGGTTTTTAGTCAGTAGAATTCTAATACACCCGAGTGGAAGAAGTCATTCGATGATATTTTTCACCAAGAAAAAAAAAGTACCCATCTACATCTATTATTTCATTATATTATACAGGTACACTAATTAATTAACTGCAAATGTAACTTTGTAATCCTATATATTTATATGGGATTACAAAGTTATTTATGCAGTCGATGTATCTAGAAAACTGGAACGAAATTGAAAAATATTATAGTTTTTCCTTGATTCATATACTAAACACTAATTGTATTCTAAATTTGAAGCTTCTATGTCTGCTAGAAGTGCCTTAGACTTTTGATGATCGGTCAGTCAGTGAGTGAGTGACAAAATTAACAAAATTAAGGAACTTTGACTCGTTATAATTCTTAAACTACTGGTTCAAATTGAATGAAATTTGAAATATACCGTGTTTATACAATGCCTGTTTGATTACTGAAAATTCAGGCTTCTAGTTTTATCCACAACGAAGTTATAGGGGGTCGAAAATGGCCTGAATTGCTTCGAGAAAAGAATGGTACGGCCGTGCCGCTTTTTTGCTTGACTTGGCGGGGGCACTGCCGTGCCCCCAGATATGATAATTGTAATCGGGGCTTAGCCCTTTTAATAAATAGATCTGAAATAATCGGTGTAATGGACAGAGGCAGACCTTTTTATTCTATTTAGAGATTTTCCTATAAAAAACTTTGAGTAAGACACAATAAGTTTCAAAATGCAAGCACATTACTATCAACAAGAGCCGAGCAAACTTTATAGGCGCCAGCTGTATTTTATTTACTAACACTTTTACACGTTTCTTTTTATCTAGCCAGCATTCCTTATTGAGGTTGAAATCAAACGCAGAAAGGTTAGGACTTTGTCCTATTACTTGTAAATGTTGATGCATGCTTGTAGGACGTTAAAGGTGGAAGATGGGAGATTATAGGGTAATGGTTTCAGTAAATGAAAGCCAGTGAAGGTAGAAATCACATTTTTTTTTTTGCGAATAATAAAGATGTATTTGGTGATTTGGCCTTTTTTTTATTTAATCAATACAAATATTAGAAAGAGTTAATGTTGGTACGAAGGAAACTACGGGAAACATGAATTTCTGTCACCAATAGAAAGCTATATCAATACTGACTAACCATGGACATCATTTTTCGCTGAAAAATCTTCACGCGAGAAAAGCTGCAGCATGAGCTAGTAATAATTATAAAATTGTTTTTTTTTTGCTATAAGTATTTGTTCTCAAATAATTTTAAATTGTATGTATTGTATAAAATGGAAATAAAAAGTATATAATTTTATATACCTATAAATATATATTGTTGATAGGCACGCGTTTGATCACCATCACACCTGATGGTGAGCGATGATGCGGTCGATATAATTTTCAATTATTTAAATGTTTGGTCGGCCGAATATTATACGTTCATTCACTGGAGCCATTACCCCATCTTACTAAAAAAGTTTAAATCAAACAGTGTATTTTATTTTGTATTTACTTTTGTTCTTAGTCTTGCTTTTGACTGCGGTTTCACTTGCATCCTAGGGAAGTAAGATAGATTTCGAAAAAACTATCGTGGATTCGTATTGTTTAGTTTCGCAGGACGTCAAGTATTGCTAAAAAGCACACACTAATCTGATCTTTCGAGTGTCACTAATCTTTGTGAAATTTTAATAAAGGACAAAAAATATATTCCGTTTCTAATACGGAATAAACAATATCTTTTTCCCTGGATGGGGGCCGTTCAAGTATTACGTAAGCATATTTTTTGCAATTATTAACCTACCCCTCCCCCTCGTCAGCAAAAGTAAGCAAAGCTTACCCCTCCCCCCCATGCTTACGTAAACATTGGTACAATTGATTGATTCATGAGTAGCAGTTATAAATCTAGTAATAAGGAATAGGTTTGTAATAGAAGTCTGTAACGATTTAAATAAACTTTACTGACACGGAATTCAACAATTCATTATTTGTAGGAAACCCCGAAAATGCATTTCGTTTTGAAGCATAGACAATGTGTGTTGCTATATGTGTAAAAAATTAAATAATTACTGCTGACGTAATCACCATCTAGATCCCCCACCCCCCATGTCATCAAAAATAAGCAAAGCAAAGACCCCCACGCCCCCCTATAGTGCTTACGTAATACTTGAACGGTCCCATGCACTCTTGCATGTACTCAGGTAAAATATATTCAATATAGCACTAATCAGAGAAAATGTATACATATTCGTTTACCAGTTTAATATCCAAATCTGATTAGCCGTTAATATGCTATATATAATTTAATATTTCTTTATAACTATGACTCAAAAAAGTTTAGTAGGATGTACTTAAGATCGAAGTTAGTAACATTTGCTAATGTTATAGATAGGTTGGATACTAACTACTACTACTACTCTGCTTAACTATTCAGGGAGTAAGGGGTGATTATTTCTTACATTATTATAATTTGATTATATGTATTATTGGTTATGGATGCATGGTAGATATATTCAGGGGCTGCGGGATTTTTCTAACGATATTCCGCAGCCTCGGAGTGCAAGGCCAACGAACAGAGTGAATTTTTATTCAGTAGAAGTCTGAAGCTCCCTTGCGCTCCACCGGGAGCAGCTAGAGTAACTTCATGATTTCCCCCCTCCCAAAAAGAAAGTATCATATTAATGTTCGTGTAAAGCCCTTTTCGTATCAAATTATTGTAATTGTTAAAATAAACTTAATAAACAAGACTAGTCAAAGCTTTTGAATATAGTATGTATAAAAGCTTAGCTACATACGAAGCATAAAAAAAATCCTTTTGCCAGTTACTCGAAACTGTTCCCAATACCCACTACCCACTATAACCATTTCGACATATGTATTTATTTATTCCTTTGTACCTTTTAAGCATGCTTTATTCTTACGACGTTCTATTTCGTATTTAAATTTTTTCGAAAAGCATTCTAAATACCCTCTTTTGTTTCTGAGACTATCCTTTCGTTACCCAATCACAGGCCAGTGCAACATCGTCGCCTGCGCAGCGCGGTGGTCGGCGAGCAACTATTGAGATGTCGTCTCCTTTACTGCGAGTACCCTTGGAGAGAGGCTGGAAGCGAGAGCTGGTGTACCGCGCGGCTTTGGACGCCCATTCCAGGCGTAACGCTGATATTTACTATTATACGCCGTATGGGAAGAAGTTACGGTCCACTAGAGAGGTATGTTATTATATCGGTATTCGTTTGGTACTTTGGTCTCAAACTATCGTAATTCAGTCTGTCTCCTTCATTTAACATCAGAATTGCACACTAGCTCGACTCAGTAGTCACTTCTTTATGCTATGCAAAATTGAATCCTGATGTAAATAGTTCTTAAAATTACTCCGGCAACTCTGGTGAATCTTCAACTCCTGTATAACCCGTGTTATTTTGGTCGTCTTACAAAAGTGCTTGCTTACTAGGCGCGATTTTTTCTTTTTAGTAAAGTACTTTACTAATTATCACTCTCTTCCCTCACTTTTATTCATTAGAATTATGAAACATCCTGTTAATAATGTTTACGTATCAAACGGTAGAAAATACCTGCCAATTGCACGAGTCGAGTAGATTATTCCATCTCCATTTTCCATGAGAAAAAATATCGTAAGCTAATCTGTCAACTAATGAGATGTTCTAACGCTATTCTTTGAGTAGTGCGGCGCGTGCTACGCCCCGCCCCGCTCACTTACAATATAATATGTGAAGGTCACTCAGTGTCTCAGTTTGCGTCGAACACCGGAAGTGTAACTACGCTTGTGCGCGCGCACTTCACAATGAGTGATAGGAACTATCAATGCTCGAACATCGAGTACCTACGCGATAAGTGGTGACAATTTGCGGAGAGCAAGGAGATTATACGCTGCGCCTAATAATCTCGAAATGTTACGCAACCGAGGTGTGATCAACCCTCAAGTGCCAGGACTACAAGTCATTTTAGCAGCAACACAACGACTGATTGATCATGTCCATTTTCGCACCCCACCGCATGCGCAAGCTTGGGGCCGCCCACGATATTCACCTGTTCTCGAAGAAAACATATTGGATTATTTCGAACGACACCCGCGACGGAGTACCTGAATCCCGAATGGCACTGTGTCGCTGGTTTATTGAACATCCAACCACCAACATTCTCTGGACCGATGAGTCCAAATTCACCCGAGTTGGGTTGTTCAATATCCACAACGAGCACTGGTGGTTAATAAACAACCCACATCTAATTGGAGAACATTCCTACCAGATCCGATTTAGCGTGAATGTGTGGGCTGGGATGATACGAGACAGAATAATTGGCCCTATTTTTATTCAGGGTAACCTCATTGGTGGAACATACCTAGACATGGTACAAAACGTAATTCCCGAATTACTGGAAGAAGTACCTCTCGCCTATCTAAGAACTCTGTACTACCAGCACGATGGCTGTCCCGCTCATTATTATCGATCGGTGCGAGAGTACCTAAACCGCGAGTTTGGTGACAGGTGGATCGGGCGAGGTGGTCCCTTGGCTTTACCACCTCGAAGCCCGGACCTGACAACGTTAAGACTTTTTTTGTGGTCTGGAGTAAAGAGACTAGTGTACACTGAAGAAGCACGCCATTTAGAACAATTAAAACAGCAAATAATTGCTGCTTTTGATATTGCAAAACAAGACAGAGTGACTTTAAATAAATTAAAAGACAATATTCAAAAACGTGCTCGTTTGTGTATTGAACAAAATGGTAGGCAATTTGAGCAGTTGCTGCAATACAGATAAAGCTTAATTACTTGCCTAGGTATGTAAATAAAAGTTATCATTTGTAAATACGTAATTAGTGTAAATAATTCAGTTGATTCCCATTTTTAAATACGCCGGAAACAATTTACATTATGCCAATTTGAATAACTATCTTTTATTGTTATTTAGGTACATTTTATGTAGGTAGGTAGGACCTACCTAAGGAACATGAACCAATTTTCTATCTTCAATAGGGTCGAACGAACAGTTATTGAAATCGGCCGTATGTTTGTAACTTAAATCGTACCTCTTTTTATTAATCTGCACTTATTTGGTACCTACTTATCTTGCACAACTTAGTTTAGGTTTTTATTACGAATTATGTTTCTGACGGTCCCTAACTAAGCCCGTAAAAGTATGAAGGAAGAATTGGAACTAAATGACTTTTAATTACAAACTGCTACATACTAGGAACATTAAGATTGCAATAGTAAGAAACATATTTTTGCGCTAGGGTGAATAACCTCTGATAAAAATGTTGCAGCTCTTCCGCGCCGGCCTAGGAAATCAAGGCTCGGTTCCCGCCCGCAAAAGGGTGTTTCAATCTACGTCATAATAATAAATAATATTTTCAATTTTATATTATTCAAATGTTCATAAATATATAATATAATACTAGTCATTGGATACATGAAGTGGGCTGCCGTTGTAAGACAACTAAAATAACACGGTGTATAAGTATAATATACCTCTATGTAGCCAATGTGCCAATTAATTCGATGCAGTAAGTTGACATAAGCTAGTGTCACTTACCTACTAAAATAATGATACCCTATTTAACCTAATAGTGATGGATTCAATTATCTTTTATTTTGAAGTAGAGTCTGGCAAACGTAAGTAGAGACTGAAAAAGCGCGGCAAATCTAAAAAATATCAGCATAGCAACCCCAAAACTACTATGAAATACCTGGAATAACTTTATTTGATGCTTTAGAATTATCTATTTTATTCCATCGGAATAAAAATACAAGAGGTATTTTAGGTAGGTAATAATTTAGATATTGTGTCTTAATTCAAATTAAAAAACAACAGTATTCTTAAATAGTTCTGATTTATTCACTATAATCAAAATCTGAATGTAAGACATCCATGTGGAAAGTTTCATTAGAGCCACTTTCAACACTTTCTAAATTATTTTCTGTAATTCTGTCCCTTTCTTTATATTTATTTTCAACATGGATGACATGATTAGTCATTTTCTTTCACTCCTCGGGAGTTATATTTTCAAACGACTCTTTTATAACTTTCTCTAACTCCACTGCAGGCAGAGTAATATTTTTACTTGCCACTTTACGTTTAGCCAAACTCCATACTAACTCAATGGCATTTAGATCGCAGTGGTAGGGGGGAAGTCGCAATACCTCGTGCCCATTCTGCTTCAGAATTTCATCAGCTTCATATACTGGTTCTGGTGTGTTATATTTTAAACTTGTTTTCTAACGATATAAAATTAGTTAATTTTGTTATAATTATGTCGAAACTATCTAAGTCGGTCACTGTGGGTTTATATGTCCTTTACGCGCACCTTCCTTTTTAATTCTTTTTAATTTAGTAACGCTCACTTCTGTAAAGAATGGTAAAACAGAATGATTAGGTTCTGCAAATCAAGAATTCAATTACATCTTTATAAAAGTTATGTACTCCTAGTAAAAACTTAACAGTGATTGAATCTATTTCATCCAAGTACTGGTTCTGGGTTCTTATCCTATCTTTCTGCTCTAAATCCGAAAGTTTTTCAATAGTTTTCACTATCTCATCAACCCCTGCTACATCCACCAGATTTTGTATAAAGGAAAAAAAAATGGTTAAAAACCATGCAACATTTAATAGTATGTTAAATAACCATAATGCATTATTATGAAAGTGTTTAACATATGTACTATAAAATGAATGTGAATCACTAAAAGATAAATATGAATTACGAATTACGACAAAGTATCAACTAAGTAGCGTCATTCTAACTTATGAAATCGAACACCACATGTAAACAATCTTGTTTTTGTTTGAATTCGGCTTCTTTCTCCTGTTGTTTTTCTTGATATTTAGACATCATGCGAAACAACATCTCGCGTACTCCACTTTTAATAGTTTTGTTAATTTTTCGCTGAATAAACGCTATTAACAAGATCACAACAAATCACCAACAACACGCCATCTTGTTTTGGAAAATTGAGTTTGACATTAGTATAGCATTGCCATATAAAAAGTTTGCAAATAATTCGAGTGTATACTTTCGTTTGCCAGACTCTAGTTACTGGATTTTATTATAAAGAAATCTATTTTTATTAAAAATATTCATATATTTCCAGAAATGATAAAAGCCAGTCTTTTGGTTTTAATCAGTTGCGCGAGATTACTATTAAAAAGAATGCCCCCGCACCACTGCGACCTAAACCTGTTGGAATGGAATACAGGTACAGGGGCATTGATATACTAAAAACCCAAGATGCACACTCAACGTCTCAAAACCGTCCGCATAAAATGAGTGCTTAATTCTAAATTATGCGCTCATTTCAAATAGTATCGCGTCACTCGCGTCTAGGTACACACGTCAAAAATGTCAAAATTTTCTTTGTAAAAACAACCTTAAACAATTGTCATAAGATAGAATTTGTAAAAACATATTTTGTACTTATAGCATATCTATTACTACGTAGGTGGTGAGTGTTTGGCGACAGTTTCGAGCGTCACTTTTCTTCGAGACTGTGCATCTTGGGTTTTTAGTATATCAATGTACAGGGGCCTATATATTTTTTAAGTTTTGCAATAATTGCAAAACATAAAAAATATTTTCATGATCTATTCGTTTTATATTCGCCCCTTTATTATACATTTTGTTATTTTCACACAATATTATTTAAAAAAATAGTTTACATCGTTATTCGATTTTATTTCTGAATCGATTATTTAATTATATCCATTGATATACTAAAAACCCAAGATGCACACTCAACGTCTCAAAACCGTCCGCATAAAATGAGTGCTTAATTCTAAATTATGCGCTCATTTCAAATAGTAACGGCAAATTTCAATGGTCGCGTTTTCAGTGTCAAAACAATGTATTATGACATCTTTTTTATTTTAGTCGCATAATAAAAATTACCCCGTTGAATAAATAATGGAGTCGATTTTTTTTCTTGTATTTATTTATTTTTATTAATAAGTTTATGCTTTACTAGCTTTTGCCCGCGACTTCGTCCGCGTGGAATAGTTACTTTGGGCTAACGTTAAATTTAACCCCGATTTTGAAGCATTCTTTATTGGTGCTCCGCTCCTATTGGCCTTAGCGTAATGATATATAGCCTATAGCCTTTCTCTATAAATTGACTATTTAATCTATACTTTATAGCCTTTCTCTATAAATTGACTATTTAATCTATACTTATAATAAATCTGTAGAGAGGTCAATTCTGTACATGAAATATATTTCCAAAATAACTATCAGGGGGTGATTAAGGATCGATACTCATGCCAAAAATGCAATCAGTTAAATTTTTGTGTCTGTCTGTCTGTCTGTCTGTCTGTCTGTCTGTATAACCGTTATAGAAACAAAAACTACTCGACGGATTTTAACGAAACTTGGTACAATTATTTTTCATACTCCTGAGCGGGTTATAGTATACTTTTCATCACGCTACAATCAATAGGAGCAGAGCAGTGAAGGGAAATGTTGGGAAAACGGGAGAAGTTACTCCATTTTTTAAGCTTCCGTCGCGTGTGCAACCTTAATGGTTAAAGCTACACAAATCATTTCATGACGGAAATTTTCTCCTTAAAATTATATAAAAAATATCCCACGACAGCATATGTCTAACTTTTATGGTTGACTCACAATAACACGTGTAACTCCCGATAGCTTAGTAGTTCGAAGCTTTCTGATTATAATATTTGTCTACTCTTACGTTTATAACACTCTCAGTCACCCCTAATTGAAAAAGTTAACATTATTAACTATTCCATAAAAAAATTGGCCAAGTGCGAGTCAGACTCGCCCATGAAGGGTTCCGTAGTAACTATAATATAATATGATTTGACGAAAAAAAAAACCTTACAAATTTCTTAAAACTAGCTTATTTACATTTTTTACAACTGCGCCAAATAAATTTGTTTTGAAAAAAAAAACCTTACAAATTTCTTAAAACTGGCTTTTTAACATTTTTTACAACTGCGCCGAATAAATTTGTTTTTCATAGTGTTTGTATGAATTACAAAGTTATATTTGCGGTTTTAGAAAATATGCTGTATCTAAAAAACTGCTGAACTGATTTCGTTCAAACTAATTTTGGTTGAAAGTTTATATTAAGATCTACAGACATATATTTTTTTAGATTTTTCACTCCATTATTATAGAAGTTATAGGTTGTGTCCGCCACACACACATTTTACCACTTTGGAAGCTTATATCTTTTAAACGATTGACTTTATGGAAAAGTGGTTTTAGAAACCCCGATGTCGTTTTTAAAGAACTGTCTATAGATACCACACATGCATCGATTTCATGAAAAGAAATATTTTCAGGTTTAGTTCCATGTATGGGGAGCCCCCCTTTATTTTAAATATTTTTTAATTTTTACCTCAAAATCGGAAAGCGGTTCACAGAATACATCTACCTATCAAGTTTCACATGTATCGTCCTAATAGTTTCGGAATAAAATTGCTGTGACAGACGGACGGACGGACAGACAGACAGACAGACAGACGGACAGACATGTCGAAACTATAAAGATTCCGTTTTTTGCCATTCGGCTACGAAACCGTAAAAAGAATCATATAAATCGGTATAGAAACACCAAAGTTATACATGAAATACGGTTATAATAATAAGCCATCGCGCGTGAATACTGAATCATGCTATAAGGATTATTTTTGAGAATCGGTCGCCGCGCTCGACGCGTCTCGCGGTCGAAGCGTTCTCTAGGTACTTAAGCCTCATGTGAACGTGATCTAAACAATATTACCAATACATTAACTTACGCTGACGGAGTCGCGGGCACAGCTATATTGTATCATTACGCTAAGGCCAATAGGAGCGGAGCGCCAATGAAGAATGCTTCAAAATCGGGGTTAAATTTAACGTTAGCCCTAAGTAACTATTCCACGCGGACGAAGTCGCGGGCAAAAGCTAGTTTAAAATATTTTTTCAATTCGAACCAGTAGTTCCTGAGATTATCACGTTCAAACAAACAAACAAACTCTTCAGCCTTATATTTTTTTTTTAATTTATTTATTTAATTTATTTATATACAGAGGTATCACTTAAATCTAAACTCGCCAAACTTTTACGTTTGATGGCGAGAGGCGCTCTTTATACGTTAACATTTACCATTCCAATTTCTTCTACACAATATGTTGCAATACAATCCTATATCTATAATCTCACAGTAACAATGTGTTAATTACCTAAATACCGCGACTTCGTCCACGTTTCCGTCGTTTTTTCGTAAAAAAAAGTAGCCTATGTCCTTCCTCACGGTTCAGTGATTTTGATGTAACAGACAGATTAACTTTCGTAATTTAGTAGGGAAATATAATATGTCAATCTATAATACTGTTGAAAAATATCGCAATACCGAACCGCACAATATTATTGTTAATAGCTGTGCCCGCGACTCCGTCAGCGTGTAACTCCTTGTGTGTTATTAAGTTAATGTATGGGTAATATTGTTTAGATCACGTTCACATGAGGCTTAAGTACCTATAGAACGAAAATACTTCAGCGCAAAGCTTCCGGGTAAACTATGTTGAAAGTTGACCCATCCGGCATGTGAACATATAGATTTCTAGAACTGCTAACCCGGGAAAGAGCGACGTACAACTGACCATGCGAGAAACAACTGACACCGAGATTACTCCAGCAACACGAAAAGTCTGCCTTGTCATTGCATAACACACCGATACTGGGAATCGCGTTCTTTTAAATTGGAATGGAAAATTATTTGGTATTATGGGAATTCTGGGAATAAAGACGGTTTCTCCTGCACCGCAACCTGTTAAAATTTGAGCCTCGATTATATTTTGTTGCAACTGGGTTACTTTTAGCCGAGTTCCATTGCAAAGTTGTGGTGGTTTCAAATTTCGGAGCAGAATAATAATCAGAAAGCTTCGAACTGCTAACCTATCGGGAGTTACACGTGTTATTGTGAGTCAACCATAAAAGATAGATATATGCTGTCGTGGGATATTTTTTATATAATTTTAAGGAGAAAATTTCCGTCATAAATGATTTCTGTGTAGCTTTAACTATTAAGGTTGCACACGCGACGGAAGCTTAAAAAATGGAGTAACTTCTCCCGTTTTCCCAACATTTCCCTTCACTGCTCTGCTCCTATTGATTGTAGCGTGATGAAAAGTATACTATAACCAGCTCAGGAGTATGAGAAATAATTGTACCAAGTTTCGTTAAAATCCGTCGAGTAGTTTTTGTTTCTATAACGGTTATACAGACAGACAGACAGACAAAAATTTTACTGATTGCATTTTTGGCATCAGTATCGATCCCTAATCACCCCCTGATAGTTATTTTGGAAATATATTCCGTGTACAGAATTTACCTCTCTACAGATTTATTATAAGTATAGATTGTCCATATTGTCCATACTAATATTATAAATGCGAAAGTAACTCTGTCTGTCTGTGTGTTATCTTTTCACGCCTAAGCCGCTGAACTGATTTAGATGAAATTTAGCATGGGAATAGTTTAGGACCGTGGGAAGGACATGGGATAGTTTTTATCCCGAAATTCCCACGCGATCAATATTTACGCGGGAAAAACCTCTACGCGAACGAAGACGCGGGCTAAAGCTAGTATTTAGAATAGATTAAAATAAACTTCCAAAAGTTAAACACATCTATTTTACAATAATTAATACTAATTTAGTTTTTGGCAAATATGCATACGTTATATAATATACTGAAGGAGAAGAGGTCGTCAGTTTTACGGTTTTTTAATGTTCATAAATAAAATAAATAAATAATTTATTGCACATAAAAATATTACATCTTTCAAGTCCCTGGCTCATATGCTAAGCGAGCCTGTGTTATAGGAATCAGTGTCCTACGCTATACATTAAAACACATTTCAATTTTTATGTAATAATTTACAAACAAAAAGTAACATTAGAAGGTATTGAGAACAAAAGAAATAGAAGCGAAACGTGTATGTGTCTGTAAGTTTGAGTGTATGTGCATAATTGCGTGTGTGTGTGGGTTGTGTGTGTCTGGAACTCTGGACGCGTGTGCGTTAACATGAGTGTGTGTTTTGAATAGCTTAATTTACTGTACTGACGAAATGATTTTTTTAATATCGTCATAGCTCAAAGACTGAAGCCATGGTTTTAAAATTTGTTTGACCTTATGTCACATAAGCTTCTAAATTGGGATAGTTTTATTTGCTTTATTGTAGATCCTAGAACTTAATGCCTAAAAGTATCTAGACGTAAGTTTAGTGTGACATTTGGGAACTTTACAAACGGGAAACCCAGTTCATTTGCTTATTAAATCTGGGCTTACTGGTAACAATCTGTGTCTACGTAGTATGGTACGGAGGATATATATTGGGAACTGTAAGTACTTGAGCTTCCGAGTATAGCAGTCCAGTGGGATAAATTCGTTTTTTGAACGACATCACTTTAAGTATTGCACATTGTGCGCGTTCCGCTCTTAGTATTACAATTTTAAACGTCCCTCCCCATAAAGGAATAATTTAAATGATTTAATAATAGAAAAAAAAAAAAAAATTTTACGTATATCGATTCATTATGGGATAACTTATGGATTCACGTAATGCGGTATGCCAAAGATAAAAGTGTGTGTGAGTGTTGCTTTGGCGCAACACCAATCTCATTAAAAACTTCTTATTTTTATACTTTAGTTTTTCTCGTGACCAAATACGATGCGGAGAACGGACATCAATCATCAGCCAACAAAGGCGAGAGATTTTTTTATGGCGAATTTTTTTGACGCAGATATTATGTATATCACGGCAAAAGGCTTTATTGAATTAAAAAAAATAATAAACGATTTTAACAGTTAATATTGTTTCATTGATATACACATGTTCTACCCAAAAACATTTACGCTATAATTACGTCTTTAGAACACAATTTAATAAACTTATAATACTAACAAAAATGTCTTATAAAAAAATTTTGTATAAGGTGTAAGTCTCCACTCAAGGCCTTGTCCTATCGAGCAACGTCAGTCGTAAAATTTGATTGTCTTTCGCACACTGCTTTGTAAAAACAACTTTAAACAATTGTCATAAGATAGAATTTGCAAAAACATATTTTATACTTATAGCATATCTATTACTACGTAGGTGGTGAGTGTTTGGCGACAGTTTCGAGCGTCACTTTTCTTCGAGACTGTGCATCTTGGGTTTTTAGTATATCAATGGTTATATCACGATTTCGTAGTCGTCATAATCTGACAACTCAGAAACTGTCAGTCTACTGCATCGAATTAAAAGTCCGGGTATACTACTACATTCTAATAACTATATTCTATTCTTCAAAATTCCACCCGCAGGCAAATTACGTTTCCGGCGTTGCGGGAATGTTCTAACGAGATACGGTGCCCTGGAAAGCAAGGGCAAAAAAGGGGGGGGGGGGGGGGTTACTTAGAAGAATTGTGGCACTTCCTTTCGCTCCACCCAGAGCAGAAGTCATACATATAATGATTACCTTCGAAAAAAGGAAAATAAAGGACTCCGGCAACGGCCCATACTTCGTCCGGCCCACTTTTTCAACTCAACAGACAATAATAATATGAATACTAAATTGACTGGTAATAAACACTATTTACTATAAAAATATCAATATCAATATTGATCATGGGAATACCGAGATAACAGAGAGATAACAAACATGTTTTATAGGTTATGAAAAGTAAAAACATTTAAGATCATTGAGAAATAAAACCGAAAATGAATAAAAAAGAACTTAATTCAAACTACTTTTAGTTTGAATTAAGTTATTTTTTATTTATTTTCATAAATAATTAATAAATCATCTAAAAAGTAGGAGTATTCACAGCGGCGTAAGAGTATAAACGCATGAGTCTATACGAGATCACGCCCTCGCGGAGTAAATGACATTGATTGATTTTTTCAGCTCATTTGACGTTTCTTGAGTTTTTATAATTTGGCTTCTAGCATTTTTATCCACTATCGAAATCAACACAAAGCCACAGTTATTATGGACCAAAAACGCTGTAATTATCAAAAATATTTACATAATGCGTTAACTGATATATTTAGACTTTCAAATGGATCTATTTTAAATAATAATATACAAAATAATGAGACATCATGACCCCTCTACATACAATATTATACTATTTAACCCCCTGATAACCCTGGAATTAGGAAATGCAGAGATGTCACGGCTGACAGAATTTATTTATAATGACTTCCGCTATATCTTCTTTTTATTGTGTTTTTCATTACCCCATGATTAAAAGTTGTATAAAAATTACGACAGATAACTATTAAATAAAAGTTTTTTTTAAAATATATATTTCATTTGCGTCCGCTATTACATTGCTAGTGGGCCTAATTTCGCCGACCTCCTTTTATGACAATTTATGGAACGTTCTTGTATTTTTGCAGGTCTCAGAACATCTAGCTGGTACAGGACTGACAGTTGATAACTTCTCCTTCTTCAAAGAACCACTCGGAGTCGAGGATCCTGAGAAGGAAATTATAAGGTAAATTGTATTTTTTTTATGAGCAGATCCTGCTTTTGACCTTGATCACGCTTGATGGTAAGCGATTGATGAGATCTACGTTGGAACGAGCGAGCCCGGATGCCTGTTTACCTCTTGCTTTAACCCTTTGACCAGCAGAAGGATCCAAGTGGAGCAGCAAAATAAAATTTGGGGTATGGTTTACCAAAAGTAAGCTTTAATTAAATCCAAAAAAAAAAATAAAAAAAAATAACATTTACTATAAAAAAAAACATGGTGGCAATATGGTTGCCACTGCTAGCTTGGACATTACCAGCTTGGGCATCAAAAATTAGTCTTAGTAACAATAGAAAAAATAATCTTAGTAATAATAAAATCTTAGGTACAAAATCAATCTAAAAATTATCAGTCTGCATAATCAGTGGACATTACTAGCTTGAACATCAAAAATTAGGCTTAGTAACAATAGAAAAAATAGTCTTAGTAATAATAAAATTTTAGTTACAAAATCAATCTTAAAATTATCAGTCTGCAAAATTACAATCAGTCAACTCAATCAAAATGAAATTGTCGAAAACAGGGAGTTACACATAAAGGAACTTCGCATCTTTCACATATTATTTTTGATCGCTTATTATTTGTCTTAGTGCTGCATAATCTACAACGTTTGTATGTTTCTATTTCCACTGGCCAATGTTCTCCTAATTGTTCAGTCCTCAGTCCACCTGGAACATTGTATACTGTTTTCTGTCTCTCATTACTCTGCTTACTTTTCTTGATGTTGTATTTGGGCATTGAATGAAAGCTTCTCTTTCGAAATGAAAGGTTATTGATCAGTTCTTGTGATAGTGCAATCCGGAAATACTTTTGGGTCATTACGTTATGTACTCGTGAATTACTCTTATATAGTATATAAGCATTTGTGATCGCGAGATCAATAAGAAAGTAGAATATTCTCTTCCACCATTTTTTGCTTTTCCTTCCCACAGCATATGGAGTCTTTTTCTGATCAAACCTGTCTACACCACCCATCCGCTTCGTGTACTCAGGTATCATTTGAGGACAATTATAAGCTTTCTTTGACCCATCTTTTTGGGTGCGCGAACAAGTCCTTCTTTGTTTTGGGTGAAAAGCAGTACTCAAAACAGTTACTTGTTTCGTGTCTCTCCATACAGCAAACGCAACATTCCTTTTCACTCTCCACTTCCATTTACCCCTCTTCATCTTTTTCACCCGTGCACTTTGTCTTTTAGAAGCCTCTGCAGTTTTACTGTCTGCATCCTTGTCTCCAGTAAGTTTCGGCTTCTTTACTAAAAGGGGTAAATCTTGCCTGTCACTTCTTACCGTTGCTGTTGAATATATTCCATGATCGAACAAATACTGTAACAAATCAGTACTCGAAAAAAAGTTATCAAATGCTAAATGACCACGATAATTTGCTCTGATCAAAGGCTCACACAATGACTTGATTACATTGCTTCCTAATCCTGTCTCCGTCGTATCAGTCTTTCCAGTATAAATACGAAACATGTAAACGTAACCTGTAGAGCTGTCTGCCCTAACCCAAACCTTATAGCCACGCTTCACCGGCTTCATAGGCATATATTGTTTGAGGCTACTACGGCCTTTGAATTTGATCATGCACTCGTCTATTGACTGAGAATTTGTTGTTACAGCATTTTCTTGGCACTTCTCATTCAATTTTTCAAGCAGAGGCCTTATCTTGTAGAGTTTATCATAGTCATTACTATCTCTGGCCGGCATCTGCGAATTATCGTTGAGGTGCAAATGATTCATTATGAGCTGAAATCTCTTTAGGGTCATTGTTTCAGCTATTTCTGGCACTTGTAGTACAGGGTGACTTGACCAATAGTCCTCAATACTCGGCAAAACATGAATACCCATTTGAATGAGAACGCCAAGAATAGCCTTGATTTCTTCAACAGTGGTTGGTGTCCAACTCCTGTTACCTACTTGCGAAGCGTACAAATTAGTTTGGTCTACAATCATCTGTAGTACATCATCACTAAAAAATAAACCAAAGTAGACCAGAGGTTTCGTTCTGTTTGGAAGTTGTTTTGAAGACTGAATGTGCAGAGTGTCGAAATAGCTGAGATCTGGATTCTGGGTCCATTCTTGTTTTTTCCAATCAGTCTCATCTATGTCCGAATCTGAATCTGAAGACGAAAAATCCGATAATTCACTCACTCCATCAACCCTATCTGGCGGATATGGTGATGTTGTTGGTTCTGCGTCACTCGGGAGTCTTGCGACTGAAGGGCTTTGATAGTGTGGAGGTATTGGTGCAGATCTTGAGGCACTTTGAAGTCTTGAAGCTGAAGGACTTTGATGTGGGGCTGCTGGTGTAGATCTTGAAGCGCTTTGGAGTCTGGGTATTGAAGGACTTTGACAAGTTGATGAGGATGGTGACGATATTGCCGTAGAACTAAGTAGAACATCATCACCTGTTAGTACCCTTACCAAATCTTCTTGGGCACCTTGTTCTGAATCCGATTCTTCCAAATCATCTTCAGAAATCACACCATCTGGAATTCCGAACATTTCTTCCAACTCCTGGGCAATAAGATCATCTGATATGGATTTATTCCGGCTCATTGTAGATTATCTAAAAGAAAACGAAAGACAAAAATACTTTACCTCTAACTGGCAGTGTACATTATATTGCCACCATGTAGGTAGTTACAAGTTGATAGTGGCATATATATAGCCACCATAGAAAAATGGATTCTAAATAAAATATGACGATTTTTTTTGAAAATAATGATACTATCGTCTTCCATACTAAATATTTACTTAAAAAAAGAAGGTCACTCACATTTTTATCTGTAGGATTGATGAGATATTCTTAAATTAATTTTGAAGTCACGAAAAGCTGGAACTTTTTTACCAAAAGTGTCAAGTTTTTTTTTGCATAAGGTTGGCACCACTGTTTTTTTTTTTTTAATATTGTTGTACATTCAGCTATATATTAGTAACGATTCCAGTATTAGCATGGAATAAACTTCTCAATTTAATATGCCTATTAGATGGTGGCACGTATATTGCCGTCATCGGTAAAAGGGTTAAAGACTGACGGGTCATATGTGGTAGGGAACACAGAAGCCGGCAGAGAGTTCTACATCTTGGCTGTGCGTACAATAAATGTGGAGAAGTCTTGACCAAAGATATCCACACAATGGGCGCCTGAGGATGGACGGAAAACCTGAGGACTGAGGCCGGTCCTGGAAAAGATGGCGAGATGACCTAGATGCACACTGCGTTGTCTGGTCTGAAGCAGCACTCGAAAAGAAAGCCTGGAAGGATTTGGGGGAGGCCTTTGTCCAGCAGTGGGACGTTAACGGCTAAATAAATAAACAATGTATATGAACAGCTATATTAGCTTAAGTTTGGCAGCAAGACAACAGATTTTATCAAATAATATCAGTAAGGATATTATTAAATAAAGTTCCGGCCCGACCGACAGTTCTCTATTCTAATGAGGATATTTAGAATATTTTAGAAGTGTTCATCTGTAGGATTGGAGGATTGCTTTGAGCATTCTAAATGGTCGATTGTTAAGACATAGCTAACCAGTACCAGTACGGCAGACAAAATATCTGTCCATGCGCCATGTAGCCCAAACTTTACTCAACAATTTACTATAGCATATCTTTCTCCCACAGAGACGCCAAACTAATACGTCGAGTGGACTCCCCGGTGGCCGCTGCGCCTCCTCCCACGGTGGAGGGCAAGAGGACCCCTAAGCCCAAGCCTCCCAAAGGTGCCAGCCCTGAGCCTGCGCCGCCTGCCGCTGCTGCACCAGCGAATAAGTCCCCACCAGCCAAGATTAAGGTATTTACCATTGAACTATAATTGCCATGAATCCACTCCAGGCAAGCATATTTAGCTTCGTTGGAGGGGTTGATTGCTAGTAATGTGAATTTTACCGACTCTACTAGTTCTCTTTATTAAAAAAATACCTCTTAAAACCCTAGGATGTAGCTATCAGGAAACACGGACTACGCAACACAATGAAATTATCCCCAAAAGACTATGACTATGTGTCAGTGGCGAAGGGTGAATTTTCATAAAAGGGAAGCCGAACCAAAAAATGCTTACCTTGCTCAAGTGTGATGCGTGAATTCCAGTAACTGTGGCCCTGTGGCTGACTTCGAAATCTTGTAACTTCGTAAATAATTATTCGTTTAATTGAAAATAATAGATTACTATTTATATATCTATACTAATATTATAAAGAGGAAACCTTTGTATTTTTGTATGTTTGTATTGAATAGGCTCAAAAACTACTGGACCGATATCAAAATTTCTTTTACCATTACTTAGAGGGATTCTTCCGAATCCGTATAGGCTATATTTTATCCCGGAAAATAGATAGGAATTTTCGTGGTAGTGAAAATTGTGGAGTAAGGCGTCGAAAAAACTGTCGTACGTTAACGATTCTCGCGAACGCTGCCTATATTTAATATAAACATTGCACCCGTGCGAAGCCGGGGCGGGTCGCTAGTTCATATATAAAATAATAGACTAATATTTGTCATATTTCAAAAGGGAAGCCGGTAGGAATCGAGTTGTATGGAGCCTTCGCCATGGCCTATGTGAAATGATTGTCTCGACGAGTGTAACATTATTAATGGGCTTCTTAGCTCGTTTCTCCATTGATTCAAGCGCATCTAGCATAAGTTAGTATTGTTACACCAGTCGCTTAGTGAAGTACGTCGAGAAACTTCGACAGAAATCAAGAATGTTCGAGACATTACCGCCATCTAGCAGCGAGTAGCAGTACTGTGTATCTCAAGTAGCTCTGGAATATTCTTGGCAGTATAAACAGTGAGTCGATTTTACAATAATGTTCTAGAACTCATAGACCGGGGTATAAATAGATAGTCTTATTACGAGGTGAATACTAATAATCGAAGCTTTACAGGTGAATTTCAGTGCGATTTAAGTGTTAAGTGACAAGTGTTGTGGTGCGAATAATTGTGTTAAATTTTTATTTTGTGTTTAATTAATTAAAGTGTTTAAAATTAACACTTACACACGCAAAATAAAAATTTAACACGATTATTCACACCACAACGCTTGTCACTTAAAACTAAATAAAAATTAACACAGTTATTCGCACTACAATACTTGGCACTTAACACTGAAATCGCACTGAAATTCACTTGTAGAGTTTCGATGATATCGCCTCGTATCTTCCAATAAGACTGTCGTCTGCGTTCCTTTGCGATCTATTTATACCCCGATCTGTGTTCTAGAACATTCTTGTACGATCGACCCACTGCTTATACTGCCAAGAATGTTCCAGAAGTTACTCGAGATACTTAGTACTGCTACTCGCCGCCAGGTGGCTTTAGTGTCTCGAACGTACTAGAAGTCGGTCGAAGTTTCTCGATATACTCAGTACTGCTACTAACAGTATGTAGCAAACCCGTATCATAGAACATAGATGAGAGTATGAGTCAGGCAACTAGGGTGGCCATTGTGACTAGTTGTTATGACTCCAACCAGCCTAACTGTTATCACACTGCCTTTTACAAGTATTACTAATCATAAGACACTATTAGAAACACAAGCACATAATATTTGTTGAGAGTCAGTCTTGAGATAAGGCAGACGGAGCTAGAAACTCTTCTAAAACAATTACGGGCTACAGTAGTCGATTAAGTCAGCGACATTGCTCTTTGAGTCTACTAAGACCATGTTTTTTTACGCTAATTAAAAGATAACTAATCATACAATGTTTTTTTAGGTGAAATCAATGGGTTCCCGGTTAAGCAACAGCACACCACCAGCCGCTCCTACGCCGCCCGCCAAACAACAGAAGAAACCAGCGCCACAACCACAACAACCTGCCCAGCAACCACAGCCCCAACAACCGCCAACAACAGTCAGCAATACGGACAACAACAACAGTGCAGCATGGAAGAAACCGAGGTACCAACACATTTTGAACATTATATCTTTTATGAAGTTTTATGAATGTCTAAACAAAATTATGTTGGGAGATTATTTTGTATAAATTTTTGAATACTTAGTACCAACAGTTAGTGTAGAGGGTGCCACCATCGTAAGCTCCAAGTGCTAAACTATAACATGTATTTTTTTTTATTTTTAAGATTATTTGAGTTCGGTGTTTCTGGAAAAAAGTGAAATATCTTGCATACACACTTATACACCTTTGCCAAGTAGTAATGCAGAGTGGGTGCAAAAGATTTCAATTCTGATGAACATTTCGTTCTAGGGAGCTTGTTGTTCCTTCTGGGTAACACCAATTTTGCTCAAGACTAGTTTATTTTGTTTTTCGTCAATCAGTAATATTTATTCTAAATTGTTATGAAGTTCTTGTATCAACCTTTTTATTTATGTTTCGTTTTTTTTTTATTGCAGCCTAAGTATTTTTTTTATTTTTATACTGCAACTACTTGCGCAGTTTTATTTTCGTCGGAGTCTCAACCATGTCACTGATAGATGATGACGTTATTGGGCCGCATTGGCTATGTGTAATTGATAGTTGAGAGATGGATAGGCTGTGAAACTGTAATGATTGAGGAATGGATTGGCTAAATGAAGAAAAAGAAACTACTACCGTTTCCATGGCAAGCATGGTCTCTGCAATTTTAATTTTTTAAAGTGGGTGTCGCACCCTTAACTAATTTCCTTCTATTATTCGCAAGTGCTTTAAAACTAGACCGCGTAAAATGTTCTGAACAGTTTGTACTAGTACGCGTGTGTCCAAATGTTTCTCTTTCTGTATTACCGCAAAATATCCTCCATTTTTCTCTTGTCACAGGATCTTTTGGAAATCTGTTGAAAAAAATATAATAGAAGTAATCCGTTTAAATCAGTTCCAACAGAGTCAAACGAAAATGATGTCCATTCATTTAATTGTGTACGTTATAGCCTTGAGAAAAACTACTTGATAAAAATATTAAATTAAAAATGTTGAAAACCCCTCTCAAAACCTCTGAAAGCATTAAATTAGCCTCATACTCGTGTAGAACCAGCAACGTTTACTATAGTTTGTTTTATTTACTTAGCAGTTCCCTGACCCGAGTTGTCCAGTACATACACTTAATAGACGATCTCTAAAACTTAAAACCATAGGCAGCAGATTCACACAAAAAATGTAACTGCACATACTGATTAAAAAATCATTTATTTTTTCAATCGCGTGCGCGCGCGATAACGTGACTATTCAGTCACGTTATCCCATCACTATGCACTTCACTACCCTGTTAGCCCCTGTACTACGTTTGCGCTACCAACGTACCACTGAATTTTCCTATCGTAATGGCATTCACGATTAAATAAAACTATTTGAAGTATAATTTATACTTACATGTGGTAGGAAATTCGCAAATTTAAAGTGGTAGATCGCTTTTTGTGAGAAGAAACTGCACAATTCATCATTTTTTGTGAACACTTACTAGCGACACGATACGATACATAATGGCAACGGTCGGCGAATGAACTAGTTTTATATAACGTGCATGGTCATATGATCAATCTTTGGCAGAGGGGTTCGCTCAGCTATCTCCATAGGTTAAATGCTCTAAGGCCTACAACGGCTATGTAGCACCTATTCTAAAGTTTTGTGTTATTTTTTGGGGCAATTCTACTAACAAAGAAGTGGTATTTAAAGCCCAGAAGAAATGTGTAAGAGCCATAGCTAGTATATAAGTAACTGACAGCTGTAAACCATTTTTTTGTAAAATTTAATATTCTTTAATTATTAATATAATATAATATTGTTAATATAATATTAATATTATATTATTAATTTAATCTCTTTAATAAGCTACACAACAAACAATACAAATTCAATATATGTTTCCCAAACAATAAAACAGCGCTATTAAATAAAAACATCTTATGTATGGCATTTGCCAAAATCATTTCTAGAGATAAATGATATTAATATATTTAAAAACAATGTTAAAACACTGTTACTGGAAAAAGCATATTACTCTGTCACCGAATATTTACAGGACAAACTAACTTAATGATACTCCATGCGATATTTTAAATAATTATTTTTATTGTTAAATTAAGATATGTGTATTTTGTATATTTGCATGGATATGGCTAATGGACACCATTGTTTATATTAGACCTTTTCGCTTGTACCCATATTCGCAAATAAATAAAAGATTATGATTATTATGATTTCTCTTAGTATGTAATACTAGTTTTCTTCGATACAGCTTCAGTTACCCATTACTAAATAAAAATCCCAACATAAATTTGTTTACTTTGTCAAAAAATTAAAAACATTTCGTGTTAGTTTGTAAGCGCTAATTCAATTGACGCCTCTTTGCACGGTCACAAAAACGTTTGATACATTCCTTTACGAAATAAAATAAATTAAATGTCAGGGTGTTATTTTATTTATGTTATTTAACGTTCTTATGTTATTTTTAGATAAACTCTGATCACTGATTTTGTTATCAGTGTTCAAAGATTTTTTGCTGTTGTATTATGTGTTTTAATGTGATATAATCTATGCTGAAGTTGTGGTGACTTGAGTCACATAAAAACCGTTGTGCAGGTGATGATCTTTCAAGCGAATATTCTATGATAACATATTTTTTATTGCGGTGAACCGTGTGCAACGTTACATTTGGTTAGTTGGCGAAACTTTACTGACAACAAAAGTATCTTCTATTCAATATAGCCATAATGTCCGTTTGTTTGACGATGTTTTAATCCGATTATAATGGGTAACTTTTAAGAGTAAATTATCCATTGGCTCAACAGTTAGTGCTTAGATACATTTCTTCATTCGACGTCTTAGCCATAATAGGAGATGAATACAGCTTTTGTGGTTAATATCTATCCAAAACGATCGCGGTGTTTCCGTTGCGCCGCGACGTGGTGATGTGCTCAGATCCTTACTGCAAGACACATGAAGTTTTGCCTATAATTGGAGAATAATATGTCTTTCGCGGTTCACACAAAGCTACTGCGATACGACGTATTGCCATTCAACGGTGGCGGAGCCTCACCGTGGTGATGTGTCTCTTAGTGCTGCAGACCGTGAAGTTTTTTTTGCCTACTAATGTATCATTGAGCTATCTTAGATATTGGTCTTAAAAGATCATTTTACGTGAAGGCGAGTTCCTTTTGTAATATAAAGCATGAGATTAGATCACAATCCCGTCGCCCGTTCAATGCGGGGGGTTAATTGACGCGCTGCAATTAACCCCCCCCCTGCGGGTACTGAGCGGTGGCGAGTGTAGTGCGCTCCCGGGCAGGCCGCCGCCCCCCGCGCCGCCCGCGCCCCGCGCCCCGCCCCCGGCGCCTGCGCAGCCCGCCGCCAGCGTGAGTATGAACACACTTTTATAATTAATAAAAAACACACCATCCAACTAGGGCTTCCAATCCCGGAATAACGAGATCTCGGTATTACGGGATCCCTCGTCATTTTCCAATCCCACGTGATGCGGGATTTGCGGGACTGAAAAAAAGTATGCATGCGAACTCTCGCGAGCGCGATCGCTCGGTGACTGGCGGCCGGCAGTGTTGCAAGCAACGATGTCGCCCCTTTTTCACAGCTTAAGTATAGCCTAATCTATACTAATATTATAAAGAGGAAACCTTTGTATTTTTGTATGTTTGTATTGAATAGGCTCAAAAACTACTGGACCGATTTCAAAGAGGGATTCTTCTGAATCCGTATAGGCTATATTTTATCCCGGAAAATAGATAGGATTTTTCGTGGTAGTGAAAATTGTGGAGTAAGGCGTCGAAAAAACTGCCGTACGTTAACGATTCTCGCGAACGCTGCCTATATTTAATATAAACATTGCACCCGTGCGAAGCCGGGGCGAGTCGCTAGTAATTAATATAGCCGAATTTCAGTCAGTAGTAGCCTAAGTATGTAGCCTAAAATATCAGTCAAGTTTTGACATGACAACGTCTTATAATTCGATGAAGCTGGCTGCACGCACAAAAATACATGACTCATGCGGCGTTACCTCGCTCTGAGGCGGTCCATCGCTCTTTTTTTGATTTGCTTTGGAACGCCAAAGCAAATCAAATTGGATCTATAAGTTGACATTTATGTATGACTCAACGAGTCAAGTACTAGGCTATCATAAAACGGTAAGAGATGACGTCACTATGTAGGGATTCTTTGACATTTATGTATGACTCAACGAGTCAAGTACTAGGCTATCATAAAACGCTAAGAGATGACGTCACTGTGTAGAGATTCTTCCATTGTCATGAGAAGTGCAGTAATAGTGATGTAAAATTAAAATTTTCTTTTGAAAAATGCAACCATTCCATCAGTATTTTCTTATGACGTTGTCACGTTCAACTATCGTCAGTAAACCGACTTTACAGACAACCGATTTTTTTATTCAGTATTTGTTACTGTTTTATGTGAAGAAAAAAACGGTGTTATTTGATTGATCTCATACTTATAGTAATAAATGATAAATGATTTTTATTTTGCAAATTGGTTATTAAATAACACTTTTACACGTCATTTTTTTCCCTTAAATATTAACTAGATGAGGCCGGTGTTTCCTAACTGACTACCCTGAGAAGAAACACCGAAACAAACTCAGGGGTCCGTCTCTTTTGAAGTCCATACAATCTACACTGAATTAATTATATGGGAACCTTGTAGGTTTCAGTCTGAGGCGGTCTTTTGAAGAAAGATGCTCACAGATTTGAATGGGCCTGCCCATACAGTGCAAGCATTACAAAAATAAATGCGGAGTTAGTTGATTATTTCAGTTTTATTTGCCTTATATAAATGAGAATATTTTCAATATGCGGGATCCCGCAAATACCGAGATCCCGCGGGATTGAAAATTCGTAGTCCCGCAAATACCGAGATTGAATTCAGGCTGCGGGATTGGAAGCCCTACATCCAAAATCACATTACCAGTCCTCTACCTCTAACTCTCTCCTCTAATTAGCAATGTGGGTAGTGTTTAAATTACATATTAGTAATCTTGTTAACCCCTCCGTCTAAGCTAAATATGCTTGTGTCTGGAGTGGGTCCAAGAAATGTGTAAGACGTGGGGTTCGATCCCGCGATCTCGATCACAAGGCAAACCCTTTTAGCCATAAGGCTATTGACGCTATAAAAAAAAAGATATTCATTAGCTCTAGTAATGAATTTATTATAAATTAACTAGCTGATTTGACACATCGTATTTATGACTTTTTAAGCATTGTACTGTGTAAGAGGGAACATAATACAAAAATAATTAATGAAATCAGTCAAGTAATTCTCGAGTTTTTGTGAGAATAACGAACAGTAATAGAATTTTAACTGATTTCTTTATACAATTATGTAAATAGATGTTGTGAATTATTATCGTAATTTATTTAGTTATGCTATTCCGACTATAATATCCATTTTTCAACAATATGTTTTATTAACTCCATAATTTAATACACAGTAAAACCTAAAGAAATGATCGCAATAGGTACTCTTCAAAATTGGTAACTTCAAAGATTTTCTAAATTCTACGAAAGACTATCGCTAAGCAAGCAATACCGTTCAAGACGAAAAACTTAAAGAATTTTGCCCCCACACTAAGAATTGCTCCTAAATCGTTATCGGTACGTGTTTTCAATTGAATGTATTGTAGCCATTTCGATGAGTACTTATAACTACATCTATACAAGTATTATAAAGAAGTTTTTTGTTTGTAAGTAGAGGGGTAATCTCCAGAACCAATGGATACAATTTTTAAAAAAAGTTTCATTAGTAGGAAGGTGTATTACCTATAAGTTATTTAAATGAACGTGGACGGAGTCGCGGGCGAAGTGTTACTATTATTATATTTTAAGTCATGAATATTACATTTATAAGTAAAAAACGGCAATTTTCGACTTGAGCGGTATCTCTTATTCAGCAAATTTATAGTTCTTTAGTTAATGAGCCTCTAATCACCCTTTAAATCGTGTATCAACTGTATAGGGCTTCCCAAGCCCCAGCTCTAGCCCCCGGGCGGAAGCCCCGCGCGCGTTGGTGCAGCCTTGCTCGATGTCTTGCGGGCGCGGCGCTGTGCCCTCGCTGTCTTGTGCCGCCTGCCTATGTCTGTACCATCCTGTATGTGCTGGATATCTGCACCAGGCACCACCTGACCCTTTCTTCTGCAAGGTAAGATACATAGATAGAATACTCTTTATTGCACACCAGTGGCGAAGGGTGAATTTTCATAAAAGGGAAGCCGGACCAAAAAATGCTTACCTTGCTCAAGTGTGATGCGTGAATTCCAGTAACTGTGGCCCTGTGGCGAACTTCGTAATCTTGTAACTTCGTAAATAATTATTTGTTTAATTGAAAATAATAGATTACTATTTATATATTCATATATAAAATAATAGACTAATATTTGCCATATTTCAAAAGGGAACCCGGTAGGAATCGAGTTGTATGGAGCCTTCGCCACTGTTGCACACCAATGATTTAAACATACGTGATTCACAATATTGCTCAATATGGTTACAATGGTGGTCTTATCGCTGATAGCTATTGCTCTGCTGTGTTATAAAATCCCCTGTAAGTCTACTGGTCGCAAGCACGTCTGCTTCGCAAGAGATTTCGAGTTCGATACCCGGTTTGAACAATAGTCCATAGATCTTTAACGTTCAGGACCAAGCTTAGAGTCAATATTGCAGTCCGTTAAAACCTTATCACTTTATGGATACACAATAAAAGTTCTGCCTGAATGAAGTTTTCTAATTGAGATGAGATAACTGTGTACTGGACTGTATCTAATTGAACAGTGATTTGGGTTTTATTTTGCTGTTTTGCATTTGCATTTATTGTGAATCCAATACAGAACTTCATCTTTAAAAATTACCTCACATTAGTGAATCATCGTGTATATCGTAGGGAGCAATTGAAAGCAATACCGTAGACAGTCTCCGTGTACAGTAGCTTGTACAGTTTTTCAAAATAAAATCTCACGCAGTTTATAAGACCTTACACTGAGAACTACTATTTTAATCTTTACAGAACTGCCGCAAATCATCATCTCCTCCCATTGAGCCGCCGTCTCTAACACACAAGTCCGGCGCCACTACAACAAGTATACCCGTACCGGTACCAATACCCGTTCCAGTACCGGTACTTGCGCCGGTACCGAGACGGGTACCTGTGCCCGTACCCGTACCAGTGCCCGCTAAAGTACCAAGAGACAAACGCGTGCTGTTGAGAATGAAGGTAAGTTGCTGCTCATTGAGATGAAACCGGATTGTATTTCATTAAATTGTAAGTACTAGCTACTGCCCGCGGCTTCGCTCGCATGAAAAAGTATTTTCAGCGGAATGGCGAAACAGTTAATCCATTAAAATTTAAAAACAAATCTTTTCATTTTATAATATTAGTATGATGCATCACTTAAAATAGCGATCTGTTATTTACATATCTGTTTGTACAAACCAAAATCTAGGATTCTATACATTGTATATCACACGTATTTTATTTGTGTAAATGCTCCATAAGAACTCTCAGCTGTTTTTTTTATTTTTTCTATCTGTAAAATAGTATCTGTGTCAAATCCGATACATTTAACAAAAAACTTTTATTTAAATTAATAATTAATAAAAAAAACTTATTTAAAAAATCTAAAAAACCCAACTGCTCAACTGAAATGCAAGAAACAAGCACATTTTATTTTAAAAAGTGAAAAGCAGGTGGGACCAATTGAACATAATTTAGTTTTAATAAAAAAAAAGCAAAGCAGTCGGGATTTTTTGATTTTTTAATAAGTTTTTTATTTTCAGCTTTTTAGTATTTAATTCCGCATTAAAACGTTATATTTCCTAAACGGCTGTTTAAAAAAAAAATAGCGAAGCAAAGCTCAAAATCATTTTTAAAGATCTATTTAATGATACCCCCATGACATAGTTTGTCCATTTTAGATTTTTTATTTTTGACAATATGGCGTCTGGTTGTCGTTGTGGTGATTTGTTTTTTATTTATTTATCACACACACATGTTTCCTTTGCCATTACTGATCTTAAATCTAATGCGACAAAGTTACTTAAAATAAATTATACTTAACTATTATACCTTACATGCTACACACACAGTACGTGGCCCTTGTGAACTCACTCAGTGTACAGGTGAATATGTCGATTACATCCGCCACCCTGTTGAGAGTGCGTTTTTATTTTAATATATATACGTATCATTTATTAAAATTTGTTTACTGGTTTAATAGTTACAAGGGAACAAAGGAACGGACATACATACATACGCGCTAAAAACATAACCTCCTCCTTGCTTCGCCGCAGTCGGCTAAAAAGCTGACCGTCCATTTTTCCCACAGGTAGCCGGCGGCACCCCAGACGGTGAGCGTGTGTGGGCGGTAGCAGGCACACCGCCTGTGCTACCCGCCGCCCCGCCACCCGCACCTACCCCAGCCCCGGTATCAATACCAGTACCGGTACCGGTACCGGTACCAGTCTCCGCTGCTGTAGCCGCTAGAGCGCGTGGCCCTCGCCCCGCATTACCGCAGGGCTTAGCGATACTGAATGGACGAAGATTTGTGGTCGTGCCGAGAAATATGGTGCATGCGGGAACCGGACATGCTGCTAAATGATGACTTTTTGGTTTATTTCTATCACATACTGTGTTTTTTACGAAAGATATCTTATGCAAGGAGGCTAATGCTAAGTAAAATAATACTAGACAAGAATACCATCGTTCTAGGTATACGTTAAACGAACGTTGTAACTAGTCCTGGTACCAATACCGGTTCCAGTTCCGGTACTTACTACTACTAAGATACTAATATCGGTACCAACTAATGCCGCGGTCCAAACGCGTGCTTCTCGACTGGCTTTACCGCTGAAAATTATGTGGTTGCAGAATTTATAGTCGCGTCAACGCGTTATAGTACGTGCAGGGCATGCTGCTAAATGAGTAATTTGTTAGCTTATATCACATAATATATAATTATTTACAGGATAGTGTTTTAAAGTAAAAGGAAAAATATTTGGCGGATACTTTACTTTCAAGCGGGATTTACGTCAGAAACACGTTTCAAATTGTTTCTTAAACATTTATACGGTTTTTGATTCCCTGGTTTTTTTGACTAAAATATTAATTCACTTCACTTCAAGTCATTGGAAAGGAAAAAATTAATTGTAAAATGGGCTTCTTTCATCATCAAATGACTCATCCCGCTCTGGGTGCCCTTGCGTCCGGGGCCGCGGTTTCTTGTTAGAACACTCCCGCGTCCCCGGCAGTATCGTAAGCAGGGCTTACATACCTACTTGCCACACAAATCATTGGATCATGACATACAAAACAACCCATATCTATAAAATAAATTGTTTGTGCATGCATTTATGGCAGGCATTCGTTTTACGCTTAAAAGTGCCTATAACTTACACTACTTTGCACATAGATCATTATTAATATAAAGAAATAGACTTAGTAATATCTTCTACGTTAAAAAAATAGTGACGTCATTGTTGTCCGCGCCTCTCGACCAATCAGGTCGAAACAAATTAGAAAGCTAAGTTCTTAGTGACCTGTTGACTGGAGATCTTTTGGCGAAACGGTTATGTTTTATCCATTACCAACCTACATCAAATAATTTTATTAAATTCAATTCTATTGAATTGGTGTGGGTCCACTTAAAAAATATGTTAGTGCCAATAACTCAACATTCAAGATGAGTGATGTAAAAAAAAATATTTTGTGACGCTATAACTTTAATAAATGTTAATCGATTGAAGAAATGCTGTGACCACGTGATACAAGAAGAAAATTTTATGTGAAATTTGGTTGACGTCATAGAGAATGCAGAACAAAATTCTTTCATAATAAATTCAGATGAAGATTCTAGTGACACTGTTTAAAAAATGTTACTAATTTAAGATAATTCGTTTAATTTTTTCCATTAATCTTTTAAATTAATTATGATATTTGTTTTCCCTTGTGAAAACACCTTTACTCTGCAGTTGCATTGATGACGTCACTATTTTCTTAACTTGAACCAATTATAAGTACGAGTGTAATCACAATTAGTAAATAATAACATCTAGTTTTAAATAGCAAGTATTTATGAGACTGTGAAAATGAAATGGATTTATAATTGGGCGCCCGTGGAGAGACAGATGTTCTTGGCGAGTAAAATAAGGAGTAGAGTAGATATGAACATACTTGTAACGCAATGCGAAATGTGAAAATGGCGACCGAGCGAAAAATAATAAGTATATGCTGGGTGATTCCGTATGGTGTGGTCATTGGTCATTCTAAAGCAGGGGTCTTCAACCTTTTTAAAGTAAAGGGCCAAAAATACTTTAATTTTGGTTCGGCGGGCCGCAACACAAGGGAAACATCCTACGAACACTATAAATGCTAAAGTTTGTGTGTGTTTGTATGTTTGTTACCATCTACCGCGTAAACGGCTAAACGGATTGCGATGAAACTTGGAATGTAGATAGCTGAAGTCCTAGAATAGGACATAGACTACCCCGATTATCCCGATATTCCTACGGGATCGGGACTTACATAGGTTAAACCGCAGGGTGCAGCTAATTTCAAAAGTAAATAAAAACACTATTCAAATGTTAAACTTATTTATTACAAAAATTATATAAAAAGGAATCAAATATAATCAATGAGATGTTTGAAATTGTTTGTTTTTGATTAATTTTACAATATCTGCCTTTATAGTCGTTGAAATTCTTAAACTGTTCTCAAGGTGAACATCGGTGATTCTGGTTCTTGCCCGGGACTTCACATTTTTCTTTCGAGAAAATAACTGCTCACATAGATAAGTTGTGCCAAACAGACATGCCATTTTTAGTGCATGATCTGTGATTTTAGGAAAATCGGAACTTATGTATTTTGAGTAAAACTAGCAAACCTAAATTAAATTTCTCTTTCAAAGTAGAGTTGCACTGTAACTCTATCGATTCCATCTGAACCTCTTCGACAGAAACGTTGAATGGGTGAGCAAAAAAATTCAGGACCATTTAATTTTTTCGAAAATCGGTATAACGTGAGTCGAATTGGGTTTTCAGATCTTGCAGCGCAGTAATATATTTGTCCATGTTTGAAATTTCGCAAGAAGACATAATGTGGAAAATGAGTGGTAACATTTTTTTTAAATTGACTTATCCATAAATCCATCTTCATGTCAAACGCTTTTAAAGCGTCAAATAGCTCATAAATTAAATTATCTTTTCCTTGCAGTTTCTTATTTAAATAATTGAGATGTGATGTAATATCAGTGAGAAAACCCAAATCACTCAGCCATACTTCATCAGTGAATTGCCGAACAGCTTTATCCTTACTTTGCATAAATGCTGCAATTTCCTTCCGCAAATCAAACACACGTCTTAACATCTTTGCCAACCATAGAAGGTTGTGGTGATGAACCGTTTGTGGTGATCCCAGGCGAATTTGATAATTTGAGGTTATATCTGTCTAAGACGGAATTAAACGACTCCAACAAACCACATCCTCTTGTGCTGCCTTTCATTGGAACTAGAGCAGCCATTTCTTCTGTAATATCAAAATTAACGTCAACGCCGCGAATAAAAATGGCCAGCTGGGCGGTGTCACTTAAGTCTTTACTTTCGTCGAGTGCAACGGAATAGTAAACAAATTGCCGCACGCGTTCCTTTAATGTTCTTTCGATATCCCCAGCCAACTCTTCTATCCTCCTTGCTACTGTAACGTCAGAGAGACTTTCAAGAAAAGTTGCATTTGCGAGGGGCATAAAACGTCTGCTGCAGCCTCCATACATTCTTTTATGAATTCGCCATCAGTAATTGGTTTTGACTTACGTGCAATTTTCTCTGAAATAATGTAGCTTACTTTTACACTTACTTCACTGTCTTTATTCTGTTTGTAAAATGAATACTTAGTCTTTGAAGTTATTTCTTCAGGGACTCCACCTTATCAATGCGTAATTGTTCTTGAAGATGTGCAAACTTACTGGAATATTTGGAATCATAATGTAGTTTGCATTTCGCGTGGCATAAATGTGCGTTAGCGCCTCGCCGCATGCCCAGTATGTACATAGGTAGGTACATATGTAACAAATAGATTTTGGGCTTGTCAAGCAAGCGTCTGGGCCGCCAAGAAAGCCACCGCGGGCCGCGGGTTGAAGACCCCTGTTCTAAAGGGTGTTGTTGAGTTAATTTATGAAAAGGACGTGATTAAATATTAATCATTAATCTCACGGGTTGATTTTCAAGGTTAAGCAACGGTTTCCAAGTTCGGTCCGTGGATGAGTGACCATTTCAGAATAACGAGATTCTTCCGTGTCTCGTTGGTCTTGACAGTCTTTACTGGTAGTCAGGGGACAGAAAATCCGTCACCAGTCTAGCCAAGTGGCATTATGTTATAGATGACCCCAAATAACTTGGCAAGGTTTTGGCGTAGTGGGGGTAAGTTCGCGCATCGTGCACTTAGTGGAAGAAAAAAGTCGTCATTTTTTCTGCTCGCCATTATTCTATGGTTATTGCCATCATTTATTTTTAATCATGTTCTCGCCCTTTTATTCTTCTTTTTTCCCGGTGTCCTAAAGACAGTGACGAAGTCGGAATTTCAACCTTTCTTAACTATAGTGTCTAACTGTTTTTTCTGACGTTTTAATAGTCTGCGTAAAACGGCATTGTAATCGAGGTAACAAAAAATAAATTTAAAACAACAACTCGTAACAAAAACAAAGGGTACAACTTTCGTGTACGCAAGTGTATTCGGGAGCAAATTGAACGAGAACTACTGACGCATCAATCGCGTGCTCGGAGCGGCGCTACGTCATACCCTGCGTCCCGCTGACAATCGCTGACACCTAAAAATCAACTTCTGCGCATTGAACGACTCTTGCCAAGTTTTTTGGCGTTACCTATACCTGGTAACTAGGTTGTAGAGGTGAGATAGTTTGTCGCTCCATGTAAGATTACTCAGCTGCATACAGAGACTGGAAGCCAACGCCATTCTGGTTGAGAAAAAATCAAAGCAGATGCACATGATGTTGACTTATGTGAGTTGTGCGAGCCCAAGAAACACTTCTTCATTGCTGCTTTTTGATTTGCTTTAAAAAATACGAAAATGATAAATAGCGTGTCTAAAACACATTTTTATCATTATTTTTCTTCACTGTGAATAGAAATTTGAATTTGAGGACTTCATCTTTTTAAATAAATTAATTCTTTCTTGCCAAATAAATTAGATACACATTTAAAATTGAAATTCCCTAGCTCCCGAACTATTTGTACGGTATGACAGGAGCCAGTGCATTCCCTTAACTAAAGCGCCATACAAATAATAAACTGGCAGTAATACAAATAATATTCTAAATAAATTAAAAAATAACACTATATAATAAAAAAAAAACATTAAAAACATAGATAATTTTCCATGTTAGAATACTCCTATAACTATCTATTCCTATTAATGCGCATACAGTCCACAGACTTAAGATTTGTCGGATACCCTTTTCGCATTGAATCATACAATCTATCTGCTTTCATGAAGTTTTAGTCAGCTATAAAAATCGACTATCCACGGGCGCCTTAATTTAGAAAGTCAGGCTTCCACTGAAAATTTTTGTAAACAGGTGCTATATGTGTACGTATCCATTACTTTTAAACTTATTCACAGCATTTTTTGCAGCAATTGTATTAGGCGTTTTCCACTTAACTCGTAACTTTGGGCCGTGGAAAAACACACTCAGTGAGTTCGATTGTCTTTTGAGACCCGCTCTGGCAGGAGAGTTAATTCCGGATAATTTCTACCCGAGTGCGCGACACAAAGGAGGGTTATGTGTTTATTGCAAACTATCTACTAAACATTACGAACAACTGTTGTAATATCTATCATACATGTTATATTTAGGTTTTGAGTAGATCAGTCAACTTAAAACTTGATCATTTCAGTTATTTTTACACATGAATGCTCTTGTAGTCATAACTAATGACCATAATAGATTAACTAAAACATTAATAATTTATAAATCCACTAGCTGCTGCCCGCAACTTCGTTCGCGTGAAAGGATTTCCCGCGTAAATTCCGATCCCGTGGGAATTCCGGGATGTCAACTATCTACTTACCAAATTTCATTAAAATCCGGATTTCAGGATTTCAGGTCTGGAGATTAGCGTGTACAGACAGACTTTTTTATTTTTTTCCCATGTTACCGTTTCTTAACCCACCTCAATTATTATTTTTGTATAAAATTACACTTATTACAAGTACAGTACACACTTTTAATGTTTTATTATTTGTATAGATTACAGTTCGTTTGTCGCGCATTAACTCGAGAACGGCTGGACCGATTTGGTTTGGTGGGTATCTTCCCTATAATACAGGGAAGGTTTAAAAGAAAGACAACAGCTGTCGGCTCAGCCCGTTTTGAAATACTTATTTAAAAGTTTGGTAGGAGATGTGACCTCGAATTGAAGAATAATTAAAAAAATCAATTTTTTTTTGTTGTTTTGATTTGTGTAGTAGTGCGATATTATGTACATTAGGGCGTCCAATCCCGCAGCCTGAATTCAATCCCGGTATTTGCGGGACTACGAATTATCAATCCCGCGGGATCTCGGTATTTGCGGGATCCCGCATATTGAAAATATTCACATTTATATAAGGCAAATAAAACAATGAATTAATCAACTAACTCCACGTTTATTTACGTATTACTATTAGTATGAGATCAATCAAATTACACCGTTTATTTATTACAAAAAACAATGAATTAATCTATTAACTCCACATTTATTCCAGTATTACTATTAGTATGATATCAATCAAATTACACCGTTTATTTATCACAAAAAAACAATGAATTAATCAACTAACTCCACATTTGTTCAATCAAATTACACCGTTTTTTCTTCACAAAAAACAGTAACAAATACTTAATAAAAAACTTTACTTAGGCTACCACTGACTGAAATTCGGCTATATTAGGCTACATAAGCTGTGAAAAACGGGCGACATCGTTGCTTGCAACACTGCCGGCCGCCAGTCACCAAGCGAACGCGCTCGCGAGAGGTCGTATTCATGCTTTTTTTCAGTCCCGCAAATCCCGCGGAGCCCGCGCCCGTAATCCCGCATAATGCGGGATTGGAAAATGACGCGGGATCCCGCAATACCGAGATCTCGGTATTCCGGGATTGGACGCCCTAATGTACATTATAAATACTCTCTCAAAATTATATAAACCAATAAAAGATCTAGTTTGAAGTCATCAATCAATAAGTACATTCTAACATTTTTTTAAAGCCAAAGAGGTGTTTTAAAGTTAATCATAAAAATAATTGCGTGTGTTTTTCCTTGGCCTATCATAGTCAATAGATAACGATGTTGCTTTTTTAAAATTAAACAGGTTTTATTTGTATTACCGTAGTCAAACAGACTGATTTTGTAATTCCACCTGTTATCTAATGTAAAAAAATAAGATAAATAATATTATTAATGTACTTTTGACAAAGATAATTTCAATGATAAAATGGATGACAAACAATTGGTTGACTATGTCGCTGCCCGGCAAAAAAGTGTCATAATATAAAAATTACTGATTCGAGATAACAAGACTTTTAAGATAGTATGTTAATATACACAAACATATTATTATTTGTAAATAAATTTTCAGTTATTTAACTCCTATAATTTTTACATTATCAATCAAATCATTATCATTCAAAACCTTAAAAGTCTCGTTATCTCGAATTAGTCATTTTCATGTTATGACACTTTTTTTGCCGGGCAGCGATGTATGAAATTATACATATATAAACCAGTGTCTCTTTATTAAAAAATATCAACCGTATTAAAATAATTTAGTTTTTAAATAATTTTAAGCAGAAAATTTTGTAAAACCATTTAAAGACCATGCAGTTTAGTAATAAAGTAAACCCTATTTTAAAAAAATTTGTAATCGTGACAGTAATGTGGTCATTTTATGGTCATGCTAACTTTTTGTTATCTTAAATAACCTATTTATTTTGTTATAAAAAAACTATTTGCTCCTTTTTAAACGACTTCACATAGAAGGTGGAAAAACTGAACTTATTTCTGTATCCATGAAACTTTGTACGATAGTCTACATTATTGCGAAAATTATAATATGGTCATTAAAGGAATTACAGGATTCGCAAAAACTAAACTTAATTTGGAATATTGCTATCCTTTTCTCTCATGTGCAAGATGAACGTAATGAAGGATGTCAAATCAAGTAAGCAAATCTCTTCATAAGCTTTTAGATTTGCTCTCTCTTTCTAATCCTATTTGTTAGTAAGAGATAGCGATATTCTAACTTAAATTTAGTTGATTCGATTCCATTTTCAAACTTACTTTTATTCTTAAACTTCTCCACTTTTTATACACCTTAATTTAATTAAAATAATTTATTGATCCATACACATTGTAAAGGAATGTATCAAACTTTAAAAGATAGTGCAAAATAAACAGTCGGAATGCGTCTCACGTTTTGATTTGTCGGTACACCGGAATGATTGATTATCGAGTGAGGTATGTATTTTTTATACTTTATTTTTTTTATCTCTAGATTTTTCTTTTGTTAAGGGCCAGTAGTTACAGATTAGTGCTTACAAAATTGCATGATTGACATTATTTCTCCAGACATTTTTTTATGTAAAAAACGGACCAAATGGAGTATTCATTATTAAACACAGGAAACTACCTGATTCTTCACTTATTTTAGTCAAACCAAGTTTTATCGCAATTGCGGTCATGATACGTGTGAGCGTGACAAAGTTATTTTAATAAATTTGTTTTTTTTTTTAAGAGTCAATAGCAATGACTTACATTTCGGCCTTGTGATCAAGAGTTCACGGGTTTCAACTCCACCTTATACACTATTGTCGTGAAGCATATTTAGCTTAGTTGGAGGGGATAACAAGATTGATATAATGTGAATGCTACCCATATTGCTAATCTCTCTAAATCTTTTTGAAGAAAAAAAAAGGCAAGCTTGTTGCCATCTCGTTCGCTCTCGACTGTCGTGACCGCATTTGCTGAAAACTTCCAAATATTCGAATCCATGTTTGTTTACAGTGACGACAAGCGTAGAGGTCGCGCTGTCAACGGCGCGGCGTCGCCCCCCACTGCGACAATGTCGCCGCGACGTCGCGGACGACCGCGAGTAGACGAAACTGACCACTTTACCGCGTTTTATGATAAGGCGCAGGAGAGGAATTATAACGTTGTAGTACAGGTGAGCATTGTGCAAACTACTGTACTGTACTTATTACAAGCAGGATTAACGTTTTTTTTCCTCTTTGGCAACTGAGCCGTTGTCGACTATTCTGCCAGCGTCAAGTGTTGACGGCTATGAGGTGAGGTGAGCCGTCGAACTGTGTACTTTGTGGTATATCTATACTGTTAGTAGCTGCAAGGACAACACAATTTTTGTTAGTTAACATAGAATATTTTGTTTTATTACTAATTATATATAGTATATACATATATATTAATGACTAGCTTCTACCCGCGACTTCGTACGCGTGGGAAGCTTTTCCCGCGCAAATCCCGATCCCGTGGGAATTTCGGGATAAAAAGTAGCCTATGTGTTATTCCAGGCTGCCAACTATATACTTACCAAATTTCATTCAGATCCGTTCAGTAGTTTTTGCGTGAAAGAGTAACAAACATCCATCCATCCTCACAAACTTTCGCATTTATAATATTAGTAGGATACATATATATTAATGACTAGCTTCTACCTGCGACTTCGTACGCGTGGGAAGCTTTTCTCGCCCAAATCCCGATCCCGTGGGAATTTCGGGATAAAAAGTAGCCTATGTGTTATTCCAGGCTGCCAACTATATACTTACCAAATTTCATTCAGATCCGTTCAGTAGTTTTTGCGTGAAAGAGTAACAAACATCCATCCATCCTCACAAACTTTCGCATTTATAATATTAGTAGGAAGTAGGATTGGAAATATAGACATGAATATATAAATTATTGTATTGCTACACACGACCTACATTTTAATCTCATTGTCATTTAAGAATCTGGATAGCAGCTGGATAACTTTAGGAGAAAAATGTGTTTAAAGGGAATTGAAGTTAATAGGGAGGGGGATTTTAATTTTAGCAAGCATATGGTACAAGTCGAAGGATTGTGAGTTGGAAGGACAAGAAAAGAAGATATGGTCTAATGTGCCATCGTCAAGGCCGCATTCGCACAAGGAAGTGTCACGTACGTGGATCTTTTTCAGGAATACTGGACTACAGCAGTGGCCGAGTCTCAGTCTACACAGCGATGAGACAGTTCTTTTGGCTAGTTTTGGGCATTTGAAGAACCAAGGTTTCCGCTGAATGTCCGGTTGGATGTTAGCATAATGCCTACCCTTGAGTTTCGAAGATACCTGCCAACCATGACTTGTGAAGCTTCAGTTTAGTGTCTGAGCGTAGGACGTAACTATGAAGCATATAATGCCTTCGATCTACAGGGTTGGATGTCGCATATTTTGCCAGTGAGTCAGCGCACTCGTTATCGCAGATGCCCGAATGGCTGGGAATCCAAACTAGCTCAACGTTCAAATTGTTGCTGTGACAGGTGAATAGCATATCTCGGATGTCCATAATAATTTTGCTATGGGTTTTTGATTCAAATTGGTTTTCACATAGAGCCTGGAGACTACTACGAGAAACTGAGAAAATTACCGAATTTTTAATTTGATGTGAGAGAATGTATTTGATAGCCTCTAGGATCCCAATGCATTCTTCTGTAAACACAGAAGCTTCTGGATGGCACTGGAATAAAAGAGCCATCTTAGAGTTCTGGAAATATGTTGACACACCTGTACACCCCGTTGACGATAGCTTCGATGCGTCCGTATAGAAGAAGTTCCAACCTTCCCAGAATCTGCTAACAGCTCTGTCGAATTGGCCTTTTACGTCCTGGGAGTTTTTGGTTATACCAAGTCCCAACCCGACTTTTGGCTCGAAATGGACTAACTCATACGAGGAAGAAAACACCAGGAGAGAGGGGTATTGATAAATCAGGTGTAGAGAGATGTTTAAGTTCTTTAAACCTATTCATCAATGGAATATTTTTGTTGTTCCAATAGGATGAGGTATTAAGAGAGACGTAGATTTGTTCCAAGATCGGGAGTAAAGGGTGGGGTGATAGGGCAAACACTTTAGACAAAAAACGATCTGCTAAGTATTGTCTACGAAGGGTAAGAGGAGGTTCTGCACATTCAACCTGGAGGGCGTTTATGGGAGACGATTTCATGGCTCCTAGTACAATCCTAAGACATTTGGCCTGTATAGAATCAAGTCTACTTAAAGCGGCTTTGTTGTATGGTTCTATTAGGTAAGTACAGTAATCTAACACACTTCTAATGAGCGCATTGTAGACCAGTTTTAAGGTGTATGGGTGAGCTCCCCACCAGACACCTGCCAAAGCTCTTAGAACCGAAACCGAACGTTCGCATTTTTGGACCGTGTGGTTAATGTGTTCCACTCCCGATAATTTGGCATCAAGAACGATCCCCAGAAACCTGGCCTTCTCCTTGATTGGGATTGTTTGGCCATCAATATTGATGTCAACCTGGGGTATAGTGCGTCTACGGGTAAAGATAACAGCTGTACTTTTTGGAGCACTTAAAGATAACCCATGATCTAAGAGCCATTGGTTTAATGAGGACAGAGATATATTCAATGACTGGACCGCATTCTCGATTGAGTTGCAACAGACCAATAAAGCAATATCGTCAGCATACTGGAGAATTTTACAGTTAAAATTTAGGCAGGAAGGGAGATCTGAAGTGTAAATGTTATATAACGGAGGACTAAGCACGGATCCCTGAGGAAGGCCCCTCCAAGCTAGCCTTGGCTCAGAGTCCCCCCCAGGAATCCTTAGTTCAATACTACGTTGTAAGAGCATATTGGAAATTATCTGACATATCCTAACCGGGATTCTCAGCTCTTGCATTTTCTGCCTGAGAACTGGGAGGAGGACAGAATCATAGGCGGACGAAATATCTAAAAAAACTGCTGCCACAGACTCACCTCTACTAAGGGCTAGCCGAATCTCTGACGTGAGGGTCTATCAGCTGTACCCAAGCCTTTCCTGAAGCCGGATTGAGTCGTTGGCAGCAGCTTCCTATTCTCAATGAACCACACCAGGCGATTTTTAATGAGGTGTTCCATCAACTTCATCAGTATGGAAGATAGAGCAATTGGTCTGTAAGAACAATGATCGCTAGGATCTTTACCTGGTTTTAATATGGGAATTACCATTTGAACCTTCCAGTCAGGAGGAATGTATCCAGAGGTAAAATAATAATTGACTAAGTCCAGATAGTACTGGTGGGCTTTATCCCCAGCTTTGGAAATGAAGGAGTATGGGAATCCATCCACTCCTGGAGCAGAATCTTTTACACGGTCGAGTACCAACTTAAGCTCCCTCCAAGTGAATGGTCTATCCAAAGGGTCATTTGACGCTGAATGTGGGTCTGTTGAGACATATTCATCTTGGTTAGGAACATAAGTCGGGGCTATTTTAGAAAAAAACTGGTGACTTAGATCTTCACCTAGTATGTTCTCGGGAGGAGGTCTAAGGTTATTCCTAAAATGTTTTAATTTGCGCCAGACTACTGCAGCTGGAGTGGATGGACTTCGGATGAAATCGCAATATTTCCACCAACCTTCTCTTTTCTTTTTCTTAAGTATTTTTCTGGACCTAGCCAATGCATGTTGAAATGCAATGATGTTATCCTGGTTCATATTTGCGTTGAAGTTTCGTTCTGCCTCATTCCTGGCTCTGATCGCAGAAGAGCACTCCCTATCCCACCATGGCGGGGATGGGATTTTGCCGGTTGAAGGTTTTTTGGAGGGGAAGCAATCTTCTGCTGTTGTGGATATGGTATTTGAAAACAACGAAAAACACTGCTGAGCAGTTGTGTCATTGATGGGAGGAAGAGAGGTGACCCGGAGATCTAAAATTTTGGAATAGAGATCCCAATCAGCTGAGTTGAGTTGACATTTTAATAGGGGAGGGGAAGAATTGTCAGGGATGGATCTGTTGGGGATTTCAACCATGATGGGGTAGTGATCACTCCCATATGTCATATCCAAACAACTCCAATTAAAAAGACTGGCTATATTCGATGAACAGATTGTTAAATCAACACAGCTGTTCCTCTGCCCTGGCAAAGCCCGACGCACGTACGGCAAAACGATCGATTTACGACGACAAAAGTATTAAAAACAAAATCATTTAAATACGCTTATTACATACGTTAGGTGTTCTCTACCCTTCAATGGTCAAAAATCAACAAAAGATTTTTTATTTGCGAGCGAGACCCATTTACAAAAGCCGCTATTTATTGTTCGACCCTTCGCTTATTGTTAGGCGTGCTGCCAGTATTCTACCAAACTCGGTGCGAATTCGTTGTGTTTATGTGCAGTTGTTTTAAAGTGAAATCTTGTTTTTTAGTATGGAAGCATTACCATGTTGTAAGTACTTCATTTTAAACCTATTATTGAGTTCTTTCAAAACTTTAAAGATAGAGAATAATCTAAATATAACGATAGACTTAAAATAATCTTGTTTTGCTGTAAAAAAATAATTCGTGAAGGCTTTACTAAAAAGTTCCAATGAGTTCCAGTTTAAATTTGTTTCTTATCAATAGCTCTTATTGTTGTTATGACGAGGAAACTGGTTTTAGCTCCACATATATACACATCTCTGAGTATTTGTTATTTTTGTTTCAGGTAGTCGAAGTGATTACGTGGAAACGCGAGCTATTAAAAAAACTTGAACTATATTATGTTTTAAAAAGTGAAAGTTTTTTTTTAATTTTCTTCGCCTAAATGTATTGAACGATTGCTTAAGTATATTTTAAACAAATTAAATATTGAAAAACGTGGTGCAGACTTCGAAAAATCGGTCAAATTGAAAATTAAAATATTTGTGGCAAAGTTATTTGCAAAATTGAAACAATGTCATCACATCCATTACCGACTGATTAAAAATCATCACAATTGGTTAAATGACGAGTTCAAAGTCCCGATCATACAAGGAGACCAACAGACACCTACTAAGAAACCGGTTTCAGGACGACCAAAAAAGGATTTTGTGGTCTCGTCGCTGCGTTCTAAACAAAAATCTGTGCAAACTCTTGTGAAAGGTCTTTCTCCCGAACAACTTTCGTTTGCAACTGAATCCAGTTTAGTTGTCTCAGGAAAACGCAAAGCTGCTAAAGTGATGAAATTAGCCCTTGAGTCATCACCAAGAAGTTTGAAACGAATGCAACAGTCGAAAAACAACAAGCCCGCTTGTACACCATACACACCTGTGGAAGCGCTAGCTCTTATTGTTGACACTAGTATGACAAAAGAAGACTACGTAAAAGTACAAAGAGGAGCTAAAGCTAGAGGTGCTAATATATATCCTGCCTATAATCAAATCTTGCAGATAAAGCAAACCTGCTATCCCGAAAATATTACTGTTTCGGAGATCGAAGCCAGGATTCCTATGCAAAACTTACTTGATCACACAGTCAGAAGATTATTTGAAGTGCAACAAGAAGTTATTTCTCTTCATCTTCCACCAGAAGTATTCGAAATAGATGTCTACTATAAGTGGGGGCTGGATGGTAGTGGCGGGCATAGCATTTATAAACAGCACTTCGCAGACAGTCCGAAGTACTCGGATTCAAATATTATATTGAGCACTATTGTTCCTCTCGAAATATCTATATTCCATGGAGAAGACAAATTGATATTTTGGAAAAACCCGAGCCCATCATCGACAAAGTGGTGTCGCCCTATTGGTTTTAAGTTAATTAAAGAAACAAATCAGACCATAAAACAAGAATTCGATGCTACTGAACAACAGCTACGAGATGTTACATCAACAACAGTACGCCTTCAAGAAAAACCAATAACCTTTAATCATATTCCAATTTGCACGATGATGGATGGCAAAACATGTAATGTCCTTACACAAACTGCATCATCTCAGGCATGCAACATTTGTAAGGTAACTCCGAAGGACATAAACAACTTGGATAAAGTATTACAACGATCCTGCGATGTTTCTGCCTATAAGTATGGAATATCTATATTACATGCTTATCTAAGGTGTTTCTAATATCTTCTGCATATATCCTATAAAATAGATATTAAACAATGGCAAGCTAGAGGCACAACATTGAAGAATCGAGTAAAAGAGAAGAAGAAACATATAGCGGAGCTGTTTTACGAGAAGATGAGTTTAATAGTGGACCAACCTAAGCAAGGAGGTGGAAACACAAATGACGGCAACACGGCACGGAAATTTTTTGAAAATCCAGAGATAGTAGCTGAAATTACCGGAATCGATAAAGAATTGATTGAAAGGTTTTCAAATATTTTAAAGACAATTTCCAGTTGCCATTACATTAACACAAACACGTACAAATTATATTGCATGGAAACAGCAAAAAAATGCATTGAACTGTATGGATGGTACAAGATGAGTGCGTCAATGCATAAACTGCTTATCCACAGCAGAGACATCATAGGTCAGCTACCTCTGCCTGTGGGGCAGCTATCAGAGGACGTATTGGAAGCCTCTCAAAAAGAGTATAAAAACATACGACTGATGAACTCACGAAAAACTTGAAGAATTAATACTAACACGGACATTTTACACTGGCTATGTATTAACTCTGATCCCCTGATAAGTCAACATCGATCAGTGAAAAAAAACAGATGAAAGGATTTAATGATATCATTATGAATATGCTCACGATGCCAACATATTTTGGTAAGATGATGACGAAGAAGATGATTTATAATGCTTTTTTTTTTAATAATACAAAGTTTACCATTTATTTTGAGTTGTTTTATTTCAATGTAGAATTAAATATTAAAATATAATTCCAATATATTAAAAAAAAATCACTACTTATAGGTCCGTAGGTTGAGTTAGAAAACGACTAACTGCTTAGGATAGGTAATAGCCACTCTAAAATATGTTTAAATAATTAACTGTAACAAATTTCCATTAAAATATTTTTGTCGTCGTAAATCGATCGTTTTGCCGTACGTGCGACGTGTGGAACAGCCCTCATTAATGACACAAAGACCTAGTTCATCCAATATATCCACTAAGCCTATGCCAAAGTTGTCGCAGGTTTCTGAACCCCATTTATTGTGATGACCATTAAAATCACCCATAATTAGTAATGGACCTTGGACATTACTAAGCAAGTTTTTTATTGTTTGTAAGTCTTCAGGTTGTGGGTGAGCAATATAACAACTAAAAATATTTATATCCTCAGCCTTGACAGCAACAACATTAATGTTGTCACCTAAAAAGGGTAGAGGAATTGGGGAGAATGATACTTTGTTATTGATGAACAAAGCACATCCCCCATATCCATCTGATCTGTCATATCTAACATCACTGAAGCATGGGATCCTGAAATTACTGTCAGGATAAAGCCATGTCTCAGCAATGCTGCAGACTGATGGTTTATATTTATTGATAAGAAAGAGAAGTTCAGGCTTCCTGGGAGCAATACTCCTAACATTCCACTGTAGAAATATCAGGGGATGGAACATTATTAATATAATGTACAATTGAGGTCAATTTGTTGGCAACGTGGTCAGGTAGTGTATGTGTAGGGTTTGCTAAAACTGTCATTAGCATACTGGAGATTAAATTTAAGATGCTTTCAAGGGAGACAGGACCGCTTACACTTTCCTGAGGGTAAGCGCAACCGTTTTGGGAAGGAGAGAAGGAATAGTTTTGTGTGGAGTCTTGGTGTGCCTGTTTATTATAACTAGGAGAGAGGGGGGCGTGGGTTTTGGGTTTAAGGTATACCGTTTTACGGTAGGATTTTGAAGCTTGTTGAGTTGGTTTGGGGGACTGGGGTGGGCTGAATTTTGATTTAGGCAGAACATTAGAGACTTCAGCATATGACCTCAAAGCACGGGGGAGTACCTGGCTTGTTTCCGCATAGGAGATAGACTTCTCAGCCATAAGAGCTTTTATGCTCTTTTGCCGGCCGAATTCTGGGCATGCTTTGTTTGTGGCATAGTGGTTACCAGAACAGTATACACAAAAAGCAATGTCAGTGGGAACTTGGCACGCATTACCTGGGTGGTCTTCACCACACTTAAAGCATCGGGGTTTTGATCTACAGACTGTTTGTGTATGACCATATCGACAACAATTAAAATATTGGACAGTTGGGTACATATATTGTTTTACTGGGAGTGCAGAGTAAAAACAATATACACGTTTCGGTAAAATTTGTCCATCAAACGTTAGGATAACAGTTTGAGTGGGTTTCCACTCAGTCATATCTAGGGAGGTTATCTTTCTGTTCATTCTCCTAGCCCTAATAACCGAGCCACATCCAGCGGGAACCTTGATGTGTTCTATTATTTCTTCTTCTGTCCATTCTATAGGGACGTTTCTGACTAATCCTAACCGTGTAATGTTAAATTGAGGGATAGAAGCAATAAAATTGTTTTTGATAACACTGGACTAACCAAAAAGCTGTTGGCATCCTGGCAAGACTTAAAATCAACCGCTAGTTTGTTCCTTCCAAGACGCTTGAGACTTCCAAGTACGACATTGCTAAAATTGTTTTGTTGTAAAAACATACCAAATTTTATGGGATGCAAAACAGTTCCAGTTGTCTGGCCGTCTTTAAGAGACACGTGGACCACATACGGAGCGTTGTCTCTCGCGCTGTACGTATTTCTACCGATCATGGGTTTTAATAGCTTAGGTGGATTTGGAGTAGCCGGGGGAGAAACAGCGGGTCTTTTTCTTTGAACAGGTTCGGAATCCATTTGATTTTGTATCACATCGTCGTCGGGGAGCGTCACCGTTAAAATAGGAGAGAAGTCAAAGGGATCAGGAGGGTCGGGTGGTTTTTTGTTATCCATGACAGATAACGGGTAAAATTATTAAAAATATGGGAAATTTACGTTAAAACAAACCTCACTACTAAAACAAACACAACGAATAATCCCGATTGAAGTTTACACCAATAAGATTAACTTAAATTGAAAAAATTCGAAGCACAAAACAAAGCACGTTTTCAACCTTCACCGATACCAACGAAAGTCCAGGATTAACGTTATTTACTCTTAATTTTTCGACTTATTATTGTTACGTCAGTCACTTAGCGAAGTACGTCGAGAAACTTCGACAGAAATCTAGAATGTTCGAGACACTAACGCCACCTGGCGGCGAGTAGCAGTACTGAGTATCTCGAGTAGCTTCTGGAATATTCTTGGCAGTATAAACAGTGAGTCGATTTTACAAGAATATTCTAGAACTCATAGAAATAGATCGCAGAAGAACACAGATGGTATGATGTATCATTATAATTTAGTTTATTAGCTAAGTATGTTTTATTTATCGTAATTAGTATATGTGTCTATCATCTCTTCTTCAACTCTCCTGTCGCAGATCTGCTGGAAGAATCTTAGGAAATAAGCAGCACCTTTGTGCTCTTTTGTCTGTATTTAAATTTTCTCTTGTAAGTTTCATGTGTGTACATAAATAAATAAATAAAAATATTTTTGTTATTTGAATAGTGGTGCTCTTAGCTAAACGCTGTGGATACCGTATTTTATTTTTCGTCTCGCTATCTCTTTAGTGGTCTGCCGTAACCCTGCCTTTCTGTCTCAGGGCACCAGTTTTTTGTAATTTTGACCAACAGTTGGTCAAGATGTCCTGCCCAGCCCCACTTAAGTTAGTCAGTATTTTGAGCTACATCAGCTTTATTTGTTTTGAAACGCAGTATTGTTTCGAACAAGGTCCGTTAATTTAACGCTTAATATACTGCCTTCCATTTCTCGTTGTTGTTGGCAAACCTTGGACTTCTGAGTGTTATTCAAAGACCTAAGTTTTTGCACCATATGTTTGTATAAATTTTATAATGATTTTTCACAGTAAAAAATAGAAGATGTCGTTATTATTTATTTTAAAGATTCATCATGATTTTTCAATGTCTTTCGCATTCGATCACTTTAGAAAGCCTGAATAATCATGAATCCGTATAACTGAGGTCCAGATAATCGAGTCTCCACTTTTTAAAACGATCCATAGGTTGATTTTAAAGTTTAATGGCATATTATTGTGTTAGTGAGTCCACGATGATTGTTCCAGATCTTCCAATACTTAGGCATGCGAGACTTAGCGCATTGTGCGCGCGTTTGTAAACTCTGGAGACAGCTGTCAGCCACGCCGGCGCTATGGAGGCATGTCAGGATGAAGAATTCACATGTATGTACCAATCAATCCATTATAATCTTATTTTTATTGACATCGAACTCACCTAATCGTAAGCGATTATGCGGTCGAAGATAAGGCACGATTACCTAGAAGTAACCTATTCACTCTTGACTTAAAAACTCCCAGGTTATAGCTGTCTGGAAACATAGAATCCGGCAGGGAATTCCACTCCTTAGCTGTACACGTAATGAAAGAATTCCCAAAATGTTTTGTGCTTATGGGTGGGATGTCCAACATTAAATGATACCCTACGGCCTACGCATTAAGAATTACGGCATCATGTCCGCCTTTGTACCTATGTGCACGAAGTGTAAACAAATAAATAAACGATGGCGCATTGCAGTTCGTCTTATCAGATGATGGAACGGGCTTTGCGGAATTTGATTGTGCAATTCCATGGCTACTCTCCGAACTGTTACCGATAGAAAACCGTATCTATTGTTATATATTATGTTTAATTTCTTTCAATATTCTTAATGTTCAACATCATTACAACTTAAACTTTAAAACTTATAAATACTACATATTCCAATTAATATTCATTTTTCCATACAGGTAAGCGATTGGGGAGGATTATGCGCGGCTCTCAAACGGCATGGCACGAAGAGATTGGATCTGCGTAAGATGTTACTACCACAGAACGACACTATCTTTTGGGAACAGTTTGCGGAACATATATCTACTCTTGACACGTTGGAGAGGTTTGTCTCATTTTATGTTTTATTACTTGAATTACGTATTTCATGTGAGTAGTGCCTTTAGTCGTATATACCGTATAGAGAAGCTCAAGACTAAGTAACAGCCGCTAAGTAGGCGCGGGCATGCGGACAGCGAGTAAAGGGCAACTCGCTGTCCGACCATGGACCATGCCCGGGTCGACGGCGCGTCGTGTTCCACGCGCGCCTCAAAGAGCGTCAGCAACATGACGAGGCCCCCTCTGCAGAGGGCCGAAGCCTGCCGGGGTCGTGGGACTCATCCCATTACCGTGACCCCGGAACGTAAAGGGCTATTGAAGGAACACCGTGGATTTTAGTCAGTACAAGTCAGACAGTCCCTCCGGCCCTGCCCGGGGTGGGAGGACTCATCTGATGATTTTACCCGCTCGGGTCGATCTTCAAGGTTAAGCAACGCTTGTTGAGGTCGGCCCGTAGATGGGTGATCATCTAGACTCCTCCGTGCCTCGGAAAGCACGTTAAGCCCTGGGTCCCTGCTGTCATTTGTACATTGTTTACAATTGTTACGGGTAGACAAAATCCAGACAATCTCTAAAATTTCTGGCAGTGTACGTTTTGATGGCATCTCTAACAAATAAATTAAAACCAACAATATACATACATATTGTATGTACCTACTTAACCTCTAGAGCCCCAGCGGCACAAAAACGTGCCAGTAAACAAGTATTACCGTTGAGCCCCGCTGGCACAAATTTGTGCCACCAAACCCCGACTGATTTAAAACTGTATTTGAAGTAAAGATAAGTCTTAAAATCGTTTTTGAACGAATGTTCTCGACGGCAGCGGCCTGCGGTGCTTGACGGATGGTTGACGTAAATAATGTTAGTCCTTGAGAGGTTAAACAATGTTATTACAAATGTTGACAACAGAATGCCTGTTTATTCAATTTATTATGACTAAAGCATTCGATCATGTTGATCACAATATCTTACTCAATAAAATGGATGCGTACGGAATGAGGGAGAATATTTTGAGTTTAATAAAATACTTTTTGAGTTATCGAAAACAGTACGTTGAAGTAACCAAAATACATAGATCTCAAAACTAAATGCCAACGATGCTTTAGTGTTATGGTACATTTGCTTATGGCGTACCCCAGGAAAGCGTCTTAGGGCCTTTGCTTTTTGTCCCACCGTGGAGTCAAACGTATTTGTACACGTTTGACGTTAGCCGGGGGGTTGTCATTGAGGCTGTCATTTACATATGTTTGACTCTCAATAGTAAAAGCCAGAAAATCTCATTACTCTTGCTAAAAGATATTGTGTTACCCAGCTATAGGGACACGGTATCGATAAGAAAGTATCGATATTGTACTCATGAGTAATATCGAAAAAAAAAGTATCGTGTTCATAAATGTATCGAAAGAAAAGTATCGATACTTCAAAGTATCAAGTACTTTTCTTAGGGCCTAATGCGCATACGTCAAGCCGTCAATGTCAGTCAGTAACGTTAATTTAGCTTTAGTACAGTGGGACAGAAGAACAGAACATCACTAAAATGGTATTGGTACAGTCGGCCAAGAAAGTGGTGTACCACCCTAAGGTTGAATATCGCTTGCAGATTCATAGGTGATAAAGATTAGTTTCGCTTGCAGATCGATCTGACAACTTCTATTGCTGTCTTTATCTGATTATTGATAACGACTATTACTGTTTGTAACGTGACAGCTGTTCTTAGTTTGAACTTGATGGAACCAATGACGTCGTAAAATCAACGGCGGGGGGCTGTAGATTTTGATGACAAAATTGTATCTACAAATTCAGAATTGTAATCAACAAGTTACATAAAATTGTAAAGGCACAAGGCGAGTCCACAAACCTACAATTTCTGTAAACTTGTAATTACAATATCAATAAAAAACAAGCTAAAAATAGATTTATCCTTTTATTAAATTTCTACAATCAATTTTAAAATACTTATAACAAACAAAAACATAGCATATATAGTAATATTTAGAAGATATTGAAAATTTTTAAAAATTAGAAACGGGTGTAACCGCCGTTGGCCTCTATAACCTCTAAAAGACGAGACCTCATTGAACCAACAAGCCGTGAGCAAATATCGGTTCCCCGCATTTCCTCCCAGATATAATTACAGTGACTAATAAGAGCTTGTTTGGTTCTTTCATTTTGATGCGACCATCGTTGGACCATAAGGCCCCAAAGATTTTCTATCGGGTTGAGGTCCGGCGATCTTGAGGGCCATTGAATTACCCTTACGTCAGTGTGTGAACGAAACCAGGCTCTTACGATCCTCGCATTATGAATTGAACAATTATCTTGAACAAAATCAAATTGTGGCACTTCGTTCTCCGGGTAAACATTACGGACTGTCGGTAGCATTGCATTCTGAAGCACGTCGATATAATTTACAGCCGTCGCTCGAGGAGGTAGAGAACACAATTCTCCTACACCATCCGTACTCATCCAGCCCCAAATATTTACGGAAATTCGACTTGATTCTCTATTTGGGATTACATGATCATCTTTATACCGTGTTGAATTATATCGCCAAAGGTGAAGACGTCCATGCTGACTGGATTTAAACGTTTTTTCATCACAAAACACTGTATTAGACCAATCAAACTCTAAGTGCTCTCTGGCGAAGTTCAGACGAGCAAGTCTGTGAGCATCCGTCAAATATATTTTCTTGGCGTAATGCCTGTGGTGCAACCCCATGTAATGTAGATGATTCCTTATTGTTTGGGCACTCACATCGAACATCTCCGCAAAATGTTTTGTGGGCTTAAAACCATTGATTTCATATTCCCGTCTCATGAATTCTCTATCGTTATTGGAGAGTGCAGGCCGGCGACCACTTCTTCTGTGATCCAACAAACTTCCCTCCTCTCCTTCACGACGAATCCAAAAGCGGACAGAACGCCTCGATATATTCAAATTCCGGGATATCGCACTGATACTGCTTCCCTCATTAAATTGGGCAATTATTTGTGCTCTTTCGGCAATGGTCAAGTTGGCAGGCATTGAGATGATTTTATATGCAGTTGATTGAAAAATAACACGGAAAATATATCGATTTTTGCATATATTTGACAAAATGTCAATTGTCAGTTTTCTTTTTCAAATGGAATTCGGTTGTCTAAATAGTTTTTATTACTTTTGTTTGGAAACATTTCAATTGCTTTGTAGAAACTAATGTCCTTTTCATTTATACTAAAGGTTAAAATGTCATGTACTTATATGTGACATATGACGTATGAATACTAAATACATAGGTTTACGTCATGATAATGTTGTCTCTTTCAGTAATATCTTTTTATAACGAACCTTGTTGTAATTTTCGATGACCGGGAAACTAAATCAAAACTGGTACACCACTTTCTTGGCCGACCGTACACTAGTGTAGTAATAGTACTATAAAAAAGACAACTGTGACTACAAATTATTTAAACAATATTATATTATTTATTCTTTTAGCAACATATTATAGTGCGTATTCCTCCTCCGTACAATCGCTAATAGATATACAGCACGGAACAATGCGTTCTTTTAGATAGCACACATTCACATTTAATAAGTCAAATAATAGTCAAGCACAATAATGATCAACCGGAGAAAAACAAATCGCAAGACGAACACATACAAATAATACGGTTTTGTGGGCTATCGTTGTATATTATAAGAACTACATTGTTGTACCTTATAAATAATAATAACAAAACAATTTTCTATCGGCGAACGATTGAGTGATTGATTAGTGAAGGACAGGACCTGACCTGTGAACAGAAAGACTGAAGGAACGATTTCGAGCTCAATGTAATGATTTAGAAGGTTCAGTTTAATTGAATCAGATGGCGTTGCCGTCCAAGATTTATTCGATACGATACCTGTCAAAAACTACTCATTGAGTAAAAGTATCAAATACAAAGTATCGAGTACAAAAGTATCGGTATCGAAACGAAACGTACTCCATACCACAAAGTATCAATACATTTTTCGTGTCCCTACCCAGCTACTGGCTTGTGGAGATCTGATCTGTCGTTTTATGTAAAACATATATATATATGTCGTTTTGTGCTGCATCTGGTTAGCCTGGAACCTGGAAGCTGACCCTGTTATATTCGAGAAAAAATTGAAGGAGACGATGATGATCTTTACGTAATTGCGTTTTGAATGTGTACATATGTTGAATAATGTATGGTTGGTGTTTACAGGATAGAGATGTGCCGCTGCCCCGCGCGCGCAGTAGAGGCTGTGTGCCGCGGCGTTCCGGGGCTGCGGGCGCTGTCGGCGCTGGCCATTCGTGACGCACAGCTGGACCCCACGCCCCTAGCCGCGCTGCCGCTGCTGCACGAGCTGCGCCTCAAGAGCATGGCCGGCTTGTCTCTCACACAGGACCTGCGCCACCTAGCTACCCTCACTAAGCTGCAGCATCTCTCGCTCACCAGCATCAAGGTGAGTGTTGTGCCACAAGAGCATGGCCGGCTTGTCTCTCACACAGGACCTGCGCCACCTAGCTACCCTCACTAAGCTGCAGCATCTCTCGCTCACCAGCATCAAGGTGAGTGTTGTGCCACAAGAGCATGGCCGGCTTGTCTCTCACACAGGACCTGCGCCACCTAGCTACCCTCACTAAGCTGCAGCATCTCTCGCTCACCAGCATCAAGGTGAGTGTTGTGCCACAAGAGCATGGCCGGCTTGTCTCTCACACAGGACCTGCGCCACCTAGCTACCCTCACTAAGCTGCAGCATCTCTCGCTCACCAGCATCAAGGTGAGTGTTGTGCCACAAGAGCATGGCCGGCTTGTCTCTCACACAGGACCTGCGCCACCTAGCTACCCTCACTAAGCTGCAGCATCTCTCGCTCACCAGCATCAAGGTGAGTGTTGTGCCACAAGAGCATGGCCGGCTTGTCTCTCACACAGGACCTGCGCCACCTAGCTACCCTCACTAAGCTGCAGCATCTCTCGCTCACCAGCATCAAGGTGAGTGTTGTGCCACAAGAGCATGGCCGGCTTGTCTCTCACACAGGACCTGCGCCACCTAGCTACCCTCACTAAGCTGCAGCATCTCTCGCTCACCAGCATCAAGGTGAGTGTTGTGCCACAAGAGCATGGCCGGCTTGTCTCTCACACAGGACCTGCGCCACCTAGCTACCCTCACTAAGCTGCAGCATCTCTCGCTCACCAGCATCAAGGTGAGTGTTGTGCCACAAGAGCATGGCCGGCTTGTCTCTCACACAGGACCTGCGCCACCTAGCTACCCTCACTAAGCTGCAGCATCTCTCGCTCACCAGCATCAAGGTGAGTGTTGTGCCACAAGAGCATGGCCGGCTTGTCTCTCACACAGGACCTGCGCCACCTAGCTACCCTCACTAAGCTGCAGCATCTCTCGCTCACCAGCATCAAGGTGAGTGTTGTGCCACAAGAGCATGGCCGGCTTGTCTCTCACACAGGACCTGCGCCACCTAGCTACCCTCACTAAGCTGCAGCATCTCTCGCTCACCAGCATCAAGGTGAGTGTTGTGCCACAAGAGCATGGCCGGCTTGTCTCTCACACAGGACCTGCGCCACCTAGCTACCCTCACTAAGCTGCAGCATCTCTCGCTCACCAGCATCAAGGTGAGTGTTGTGCCACAAGAGCATGGCCGGCTTGTCTCTCACACAGGACCTGCGCCACCTAGCTACCCTCACTAAGCTGCAGCATCTCTCGCTCACCAGCATCAAGGTGAGTGTTGTGCCACAAGAGCATGGCCGGCTTGTCTCTCACACAGGACCTGCGCCACCTAGCTACCCTCACTAAGCTGCAGCATCTCTCGCTCACCAGCATCAAGGTGAGTGTTGTGCCACAAGAGCATGGCCGGCTTGTCTCTCACACAGGACCTGCGCCACCTAGCTACCCTCACTAAGCTGCAGCATCTCTCGCTCACCAGCATCAAGGTGAGTGTTGTGCCACAAGAGCATGGCCGGCTTGTCTCTCACACAGGACCTGCGCCACCTAGCTACCCTCACTAAGCTGCAGCATCTCTCGCTCACCAGCATCAAGGTGAGTGTTGTGCCACAAGAGCATGGCCGGCTTGTCTCTCACACAGGACCTGCGCCACCTAGCTACCCTCACTAAGCTGCAGCATCTCTCGCTCACCAGCATCAAGGTGAGTGTTGTGCCACAAGAGCATGGCCGGCTTGTCTCTCACACAGGACCTGCGCCACCTAGCTACCCTCACTAAGCTGCAGCATCTCTCGCTCACCAGCATCAAGGTGAGTGTTGTGCCACAAGAGCATGGCCGGCTTGTCTCTCACACAGGACCTGCGCCACCTAGCTACCCTCACTAAGCTGCAGCATCTCTCGCTCACCAGCATCAAGGTGAGTGTTGTGCCACAAGAGCATGGCCGGCTTGTCTCTCACACAGGACCTGCGCCACCTAGCTACCCTCACTAAGCTGCAGCATCTCTCGCTCACCAGCATCAAGGTGAGTGTTGTGCCACAAGAGCATGGCCGGCTTGTCTCTCACACAGGACCTGCGCCACCTAGCTACCCTCACTAAGCTGCAGCATCTCTCGCTCACCAGCATCAAGGTGAGTGTTGTGCCACAAGAGCATGGCCGGCTTGTCTCTCACACAGGACCTGCGCCACCTAGCTACCCTCACTAAGCTGCAGCATCTCTCGCTCACCAGCATCAAGGTGAGTGTTGTGCCACAAGAGCATGGCCGGCTTGTCTCTCACACAGGACCTGCGCCACCTAGCTACCCTCACTAAGCTGCAGCATCTCTCGCTCACCAGCATCAAGGTGAGTGTTGTGCCACAAGAGCATGGCCGGCTTGTCTCTCACACAGGACCTGCGCCACCTAGCTACCCTCACTAAGCTGCAGCATCTCTCGCTCACCAGCATCAAGGTGAGTGTTGTGCCACAAGAGCATGGCCGGCTTGTCTCTCACACAGGACCTGCGCCACCTAGCTACCCTCACTAAGCTGCAGCATCTCTCGCTCACCAGCATCAAGGTGAGTGTTGTGCCACAAGAGCATGGCCGGCTTGTCTCTCACACAGGACCTGCGCCACCTAGCTACCCTCACTAAGCTGCAGCATCTCTCGCTCACCAGCATCAAGGTGAGTGTTGTGCCACAAGAGCATGGCCGGCTTGTCTCTCACACAGGACCTGCGCCACCTAGCTACCCTCACTAAGCTGCAGCATCTCTCGCTCACCAGCATCAAGGTGAGTGTTGTGCCACAAGAGCATGGCCGGCTTGTCTCTCACACAGGACCTGCGCCACCTAGCTACCCTCACTAAGCTGCAGCATCTCTCGCTCACCAGCATCAAGGTGAGTGTTGTGCCACAAGAGCATGGCCGGCTTGTCTCTCACACAGGACCTGCGCCACCTAGCTACCCTCACTAAGCTGCAGCATCTCTCGCTCACCAGCATCAAGGTGAGTGTTGTGCCACAAGAGCATGGCCGGCTTGTCTCTCACACAGGACCTGCGCCACCTAGCTACCCTCACTAAGCTGCAGCATCTCTCGCTCACCAGCATCAAGGTGAGTGTTGTGCCACAAGAGCATGGCCGGCTTGTCTCTCACACAGGACCTGCGCCACCTAGCTACCCTCACTAAGCTGCAGCATCTCTCGCTCACCAGCATCAAGGTGAGTGTTGTGCCACAAGAGCATGGCCGGCTTGTCTCTCACACAGGACCTGCGCCACCTAGCTACCCTCACTAAGCTGCAGCATCTCTCGCTCACCAGCATCAAGGTGAGTGTTGTGCCACAAGAGCATGGCCGGCTTGTCTCTCACACAGGACCTGCGCCACCTAGCTACCCTCACTAAGCTGCAGCATCTCTCGCTCACCAGCATCAAGGTGAGTGTTGTGCCACAAGAGCATGGCCGGCTTGTCTCTCACACAGGACCTGCGCCACCTAGCTACCCTCACTAAGCTGCAGCATCTCTCGCTCACCAGCATCAAGGTGAGTGTTGTGCCACAAGAGCATGGCCGGCTTGTCTCTCACACAGGACCTGCGCCACCTAGCTACCCTCACTAAGCTGCAGCATCTCTCGCTCACCAGCATCAAGGTGAGTGTTGTGCCACAAGAGCATGGCCGGCTTGTCTCTCACACAGGACCTGCGCCACCTAGCTACCCTCACTAAGCTGCAGCATCTCTCGCTCACCAGCATCAAGGTGAGTGTTGTGCCACAAGAGCATGGCCGGCTTGTCTCTCACACAGGACCTGCGCCACCTAGCTACCCTCACTAAGCTGCAGCATCTCTCGCTCACCAGCATCAAGGTGAGTGTTGTGCCACAAGAGCATGGCCGGCTTGTCTCTCACACAGGACCTGCGCCACCTAGCTACCCTCACTAAGCTGCAGCATCTCTCGCTCACCAGCATCAAGGTGAGTGTTGTGCCACAAGAGCATGGCCGGCTTGTCTCTCACACAGGACCTGCGCCACCTAGCTACCCTCACTAAGCTGCAGCATCTCTCGCTCACCAGCATCAAGGTGAGTGTTGTGCCACAAGAGCATGGCCGGCTTGTCTCTCACACAGGACCTGCGCCACCTAGCTACCCTCACTAAGCTGCAGCATCTCTCGCTCACCAGCATCAAGGTGAGTGTTGTGCCACAAGAGCATGGCCGGCTTGTCTCTCACACAGGACCTGCGCCACCTAGCTACCCTCACTAAGCTGCAGCATCTCTCGCTCACCAGCATCAAGGTGAGTGTTGTGCCACAAGAGCATGGCCGGCTTGTCTCTCACACAGGACCTGCGCCACCTAGCTACCCTCACTAAGCTGCAGCATCTCTCGCTCACCAGCATCAAGGTGAGTGTTGTGCCACAAGAGCATGGCCGGCTTGTCTCTCACACAGGACCTGCGCCACCTAGCTACCCTCACTAAGCTGCAGCATCTCTCGCTCACCAGCATCAAGGTGAGTGTTGTGCCACAAGAGCATGGCCGGCTTGTCTCTCACACAGGACCTGCGCCACCTAGCTACCCTCACTAAGCTGCAGCATCTCTCGCTCACCAGCATCAAGGTGAGTGTTGTGCCACAAGAGCATGGCCGGCTTGTCTCTCACACAGGACCTGCGCCACCTAGCTACCCTCACTAAGCTGCAGCATCTCTCGCTCACCAGCATCAAGGTGAGTGTTGTGCCACAAGAGCATGGCCGGCTTGTCTCTCACACAGGACCTGCGCCACCTAGCTACCCTCACTAAGCTGCAGCATCTCTCGCTCACCAGCATCAAGGTGAGTGTTGTGCCACAAGAGCATGGCCGGCTTGTCTCTCACACAGGACCTGCGCCACCTAGCTACCCTCACTAAGCTGCAGCATCTCTCGCTCACCAGCATCAAGGTGAGTGTTGTGCCACAAGAGCATGGCCGGCTTGTCTCTCACACAGGACCTGCGCCACCTAGCTACCCTCACTAAGCTGCAGCATCTCTCGCTCACCAGCATCAAGGTGAGTGTTGTGCCACAAGAGCATGGCCGGCTTGTCTCTCACACAGGACCTGCGCCACCTAGCTACCCTCACTAAGCTGCAGCATCTCTCGCTCACCAGCATCAAGGTGAGTGTTGTGCCACAAGAGCATGGCCGGCTTGTCTCTCACACAGGACCTGCGCCACCTAGCTACCCTCACTAAGCTGCAGCATCTCTCGCTCACCAGCATCAAGGTGAGTGTTGTGCCACAAGAGCATGGCCGGCTTGTCTCTCACACAGGACCTGCGCCACCTAGCTACCCTCACTAAGCTGCAGCATCTCTCGCTCACCAGCATCAAGGTGAGTGTTGTGCCACAAGAGCATGGCCGGCTTGTCTCTCACACAGGACCTGCGCCACCTAGCTACCCTCACTAAGCTGCAGCATCTCTCGCTCACCAGCATCAAGGTGAGTGTTGTGCCACAAGAGCATGGCCGGCTTGTCTCTCACACAGGACCTGCGCCACCTAGCTACCCTCACTAAGCTGCAGCATCTCTCGCTCACCAGCATCAAGGTGAGTGTTGTGCCACAAGAGCATGGCCGGCTTGTCTCTCACACAGGACCTGCGCCACCTAGCTACCCTCACTAAGCTGCAGCATCTCTCGCTCACCAGCATCAAGGTGAGTGTTGTGCCACAAGAGCATGGCCGGCTTGTCTCTCACACAGGACCTGCGCCACCTAGCTACCCTCACTAAGCTGCAGCATCTCTCGCTCACCAGCATCAAGGTGAGTGTTGTGCCACAAGAGCATGGCCGGCTTGTCTCTCACACAGGACCTGCGCCACCTAGCTACCCTCACTAAGCTGCAGCATCTCTCGCTCACCAGCATCAAGGTGAGTGTTGTGCCACAAGAGCATGGCCGGCTTGTCTCTCACACAGGACCTGCGCCACCTAGCTACCCTCACTAAGCTGCAGCATCTCTCGCTCACCAGCATCAAGGTGAGTGTTGTGCCACAAGAGCATGGCCGGCTTGTCTCTCACACAGGACCTGCGCCACCTAGCTACCCTCACTAAGCTGCAGCATCTCTCGCTCACCAGCATCAAGGTGAGTGTTGTGCCACAAGAGCATGGCCGGCTTGTCTCTCACACAGGACCTGCGCCACCTAGCTACCCTCACTAAGCTGCAGCATCTCTCGCTCACCAGCATCAAGGTGAGTGTTGTGCCACAAGAGCATGGCCGGCTTGTCTCTCACACAGGACCTGCGCCACCTAGCTACCCTCACTAAGCTGCAGCATCTCTCGCTCACCAGCATCAAGGTGAGTGTTGTGCCACAAGAGCATGGCCGGCTTGTCTCTCACACAGGACCTGCGCCACCTAGCTACCCTCACTAAGCTGCAGCATCTCTCGCTCACCAGCATCAAGGTGAGTGTTGTGCCACAAGAGCATGGCCGGCTTGTCTCTCACACAGGACCTGCGCCACCTAGCTACCCTCACTAAGCTGCAGCATCTCTCGCTCACCAGCATCAAGGTGAGTGTTGTGCCACAAGAGCATGGCCGGCTTGTCTCTCACACAGGACCTGCGCCACCTAGCTACCCTCACTAAGCTGCAGCATCTCTCGCTCACCAGCATCAAGGTGAGTGTTGTGCCACAAGAGCATGGCCGGCTTGTCTCTCACACAGGACCTGCGCCACCTAGCTACCCTCACTAAGCTGCAGCATCTCTCGCTCACCAGCATCAAGGTGAGTGTTGTGCCACAAGAGCATGGCCGGCTTGTCTCTCACACAGGACCTGCGCCACCTAGCTACCCTCACTAAGCTGCAGCATCTCTCGCTCACCAGCATCAAGGTGAGTGTTGTGCCACAAGAGCATGGCCGGCTTGTCTCTCACACAGGACCTGCGCCACCTAGCTACCCTCACTAAGCTGCAGCATCTCTCGCTCACCAGCATCAAGGTGAGTGTTGTGCCACAAGAGCATGGCCGGCTTGTCTCTCACACAGGACCTGCGCCACCTAGCTACCCTCACTAAGCTGCAGCATCTCTCGCTCACCAGCATCAAGGTGAGTGTTGTGCCACAAGAGCATGGCCGGCTTGTCTCTCACACAGGACCTGCGCCACCTAGCTACCCTCACTAAGCTGCAGCATCTCTCGCTCACCAGCATCAAGGTGAGTGTTGTGCCACAAGAGCATGGCCGGCTTGTCTCTCACACAGGACCTGCGCCACCTAGCTACCCTCACTAAGCTGCAGCATCTCTCGCTCACCAGCATCAAGGTGAGTGTTGTGCCACAAGAGCATGGCCGGCTTGTCTCTCACACAGGACCTGCGCCACCTAGCTACCCTCACTAAGCTGCAGCATCTCTCGCTCACCAGCATCAAGGTGAGTGTTGTGCCACAAGAGCATGGCCGGCTTGTCTCTCACACAGGACCTGCGCCACCTAGCTACCCTCACTAAGCTGCAGCATCTCTCGCTCACCAGCATCAAGGTGAGTGTTGTGCCACAAGAGCATGGCCGGCTTGTCTCTCACACAGGACCTGCGCCACCTAGCTACCCTCACTAAGCTGCAGCATCTCTCGCTCACCAGCATCAAGGTGAGTGTTGTGCCACAAGAGCATGGCCGGCTTGTCTCTCACACAGGACCTGCGCCACCTAGCTACCCTCACTAAGCTGCAGCATCTCTCGCTCACCAGCATCAAGGTGAGTGTTGTGCCACAAGAGCATGGCCGGCTTGTCTCTCACACAGGACCTGCGCCACCTAGCTACCCTCACTAAGCTGCAGCATCTCTCGCTCACCAGCATCAAGGTGAGTGTTGTGCCACAAGAGCATGGCCGGCTTGTCTCTCACACAGGACCTGCGCCACCTAGCTACCCTCACTAAGCTGCAGCATCTCTCGCTCACCAGCATCAAGGTGAGTGTTGTGCCACAAGAGCATGGCCGGCTTGTCTCTCACACAGGACCTGCGCCACCTAGCTACCCTCACTAAGCTGCAGCATCTCTCGCTCACCAGCATCAAGGTGAGTGTTGTGCCACAAGAGCATGGCCGGCTTGTCTCTCACACAGGACCTGCGCCACCTAGCTACCCTCACTAAGCTGCAGCATCTCTCGCTCACCAGCATCAAGGTGAGTGTTGTGCCACAAGAGCATGGCCGGCTTGTCTCTCACACAGGACCTGCGCCACCTAGCTACCCTCACTAAGCTGCAGCATCTCTCGCTCACCAGCATCAAGGTGAGTGTTGTGCCACAAGAGCATGGCCGGCTTGTCTCTCACACAGGACCTGCGCCACCTAGCTACCCTCACTAAGCTGCAGCATCTCTCGCTCACCAGCATCAAGGTGAGTGTTGTGCCACAAGAGCATGGCCGGCTTGTCTCTCACACAGGACCTGCGCCACCTAGCTACCCTCACTAAGCTGCAGCATCTCTCGCTCACCAGCATCAAGGTGAGTGTTGTGCCACAAGAGCATGGCCGGCTTGTCTCTCACACAGGACCTGCGCCACCTAGCTACCCTCACTAAGCTGCAGCATCTCTCGCTCACCAGCATCAAGGTGAGTGTTGTGCCACAAGAGCATGGCCGGCTTGTCTCTCACACAGGACCTGCGCCACCTAGCTACCCTCACTAAGCTGCAGCATCTCTCGCTCACCAGCATCAAGGTGAGTGTTGTGCCACAAGAGCATGGCCGGCTTGTCTCTCACACAGGACCTGCGCCACCTAGCTACCCTCACTAAGCTGCAGCATCTCTCGCTCACCAGCATCAAGGTGAGTGTTGTGCCACAAGAGCATGGCCGGCTTGTCTCTCACACAGGACCTGCGCCACCTAGCTACCCTCACTAAGCTGCAGCATCTCTCGCTCACCAGCATCAAGGTGAGTGTTGTGCCACAAGAGCATGGCCGGCTTGTCTCTCACACAGGACCTGCGCCACCTAGCTACCCTCACTAAGCTGCAGCATCTCTCGCTCACCAGCATCAAGGTGAGTGTTGTGCCACAAGAGCATGGCCGGCTTGTCTCTCACACAGGACCTGCGCCACCTAGCTACCCTCACTAAGCTGCAGCATCTCTCGCTCACCAGCATCAAGGTGAGTGTTGTGCCACAAGAGCATGGCCGGCTTGTCTCTCACACAGGACCTGCGCCACCTAGCTACCCTCACTAAGCTGCAGCATCTCTCGCTCACCAGCATCAAGGTGAGTGTTGTGCCATATAACCACTTAGATTTATCGTTTTAAGGTGCATGACCTATGCATATAGACATAATCAGCTGTTATGAAAGATACATCTTGATCAAACGGTCCAGAAACTTAAAGAATCATTTGTGACTAAAGTACTGTTCCTATATAATAGATTTTTGCTATTCAAGGATCTTAACCCTTTTTTCTTGAAAACGGCAGAACTTACAAAATACGGCAATTACGGAACTTGACACCATACAAACAATTTTTATGTTCTTATTTCCTATATTCCTCAGATATGGAGTCCTTATCTGAATCTGATAAACGAATACCTGAAATAATTAAAAATATAATTATGTTTTCAATATTATATAACTTATACTAATAATAATATTATATAACGGATACTGAGTTACTATCCGGTATCCGGCCGGATAGTAAAAACAAGGCCGGGTAGTTACCGGATATCCGTTTCATCTCTAGTACAAACACTTTAGTAAAACATTTTTTTTTTTTCAATATTTCATTTGTTTCAAATATAAATGTTAAAATAATGAACTATTAAATAAGAAACATTCTAATCAATTTTGACTAAATCCTAACTAAATATGAGAAGACATTAACAAGTGATATTTGATTGCTGATTGAATAAAAATGTACTATCCGCTTTCGATAATGATTGTCGATATCGTTGGTCTCTTAGTAAGAAACGTCTAAGCTCGACATTGTTAACTTTAACTCCAAAATCTTTTCGACAGCCTAAGGAGCTCGGTGGACGAATACAATGATGAAATAGAGACTTTCTAGTACTTACACTGAATCTGTGTGGTTCTTTCCTCAAAAGATCAACTCAGGCATGAACCAACAGGGTTCTCATAAGATTTGATCAGTACAGATTGTATGGACTTTAAAAGAGACTTTAATATCTGAGCTTGTTTCAACAAGCTCAACGTTAGAAATCACCAGCCTCATCTAGTTTAAATTAACGGTAAAAAAATCTGACGTGAAAACTTGTTATTTAATAACCCATTTCCAAAATACAGTATGTTAACTAACAGAGGGCGTTCCCGTTAACCCGCAATAGTATAGCATCCATACATGCTAAAAAAATATTACCATTCGAAAACAAAATGCTTTTATTTTTGTTAATATTAAAATATTCACTAAAAATATTAAATTTATTTATTTATTTATTTATTTATTTTAGGGAAAAACAAACAGTAACATATTACATAGTTATACATAGGCTTACATACAAAAATATGGTAAATATGCTACCCACAACGTTTTCCACGGATTACTATATAAAAACTAGAGCGACATAATTATAATACGGTGTGATTTACTTTATAAACTAAAAGAAAAGCAACAGTTAATAAAGTGCGGTGCAGAAAATGTAAAATACAAATGATTTCATAAACAGGGCAGACGAAATTACACGTTAATCACAAAGTCAACTGCCAATCCTTAATAATTGCTCGAATTTGTTTCCTGAATAAATTTTTGCTGAGGAAAAATATGTCGACTGTGCCAAACTCATTATTGTAAGTCTCAACTAAACGATGAAGAGGTGAGCGTGAACCAGCATTGGATTTACAACGGCTAGTAGCAAATAAGTGTCGTGTGCGTACCTCACGTACATGTACTGTTCGGGGAACAAGGTAACTTAAATTCTTCACTAGGTCAGGACAATCAAATTTATTCCGACACACATTAAACAGAGTCATAACATCCAGGAGCTTCCGTCTCGACTGCAAGGTAAGGAGATCGTATTTTTTTAGAAGTAGGCTGTATGAGACTCTCTTTCGAAAACATCTGTAGTTTACAGCACGAAGGTATTTACGTTGTACCAACTCCAAACTCTCATTATATTTCTTGTACAGTGGGTTCCATATAGGTATCCATGTAGGTATACGTAAAAGAAACATTGTACACGCGTTCACTTGAAGGACGGCAACGTCGCAATTTATTTATGAATGCGTACGCGTTTACAGAGTGTGTGACTCGTTTCGACTAGTTACGGTGTTGCTAGCTTGGAGTTTTGGAAATACCTTGGTGGTCCAATGATCGCAACTTTCCCCTACTTATACCTGGACTTTTAATTCGATGCAGTAGACTGACAGTTTTTGAGTTTACGACTACGAAATTGTGAGGTAAATAAATTAATCGATTCAGGAATAAAATCGAATAATGATGTAAACAATTTTTTATAATATTGTGTGAAAATAACAAAAAGTAAAATGTGATTATAAAGGGGTGTGAAAAATAAAACGAATAGATCATGATAAACAGGCCCCTTTACTCGTATACATTCCAATGGGGTTTAGGTCGCAGTGGTGTGGGGGCAGTCTTTTTAATAGTAATCCCACGCAATTTATTAAAATGTTCATTACAAGAAACAATTTGCATAAGAGTGGCTTTTATCATATCTGGTTAGATATGAATATTTTTAATATTAATAGATTTATTTATAATAAAATCTAGTTACTACTTAAAAATAAATGGTAAATATATAAATTTTATCATTTATTTATATTTCTAACTATTAAAAATCGCTCATTTATTATTCGATTGATTGAATTCATCATTATTAGGTTAAATAGGCTTAGCGTGTAGGCGCCTAGTTTGTATGTGTTTTATAATAAGCCCTGGCTGGAGGTTTTAATTAATTAAGGCAACCACGGGCAAGCCCGGTTAAGCAGTCGACAACTTCAAAGGTTGACCTGCGAGATTCCACACAAAATATAAATATATAAACGGGCCTTAGTGTGTGTAGCGTGATGGTTGCAGGCTAGGCGTTAATGTATGCGTACGGTATATGTGCAGGAGCTGGGGTGGTGCGCGTGCGACGTGATCGGGTCGCTGCCGGCGCTGGAGTCGCTGGAGCTGGGCGAGTGCACGTTCCGCGCGGAGTTCGCGGGCGTGCTGGCGCGCCTCACGTCGCTGCGGCGCCTGCGCCTGGAGCGCGGCACGCCGCACTGCGCCGCGCCCGACATCCTGCGCGCGCTGGCCACGCTGCCGCACCTCACGCGCCTGGAGCTCGTCAACATCGACGTGAAGCCCGGCTTCGACGACGCGCTGGCCGCCTGCTCCAACGTGCGGCGCCTGCTCATCATCCCCACGTACGTGTCGCAGTCCGCCACCACCAACCGCCAGGTGCTGTCGGGCGTGCTGCGCCTGCGCGACTCGCTCACGCACCTCATGTGGGGCGTCACCATCGAGCTGCTGCGCGTCACCGAGCTGTTCATCGACCAGTGCGAGCAGGCGGGCGAGCCCAAGCGGCGCGACGTGGGCGAGTGCATCCCCGTGCTGAAGCCGGTGCCGGGCTGCCGCCTGCCGCCGGGCCCCGCGGGCCCCGCCGGGCCCCCGCAGGTGGAGATCCTGCCGCTGCCCACGCTGCAGCGCCTGCTGAGCCAGCAGCTGCCGCACACCAAGCTCAAGCTGCTGCGCATCCCCTTCCACGCCACCTGGCGCCAGTCGCTCGCCGACTTCCAGTAGCCGCACTACATCTACCACACATACCTAAATAACCAAACTATACATAGGACGCCTCGAGACAACTATTTCATCTACCTTTGGTTCTGCTTCATGATAAATCTGCCCTTCAAGTGTCTTTCTGATGATCACTTACGGACTGATACAAAAATTGATTTAACATCTTTTTTGAAACAGAACTTATATTCTTGTCAATTTACCATCTAACCAGAGAAACATAGAAGTTCCTATGAACCAGTAGTGAATCCTCCCGATCATTGTCGCTAGTACCAACCTACCTTTAGTATATATATGTAGCAACAGATAGTATAATATCCACCTGTTTTAAGGTCTAAACGCAAGCAATAAAATAACATAAATAAATTACAATATTTTCCAGAATAGGAACTAAATAGCAAATGTAACGCCTTAAAAAAAATTTCGTCTTATCAACTATAGGGTATATTAGAATTAGAGGAGATCTATATTGTTATATTATGTATATAAATGTGAATATGTAGGGCGCTGATCACAATATATGAAATTTCATAGACAGTGCATCTCAGGGAGCTGCTTCATGGCCCACTGGGATTCCTGAGTACATACAGCCTTGGCCAAAAGCCTTGGCCTCATAAAACTGAAAGATCAAATAAAATAAAACAAAACGTTTTATATAGGTTTATTTACTATTTATTAATTGAAAATGAATATTTTGTGGGTCCACTCTTTGCCTTAATTACGGCAGAAATTCTTTTTGGTAAAGAGCCAACAAGATTTTTACAGTCTTCAGCAGTAATCGCCTTCCATTCTAGGCGCAGGTAGCGTTTCAAATCTTCTCTGTTGTTAATTGTGTGGCGCCTAACTCTACGCTTTAATAAACCCCATAAATATTCTATGGGGTTCAGATCTGGCGACTGGGCAGGCCAGTCAAGAAGCTCTGTGTTATTTTCCCGAAACCATGTCATAGTGCGGGCAGATTTGTGGCATGGCGCTTTATCCTGCTGGAATTTAACACCATCCATGTTCGTTTCGCCGAAAAGTTTCATGAATGAAGGCAGCAACGCAGTTTCTAGTACATTTATGTACTTAGTAGAGTCCATGCGGCTCTCACACACAAACAATTCGCCAACTCCAGAATCGATCATGCAACCCCAGATCATTATGCTGCCGCCGCCGTGTTTTACGGTTGGGATCACACACTGGCTTAAATTCTTCGCCCACCCGGCGACGCACAAAGGTCACACCAGGTGTACCAAAAATCTGCAATAAAGAGAAAAATATTGAGTTCCGGAAAAAAAAAACTTGATATATGCGTTTGGTTTTTAAACCATTTTATGTAATTTTATTAGGGAATTAAATTGACTTACTCACCTCAATTGATTCGTCTGACCACACAACATTTGACCACTCTTCAGCGGTGAAAGTTCGGTGTTTTAAGGCCCATTTATACCGAGCTTTTTTGTTGTTGTCGGAGAGCCATGGCTTCTTCCTAGCTTTACAACCAGACCAGCTTCCTGAAGTTTTCTACAAATAGTTCAAGCAGAAATTGATTTCTTAATTTGTTCTGACAACTCAGCAGCGAGCTCTGAAGGTGTTTTTTTTTCCTATTTCTTAACGACTCTCAGTAACTGACGATCCAGACGGTCTGTGGTGATGCGTTTGCACCCGGTTCTCGGTATATTTTGATGTGATCCGGTAGCAGAGAATCGCTTTATAGCATATTGCACGGATCGGCGCGAACATTTCAAGGTTTTGGAAATCTCTACTTGTGATTTCCCTTGTTCGTGCAGAAGCTGTAACTGCACACGTTTTTCTAAAGAAAGTTCGTTTCGTTTTGGCATATTGTAACAATAACACTTAAAACTAAAATGAAATACCAAAGGCGCACTAGATCACTGGATGTGTTCACAATGAGCGATGGTAGCGAACTGATAAATAAATACAAAAATTGTAAGACACATTTTAATGCACCCAGGTGTTTTATTGCTAGCTGTGGCGTGGGTCATTGTTTTTAAATCTTTGTAGATGACCGGCAAAAGAATGCTTTAACAGTAGATTTGGTTTTCTCCCATACTTACCGTGAACGAGCGAAATTTGTAAGGTGTTCAATACTTTTGGCCAAGGCTGTACATAGTAGTATATTATATTTTATTACATATTTGTTTGGTATACAATGGTTATAGCTTATGTAGTTGACGCGTCAACTTAACTGGTGCTTCAGTGCTTAGTTAAGTGACTGTTAATGAGTTTTGTGATCTCTTTTCCTTAAATACATTCACTACGAAAGCCGCAAGTTTCACTACAAAGCTAATTATAACAGTCGTGGTCATAGCATGGAATGCATACTGACAGTGTACAGCAAGATCTGCTTTGAATCTAAAGTTTAAACAACCACGTCATATTTGGCTCATACGTTTTGCGAATACTTTCATTGACTGTACAGCTAAGGAGTGAAATTTCCTACCGGGGGCTGTGTTTCACAGCTAGCTTATAACCTTGGGGGCTTTAAGTCAAACGCGAGCTTATGAACATTAAAAAAAATCGACACGCCCTATCAACAATGTCGGATCTGAAAATATACAACTTTCCAGCAGAGCAGTTTAAAGTTTAAAAACATGATAAAAATGTTATTTTATGGATTACGATTATATATGTGGATATTGGATATATGACACTCATTCCAAAATTCAAAATCGTTAGTCCATAAAATAACATTTTTATCATGCTTTTAAACTTTAAACTGCTCTGCTGGAAAGTTGCATATTTTAAGTTGCATATTTTCAGATCCGACATTGTTGATAGGTCGTGTCGAAATGTTTAAGAGATGGACCAAGTAAAGAGATCACGCTGATTGTACCATCAGGTACCTGTTACAGAGTAGTGTTACAATACAGAACGGTACAGAAGTCGTCAGTACAACAAGAGTACACAAGCACACGTAGGTCCCGCGTGCGAGCGTGTGTGTGTGTGTGTGTGTGCTCGTTCCGTGAAGCCGAACTTCTGCGTCATTCTGTTCAGTGCTATTGTTAGTACATTTACAATGGCTGCGGACAGGGAGATGACTAAACTTTCTGTTGACTGACTACATGGCTTGCTCAGCTAAAAAACAAGACGGCGAGGTACTGTGCTTTGAGAAAGAGGCTTTACCGATCGAATATGTAATTTGGCGGTTTTTTTTTAGCTTAATTCGGTATCACATTGAAGTATCAATCTGAAATTTATGTTTCAATTTTGCCACTTTCTTAAACCTAATATCATCGGACACAGCTATGTCTTATGTCGCAAGTTCGCAACAAATAGATGCTTACGGTATACAGAGCCTACGTTTGGCATAGTTTCATACAGTTTGGTACATGCATAGATATATTTTTGTAACTCACCTAACATTTCTTCCACATACATACACGATCAACTGCGGTCTTACAATATTGTAAATGAACTTTTAGATTATTATACCATTATAATTGAAAGTTATTAGTTTTATTACGAACATAGAAATATTATATAAAATGTTTTAATGGATAAGACTTGTAAATATTCTATAAGATAATTAATGTGAGTGCCTATATTGATTTGTACGTCATATTAACAGGCACGGTTCCGTGTGGATTTGTTTATTTTATTTTAGTTATGTTTACTTGCACATCTGAAGAATCAATTACCTATTAATCAAAGCGATTAATATTAATTTGGCTGTCTGATTAGCCGTTCAGCATCCGAGATTAAGTGACTCTCACCCACTAGTCTCGAAAAGCGCAAGTGATTCCATATGCAGTTTTTCTTATTTTACCAAAAATCTTAGTAAACGTATGAGAAATGTAAGGAAATAAGACTGAATCACTAATAAGGCTATAATTAAGAGGATAAAACGAATGCGACAAGATTACAAGTTATTATAAAAGAAAAGTGATGAAACTTCTTGAGATGTGCAAGTAGTATGTGAGGGCAGGAGAACTCACGCGGCATCATGCAGCCAAGTAGAACTGACTTGGTTTGCTTATTAACTGCTAAGAGAGCATTTTGTCTGGACCCGACACAATAAATTTAAAAGCAAACAGTACATGACACGGTCTGCACTTATATGCACTTTATTTTAATGTCTCATATTGTTGGCGGTTCAGACGCGAACGAAAGTTTTCTTTATACATTATGATTTAGTAGTAAAATTATGTGGCAATGTTCTAATTATGGATATTATTATTTTATACTTGTATTTTGAAGTACAAGGGCTTTTGAATGACGGTAGGGGGCGCCTCGGTGTCTCGAACACACTTAAGTATTTGAAAATACTTAATACTATTCTGTATGAGAAATAGAGTATTTTAATACTATACCCACGGTTTTGAAAGCATAGCAAGTTAAATCTTCAAATCATTGGTTGATTTTACCTTTGATGAACTAGGAAACTCATTCATTAGAATCTTGTTTTCAGGCTTTCAAAAACCGGGTTATATTGTCGTCGTTTTTATTAACAAAATATAACATGTACACAAGACTTTATAATTGTTGACAAGTCTAAAATAATAAGTGAAGATATAGAGCATTTTGTTATAAGGACTCTCGTAGACTATATTGTTTTGGTTCGAGAGAGGCGCCAAAAAAGATTGCTCGAAAGGTAATCAGGACTGCGTGGGCTATGACTATACTATTTCTATATTATTTGCTTCATTTTATCTTAACCTCTTAACCGCCCGACTTCATATCGTTTGTCGGGCCCCCAGCGCCCGGCACAGTGAATCAAAAAATGAAAAATACCTACAACAAAGAGAGCAGTGCAATATAATTAGGACTTCTGATTAAGAGACTAAAGTTTATTAAACTGTTAAATGATTACTTAATTATCTATTTACCTAATATAAACATCGTTTTGATAGAATACAGCGTAATTAAATAAAAAAGTACATTAAACGAGCTGTGATATTTTTGTCGTATATACACGACTCAGGCGGAATGGGCCCGAAAATATTTGTCGTAAAAATCCGAGGTAGGCGGTTAAAAGGTTAATAACCACTGAGAATAGCACCAAAAGCATCTGAGGACCGAATGATTTGAAATCCTGCTCGAGTTATATCTGGTTGAGTTCAGTTAGGGTTCGATGCCCGTATGAGACGCGACAACTGGTTACACTTGACTAGGAGTTCAAAAAGTTGAAGCTTTTTATCTTTTGATGGCGTTCTACTAAGTTAGTTTTTGGCTTTGAAGCAGTCAAAAATCAAGTTTTTACATTATATTTCATATGTTATGGTTATAATCATCTCTTCTATTTTACGATTTTGACTGGTGTTAATTTCACTGTATACTTTTCTTCTAAGCAATCCTCTAATGTCCTGATGTGGAATCATGGTCGCCATGTGTCGTGTTGAAGCATAGCTTATTCGACATACAATCTCCGACGCTTGTTGTTTCCTAGTTGTATGGCGTCTGGCTCGGTTCGTTCAGAGTCGATGTACAAAATGTAAATGACTTACAAAACGTTGAAGGTTAAATGGTATCTGCTACGACATATTTGGCGTGCCGCGAAATGTTGCCGTGTAGATATCAAGACACTGCTCGGAGAATGGACATGCGGATCTATTCTATTATCATTAGCGTATGTATAGATTTAACACAACTCGTGGTAAGCGGTGAGCGGTAAGCAGGGCCGACTTGTGAATAAATGCTTGCCGTCACATTTGCTGTTTTATTTGTGGACCTTTTGTTATGTTGTGTAAGAATGAAACCTGACTTGATTAAAAACTGAGCACTGGTCATCAATGTCATTTGTGAAACCCTGATTTGTTTGCATTCACAACAAACATTTGATATACTTAAATAGAATTCATGTGATTGTCTTACACTAACTATTGCTTGCAATGATCTATTTTATAGCCAATTTGGTATGAGATCAAAATGAAAAATTCAAAATATCATTACTCTGTTTGACTGGTTATTTCATCTACAGGGAATGCAGTCTGTTTTACGCTAAAACAGGCTACTGCAGGTGTTACGATTGCGATGTTAGATTTTAATAATGATGTTAAAATAACGAAAATGAGATTTTTCAGTAATCAGAAGAGTAAAAGTACATACCTAACCATAACGAAACAATCATTTTAACGATTTTAACCATGAATATGCAGTTTAAAAACTATAGACTCAATATACACAGCTTCATATAATAATATCCGTAAAAAATGATCTAAAGATGTCATTTAATGATTAGATGCGCTATACAGAAACTGTAGCCACACATATGGACTACAAACAAAAAAACACAACTGAAAACCTGGCGGACTTTCGGAAAAATATAATCCCGGGATTCGACTAAAATAATTGATTTAATTTTCATCTGCTAAAAATACGTCATATCTGGGGGCACGGCAGTGCCCCCGCCAAGTCGAGCAAAAAGCGGCACGGCCGTACCATACTTTTCTCGAAGCAATTCAGGCCATTTTCGACTCCTTATAGCTTCGTTGTGGATAAAACTAGAACCCTGAATTTTCAGTAACCAAGCAGGCATTGTATAAACACGGTATATTTCAAATTTTATTCAATTTGAACCAGTAGTTTAAGAATTATAACGAGTCAAAGTTCCTTAATTTTGTCACTCACTGACTGACCGATCATCAAGTCTAAGGCACTTCTAGCAGACATTGAAGCTTCAAATTTAGAATACAATTAGTGTTTAGTGTATGAATCAAGGAAAATCTAAAATATTTTTCAATTTCGGTCCAGTTTTCTAGATACATCAACTGCAAGAACTTTGTAATCTCATATAAATATATAGGATTACAAAGTTGCATTTACAGTTAACTAATCAGTGTACCTGTATATAATTATGTATAATATAATGGAATAATAGGTGTAGATAGGTATCTAGATATAATTCCGTTCAAAGGTAACTTGTAAAATAGTCAACGGAATAAAAACGCCAGAGGGTTTTAAGAAAATTTGTTGTTGGTATACAAGAAGTAGAAGGTACCGGAAAGGAAAAAAGTAGGACTATCTACAAAAAGAAATGAGATCCCATAAAAAACAATACTTGTCAAAAAAACCAAGTCTCGCAACCCAGATCTACCGTAAAAAGATGTGAGATCCATGTAATACCAAGTCGGTTATTCGATTATTCAGTCCCTACTTAAGGGACCTTCTGTCTTAAGTTGTTACGTAATTATCTAACCTAACAACATCTTATAGTGACCATATCAATATTAAAAATCTTAAACGTTTTAAATACATAAATTTATTTGGCAATCGCAAAAACAATGTAATTTATATATGTATGTATTACTTGTGAGATATATTGTGTTTTCATGCGATGCATTTGATGGATTACATCTGGTGAACATATTAGGGTTGAGAAATTCAAAGAATACCCATACGTACGTAAGACTGCTGAAAGATATATGGCATTATATAATTGGTACTATTATGTCGTCAACAGTATTTATTTATGTACGGTCGGCCAAGAAAGTGGTGTACCAGTTTTGATTTAGTTTCCCGGTCATCGAAAATTACAACAAGGTTCGTTATAAAAAGATATTACTGAAAGAGACAACATTATCATGACGTAAACCTATGTATTTAGTATTCATACGTCATATGTCACATATAAGTACATGACATTTTAACCTTTAGTATAAATGAAAAGGACATTAGTTTCTACAAAGCAATTGAAATGTTTCCAAACAAAAGTAATAAAAACTATTTAGACAACCGAATTCCATTTGAAAAAGAAAACTGACAATTGACATTTTGTCAAATATATGCAAAAAATCGATATATTTTCCGTGTTATTTTTCAATCAACTGCATATAAAATCATCTCAATGCCTGCCAACTTGACCATTGCCGAAAGAGCACAAATAATTGCCCAATTTAATGAGGGAAGCAGTATCAGTGCGATATCCCGGAATTTGAATATATCGAGGCGTTCTGTCCGCTTTTGGATTCGTCGTGAAGGAGAGGAGGGAAGTTTGTTGGATCACAGAAGAAGTGGTCGCCGGCCTGCACTCTCCAATAACGATAGAGAATTCATGAGACGGGAATATGAAATCAATGGTTTTAAGCCCACAAAACATTTTGCGGAGATGTTCGATGTGAGTGCCCAAACAATAAGGAATCATCTACATTACATGGGGTTGCACCACAGGCATTACGCCAAGAAAATATATTTGACGGATGCTCACAGACTTGCTCGTCTGAACTTCGCCAGAGAGCACTTAGAGTTTGATTGGTCTAATACAGTGTTTTGTGATGAAAAAACGTTTAAATCCAGTCAGCATGGACGTCTTCACCTTTGGCGATATAATTCAACACGGTATAAAGATGATCATGTAATCCCAAATAGAGAATCAGGTCGAATTTCCGTAAATATTTGGGGCTGGATGAGTACGGATGGTGTAGGAGAATTGTGTTCTCTACCTCCTCGAGCGACGGCTGTAAATTATATCGACGTGCTTCAGAATGCAATGCTACCGACAGTCCGTAATGTTTACCCGGAGAACGAAGTGCCACAATTTGATTTTGTTCAAGATAATTGTTCAATTCATAATGCGAGGATCGTAAGAGCCTGGTTTCGTTCACACACTGACGTAAGGGTAATTCAGTGGCCCTCAAGATCGCCGGACCTCAACCCGATAGAAAATCTTTGGGGCCTTATGGTCCAACGATGGTCGCATCAAAATGAAAGAACCAAACAAGCTCTTATTAGTCACTGTAATTATATCTGGGAGGAAATGCGGGGAACCGATATTTGCTCACGGCTTGTTGGTTCAATGAGGTCTCGTCTTTTAGAGGTTATAGAGGCCAACGGCGGTTACACCCGTTTCTAATTTTTAAAAATTTTCAATATCTTCTAAATATTACTATATATGCTATGTTTTTGTTTGTTATAAGTATTTTAAAATTGATTGTAGAAATTTAATAAAAGGATAAATCTATTTTTAGCTTGTTTTTTATTGATATTGTAATTACAAGTTAACAGAAATTGTAGGTTTGTGGACTCGCCTTGTGCCTTTACAATTTTATGTAACTTGTTGATTACAATTCTGAATTTGTAGATACAATTTTGTCATCAAAATCTACAGCCCCCCGCCGTTGATTTTACGACGTCATTGGTTCCATCAAGTTCAAACTAAGAACAGCTGTCACGTTACAAACAGTAATAGTCGTTATCAATAATCAGATAAAGACAGCAATAGAAGTTGTCAGATCGATCTGCAAGTGAAACTAATCTTTATCACCTATGAATCTGCAAGCGATATTCAACCTTAGGGTGGTACACCACTTTCTTGGCCGACTGTACACACATGACACTTACAAAAAAAATAATTAAATACAGACAAAAGAGCACAAAGGTGCTGCTTATTTCCTAAGAAATTTCTTCCAGCAGACCTGCGACAGGAGAGTTCAAGAGGAGATGATAGACACAGTGTGTATAAATACTAGTTACGATAAATAAAACATACTTAGCTATACAATTAAACTATAATGATATAATAAACAAATATATACCTACATAGAATTAAAATACATATTTATATTAATGCTATAAAAATATATACCTATAATAAATATATAAAATTAGGGGATGTTAGATAGGTATTGATCTTTGACCAGCTTTTTGAAAATATTAATGGATTTAGCTTCCCGGATTTTAGCGGGAAGTGAGTTCCACAGTCGTACTGCATGAAAGGAGAAGGAGTGGGAATAGAAACGGGTTTTATGGGATGGGAAATTGAGATGGAGTTTAAGGTGGGATCTACAAAGTGCGTCAGTAGGACGAGTGAATGAAAAACGATCGCGCAGGTAGTTAGGATATGCGGGGTTGAATAGGATGTTGTACAAAAGGAATAATATTCGAGTGTTCCTGCGAAGACGGATAGGGAGCCACTTGAGATCCTTGCGAAACTGAGAGACATGATCGTATTTCCTCAGACCAAAAACAAAGCGAATACACAAGTTTTGCAAGCGCTCAAGCTTATATAAGAGCTCCTCAGTGGCATCCAAATAGCAGGCATCGGCATAATAAACTAAAAACAAAAAAATAACAAAGTACTGCTTCATAGATCCGACATTATCAACCAGAATAAAATTGTACCAATCGGAAAGCTTTCTGAAGAGGCATCGGAAGCTCGTAACAAATATTTCAAGAGATTCCGAGAGCACCACTTTCGGAAGAAAAGCAGAGTGAATTCCAACGAGGATATTTTAAATTTTCTTCTTTCATCTGATCCACTTATTTCATCAGTAAGACCTACGAAGGAAGCAAAAAAAAATTTTTTTCGAAGAAACATTAACTCTGTTGGAGTACCTGAATCTGATTCTTCTGACTTAGATTCTATCTGGGAAACGTTTACAACCTCTGACTCTGAGTTAGACTCAGATAATGATATTGATGACTGATGAACCAATTACTTTTGTTGTAACTCTTGCTGTGTTTTGTATATTTCAGTGTATCTAATTTTCATTTCCTTTTTGTTTATTTAATTTGAAGTTTCTGTATTTTTCTCTGTGATAAATTAATAAATACTTTTTTTTAAATACCACTTTTTTGTGTTTATTTAATAATTATTTGGATTCTAGACTTAAATCCAAACCGGTCCACCAAAATTAACACATATCTAAAATTTTAAATTATTTTATTTATATTACAGGTTTTTTTTTTTAAATAAAACTGTTGTAGTTAATTGTTCGGATCATACATATTCATATATGTTTAAGCCAAATTGGTCCACAGAACAGATAAAAGAGGTTAGAAAGGAAATAGTTCCTGATTTGAATGAGAACGCGTGTCGCCGCTTGACTCCCACTCCCACAGCTCAACTACAAGCAAGAGGCCCGTTACGTATGCGAATTACGCACACAAATAAATTACACACACTTAAATCGAGAGCTTGCTACTGATTGTAAATCACTGTCGATAAACATGTGTCACGGCCAATCAGGGCAAAGGACGAAATGTCAATGGTTGAAGTGTGGAGGATGCAGTATATTGTAAACGGACTTGGTTATTGCGTCGAACAAGCGAGTACACATCGGGCAATGTATATTTTTTGTAACTTGTTGCAATAATGTTGTTAATGTTCGGAATTTCATAGTGATCAGAATATTTTTATGTTTTTTACAAATAAAATTGTAATTAAATGTTATTTTCGACTTACTGATGTAAAGATATACCTCCTGGCTCTATACTTGCGGTCTTACTTTTTGTTTTACAGGTTATAATTGCACAACACGGCATTTTAAAGCAAAGCTCTGTGTTCCGAAGTAATCCGAAGCGCACTAAACGCGGTGAATGAATTAATCGGTCGAGCTATGATTTTGGTATCATAAATGTGGCGCGCTCACCACACCCACATTACCAATCCAACCTTATTCATCTATTCCGTGAATTGGTCAACGAAATTGCCACATAATCCAAAAAAAAGAATATATGTACTTACATTTTATTAAAAAAAAAGCGCTCCTGGTGCCGTGACACCGAGTATGTCAAAAAATCCAAAATCATTCAAGGATTAATCCCCTAGAAGAGAATCAGGGCCAATTGTGCGATAGCAGAGTTATCGTATTTCTTTATGTTGTCTCCATACAAATTTTTAAATAAAAAATTCTCAACTTCCGTTTACGTACCCATTTCATCTATATCTATACTTATAATAAATCTGTAGAGAGGTCAATTCTGTACATGAAATATATTTCCAAAATAACTATCAGGGGGTGATTAATGATCGATACTCATGCCAAAAATGCAATCAGTTAAATTTTTGTCTGTCTGTCTGTCTGTCTGTCGGTCTGTCTGTCTGTCTGTCTGTCTGTATAACCGTTATAGAAACAAAAACTACTCGACGGATTTTAACGAAACTTGGTACAATTATTTTTCATACTCCTGAGCGGGTTATAGTATACTTTTCATCACGCTACAATCAATAGGAGCAGAGCAGTGAAGGGAAATGTTGGGAAAACGGGAGAAGTTACTCCATTTTTTAAGCTTCCGTCGCGTGTGCAACCTTAATGGTTAAAGCTACACAAAAATTATATAAAAAATATCCCACGACAGCATATGTCTAACTTTTATGGTTGACTCACAATAACACGTGTAACTCCCGATAGCTTAGCAGTTCGAAGCTTTCTGATTATAATATTTGTCTACTCTTACGTTTATAACACTCTCAGTCACCCCTAATTGAAAAAGTTAACATTATTAACTATTCCATAAAAAAATTGGCCAAGTGCGAGTCAGACTCGCCCATGAAGGGTTCCGTAGTAACTATAATATAATATGCAAATTTATTTGACGAAAAAAAAACCTTACAAATTTCTTAAAACTAGCTTATTTACATTTTTTACAACTGCGCCAAATAAATTTGTTTTGAAAAAAAAACCTTACAAATTTCTTAAAACTGGCTTTTTTACATTTTTTACAACTGCGCCGAATAAATTTGTTTTTCATAGTGTTTGTATGAATTACAAAGTTATATTTGCGGTTTTAGAAAATATGCTGTATCTCAAAAACTGCTGAACTGATTTCGTTCAAACTAATTTTGGTTGAAAGTTTATATTAAGATCTACAGACATATATATTTTTTAGATTTTTCACTCCATTATTATAGAAGTTAGAGGTTGTGTCCGCCACACACACATTTTACCACTTTGGAAGCTTATATCTTTTAAACGATTGACTTTATGGAAAAGTGGTTTTAGAAACCCCGATGTCGTTTTTAAAGAACTGTCTATAGATACCACACATGCATCGATTTCATGAAAAAAAATATTTTCAGGTTTAGTTCCATGTATGGGGAGCCCCCCTTTGTTTTAAATATTTTTTAATTTTTTTCTCAAAATCGGAAAGCGGTTCACAGAATACATCTACCTATCAAGTTTCACATGCATAGTCCTAATAGTTTCGGAATAAAATTGCTGTGACAGACGGACGGACGGACAGACAGACAGACAGACAGACGGACAGTCATGTGGAAACTATAAAGATTCCGTTTTTTGCCATTCGGCTACGAAACCGTAAAAAGAATCATATAAATCGGTATAGAAACACCAAAGTTATACATGAAATACGCTTATAATAATAAGCCATCGCGACTGAATACTGAATCATGCTATAAGGATTATTTTTGAGAATCGGTCGCCGCGCTCGACGCGTCTCGCGGTCGAAGCGTTCTCTAGGTACTTAAGCCTCATGTGAACGTGATCTAAACAATATTACCAATACATTAACTTACGCTGACGGAGTCGAGGGCACAGCTATATTGTATCATTACGCTAAGGCCAATAGGAGCGGAGCGTCAATGAAGAATGCTTCAAAATCGGGGTTAAATTTAACGTTAGCCCAAAGTAACTATTCCACGCGGACGAAGTCGCGGGCAAAAGCTAGTAAAGAATATAGTTTTAGACATGTAATTAGTTTCCTCTAACATTTCATGTGAAAAAAAATGTCACTAAAAATGATTTGAATGTCTATGAAACGCTGATTTCAGACCACAGTGCGGCGTCTTCCAAATAAATGTTGAGTCACGTCTTGGTCACGACATCTGTGATGGCGTGCGGAACTACTCATTACGTGCGCGGTGCGGATAACTTTAAACCAATAACCTGTACCTACTAGTTCATAAGGCCCACTGGTGACCTTGAAAGTCCTATAAATGTTAAATTTCATGTTTATCCGAGAATTTTACTACATGGGCTGATAGACAAGTGAGACAAGTGAAAACTTTCATTGCCCCTCATTGAGTCTCTCGGGTCCTGTTTGCAGACTCATCTCCTCTCCAGATGAATAATATCATATTACCTAGACTATTTACTGCAAAACAGACACTATTTCTACAACAGTAACTAAGTATTAAACGTGACGCTGTTAGCAATCTTCAGTAGCGCCTATTCAAGGAGTGCAAATAAGTATCTACTTTGAGTTATTTTAAAGGAGATACCGTGATCTAAATCACTGTATCTCCTATGAAATAACAGGTTGAATTACTGCAAAGTGTGCGCACCTGAAGGGTAGCAGCGACACTGAGAAAAGAAAACGTTTATTGACATGATACTACCTATACGAGTATTTACCATTTTGTAGTATAAGTACTACATGTAACTATGTACCTAAACATATTTAAATAATTCTCTGGACCTTGCGGGTAAAAAATAAAAGCACATTATTACTGTAAATGAAGTTGACGATTTCTCTGTATTTCCTTAGTTTTAGCATTAATAAGAATCTGTGATATATCTTCCATGAGTTTCAGTTTCAATTGCTCACTTTGTATGCTTCGGAGTAGTGCTCCTACAAATGGTAAGAAGTTATCAACGGCGTCCTGTCGTTTTACTATCAGCCTGGCGGTCGCAACTTCTTCGTTAGTTTCGTCGGATCGGAAGGTCACCGTGAGATCTCTCGGTTGGTCGTCGCTCGTGTCGTCATCTTCGGCATCTCCGTATTCGCCGTCGTCGGTACAACTAACTTCGTCTGAAGAGTCCGGTATAAAAGCTATATCGGTGTATGTTCGTGTTCGCCGACGTAATCCTTGGCCCAGTCGCACAGCATCAGTACTCGACGTGCATGGCATCACAACCGACACCGGTGAGCTGGGTTTCTTAAGCACATCTTCGGTATCTGAAAGAATTATTACTTCTTCTATTACATCCTCTTCGTCACCTTGTGGTCCAATATCGTTTTCCATTTTTCTAGTTTGGTTGACCTGAAATTTTGTCACTAAAATAGCCCAATTTGTATTTACAAGCAACCGTTAAGTTGGTAACTATTCTGATTTGTATAAAAAATCGGACAATAATCCTATTTCAAATTAAACTGTATGCTGTGTAAATAAACCTAAAATTATAATCATTTTGCATCATTGTTATCCTTGAGGAGATAATTATTACAGGTATCATGTAATAGAGAAAGTATAATCGTGAAACGCCTAAAAATATTGTAATAGCAAGCTGAGCGCAACGGGCGTATTTACGTCGCTGCGCGGCTGCGGAATACATGAACGTAATGACGTCATATGACGCGCGCGCCGATAGCTCTTAGCCAGCAAATAAACGATGCACAGCTTCTTGCCGCGACCCTTCATGACCTCCGTCACACGCCCTTGTGGCAGCGACGAGATGATACGTCTCAAGGCACCACTTTACCAATACCCGCGTTACCATTTTACCAAACAAATTGAGTGTCGAACGAAATTTCTTTGATTGCATTTACATTAGGCGAGCCGGGTATCTTCAACATCATAGGCAACAACATTATCTCCGCAGGGCACGGTGGACGGGGCTGCGGCATTAGTAACATGGACAACATTTTGAGGACTTTCCGCCCCGCAGCGACCGATGAGGATATTTCACAAAGTCTCCTCCAAATCATCTCAGACGCGATACTGCTTAGCGACGCGCCGCTCTATAAACCGTCGATCAATAATGTGGAATCGCCCGCCCGCCCACTCCGCGCCTCCCAATTTTATGGAGAAAAAAGTTATTCATGATCTTAAAAAAAACACCAACCACTCGTTACAGTTTAAGATTATATCCAACTTTTCCCGGAAGAAGAGCTTTCTGCCGCCTTTATTTGCAGGCAAGTTCCTTAACTACCTGATTTATGTGCCGTGCGATTGATAACTACCTAGTATACATACTTGCAATATATAGTATGCAGTTGTTTCATACCCCGCATCCCTTCGGTCGCCCGCCGAGCGTAGCTTATTGGTTCCTGGAAACTGACAGGTCTACACAGGATGTAGCTAGCTAAATAAACCATCTTCCTACCTTTATAGGTCATACATTAGAACGATATGATTATAAGTTTGCGCTGCCAGCAGTGAAAGAGATAGCGAGCGTCCGTGACGTCAGACCAAATTGTGTGTTGTGATCCTTTGCATAATTGTTTTGTGAGACAAAACATTTGAGCTTACGTGGAAAAGGGAAGGTCTATACGACGTCGTTCTGTTTACATTAGTAAGTGCCTGGAACACGTTTAGCCCAGTATTTGGGAACGATCGAAGACATTATGTGCGTGACGTATGTGTAGCCACCCTTGTGGTAAGTCATACGAGAGTAGTTTAATAGATCAAATCCAAGGCCGTAGATGTAGGTCCCTCCATATTTTATAGTAGCGATCTGAAAAATCTTTTTAAAAGCATAGCCTACCAAGTAACATAGACATTTGGAATAAAGTTTGATTACTAATAATTCGCAAATATTTACAGCTTTGAAAGACCGAATGAGCTGTTACCTATTATTTAGAATTGGCTATTTTAGTTTTCTAAATAGCCAAATTCTAAATAATAATCTCTTTCTAGGATAGTGTAAACAAATACCGTTTTTATATTGTGTTCTTATCCATTAGTTCCTCTCTAATTAGTTAGTTTTTATCAGCAGTCTTTACCTTCATATTAGGCTTGAAATAAGATCCAAATTATAAAGAAATTATTTCTTTTGTAAGAATCAAACTTCTGTTGCCCCTCACTACTACCACTGCTCAAACCTGACGGGTCTCTGGCCCACTCCGCTAAGGAAAAAGCAAACTTGTTTGCCGCCCTTTTTGCGGAGTCTTCACGTCCGGATAGTAGTGGCGCTCACCCTCCTGATGCTCCTATCGGATTCAGGACGTGTATGTCGGACATTCGCATCCATCAGAAGGACGTCCGTAGAGTGCTGCGTAATCTTGACGTGAACAAAGCTAGTGGCCCCTACGGGATACCAGTAATTGTTCTTAGAACATGTGCGCCTGAACTGTCTCCAATCTTGTCACGCCTGTTTCGCCTTTCGCTTGAGACTGGAAAGGTGCCGAAAGCACGGAAGCTGGTTAACGTGCAGCCTGTGCCCAAAAAGGTAATCGTGCTGACCCGGCCCACTACAGGCCAGGGTTGGCAATGTTTAAAACATTTGTTTTACGTTTAAAACACTACAAAAATACATATCACGTTTAAAACATAATTAAAAACAATTTGTTTTAAACATGTTTAAAACACATAAAAAAACACATTATACTTTTAGTTAGAAGAAACTAAGAAATTCATTTTATAGTATGTTTTTTACCAAAGAGTTGGCAACTTCGATATTACTAGATGGGATTCCTTTGACTGACAAGCGGTAATGCGGCGAATGTTCGTAAAACGTGGGGATTTCCCGGCTTGCTTTTGTTCAGCTGAAAGCCGAACGAAATCGATTTTTTGAATGACAATTAATGTTTTACTTGTGAAATGTGAACACGTACTTTTTTATTTAAATAAGTGGTATTTTTCGGCGTTATTAGTATACAATAACGGTGTGCGGCGTGTTATTTTGGAAGAAAATATGTTAAGAGCCATTTTTCAAAATTTGAACGCTCGAGTTTAGCTAAAAATCGGCATGTATGCGTGGCGATGCACACATAAACAACACTAATAGTGTAGAGAGAGTGTCGAGTCGGACTAAACAATCTTGAGCTGTTATAATCGTCTGAGAGATTTGATTACTTAAATGACTTAAGATTTAAAAAATGAAAGACATGTATAAAGTATGTATTTAAAAGAAAAATGGAAGTTATGTGACAACCAACTTCAACAAAATTAAACTCAAAAGTGTAAAATCGGTGTTACTTAACTAAGAAAAATCACACTTTTTGTGTACGTACGTACGTACGCACGTAAGTTATGAGTTGTAGTTTCCGATATTTATTTTTTAATAAACTGTTTCAGAAGGAAGGTTATTTTTTACGTTAAATTGTAAATGATATTTATTTCTACAAATAGGTTACAAGTAAGAAAAGTGTTGGTGTGTCTATACAAAAATATATATATTCCTGTCATAATTGAACCATATACCGCGCCTTGATTGAGTTTAGATTTTTCAGTTGTGTTGGGGTCTGAAGTTTTCAGAATAAAGCTTCACACACATCTTACATTTCAAGTAAAATTTGGATATGAGACCCATCCTTTTCTCTTTTTCTATTTTTAGATAGCTCATATTGTAGCCGAACTTTTCACTGTGTTTGCTTATATTGATTAATTGACTCCAAAAGTACTGACAATCTATTATTCGCCTTCCATGCACTTTATAATTATTCTAAAAAATAAAAATTTGCATTTCAGAATTTTAACTTTGTAATGAAATATACATACGTAAAACTGGAAAAGAGGTAATTGTAATCATCATTATGAATATCTTTTACTATGGGACTAACCTTAAAATTGCGAAAAAGAATAGACGACCTCGTTCATTTATAAGTGTGCATAACTGGACAAAATTTACTAAACAGCTGATGATGATTTTCACGTTCATAATAATGAGTACAATTACCCCATTTAAGGGTTTATGTATATTCCATTATACCCTGTATAACATGTTTAAAATATATTACCCTAAAGTTAGTTAGTTTATCTTCAGACAAGTAGTTGTTGCACTACATATCTGAAGATTTTTGTACGTTCAAAATTTTCTATCTATGCAATCATATACGTGTAACGAAAACCCCATATCTATCCAAAAGAACTGAAGACAACATCTGGTATAGAGTCTCTATGCAAAGTTTCAGCTCAAAATAAGTGACTCACAGAATTGACCCCAAATTATCGGTTTCATGTGTTTCTTGAATACCAATAATAACAAACGTGTCATATCACTATGAGGGTCATCACTTTCCACGTCACTAGCCAATAACACGATAATTCTTTTCGTTCTTCTTAATTTGAAAAATTCGGTCTCTGGTATCAATGTATTGAAATTTCTAATAAGCTCCACACATGTAGACATAAAGATTAGAAAACCCTTGCTATATCGTTTATTATCATCCAAAGAAGCCGTGCACTCGGTATGTATATACCCTTTAAATTACACGTTGTATATATGATTATACACTGGTGCTGTTTCATATATATAGTTTAGACTATCGCCGTTATTTACCTATATTATCTTAAATTTTTCGGCTTTTTTACCAGGTACCTTTTATTCGAGCTCTGATAACTTCCTACCTACTTTATCTTTCTGTGATTATGGCGTTTTCAATATTACCAAAATACCGGGTCCCAAACAAAAGGCACGCAGTAGAAGACCCTATTTATATAAGTAATGCTGTTTCGTATTAACTAAATTCAGAACTAAAGAAATATAGAAAGTCCAAAAAGTATTTACTATTGAGTTCTAAACTTCCGCTAAATCGTCAAGTCTGATGTCTAATGCAACGGGTGGTTATTCTTATAAAATTTAAGATAAGATATAATAATTTACCACTGAATAGACTAGAAACTACACAGTGACTCTGAAGGGGAACTGAAAAGACAATGCTTGATGACGACCATTCGGTTCAACACCTAAATTGAAGTAACTACATGAATAAATAGTCCAAATAATATTTACGTTTGCGTTCGAAAGTTCCATTGCATTATCAAGCCCAAGGTCTAAAGCTACAGGATTAATACGATTGCAATAAAATTTATTTTATCTTTTATTTTGGGGTGGAAAATGCAATAAATGAGTTTTCCCGCTCTAGGTGGAGGATGGGAGTGCTAGACTTCTACTGACTAAAAATCCACCCTGTTCCATCAGCAGCCCTTAAGTTCCGTGGCCGTGGTATCTTGTTATTTATTTATTTTATCTCAAATAAAATAAACTTTGTATAAAAAAATAAACCCGACTTACAAAAAAACACTGCAAAGAGAAAAATAACTTTAATTTCGGAATTCATTATCAAAAACGATACTACAAAACCAAAAACACCGACTCACGAAATTAAAGTAATTTTTCACTTCGCAGTGTTTTATTTTTAAAGTTTGATTATATGTCGCTTTTTAGTGGGTTGATTTGTAATTTACCCAGTTTAAAAGCCTAAACGTCAACTTTGTATCACCTCTTGAAAAATATTTTTTTTTTCTAATGCAGGGACGATAGCGTTTAGTTCTCTTGGTACTTCAAAATCAGCTCTACTTCACGATATGCAGTATGACGGGTGGTACGGAGATGTACCAAATTATGTAGGCGAATTGAAAATGTTTGATTTTAAGTGGACTGTATTTTGAGGATGGCTGGTTTCGCCTAGAAAGAACAGGATGATGAACGGGCGACCGAGTTTCAGGGATTATGAGGGAAAAGCACGTCTTACCTGAAGTCTTCAAGATGGCGCCTGCTGGCGCCTGCCTGCTTCTAGCTTCGAAGTACACGACGTGTTGATATCAGAATGCACCAAACCACTCAATCACACCCGCGGGCGGTTCATCTTAGTTCAATCACGATTTATATAGATAAATAAGCGGAGTTTTAGCGGTATAACACACGGACGGCGGAGTACGGTAAGACATCGACAATACGTCCGCGTGGAGAGGCGTACTTAACACGTTCTGTCATTGCGGTGTCATTGCTTGCCATAGATTCGTGGCAGACATGCTTTTTTGGGGTAGGGAGAGGGAATGGTCGTCCGTTCTGACAGTAAACGTCAAAATGTGGGAACAAACTATTTAACCAAATTTCAAAATGAGATGGCGTTACCATTTCCCCCCGGCTTTAAAGGGTTGCCTTTAAAAGGAAACAAATGAAATAAGCTACGTTAGGTATACTACCGCATAACCTATCCACGAGCTAAAACAGTGTTATGATATTAAATTAATCTAAATTAACTTTAGCGGAACAATTATAGCGAAAACTATTAACTAAATACCTAAACTAAGAGGGAGATCCAACTTAAGGCTAGATCTCACTGAGTCGGTAGCGGACAGAGACGTACAACAGGGCGCACGTAACTACCCTTCGCGGTTTTTACAGTAACAACGCGGGTTGTACCGTCTTTAGATGTATGCAATTTCTCAACGATGGCTAAGGGCCATGAAAGCGGCGGAGAATTGTCATTTATGACAATAACCAACGTACCCTCCTGTATATGGATGCAGGACTATTCCATTTGGATCTAGCCTGAAGCTGGTGAAGGTATTCCGACCGCCAGCGCCGCCAGAACGACTGTACGATATTATCGAGCAGAGTATGTCTCTGAAGCAAGCTAGAAGAGTCTGCTTTAGGAGCGGGAAGTGACGATAATGGCGCTGTGTTCAAGAAATGCGCAGGAGTTAACGCGGATGGTTCAGCAGGGTCGCTACTCAGTGCTGTGAGCGACCGCGAGTTAACCAGTGCCTCGACTTGAGCAAGGACAGTTAAAAGCTCTTCATAAGAGAGGATCTGTTGACCTACGATTTTGAAGAGATGCGTTTTAATTACTTTGACCATGCTCTCCCAACATCCACCGAAATGTGGTGAAGCAGGCGGAATAAACTTCCAATCAATGTGATTTACGGAAAGTTCTTCCTGTAGACTTGTACGATATTCTTTATTAAGAAACTTATAAAGATCGCGTAAATAAGAGTTTGCACCCACGAAACAAGTGCCGTTGTCCGTGTACAAACATTGTATAGGGCCGCGTCGCGAAAGAAATCGTTTTAGGGCTGCCAGAAATGACACCGTGCTTAAATCCGTCGCAACTTCAATGTGCGTGGCGCGCGTCGTTAAACATGTAAAAATGCACAGCCAGGCTTTACGGCTTTTAACACCTCGACCACGCACTGGCGTGTACTGCAGCGGTCCTGCGTAATCACAACCGGTATGTGTGAACGCCTTATCTACTTGATTGACGCGCTGGCTAGGAAGGTCAGCCATGAGAGGAAAGACCGGGCGAGGACGAAATTTAAAATACGCGTTACATTTGTGTATTCTGTGGCGAATTATTCGCCGTGCAGCTAAAACCCAATGTTTATGCCTGAGTAAGGACATAAGCAACTCTGGACCGGCATGGAGATGTTTCTTGTGATAAAAATCAACAAGAAGGTCGACAACGTGGTCATGACGCGGTAAAACGCAAGGATGCTTGTAGTTGTATGGTTCGTCCGAATTTGACAGACGACCGCCAACGCGTATAATGCCGTGCTCATCGAGAAACGGCTTGAGCTTAAGAAGCGCGGGAGAACAAGATACATTATTTTTTAAATTTTGAATGTCGTTACTAAAGTGAACAGCCTGTACAACTCGCAATAATTTATACTCTGCGAATTCAAGATCAGAGCTCGAAACAGAAGCCCCATTAGGTAGTTGCCTAAGAAACCTACAGACATAAACGATGGCACGTAGTAACTTAGACCACGACGACATGCGCAGCGCGAGTGCATAGATCGGAGATTGTGCTACCTCAACAATCACGGGGTGAGAAACAGATTTCCGTTCGGGTGCATCCTCGGCTTCTGCACTGTGGTCACAATGTTGTATGGGCCACTCTGACGGATCATGAGAAATCCAAGAAGGTCCACGGTACCACAAAGGATGTTGCAGAAGTTTAAGTGGAGTAACACCACGAGAAAGGCAATCAGCAGGATTCTCAACGCCCGCGATGTGATTAAAACAAGTAGCAGGAACAAGTTCTATTAATTTAGTAACGCGATTGGCGACAAAAGTCTGCCAGCGGTGAGGAGAGGAATAAATCCAGGCGAGCACTACCTTGGAGTCAGAAAATGCGTATATTTTATTGATGGGGTAGTGGGGTGAAACTGTGTCTTGAACCTTGCGGAGCAACTGAGACAGCAGAAGGGCCGCGCACAACTCCAGTCTCGCAACCGAAATGGTTTTGACAGGCGAGACCTTGGACTTGGCACAAACTAACTGCACCGAGTAGTTAGAACCAATGCGGACTTGCAAATATACGACTCCGCCGTAAGCGCGTTCGCTGGCGTCAGCAAACCCTATTAAGTTGATAGTACATCCATCGACCAACCCAAGATGCCGCGGTATAGTTATTTGATTGAGCGCGGAAAGCTCAATGCAAAATTGTTTACAAGCGGCGACAATATGGTCGGGAGGTGCGTCATCCCACTCACACTTTGATAACCAAAGTTCTTTGATCAAGAGCTTGGCGTACAAAATTGTGGGAGCCACAAAACCCATGATGTCCCATAGTCGTGCCACTGTGGACAGCATAGTGCGTTTGGTGCACTTATCATCAGGTGGTGCGACATCAAACAGAAAACTATCACTGGATTTATACCAACGTAAACCGAGAACTTTATGCGGTACAGACCTCTCAAACTCAATGTCTGGAGAAGCCTTATGAGAATTAGGTAAGTGCTCGAGAACCTGTTTATAGTTGCTTGTCCATTTGACAAGATCAAACTGGCCTCGCTTGAAAAGCTGAATAAGCTCTTCACAAAGCGAAATTGCTTGCGGAGCGTATGTGACACTACAAGCGATGTCATCCATATATAAAGCGGAAGTAGCGGCAGCCGCTGCTGCGGGAAAGTTGTCGCCTTCATCAGCGATCAACTGGCGGACAACTCGTAACGCGTGATATGGACTGGACTTGAGTCCAAAACAAACACGATTAAACTGATACACAGATAAAGGTTCATTTTTGTTAAAACGATAAAAAATCCGTTGAAATCTACGGTCAGATTCACGAACGCCGATATTGAGAAACATTTGGCGGCAATCAGCTGACAGAGCAACTTGGAAAAGTCGAAATTTTATTAATATATTAAATAAGTCACCCTGTAGATTAGGGCCGGCATGCAAAATGTCATTGATCGACTTACCCGATGTAGTCCTGCAACTAGCATCTAAAACCACGCGAAGTTTCGTGGAGGTTTTATCTTCGCGAACTACGCCGTGATGCGGAATATAATACGCGGGAAGAGAATTGTCCTCGTTGTTAACAACCGGACTCAAAAAACTTTTATCTATGTAGTCGCGCATGACGTCATTATAGGCGCCGCGCAACTTGATCGATGCATCCAGTTTGCGTTCCAAACAATGAAAGCGTCTAAGCGCCGCAGCGTACGAGTCGCCTAGCGAATACGGGTCACTACAAAAGGGTAACGCCACAACATATCTACCACTGTCGTCGCGAACAGTGGTAGTGCGGAAGTGTTCTTCACACTCGAGATCCTTAAGGCTCATCGAGGGCGGGGCGGAGATCTCTTCAAGCTCCCAAAATCGCTTGAGAAGAGAATCAATATTATTTTCTTGAAGAACAGCACAACAAGACGTAGTATATTGAGAAATATGTGACGTAGGTACGGTACCCATAATCACATATCCAAATACCGTCTCAATAGCGGGTGGCAAATTATGTTGTTCACTACGTATCACGTTAGGTAGGAACAAATGTGGAAAGATAGATGCGCCGAGCAAAGCGTCGATATTTCCCGGTTGCGAGAAGTCAGAGTCTGCGAGCGATAAATACTCGAGATGCTTAAGTAAGGACACGTCCACCTGAGCGTTCGGCAGTGTGTCCGTAATACGTTCCACGATAAGCGAGGAAATATTAAAATTAATATTCTTATTGAAACGGGAATGTATTCTAACATCTACGGAACCCTTACAAGATTTTTCCGACCCACCGATCCCCTTAACTACTAAGTTAGTATTTTTAAAGTTATTCCACAGTCCGAGGCGTTTAAAACAATCAGAAGTAATAAAATTACTTTCTGAAGCACTATCTAGTAAACAACGAATTATGTGCGGTGAGTTATTGACATCGTAAACAATAACTTGCGCTGTCGCTAACAGTACCGTTGTGGACGCCATACATTGCGGCTCTGCATCGCGCTGAACATGACAAGTGCGCGAGCGCTGACCGCGCGCACACGCAATGGATGTCGTACACAGCGACACCTCGGGCTGAGACGCGGAAGCGGCCGCCGCCGTGGTTGTGGCTGTGACGGTGACTCATCCGTTAGCGTAGATTTTTTATCGAAATGTAATAATGTGTGATGACGCTGATTGCATGAGCGGCACCTTGTCTTACTAGAACAATCACTTGTTTTATGTTTTATGCTTAAACAATTAACGCAAGCTTTGTTGTCTTTCACACATTTGAAACGAGCAGTCGGATTTAAATTACTAAAAGCGGGACATTTAAAATAGTGGTCGTGCACAATATTACTGCACAGACACTTAGACGAATTATTTTTATTAGGTTCCGAATATGCTACATAAGACTGCGGATTAGGGACCGACCTATTGTTACTATTTCGCGATTTATTCGAACTTTGTCTACTATTGTTATCATTCGACGAGCTGGATGAACTAGGCTGCGTATTATGATATATTCGGCACTGATCTTTGATGAAGGTAATAAAACTATCTAGAGTAGGTATTTTATGATTACGTTCCGACATCTCGTAAGCACGAATGGTTTCAGTGTCGAACTTCTTTAAAGCGAGTTGTAACAATATGAAGTCGGAAAGATCTTTCAATTTTAAATTTTTAAGTGAATTAACTGCGGTAACAAAGTTATCTATAAACAGCTGGAAATTCGATTCAGACGCGGGACCGGACAATTTAAAAAAAAGGAGGAGGTTCTCAATTCGACTGTATTTTTGTAGTAGTTTTAGTAGATGGCTGGACCGATTTAGAAAATCTTCTTTTTTTTTATCTTTTTTGTTTGAAAGGATTTACTTCAAGGTGAGTTCCATTATCATCAAGTTAGGACCTGATGATGGAATCATGGAGAAATCGAGGGAACTCTTCAAATATTATAGGCACACCTATAATAAGTATTTCGTGGGTTGCGATTCGATTACTTGAATAAAATTTCTAAACAATTTATGCCCGTTGGTAACGCCATCTCATTTTGAAATTTGGTTAAATAGTTTGTTCCCACATTTTGACGTTTACTGTCAGAACGGACGACCATTCCCTCTCCCTACCCCAAAAAAGCATGTCTGCCACGAATCTATGGCAAGACTTCCAAAAAGTTAGTTAAAAAGTGTTTTTAACGCTTTTTAATTTGTAATTTATCAAGTTACAAAAGCCAAAATGTCAACTACTTATCACCTTATACAAAATATAGCTTTTCCCGATGCAGAGCCGTTAATTTTTGAGGAGTTCTCCTGGTACTTCACCATCAGCTTTACTTCACCATAATTATGCATTGTAACGAGCATAAAGTGCTAAGCCATATTCAAGTAATCGAATCGCAACCCACGAAATACTTATTATTGAGTACTTCCGGTGGCCATCTGTGGTCTTCATCATCAGTTCTACTTCACTAAATGGTGTTTTTCAAGAGCAACTGCACAGGTTACTACAAAAAATAACCAAATCGCTATAGGTGTGCCTATAATATTTGAAGAGTTCCCTCGATTTCTCCATGATTCGATCATCAGATCCTGACGTGATGACAATTGAAACAATAAGAAAGTATACCCTATCAAACAAAAAAATAAAATTTTAAAATCGGTCTAACCGTCTTCAAGTAATCGGGGAGCATACATACAAAAATCCGACGAACTGAGAACCTTCTCCTTTTTTTTTGAAGTCGGTTAAAAAAGATGTACCTTGCTTCATGTGCATTCTTTAATGATGCATAATTATTGCGTTTCCCTTTTTTGACACAATGGTATACACCGTGCCTGTTCTCCGTAGCTAAAACAATTACGTATAAAGCACTAAAAATATTTCTTACAAAAAAAAATACGAGTATCAAAACCCGCGTAGTCGTAGTATAGTTAGCGTTCTCAATAAGTGCGCTCGACTGTCGGGACGCGGAAAAAATTGACATAGGTCCTACCTCGGAGGGCGCTCGCGCCGTACTGAATGCAGCTTTTTTTTTTTTTTTTTTTTTTTTTTTTTTTTTTTTTTTTTAGGTAGGGCCACTTGTAGATCAGCACACTAAGGCTGTGAGTCTACTTAACCGGACGCTGAATGCAGCTAGCTTGGGCAACGTATTATATAGTAATTTAGAGCGTTCTTAAAATCATGTTATTACAAAATTACATGATCGCATTGTCATAAAAACTATTTATTTGAATTCTTCACAGAACAAAGTTTATTTTGACGTAATTTTTTTATCGAAATTACGCCTTATTAAATGCGAATAATCGCGACATATTTGCGCTACAGCACCTAAAAATAGACAATAGTTTTTATTTTTTTTCTCAATAATGCAATAAATAATCCTGAATATTGAACATTAGTTTACAAATCAATTATATGTCTTATACTATCCATATTTTTTTCACCTGAATTTGTGAACATTAGTCATAGATTCCGGAATCTGAAGTTGACTCTACGATAATTTTTCAGTAAACTACTTTTGGGAGATTACTCACCACAAAGCGATGCACATGTTTTAAGTAAATGTGAAACAAAGAAACACTTTATTAATAATTGATCTATTTTAGACATGTATTTTAAAAATTCAAAGTATGACGTAAGATGGTAAAGCAGGCGATTGAAATCTTAGAAATTTGCGAAAAAACGTCTAATGGCTCTTAACAGGGCGGAAGATTATTTATATCATTAATTAACTATCTCAAAAAGCTAAAAAAAGTAGCTAGAGCTCTCGATCTCATTCAGAAACTCATCGGACTCATCGGACTGGTTGCCAGAAGAAACATACAAACTTAAAGCAAGATTTAAAGCCGCAATGATACCTGCACATTTTGCTGCTTATACATATTAGACCTCAATTATAATGGAGAAGGTCTATCAGAAGAGGAGGACACAATAGGCATAGAGTTTTTAGATTCAAGCTGTCCGAATGCCATGAGAGATATTCTAACGTACCGTGCGAGGAGTTATACTTTTTTGGAATACATGTTTAAAAAAGATCTGTTAAGGTGATACGTAAAAAATAAGACATAGCTCGAGGGGCGTAGCTTAACGGAAGACGCGGGGAGCACCCCCGCTAGAATACATTGCAAACTCGAGCGCACGCTCGCGGTGAGTTTGCGATGTAGTTTGTGTGTTTTGATGTTTTAGAATAGAGAAGGGACGGAGTCGCCAAAATCAAATACATTTCTTTTTAATCTGAACTAAACTAACTTATTCATTATATTGTTAGGTATTTAGTGTTTTACTTTATTTAAGAATGACAAAAAATAATATAACGTGTGTAAATGAACAGACCGTAACAGTAAATGATCATAATGACCTAAGAAAAAGAACTACTAGTGTAGTAAACAAATTCTTACTATGATTTTATTTAATTCATTTACTTAAAATGAGTAGTAACAAAAAGTTGCTTCAAAACTACGCTTTTTAACACGCTTTTATTAGGTCGACCTGTATGTAACTAACTATGTAATGGAATCTAAGGTAACTACTTTAACCATCTTCCAAGGGTCGTAGCGTAATGAAAATTGGCAACTGTATGTAGTTCTGATGACAATACAATAATATGGCGAACTGATCTGATGATGGAGCCGGAAGATATGAACTGGAACTTCATGATGGAAAATCGTATCATAGCTGTTTTGGATTTCTTAGAAAAGTCTTGTAATGAACTTTGACCACGATTAGGTTTCAAGGTCTGATGATGAAGCCGGAAGATAGGCAGTGGCATTCCATGATGGAATATCGTATCATAGTCGTGTTTGTACTTGTGAGAAAAGCCAGGTTTCAGGATAACAAACCTAAAGAAAATCCGTTATCGGTTTTCTTAACCTTTTTGTCAACTTTTTGTGATGTCACTTTCAAATCCTCTGGGGTGATTGACCGTTTAATTGTTCACTACTCGTGGGAATAATATAAAAAAAGAAACAGCAACACAAAGAAAACGGAGGCTACAAAAAAAAAGGAAAAGCGCGAACAAATTTTTTGTTTTTACGTGCACTTATAAAAGCGTGTTTTTCTAGTGATTTTTAAACTATTAATTTATTATTTAATTAAAGATAATTCATCCAATTAAATTTTTTGATGGATATTTTCTTACGAATAAAAGTCAGAGTATGTAAAATATATAAGATTTAATTAAAAATTACTAAAATCTATAACTACACTATTTTCTTGGAATACATGTCTCTCGCCTTCATTTAATATTTCATCAGAGACATTTCCCCCGCATGTTTTATTTTCTTTGTTTGTATCCTAGCCCCTATTTTTATTAATTACATATTCTGGATCACGGATCTGTCATGTACCGAGGATCTACCAGTCATATCATTATTTTCAATCTCTATTTCATATGGTAGAGGCTCATCATCTTCACTGACCTCTAGTGAATGCACCAAATCATCGTCGCGTATTTCCCTTTCCGTGTCCAACTGGCGACATCGGTCTCGCGAAATACACACGCTTTTGTATTACTACACAATTCAACCAACCCGTGCTTAACTCGCGTCAAATGAGTACGTTTTTGCGGTCAAGCAACGTTAAAAGAGGTTTTACAAAATAGTGTGCAATTGAATTGAACACGGTTTTTTAACTGGTCTGTTCGAAACAAATCCGTACTGATTTAGCGGGGTGCGTCTCATATCATAAAAAGTTATTTGGTATATTTTCATTTCAATAACGTTCACAAAATAGTGAGTTATACCAACTGTTGATGTAATTTCTTTAGACATAACATTTATATACTCTAAAACTTATTTCGTATAACGTTATTGGATATAACGTTTATTTAATCGAAAATCATTAAGCCTATCGTTTAAAATATATAATATTGCGAGTAATTTGATTGAGCGTGCTGCGGAAGCGGCGTGACAGAAACGAATTGCTGCGAAACCGATTCCACGTCTGTTCCATGTATGTCCTACCCCTAGAGTGTTATTTAAAATCACGTAGGCGCGGAGGGGCGAGGCGGCCCGCGAGGTGAGGAGCAGGTGGTTTTAACACTCGCCGCCGCGGCTGAGGCTGGTCGGCGAAGCCAGCCAGCAAGCCGCAGCCGCGGTGGTGAGCGTGAAACACATCTGCGAGGATAAGCTTGCATGGGACCGCCGGAGCCCTGCAGCACCGGAGCCGTGACAGAAACTATGCCTGCTGCATGTTGCATGCTTGCTTGCATCAGGGGTGGATCTACCTATGGGCTATTTGGGCTGCAGCCCAGGGCCCCATGGATGTAAGGGCCCCCCTGCCAGTTTTCATTAATAAAATAGACGATACTTTTAAATCTATATTATACAATAAATCGAAAATATGTAAAATTCAAACACAATTTTGGCAACGCCATAATCGGCCAATCCGTATGTGCGACTATCGAGAACGAAGCAGGGAATTCCCTTGTCTCTTATAATGATCGGGTATTCAGTGTTAAAAAATACTTAATACCCCTAGGAAGGGCGTAGGGTAGTTTCCTAAAATATTTTATTTAGTCCGTCACGTAGTTTAACAAAAAAACATTCGATACGTATTTTTATTTTTTCACGTAATTGAAAAATTAAGACGATACAGTGAGTTGAAGTTTCGCGTGACGTCACACTCCAGTATAATTCTTGGCACTGTGTGACGTCAGCAGCCCCCACTCCTATACTTTGAAGCTTTCCATTTTGTGATTTTTTCTTGACTTGAAAGGGCAAAAAATACGTGATCAATATTTTTTGAAATTCTACCTGATGAACCAAATAAAATAATTATTTTGTAACACAGGAAACTACCCTATTGCGTTGGGTTGGGTTGTACCGCCACAATTTTGTTATTGTCATCTAAATACAAACTTAGTGTTTAATTGTCACAACTGTGTGTGAGTATGGATATTTAGTGTGCTATTAAGTGATAAGTAACTTATTCTAATCAAATTCAAATTATTTATAAAACGTAAGCTATTTCAGGAAGCTATTTACACAGTCAAAGATTATATTGAGGATTAAAAGGCTTGGGAATTAGTTGCTCCAATGATATACGTACTTATGTGCTCTTTTTTAATATATTTTGCTGAGTTAATGATTAACTTTCTAAAGTATTGTATATACCTACTTTGTATTTAATTATTTCTTTTTTCGTTTTTTGATCTTTTATATTTTTATTATTATGAATGTGAGGAATATGTAGGTTATTATTTCTTTTTATGTTATGTTCATTATAATTTATAGTTGATGTATGGCTGTTTGAGTATTTGTCTTACCTACCCAAATGTCCTTACTTTGATACTGTTCGTCAGATCGTTGAGCTCCTTAAGTTCAAAGTTGAGCTACACGATAACTGACAAATGTTTGCACTCTAGATGGTCCGCTCAAATTTGTGACTTATCGTACTTATAATAATTGAAAGTAATCTGATTATGATATGATCCTACAATGCTCCTAATTTAAGAAATCTACACTAATATTATAAAGCAGTAAAGTTTGTTTCTTTGAATGCGCTAATTTTTGAAAGTACTGGGTGGATTAAGATAAAATTTGGTATTGAAGTAGGTTCAAGCTTGAGAAGTGTTATAGGCTTCTTTTTACCCGACTGCTAGTTTGTAAAGTCTTTGCATATTTTCCTTCAATATAAGATAAGATAAAATTTATTTGTACATAAGAAAAGACACGTAATACATAAAAGATAAATAGTAGGTTGTACAGCAAATCTAAAAATTAGTGTCAGATTTCCGGCACCTAAACTAGGTACGCAGACCTGTATCTTAGGAGTCGGAGATATTTCGGCATTGGCAATAAATAACACGACCGTGACATTTCGGTTACAATATTTCTGTTGTCAACAGCAAAAGAAGGTTGTGTGTGTGTTTATGAGTGTCTGGAAGGTTTGTGTGTGTATGTGTTTGTGTGAGTGGGTGTGTGTATATGCGTGTGTGGGCGACGGTGTGCTTATGTGTGAATGAGAGATAGTATGATTCCATAGGAGTATAAATAAATTTAAGTTTCGATACACAATATTTTTTCTGCTTCGTCATAAGATAAAAGAAGTAGCCAGTTCTTAAGTTTTTTTTAATTCGTGAGTCGTGAGTCTATAAATGGAAATAATTTTATTAATTTTGTTATAAATACGTGAACTTTGTGCTAAAAATTGACGACTTGCAAATGCATATCGACAAGGGATTGCTTTGCATACTGGAAAACCTTTGCGCCTTTGAAGTAGGTTTTTGTCTAGAGGAAGAGTACGGTGTCTTCGCTCGATAGAACGGAGGATATATAGCTGTCTGACTGTGAGGATTTGTGCGTCAGAATATAGCTGGTCAGTAGAGAAGTCTCTTGGTTTAAAGAGCATCACTTTCAGTAATGCTCGTAGTCAGTTATGTTTAATTTTTAAATAATTTATAAATATTTGATATTTAATAACAGGGCTTTACCTATGAAATCGCTGTTTTGCCGTACTGGCAATTTCAAATTATAATATTAAATCATATACTGTCCTCTTAATCTGTATCATGGATACTGTGGAGTTTTTTGCCGGTTGTTCTCCCTAGAAAACGACCAATTTCAAACCATGCACTAACTTCTGACGTATTGTAAGTGCCCATGTGGGCCTATGTGAAATAAATATGTTGAGTTTGAGTTCGATAATCATATTGTTTTGGCTAATAATTATAATTTCAAATTAATTTTATTTTATAATTTGGAATTCTTGTTTCAAAGTTTGGCATAACCGTGCCCCTTGTACCTACGGCCCACAACCTCAACGACGTTTACAAAACGAACTCTAAAAATGAATGCACCACCCGTTATTAGTTTGCTCGTGTCCGATCTGGAAATTTCGACCTGAAAAATGAACCCTGTGGTTGTCGATGACGAATTAAAGGCGATTGTGGGAGCTGATGATCACCCGATCTGCGGCTGAATTAGAAGCAGCTTTCAACGCTAGTATCAAAACAATATTGGTTTACTTGCGTCAAATTGGCAAGGTAAAAAAGCTTGACGTCTGCCCCACGAATTCAGTGATCATCACCGCGAAGGACGCATCGAGACGTACCTTGCGCTGCTTAACAGGCACACAAACGAAATAATTTTGTTTGTGGTTGGATCCTGGATTAGCATCTAAACGTTTTCCTAAACGAAAACTGACCCCTAGAAAAGTGATGGTCCCTGTTTAGTGGTCTAACCCTGGTGTAATGAGTTATCTACCAAACAGGATGAGCATTACTGCAGAACTGAACACAATTATGGAGAAGCTCGCACATCTCCAACCAGCTTTGGTCAATCGCTCGGCTCCGCTGCTCTTGCACGACAACGCGCGTCCTCATACTACACAGCAGACGGTCTACAAGTTACAAGAGCTGGTGTTGGAAGTTCTCCGCCATCTGTCGTACTCACTAGACCTTGCACCTACAGACTTCTACTTTTTCCTGAATTCTAAACTTCTCGGGAAAAAATCAACATCATAGAGGCAGTAAAAATGCCTTTGCAGAATTTGTTGCCTCCCGTCCAACTGATTTCTTCAAGAAGGGTATCAATAAGCTACCAGTGCGTTGGAAAAGATGCATCGATTGCATGAGTGATTATTTTGATAAATAGAAATAAAATATATAGACAAAAACACGATGACTGATTTCATGAATAACGGCAATATCATTGGTATTGGTAATATCATCAGTATTAATATACCAGACGTACTACAGGGCACCATCCTCACTTGGTCAATATACCACTTTGTCATACTATGTAATTCTCCTCTACATTTATTGTGCGCACTTTGTCGGTCGGACTTCGGTCGGACTTCGACCCAAGGGCGGATCCAGCTTTGGCGCCAGGGGGGGGTCACATAGTCGTGGTCAAGTCACAAGAAGTTATAATTTAATTTTGATGATAATAGATACAAGTATATCCTAGTAGGTCGGTAGTCGGTGTTATTGGTTTTGTATTTTCTTTTTTTTTTCACACCGCCTTCCGAAATTAAAATTATTTTTGGCTTTGTAGTGTTTTAATATGGAAGTCGGTTTTATACTTTGCAAAAAAGTTTTTATTTTCGTGCTTTTTAGTGGGTCAGTGAATTTTCCAAATCGGTTCGTAAATGACGGAGTTATGCGCGAACAAAAATAATGCAGAGTAAACGAAAAGATCATCAACGTAAATATTTTCTTTAGACTTTTGTTGATTTTTCAGAAACGGCTTGACCGATTTCGATAAAATTTGGGACCATTTGGGAAGTATACCCTTTCTAACAAGATAAGAATTTTTCAAATCGGTTAGCAAGCGACGGAGCTCTGCGCGGACAAACATAAAAAAAAAAATATACAAACATCCGAATTGAGAACCTCCTCCTTTTTTTGAAGTCGGTTAAAAACACCTACCCATATTTAAATATCTGTATTCATCAGCCTATGTATGTTAGCAAGTTGAATGAAGCTCTTTATTCCTTGAATATTGAAAACGATGACCTGGAGACCATTTGGCCGTCCGTAACATCTTTTGTCACAGAAACAAGTTCTCCAATCTTGGGCCATAGAAACACTAAATTGGATTAGCGGTCACCGACAGCTACTTAATATGCAGCACAATAATTCTTTGCAATGAAAACTTACACAAACAAATACAGGAAAATGCTTAGTTTAGTCTTCTCAATCTTGGGAAGACTAACGAGAGATGCGAAAGGTAAGTGGTGGCAAGAGAAGGCGAAATTGTTACAGTGGCTTATAGACACACAACAGCTGAGTGCATTTTATAACAAGATTTGTAACGTTATAGGTACCAAAATGTAAACGTACCGTTAAAGTCACTATATGGAGTATCTCTCGCCAACAAAGACGATATCTTGAAACGCTGGGCTCAACATTTTACCTTCTTTGACCTTCTGAATGTTGATGGCTCTGCTGATATAACTAACATTAATTCCCTCCAGCAAACTAAACCTAGGGAAGAGTTACTTGAACCTATTACTTTGGAGGAAGTCAGAACGACCATCAGGCAACAGCAGAATAAGAAAGCAGTAGGCGTACATAATATTTGCGTTGAAATGCTGAAGTATGGAGGAGAGGAGTTACACCAGATCATGCAGAAACTGTTGTTGTATATGTGATCGGAAGAAAATCTACCTAAGTGCTTTTAAATCTCTCGCATTTGCTCACTGTACAAAAACAAAGGAGATCGCTCTGACTATAATTCGTACCGAGGCATTTCCCTTCTCTCCATTCCAGGAAAAAATTTCGCACGAGTCCTTCCAAATAGACTTCTGCCTATATCCGAAGAAATACTGCCAGAATCTCAGTTCGGCTTCAGACCGGAGAGAGGAGCCTGCGAGGCCATCATTTCAATCCACCAGCCTATTGAGAAGAGCACGGAGAAAGGTCGACCAATGTTTCTGTGTTTTGTTGACCTTGAAAAGGCCTTTGACAGCGTTCCTCGTGAAGCTCTTTGGTTGGTTCTGTCTAAACTGGGTTGTCCGAATAAATCTGTTAGGCTTTTACGGCTTTTACATGATGACATGTCATGTTGCGTCACAGTCAATGGTGAACAATCAGAACCTTTCTCAGTCACCTGTGGAGTCAAACAGGAATGTGTATTGGCACCAACTTTGTTCGCATTCTATTTTTTTATTTTTTTATTACTGATGAGCCCACTCTTGACCTCGATCTCGCGTGATGGTAAGCGATAGATAAGGTCTACGATGGGACTAGCGAGCCCAGAAGATGCCTATTTACTCGTGTTTTAAAGGCTGAAAGGCCCTAAGTGGCAGGGAACACAGAAGCCGGCAGAGAATTCCACAGCTTGGTTATGCGCAGAATAAATGTGGAGGAGAAGCGCTTGGTACGACAAGACGGTATATCAACCAAGTGTGGGTGGTACCCAGCCGTGCATCTGGTAGACTGGTAGTGAAAGGGAGATGGAGGAATCAGATCATGGAGCTCTTGCGCACACTCCCCAAAGTACAATCTGTAGAAAACCGACAGGCAAGCAACGGTTCGCTGATGAGCCAGGCTATGAAGCTTGTCCACTAGCACCTCGTCGCTTATAAGCTTTTTAGCTCTGCGCTCAATCGAGTCCAATGCAGCAAGTTGGTACTTTGCAGAGCCATCCCACAAGTGGCTGCAATACTCCACGCAGGAACGGACCTGTGCTTTATACAGATTTAGAAGCTGTCCAGGCGTGAAGTACCGCCTCACCTTGTGTAGGATTCCCAACTTTTTTGCTGCAGTCTGAGCTTTGGACCCGACGGTTGACCAGAAGCTGAGGTCTGACGTCAACTCCATGCCCAAAGCTCCAGGTAATCGGTAACTGGCACAGATGTACTTTGGAAAGTAGGGGCCAATTCAAAATGGCTCCTTTTAGCGCTGAAAAGACAAGCCTATGTTTTCAGAGCGTTGAATTTGACCAGATTGTCATCACCCTATTGGGAAACGAGATTTAATGTCAAATTCATGCGCTCTACCATGGTCTTTCTGAGAGTGGCAATTTCGTCTCTGTCAGCTCTAGAACTGGATAAGTATCTCTCTGAGACTGTGCTGTCATCCGCGTACCCAACTGCTCCCAGCTGAAGTAGATCATTGATATGCAGCAGAAAAAGAGTCGCAGAAAGAACAGACCCTTGAGGGACACCGGCTTTAATTGCCATAAGATCCGATGAGCAGCCATCGATGACCACTTGGATCAACCGCTCACTCAAGAAGTCGGAAATCCAGTTGCATAAGCCGGCAGGGACACCGCATGCGTGAAGCTTGCTCAGCAGACTAGCGTGCCAGACCCTGTCAAAGGCCTTTGAGATGTCGAGGGATAACGCAAGGACTTCACCGTGTTTCTCAATGGCCTCGCCCCAACAGTGCGTGACATACACAAGAAGATCTCCGGTGGACCAACCACGGCGAAAGCCATACTGGCGGTCACTGAGGAGCTCATTGTTTTCAAGGTATGCCAGCAACTTGTTGATGAGTAACCTTTCCATTACTTTACACAGTATGGAGGTTAAGGCGATTGGTCTATAATTGGCAGGATCGGTAGGATATTGAAGTCCGTGAAGCCTTAAGGGATTAAGTTTCGCACGGATAGTAAGTAGTCTTTTCAACCCGGCGAAACTAAAAGCGACTACGAAAATCTCAGTGGCCCTTATAACTGAGATTATGTATACGCCGATGATTTATGTTTTGTCACAGACTCCGCAAGTTGTCTTCAAAATCTTATGACCAATTATTTAAATGAGGCATGCACTAAGTTTAGGCTTAAAATTAATTTCAAAAACCGAAGTGATGGCGGCAGGAGGGCTACGTGACAATGTACTACTTAATGTATGTTATGAAGACAATATATTAAACCAAGTCGATAGATTCAAATATCTTGGAGGCATTATTAATTTATTACGTCAAATCGTGACTTTTTTTTTCGTGGTAAAATCATCAGATGAGTCCTCCCACCCCGGGCAGGGCCGGAGGGACTGTCAGACTTGTACTGACTAAAATCCACGGTATTCCTTCAATAGCCCTTTACGTACCGGGGAAGTCAAAGTGTGACTTAGACCAGATATAGAATAGGAGCTGCTGCTGCTGCTTTTGATGAACTGCGGTCTAAAGTTATCCGGTCGCATGACATCAAGCTATCCACCAAAATAAAAGTGTATAATATGGCCATTGTGCTCCCAATTTTTTTTGTATTCGTCCAAAACATGGGTCCTGTACCGTAAACACATTTGCGCTCTCGACAGGTACCACTTAAAGTGTCTGCGAGATATAATGAACATCCGGTGGCAAGATCGTGTCCGAAACATGGATGTTCTTAATCATGCAAACGTCGGAGGTATCGAGACCTACCTCATGAGGCACCAGCTGCGCTGGCGTGGACACGTGTAGTGAATGTTCGATGACAGATTGGCTAAACGCATCTTCAGAACTCAAATATGGCAAACGTCAATGGGATGGACAATACCTAAGATATAAGGATGTTCTGAAAAGGCATATGAAAAGATGCAATATCGAACCATCTCAATGGGAGCACAAAGCCGCTCAACGTTGGGATTGGAGACGTCTCATTAATCTGCAAGTCTCTGATTTTGTATCGCTAAGACGAGAAGATTTGGACAAAAAACGAGACGAGTTGAAGGTCAGACCACCAGCGACCATACACTATTGTCATGCGAACGGTGTGTTAACGTGCCCTACATGCAACATGGTATTCTCAGCGAAATGTGGGTACGCCAGTCACCAATGAGCGCACCGTCGGAGAGCTGAACAACCAAGCGATTGTTCAGCTCTCCGTCGGTGCGCTTATTAGAGCTTTCTAATGTTTGAATAAAATAGCCATCATAGAGTCGCCATAGCCGAAATCGGCCAGGATGAACATCATCATCTTTATGGACGTGGAGATGTGCCAGTCCGGTTCTAGACGTTCTTCAACCATTATAGCTCTCAGCCACGATTTGATTTTTCGTATTTTGCGCTATCGCTACACTAACAGGTAGTGTAGCCATAATACATAAAAAAATCTTATATTAGGGTACATCTCAATATCACAATTTAAAATAAGGTCAGAAATGGTTTTATAATAAGGTCAGGTTATTACTAAAGTTTAGTCGTTCCGATTGAGGTTAGATCTAGCTAGACGTTAGTCGAAACAAAGCGCGCGCAAGTGTCACACGAAATGTGAGATATGAAAGGAGGCGGCCGTGCGGTGGCGCGGTAAAATTCAAATTTTGGATGCGTTCGTTCCCGAATAATGCGTTTGCCTTCAAAAAAATTATTATATTAAATATTGAAAGTACCTAAATAAAATTATATTGTGACAAAATATATAAAAACATTATGTTTAACAATTTTAATTAGCGTTCCACCTAGGTCCTGGACCCAGCCCAGGGGGGGGTCATGACCCCCATGACCCCCCCCTGGATCCGCCACTGCTTCGAATCGGTTTGGAACTCTCTGTCGGCTTCTGTGTTCTTTTGCACATATGACCCGTCTGCCACCTTTAAAGTAAGAGTGAAAAATCTCCGGCAGATGCCTTGCCACCACGAATTTTGGCCCTGGCAACGCACTTTCTTTCTATTTCATTAAGAAAAAAGCAGAAGAAAAATATTAGTTTAGTCCTGTCAAATTAAGATATTCTATAGACAATTTTAGACTCGATTAAAAAATTGGTTACTAAAAATACGTCAATTTACGTCAGGCGCTGACTAATTTGACAGAAATAAACTAATATTTTCTGTCCTTTTTATAATGAAATAGTAAGAAAAAGATGCACTGAACTTTAGTTTAGTTTGTGAACAAGACAATCCGCGCCAATGTATTTCTTTCTATCTTAATAGGAAATAAACAGTTTACTGACTAATTTTTTTCCAAGAAGTTAGTAGTTAGACACTGTTGATCATCCAAATTTAAAAATTATAATGGCGACTCTAATCTTCTGTTTTCCGAATCACATGTATTATCCGAGGTCTGCTCCCAGCGCTGTGATTTTGTCTCTGTAAAATAAAACTGGTATGTAAATATTCAAAAATATGGAACCCTCATAGTTCGTCATGTCTGTCCGTGCGTCCGTTCGTATGTCACAGCCATTTTATTCCGAAGCTATTAGGAATATACATGTGAAACTTGGTAGGTAGATGTATTCTGTAAACCGCTTTCAGATTTTATAAAAAAAATATTTAAAATAAAGGGGAGCTCACCATACATGGAACTGAAACTGAAAAAAATTTTTTTTCATGAAACCTATGCGTGTGTGGTATCTATAGATAGGTCTATAAAAATGACATAGGGGTTTCTGAAACTACTTTTTATAAAGTCAATCGTTTAAAAGATATACGCTACCAAAGTGGTATAATGTGTACCTCCCCTCCCCCTCTAACTTCTGTAATAATGGAATGAAAATCTAAAAAAAATACATGTCTGTAGATCTTAATGTATACTTTCAACCAAAATTGGTTTGAACGAGATCGGGTCAGCATTTTTTGTGATACAACATATTTTCTAAAACCGCAAATATAACTTTGTAATTCATACAAACACTATGAAAAACAAAGTTATTTGGCGTAGTTGTAAAAAATGTAAATAACTTAGTTTTAAGAAATTTGTAAGGTTTTGTTTTTCGTCAAATAAATATACATATTATATTATATTATATTACATTATATTATAATAGTTACTACGAAACCCTTCATGGGCGAGTTTGACTCGCACTTGGCCAATTATTTTCCGTCATTTTACGAGCATGATCCCTCAGGCGTTCCAAATGTCGGTTTTTAGGGTTCCGTAGCCGAATGGCAAAAAACGGAACCCTTATAGTTTCGACATGTCTGTCCGTCTGTCTGTCTGTCCGTCCGTCCGTATGTCACAGCCATAGATAAAATAAATAAGTAGATTTGGTCAACAGACGAAATTATATCGGAACCGTGTGTCTCCAGTTAGGCGCTGGGCGGGGCAACAACTACACATGCAGTTTAATAAAATCAATAGATACGCACTCGCGCACACACCCGCATTTCTTAAATCAGAACGTACTATACAATCAATAATAAACCTTATTCCGTCAAACACAGCGTGTATTTACCATGCACCGTAGAATTTACTCAAACAAAAACATCGGTCGCTATCGTTGTGCTGTGCAAAAGCAATTTATTTTACATATACGCTAGTGATTGACTAAATCGGAAAGTTATCGATTCTTCCATTTATTATTGTACAATTTTTTTTGGGCACCTGAAAATGAACCAAATAAAAAATGGCATGTCCAGAAAATATTACAATAACAATAAACATATTATTAAGAACATAACATTACATAATTATTATTAAGTACTACCTACTAAGTATTAAGGGCTACCCTGGCGCTTTCGACTTAAATCTTAATATTTAATTATCATAGTGATAGGTCAAATAGAAGTCGATGTTAACTTACATTACGCTCTTGATCGGAACATACCAGCCGTATAGGTTGTATAGAATCCTGAAAAGTTGATTGACTGATTTTATGAATACCCTAAATCATGAGAATAGCTTTCAGTAATAAAATAAAATTTAACACACTTCTGCAAATATCAGTTGTACTCTTAATTTTGGAATTGTTCATTCAAAAAGCCTGCGACTTTTCTTTAGAGACTAGAACATTTCTGCGTTGAAGTGAACCGAGCATATGGTGCTATTTTTTGTAGGGTACCAGTTAGGTGGCATGCCTGTGGCATCAATCCATTCCATTTTTATGTTACCATCTTTTGGGAAGCTGAAAAGTACGAAAAGCACTTATTTATCATTTACATACATCCTAAGCTACTTCTAAACGTCACCATATAATAAGCATCGCAATAATTACGTAATACACTATAATCAAGATCTGAATGATTTTGACGTATATTGCTAATCCATTGCTTCATATGTTCGAAATATAGGTCTGCTCAACAACGTAAATACCGCAGTGAGTGTTGTTGATTTAGCATAATGAAACCGATTCCTACTGTAGGTGTGTTACGCAACTATTACCTGCGGGGTAACCGCAGGTAATAGTTTAGTAGGTTATAATAGGTTTTTGTTATAAGAAAAATCCTAGTTAGTAGAGAAATAGTTAAATATATGAAAACAAACACACATCCATGCATAACAAATAAATAGCATGAATATATTGACTTATTTTAATCTCAATTCACAAATATATTATCTGAACCATGCCGATTATTATAACGCATTCGAAGCTTCAATGGAAGCAAAATACAAAAACCATAAAAAATAAAGAAACAGCATGAGGATAAGGCATAACATACGATAATTCTAAACCGAAAAACACCACCGATTATTAACCTAAAATTAAAGTAACTTACTTTACGAATATTGGTTACGCATTTCTCTACTACTCAATCATCAATAATCAAAATAAGTAAAAAAACATTATTTACATCGATCTTCCAACCGGGCTAAAACGGTTGACAGATTGAAAAATAAACTATTGTAGCGACGGCGACGTCGGAACTCCTTAAGCATGCTGCGGGCGTAAAATAAATTGTTTATTTTTTTTACTTTTTTGTACACTTGACTTTTCAACGTATTTTTATTTCTGTCATCTCATGTAAAATAAAAGTTAAACATATTTTCTTAGAGGTTTCCGTATGTTATAAAAAACTTTTTACCAAAAAATTACACCAAGTCAGGATCTGATGATGGGACATCATCAGATCCTGACTTGGTGACAATGGGACCAATTTCAAAGTATACCCTTTCAAACAAAAAAAGCATTTTTTAAATCGGTTCAGCCGTCTCCGAGTAATCGGTGATCATACATAAAAAAAAAATAATAATATACGCGTCGAATTGATAACCTCCTCTTTTTTATGTCATCGGTTGAAAAACCCCTAAACTATAATAGCAATATTTCATTCGTCAATCGACATTGCTGTCGATAGCCTACGTTAGTGGATCTGCACAAGCACATCACTAATTCGTCGCAAGAAGTGGCGGCCTCACTACGCGATGAATCCGCGTAATACAGTTTCGTATGTTATGTTTACATTGCTTGTCCAGTTACTTAGTGACGAACTCAGGTAGTGGTTAAGGAGCAATGTATTTATAGCAAAAGGAGTACAGTCGCTTTGATATTTGAAAACAAAAATAACATAGTAAAACCAAGAAATATTTTACGATTTATTGTTTTTCATGATTTTAAAGACAAATATTGTAAAATACTTGTACTTACATATGGTAAGTGATTCCATGATTCACATAGATTTGATTTTGGCTTCGGTTTTTACAAGATACCACAGAACAACTCGGCATTCATATATGTTATCACGATCGCCGTCGAAAGCGCACTAGTTCGCGGAGACGGCCACTTGCCTGTGACATGAGCCCTGTGGCCATGTCGCGCGGACACCGATACGCCCCCTTACCACTTCTCTGTATTTTTGATTTCTGTGGTCACAGCCATTTTATTCCGAAACTATTAAGACTATACATGTAAAACTTGATAGATAGATGTATTCTGTGAACCGCTTTCCGATTTTAAGAGAAAATTTAAAAAATATTCAAAATAAAGGGGGCTCCTCATACATGGAACTGAAACTGAAAATATTTTTTTTCATGAAACCTATACGTGTGTGGTATCTATAGAGAGGTCTTTAAAAATGACATTAAGGTTTCTAAAATTACTTTTTCATAAAGTTAATCGTTTAAAAGATATATGCTTCCAAAGTGGTAAAATGTGTGTGTCCCCCTCTAACTTCTATAATGATGAAGAGAAAAATCTAAAAAAACATATGTTGTAGATCTTAATGTAAACTTTCAACCAAAATTGGTTTGAACGAGATCGAGTCAACAGTTTTTGAGATACAGTATATTTTCTAAAACCGCAAATATAACTTTGTAATTCATACAAACACTATGAAAAATAAAGTTGTTTGGCGTAGTTGTAAAAATTGTAAATAAGCTACTTTTAAGAAATTTGTAAGGTTTTTGGTTTTTTTTTTCAAATAAATATATTACCCTTCATGGACGGGTCCAACTCGCACTTGGCCAATTTTTTCACCTTTCGTTGTCTTTTATGCTTATTCCCCATATCGGTAAACTAATGTTATATAAACCTTGTTCACTTGTCAAATATAGATAAATAAAATCAGAAAACAAGACTAAACAATAACTATTTCGATAAAAAAATATAATCACGGTTGCGGGAGGAACCGACACAGGTCTATCACTGACAAAGGCCGCAGGCGAACTGGGCGGGCACAAGAAAGTGACAGAGTCTATTACTTCCACGTGCGAAAAAAAGAGAGCGCAACAATGCGCTGGAACCAAAATAAAACAACGTAAGCGCCAAGCCAAATAAAAATTGTTTAAGAGGGTGTCGAGCCTACGAGACGCGCGGAAAATAGGTATTTACTGCAGCGGGCTAGTCGTGTGCGTTGTCACACACACAATGACAAGTTCGCTCGAGGCCCGCTTGCCGTTGCACGACGAAGTTTGCTAACTTTGCATTTTTTAATTTTTCGTCGTTATGTTGAATAAACTTGAAAAACGAATATTAATTATTTAGATGGTTTTATTTATCACACTAATATTATAAAGGGGAAAGTTTGTGAATGAATGTGTCTGTTTGCATGTTTGTCTTCACGCTCAAACGGCTGGATAGATCTAAATGAAGCAAGTAGGTACGTAAATAAATCACAAAAATAAATTTAATAAATTATACCTATTATATAAAAATTAACGTTTGTTTTTACTGTAGTAATACATTATCCGTTCCCTCACTATTCATCCTATTGCAATAAAACTTTGATTGTATATATTAAACTCCTCAGATTTTTTTTTAAAGAATACTAGCAATTTGGGTACATTTCACACTACTAGCAATCTTGTTAACCCCTCCAACTAAGCTAAATATGATTGTGTCTGGAGTGGGTTCACGTCAATAGTGTAATGGGTGGGGTTCGAACCTGCGACCTCTCGATCACAAGTCCGACACCTTATCCATTAGGCTATTGACGCTTCGAAACTGGGTAAGTAGCAAGTTAGGGTAGATGGGTATGCAGTACTTATTTGAATAATAAAACCAGTATGAAATAAAAAGATATATAATTATTAATTATGTAATGTCATAATAAAACCAGACTGATATAAGTTTTGTTTATTAAAATTTCATTTAGTGCTCGTTTAAATTCTGATGTACTGTCATATTTTTAATAACATTCGGTATTTTATTATATATACGTGGGGCCATAACAAAAAAACATTTTTTCAAGCGAACTTATTTCGCAGAAAATATAAGCGTAATTTATTTCATAACAATATATGTATCAAGTGTAACTTAATTTAAAAGAAAAAAATAAATATAAAAGAAATCTATAAATCTAATGTTATATTGCTTATTATAACATTTTACAAAAATTGGCCAAGTGCGAGTCAGACTCGCCCATGAAGGGTTCCGTAGTAACTATAATAATATAATATAATATAATATGTATATTTACTTGACAAAAAACTAAAACTTACAAATTTCTTAAAACTAGCTTATTTACATTTTTTGCAACTACGCCAAATAACTTTGTTTTTCATAGTATTTGTATGAATTACAAAGTTATATTTGCGGTTTTAGAAAATATGCTGTATCTCAAAAACTGCTAACTCAATCTCTTTAAAACCAATTTTGATTGAAAGTTTACATTAAGATCTATAGATATATATATATATATATATACAACGTGTAATTTAAAGGGTATATACATACCAAGTGCATGGCTTCTTTGGATGATAACAAACGATATGGCAAGGGTTTTGTAATCCTAAGTCTACATGTGTAGAACTTATTACAAATTCCAGTACACTGATACCAGAGACCGAATTTTTCAAATTAAGAAGAACGAAAAGAATTATCGTGTTATTGGCAAGTGACGTGGAAAGTTATTGACCCTCGTAGTGCTGTGACACGTTTGTTATGATTGGTATTCAAAAAATATGTGAAACCAATAATTTGGTATCAATTCTTTAAGTCAGTTATTTTGTGCTGAAACTGTGCATAGAGACTCCATACTAAATGTTGTCTTCAGCCCTTTTGGTTAGATATGGGGTTTCCGTTACACGTTGTATATATATATTTATATTTTTCACTCCATTATTATAGAAATTAGATGGGGGCACACATTTTACCACTTTGAAAGCGTATATCTTTTAAACCATTAATTTTATGAAAAAAGTGGTTTTAGAAACCTCAATCTCATTTTAAAGACCTGTATATAGATACCACACATGCATAGGTTTCATGAAAAAAAAATATTTTCAGTTTTAGTTCCATGTATGGGGGGGCTCCCCATACATGGAACTAAAACTGAAAATATTTTTAATTTAATTTAAATATATTTTAATTTTTTCTTAAAATCGGAAAGCGGTTCACAGAATACATTAATTTACCAAGTTTTATATGTATAGTCCTAATAGTTTCGGAATAAATGGAAACTAAATGGCTGTAACATACGGACGGACGGATGGACAGACAGACAGACTAGTAGTTGTAGTAGTTATACATATTATATTATTATAGTTACTACGGAACCCTTCATGGGCAAGTCTGACTCGCACTTGGTCAATTTTTCTTTGGCTAATTCCCGTAGTAGACAGACCTTGTTATGGCACTTGGCGTATAATTTGTCGGACATAGAGGGAATGTCAAAGGAAGCTGAAACTTGTTCTAAACCAGAAAACCCGGCTCCTATCGACATAAAACTGCTTACAGAATTATCGTTCAGATTGAGGTCTGTAGGGCTATCTATCTGGTTCTTTACAATTTATTAATTCTATTTTTTTCGACACATTTGGCAACTAAAATAGAATTTCGATAGAAATCCTTTCTTAGTTGCAACTAGAGAATACAATCCCGAGCATGTTTTTCAATCCCGGGATTACGTGATTCTTGATGCTGAATCCTGGGACCCTGGGGCTATCCCCGGATTAGACTATGTGGTTTCTAATTGGTCTCAAATGTAAAAAATTGGCCATGTGCGAGTCAGACTCGCGCATGAAGGGTTCCGTATGTAACTATAATAATATAATATAATATGTATATTTATTTGATGAAAAAACCTTACAAATTTCTTAAAACTAGCTTATTTACATTTTTTACAACTACGCTAGATAACTTTGTTTTTCATAGTGTTTGTATGAATTACAAAGTTATATTTACGGTTTTAGAAAATATGCCGTATCTCAAAAACTGTTAACTCGATATCATTCAAACCAATTTTGGTTGAAAGTTTACATTAAGATCTACAGATACATATTTTTTTTTAGATTTTTCACTCCACTATTATATAAGTTAGAGGGAGGGATACACATTTGACCACTTTGGAAGCTTATATCTTTTAAACGATTGACTTTATGAAAAAGTGGTTTCAGAAACCCCCATGTCATTTTTAAAGACCTGTCTATAAATACCACACACGCATACGTTTCATGAAAAAAAAATATATTTTCAGTTTTAGTTCCATGTATGGGGTAGTAGTATGTTCCTTTATTTTAAATGATTTTTAATTTTTTTCTCAATATCGGAAAGCGTTTCATAGAAAACATCTACTTACCAAGTTTCACATGTATAGTCTTAATAGTTTTGGAATAAAATAGCTGTGACATACGGACGGACGGACAGACAGACAGACAGACGGACAGACATGACGAAACTATAAGGGTTCCGTTTTTTTGCCATTCGGCAACTGAACTCTAAAAAACGAGTAATTTCTTAAAATATATATTTTTAATTTTGGTACACTACACATATCACACTATAGTAAGAAAAGAAAAAATGACAAAAAGATACTATACTTTGTAAGAAATAAAAAGACAATAAAACTTATTTCGAATTTTGAAAATACAATCGTAGAAATATCAATGCATCCAAGGTTTGACTTCCAAGCCTGCTTCGTTTATTACCAACATAAGCAGCAGCTGAAAACGCTCGTTTAGGTTTTACACTGGTTGGAGGAATAGACAATAGATACTTATATGGTGTTTCTAAGTGATATCCACTAATTCCTCCATTTTCAAACAGGCTTATTTCACGTCTAATACTATATTTTGCCAACCCCGATTAATTTTGTATTTGTACTTCACGATCTGGGGATTTCATACTCTTATCAATTTCCAGCTATAACTTTTCCTTTAGTGTCAATTAGGGTTGGGATTGGGAGGTTTGTGGCGTTAACTCATCATCTGTTTGTGATCCTGGTCTTCCTTCTTCTTCTTCCGTGTCATCTCGACTTTTAAGTTTTTTAACAATACACTTTATTTGCTTCCAAACTAAAGCCTGTGTAGAAACTGGAAATAAGTCATGCCATTCCAAATCCGATAATAACTGATTTTCATCATCTTTTCATGGATTTTGTAATTAATTCAACACACCAGTCAAATCATCACTTCGTCGTTGCTTCATACGTTCCACTAAGGATGTTTTCATTTTTTGGCAAGTGTCAGCACTTGCCAAAAAATGATTATGCTAGATAGCTGTTTTATAAGAAATTTCAAAGCGGAATCAGCTGTGCATAAATTAGCATCTCACCGACAGATTGCTTCTACTGTCAATTTAATTGGGGTCAGCACATCAACAATTTTATTTACCAATTCAAAATCAACTTCTTCCAAACGAATTGGATGATTGAGATCTATAAGAGCTTTTTGAATGAAGGTTTTTAAAAGATAAAATCGCTCCAGCATTGTTAAAAGACTATTCCACCTGGTTTTACAGTCCAAAAGAAGTGACAGCTCTTTTCCATGTTCAATTTTCATTTATTTTTGAAGTACTGTTTCATTTTTCAATGGTGATCTTTTGAAATACACTCTACAACTTTGCGGATTTTCTTTATCAGCTCATTAATGTTTTCATCTTGTGTTAACTCTCGTATGTGTTATAGCGCAAGGTAATTTTGTGACATTAAGATTAAGTCTGATTCTGGACTGTCTAAGTCTTCTAAATGTTCATCATCATGGATGTCGTCCATATGATCAACAGCCACAGGTGGTTCATTTATAGTATCATCTGAGGTAGAGCTGTCTTGCAAATAATTATGTTTTTCATAAAGCCAGTATCCAGGGAAATATCAAATATACTTAGACGCTCTTTCAATATACGAAGACAATTTTCAGCCATATTTTCATACTTCCATAAATAGGAACAAGTCCTAAATTCCAAATTTTTTTTATATGAATGAACGTTGATAGCCATGTATGGTTTATTGGATATTGAAGTCCACTTGTCGAAAGAAAGACTAAATCTTTCACCTGCACTTTTCAAATGTTTCAATTCTGCAGTTACTTGCTTTCTGATTTTTTCACTGTAATTCATGACACGTTTTTGAATGGTGACGGCTGACTTTGGTAAATCCGTGTATTTTGAAAAGACAAATTTTCTCGAATCATCTGAAGTTATGAATATACTGAATGGAAATCCATCTAATGCAATCATTCTTGCCAAAACATCATCAAGGCTATCGTCGGCACTTTTAGTAAAATAATCATTTAACTTTCGCTTGGCTGGCGGCGGTGCTGTGTTCAGATTATCAGAATCTAGACTTGTTGAAGCTGATATAAGCTTGATGTTATGTTTTGATGACAAATGTGTATGTAATCCCTTAGTCGATCCATCCAAAGTCTTGAGAATGGCTGAGTATCGGTTACATTTGGCACTATTCCTATCCTACGCAACTAAAAAATAGCTCCACATTGACGTCGTATCACTGTTTTTTTTTTAAGTTTAACAAAGTCTCCCGCCATTTGAAATACTTAATTTCAGATAATTGACTTTTAAATTTAAATGACGTATGTCGTGGGTTTAAATTTAGAAAATATCTTGTAATGACCAAAGTTTTCAATATAATTAAGCATATCTTAAAACTGGAAACATATCTTACAACTATACAATAATATAGGTTATCCATCAGAATTCAGACAGGCTTTAATGTCCTCTCATACCTAATTAACCTGTATTATAGATACATTGTAAGAATGATATTTTAAAAGAGTAACTGTGGAGTTTCTTGCCGGATCTTCTCCATAGAAAACGACCAATTTCGAACCGTGCCCTGCACCAAACTGCTGACGTTTTATAATTGCCCATGTAGGCCTATGTGAAATAAAACATTTTGAGTTTGAATTAATCTTTTTCTTAAAATTCAAACGCGAGACAAAAATAAAAAAAATCACAAGAAACAGTAGTAGGTATCTCTACTACTATTTTTTAAGAGATAACATAGAGCAATCATGCCAGTAGCGTGCAACCAGCGCACCACGCACCATGAGACCATAAGTCTAGTTTAAGCATATACTAACGGGAACCCGTGTGAAATTAGTACTTCCCACAATATGATTATAAATTAAAGCCTGTCTGAATTCTGATGGATAACCTGTATTATTATATAGTTGTAAGATATGTTTCCAGTTCTAAGATATGCTTAATTATATTTAAAACTTTGGTCTATACTGTCGTATAGACCAATTAATACAGCACAATGGAATTACAAATAACAAATATCCGTTAAGTTGGTCATCATGTATGTCATTGATATACACTATAAAAAGGAAAGGGCCAAGAATTGAACCTTGTAGAGCACTCATCTTGGCTAGGGATCCTGCAGATGTCGCTCCATTAACAATAACTTTTTGTTGCCTGTTTGATAAATATGAAAGAACAAGGTCAGCAGAACACGAATCCACGAACTCCGTAATGGTGTAATTTACAGATCAGTGTTTTGTGTTCAACGCAATCAAAAGCTTTGGAGAGGTCACAAAATATGCCAATTGCATCCTGAGATTTCTCCCAAGATTCCAGAATGTGACGGATGAGCGCTACTCCTGCGTCTGTTGTTGACCTACCTTTCGTGAAACCAAACTGCCGACTATGCAGAATTCCATTTGAGTTAAAATATGATAGCATCTGATCCAGCATGATTTTTTCGTATATTTTGCTTAATGCTGGAAGCACATATATCGGTCTATAGTTAGAGGGATCACTCTTACAACTCGACTTAAAAATTAGTACTACTTTACTATGTTTCATTAAATCGGGAAAAGTACTGCTGTCTATACATTAATTAAATATGCCTGTTAGGATAGCAGCAATTGAGTCAATAATATTACCAAGAACCCTAACAGATGCACTCCATAAGTCATCAGTGTTTGTTATGTTAAGACTTTGGAATGCTTTTTAATTACATCAATAGAAATGGGCTTAAATGAAAATGTTGGTATATCCTTATTGAAGTTTTCCTATAAAAAAGATTCTGCTAATAATGGCGAAGAATGTAGAGATTTAGTAACCTCTACTGGAATATTGGTAAAGTAATTTTCCAAGTTCTCAGCCACTTTTGACTTATCTGAGATGACCTGATCATCGATGTTCAAAGTCAAATCATTCTAACCCTGTTGGTTTGTGTTTCCAGTTTCTTTGTTTATCACCTTCAATACAGTTTTTATTTTATTGTTAGAAATGCTAATTTTATTACTTTCTGATTTAGATTAACTTAGGGCGCATACTCTTTTAAATATCTTTGAGTAGTTTCTTACATAATTATGGAAGGCTTCATCGGAAGTCAATGATTTTTCATGGTATAAGTTGTATAAATTGTCTCAGCTTATTCTTATTCCAGCAGTGGCCCATTCATTAAATTTAGATTTATTACTCATTTGAATTTTTTTAACTGGACATGCCTTACTAAATTCGTGGCATAGTGAAGAAAATAATATCCTGTAATTTTCATTGGGGTCATGGGAGTCAAAATTGGCCATTGAAAGATTACTTAACATGTTATCATTACAAACATTAATTTCTTTTTAGTTAGTGGCCTAAACTTAATAGTCTTATTTAATTGCCGCTTTTTAACCAACTCAAAGGATACTAGTTGACCTGTATGGTCAGACCTAACTCCACTAATTTGAGACGAGTATTTTATGGCACAATTAGTATAAATATTATCTATGCATTGAGCTGATGTTGCTGTTATGCTTGTTGCTTCCTTGTATGTGCATTTTAAGTTAAATGAACCAAACAATGAAGTAAGCTTGCAGTGTTCAGGTGAATTTACTAACAAATCAATATTTAGGTGACCACAAACGAAAACTAATTTATTATCTCTTATAAGCTTAGGTACTTAAAATTTCTCCCATTATCATTAAGAATGATGACAAGTTTGATGCTGGTGGTCTATAAACACTTAAGAAAGTTTGGCCTTCAACTTCTGTACATGCTACCTCACACAAGCAATCAACAGAGCAAGCGGTGATATATTTTTGTTCCTTATATCTAAGAGAATTACTACGTAATATTAAAGTACCACCTCCTACTGAGGACCTGTATCTGGTTATAGCCAGGTTTCACAAAAACATAAGATATCTATATCATATTTATCTATTAACATTTTCTCATCTAATATTTTGCCGGAGAAACGATTTATATTCTGATGATATAGTAAAATTGTGTTATTATAACTCTCCTTTGTCACATCTAAGGGTTTAAACAATTAATTTCAGTATTATTAGATACCCTAGATAATACTGAATAGTCACTTAACCTAGGATCAGTTAAATTGTCAATAACCCAGTGTAAATTGTAAGCTAACAAAGTAGCCAATGAACTTTCGTCGTAAATTCTAAAATGAATGTCAGGATTGCAATCGGTATGCCCAAAACCCTATTACACGATGTTTGATGCAATATTTTGCAATCCACCACGTTTGCTGAGCAAGCGATATAATGCGGTCGCACTAAGTTCGCCGCGAGCTTAGTGTATTTCGAACAGCAGCCAGGTGCACTCATTTTCATCATTTAGCGATAATTTTAGCCCTTACGTTACTTTGTTAATTATACTTAGCAATAAACCCTTGAAGGTTATCAGTGTATTTAACTTAGTAGACACACACGATATCCATATTTAATGTTGGAGAAAAAGTTGCATCCACCAAGGATGCAACTTTTTCTCCAACATTCAATATGGATATCGTATGTGTTTTAAATTGGATTTCAAAATGAAAGCCAGATTTGCAATCAACACCCCCAAAAACCCATTACACGATACCCATATCGAATGTGTGAGAAAAAGTTGCATCCGCCATCTTGGATTTTAAAATGAATGCCAGATTTGCAATCATCACCCCCAAAAACCCATCACACGTACCCATATCAAATGTTTGAGAAAAAATTGCATCCGCCATCTTGGATTTTAAAATGAATGCGAGATTTGCAATCACCACCCCCAAAAACCCATTACACGATACCCATATCGAATGTTTGAGAAAAAGGTGCATCCGCCATCTTGGATTTTAAAATGAATGCCAGATTTGCAATCACCACCCCCAAAAACCCATTACACGATACCTATATCGAATGTTTGAGAAAAAGTTGCATCCGCCATCTTGGATTTTTAAATGAATGCCAGATTTGCAATCACCACCCCCAAAAACCCATTACACGATACCCATATCGAATATTTGAGAAAAAGTTTCATCCGCCATCTTGGATTTTAAAATGAATGTCAGATTTGCAATCACCACCCCCAAAAACCCATTACACGGTACCCATATCGAATTTGTGAGAAAAGGTTGCATACGCCATCTTGAATTTAAAAATAAATTCCAGATTTGCAATCACCACCCCCAAAAACCCATTACACGATACCCATATCGAATGTTTGAAAAAAGTCTTCATCATCACTTTCACTTCCTCAAATGGTGCTTTTCGGGAGCAACTGCACAAGGTACTATTAGAAATACCCAAAACGCTATAGGTGTGCCTATAATATTTAAAGAGTTCCCTCGCTTTCTCCAGGATCCCATCATCAGATCCTGATTTCATAACAATGGAACCAACTAGAAAGTATACCCTTTCAAACGAAAAAAAAAATTCCAAATTGGTCCAGCCGTCTTGGAGTTTGAGGTTACATACATAAAAAAAGTTTAAGACGAACTGAGAACCTTCTCCTTTTTTTTGAAGTCGGTTAAAAAGCAATAATAATATCACAAAATAGAAATACGTACTTTTTATGAGAATGGCTTCTTTTTTGAAAATTTGCGCCAACTTTCTTCTAATAATATTTTTTTTTACATTTTCCCATAATAAAACAAATATTTAAAAAAAAAAATGTTAAAGAAATATATATTGAACAATAAAAAGTAATTGTTGGGTATGCATAATAAATCGTACTCAAAAAAACAAAAAATATGACTTATGTTATTCAACGGATTGCTGCAATACATACGTACACAATAGATCGCGAATTATCGTTACCGGCGAAACGCTCCACGATGAGACGTGACCCCTCTCTGAGCTCCCGTGGACGACTGAATTTTCGACCGGTGTACGTTGCGTATGGTTCAAAATGGCGCGCAAATTAGAAGAAAAAATTAAAATTAAAACAACCAAGCGACATTTTTGAAATGTTAAAGCTGTAAATGATAGTATGATAATTAGAGAATAATATGAATTGAAGTTTATGAAAAAATTCAACAGTTTACTATCAAAATTCAGCGACGCACGAGCATGTTTTGTAAGGATTTTTGTCCAACTTTATGTATTTTTGTTTAATAAACTATAAAATATTTTTAAATTTTGCCAACTATGTTTGCTAACACATTTATTCTAGTGTTCATTACATATTTTTGTATGGTAATTAAAGTACTATTATAGGTTATATTCCTTTAGTTGTGAAGACCGTTTTGAGTTATTTTACTCGGCGCAGGCTTAAAAATAAATTAAGCTATGTATCAAAAATATTTTCAGTCATAGTTTTTAATTACCTATTATGCACATTTTGAATGCAATTTTGAAATGAAATTCCTTAGGATTTTAGAATTACAGGAAAAAATAAAAAAAAATAGAGGTCTTTTCGGAATCAAATTCGATGGAGCAAATTTAACCCAATTTCGTTTTCCTTCGGTAAAAGTATTAATGAAATAGTCAATAAACATATTACCAAAAATTAAATCCATACTTGCTGGAATAGTGAAATAAATGGTGACGAAAAAACCCCTAATTTATTTTGGTATCGCCTTAATGAAAACGCATGTGTCTGTGTGGTGGAAATCACTGAGTAATAAAGTGGATCCAGGGATGCTCGACATTACGTGTCAGTTATTTACTGCAACTTCTTCTTCCGCAGGAATTGAAAGGTTGTTCTCGATATTCGGACTGGTACATACAAAATTAAGAAACAAGCTCGGGACAGAGAAAGCTGCTTAATTGGTTGCAATTATGAGGGTTCTTAATCAAAACAATTCGCTTGAGAAACTTCAGATCATGCAAGTTGAGGGTTGAGTAGAAGATAAGAGAAGGAAGGAAGTTGATTGAACTTGATTACATCTTAACTTGGAAACTGTTGTTATAAGTAAATAATCATTATAATTACAATAAATAAAGTACTTTTTGATTTTTAATTATTTTGTTCCATTTTATACCTATGTACGTGTTTAAAACATGATTAAAACATGTTTAAAACAAGGCAATTAAAACAGTAATGATACATTAATAAAAAACATGTTTTTTTTTTGTTTTTCAAATAAAACATTATGTTTTGTTCTTTAAAAAAAAAACAACAGTTTTTTTTCCAACCCTGCTACAGGCCTATTTCAGTCACGTCCATAATCTGTAAGAGTATGGAGCGTGTACTTAATAGTAAGCTTCTGGCATACCTAGAAGTCAACGACATCCTCAGTGACCGACAATACGGCTTCCGCAAAAATCGGTCTACTGGGGATCTTCTAGCGTATGCTATTCATATCTGGAGTGAGGCCATCGAGAAGCAAGGGGGAGCACTTGCTGTTTCCCTTGACATCTCTAAGGCCTTTGACAGGGTCTGGCACGATAGCCTTATTGCTAAGCTTCTCTCTTTCGGTTTACCCACTCAACTTTGCGTTTGGGTTGAAGACTTCCTGAGAGATCAGTCCATTCGAGTGGTCATTGATGGCTCTAGCCAATTGACAATTAATGCCGGGATCCCTTAGGGGTCGGTTCTCTCAGCAACTTTATTCTTGCTGCACATTAATGATCTGCTTATGCCCGGTACCTTCAGATGACAGCACAGTTGCTGAGAGGTATGTGTCCAGCGCGCGTGTTGGTAGGTCACAGATCCAGTCTCTCCGTGAGGACATGGTTGGGCGGCGCTTGAACTTGTCATTGAAGGCTGTCTCCGAATGGGGCGATGCCAACTTGGTCAAGTTTAATGCAGCTAAGACCCAGGGGTGTCTCTTCTCCGCAAAAAGGAATCAATTCGAACCGGCTCCTACTTTCCGAGGTGTAACCGTGCCGATAACTGATCGTATCGAGCTTCTTGGGGTAACACTAAATTCTGCCCTCAATTTTGGCCCGTTTATCGAGGCTAAGGCTCAACTAGGATCAAAAAGTTCGGAATCCTAGCAAAGGTGAGACGGTACTTCACACCCCAACAGCTGCTCAATCTCTATCAAGCCCAGGTTCGGTAGTGTATGGAGTGCTGCTCTCATCTTTGGGATGGATCTGCGAATTACCAACTGGACGCGCTTGAATCTATCGAGAAACGGGCCAAAAGACTCATTGGCAACGATGCACTGGTCGAATCAAAAGCTCCAAAGCCTTGAACATCGACGACGAGTTGCTAGTATCGGTTACATTTCGGGGAGTGTGCGATGGAATTACACAATCTAATGAAGAATGTTAACTAATTTTGAATTTTAGCTCTCCATATTCTCTGTCAAAAATATAAAATACAAGTCAAAGAATTACTTCGATACGTCAATTAGTTTCCGATTTATAGAAGTAAACGTGCGACGCGGACTCGTAACGGTGTGACGTCATCTCACAACACTCGCTCAGTCCAATCGCGCTCTCAGCACGGTGTCGTTTCATTAGAAAATATAAATACCTATGTACTTTAAAAAATGTCTAATCCAAATACTAGGAAATCATGTGTTGTGCCGAAATCTACAAATACAACCACCAATTTCGACTTGCTACTAAGCGGAGCGTTGTAAATTGACGTCACTTGCGGTCACGTGACTGTTAGCGGGACTCGATATTTATCGTAAGTTTAAATGCCTGTAAAATCAAAACTAATAGGTATAAGGTGGTATAGGTAACTAATTGAATACGAAATAAAAACTTTTTACCAAAAAATTAAACCGACTCCCAAAAAACACTGCAAAGTGAAAAATAACTTTAATTTCGGTAGTCGGTGTCTTTAGTTTTGTATTTTCGTTTTTGGCACCGACTTCCGAAATTAAAGATATTTTTCACTTTGCAGTGTTTTTTGGGAGTCGGTTTAATTTTTTGGTAAAAAGTTTTTATTTCACTCTTTTCAGTTGGTCTATTTTTAATTTACCTAGTTACAAGAGCCTAAGTGTCAACTAGTTATAACCTTTTACAAAATATTGCTTTTCCCCAATGCTGGGCCGTTAATTGTTGAGGAGTTCTCCTGGTACTTCACCATCAGCTCTACATCACCATATGCATTGTGACGAGCATAAAGTGTTTAACATCCATATTCAAGTAATCGAATCGCAATCTACTCAATACTTATTATTGAGTAGTTTTGGCGGCCATCTGTGGTCTTCATCATCAGTTTTACTTCCTCAAATGGTACTTTTTGAGAGCAACTGCACAAGTTACTATAATAAATACCCAAAACGTCATAGGTGTGCCTATAATATTTGAAGAGTTCCCTCGATTTCTCCAGGATCCCATTATCAGATCCTGACGTTTATGAAAATGGGACCAATTTCGAAGTATACCCTTTCAATCAAAAAAAGAATTTTCCAAATCGGTTCAGCCGTCTTCGAGTAATCGATGATCATACATAAAAAAAAAATATATATATACGCATCGAATTGATAACCTCCTCTTTTTGTCGTAGGTTGAAAAAAGGTACAACAAAAACTAGTGTATTTCTATTCATACAAGCTTTACTGTAACAAACTTTCAACCGATTTGGCATACCTAGTAACATTCTTCATTCCGCCAAGCCCGTTCCATCATCGGACTACAAGACAAACGGCGATGCGCCATCGTTACATGGTGGACATCCCACCTATACGCACTTTAGGAATACCTTTATTGTGCGTACGGCTAAGGAGTGAAATTCCCTGCCAGAGTCTGTGTTTACCGATAGTTATAACCTAGGGGTCTTTAAGTCAAGAGTGAATAGGTTAATTTTAGGTAAGCGTGCTCCATCTTCGACCACATCATCACTTACCATCAGGTGAGATGGTGGTCCTACGCGAGCCTATTATCAATAAAAAAAGTTTTCTGAGATCACAAAACAGTTTGACAGCCATAGAGATGGGCAACCTACACCATAACCAAAGACTATTAACAGTAAACTAAACAACATCAACAAAGATCACAGAGGCAACTAATCTTTTCCTGCGATTCTGCTAGCTTCCCAAGATACTGGCATCTTTAGCTTGTAGTGTGGTGTAGCCATTTCATAAGCTATAGTTTTCTGTGTCAACCACAGGTGTCAACCATGTCAAGAACACAGTTTCGAGCGCGCTATTATAGATATTTTTATCTCTGATTCTTGATAACTGAAAATACTTAGTTCACCGCGCAATTCGGAGTCAACCGCAGATCTGCAGCTTCCTCGGCTGAAGGCCTTTTTAGGGTTCCGTAGCCGAATGGCAAAAACGGAACCCTTATAGTTTCGATATGTCTGTCCGTCTGTCTGTCTGTCCGTCCGTCCGTATGTCACAGCCATTTTATTCCGAAACTATTAAGACTATACATGTGAAACTTAGTAGGTAGATGTATTCTGTGAACCGCTTTCCGATTTTAAGAAAAATATTTAAAATAAAGGGGGGCCCCATACATGGAATTAGAACTAAAAACATTTTTTTTCATGAAACCTATGCGTGTGTGGTATCTATAGACAGGTCTTTAAAAATGATATAATAAATCTAAAACCACTTTTTCATAAAGTCAATCGTTTAAAAGATATAAGCTTCCAAAGTGGTAAAAAGTGGTGTGTCCAACCCCCCCCCCCTCTAACTTCTATAATAATGGAGTGAAAAATCTCAAAAAAATATGTGTCTGTAGATCTTAATGTAAACTTTCAACCAAAATTGGTTTCAACGAAATCAGGTCAGCAGTTTTTGAGATACAGCATATTTTCTAAAACCGCAAATATAACTTTGCAATTCATACAAACACTGTGAAAAACAAAGTTATTTAGCGTAGTTGTAAAAATGTAAATAAGCTAGTTTTAAGAAATTTTTAAGGTTTATTTTTATTCGTCAATTAATATTATATTATTACTAGTACTCTCGCGGGGCTTCGCTCCCGTGGATTCTATCACGATAAAAACATAACTCTCCTTTTTTGCAGTCGGGTAAAAAGTAGCCTATAACCTTCCTCAAGCTTCAAGCTACTTCCATACCAAATTTCATCCAAATCCACCCAGTACTTTCGAAGATTAGCGCGTTCAAGCAAACAAACAAACAAACAAACAAACTAACAAACTTTTCCGCTTTATAATATTAGTATAGATAGTTACTACGGAACCCTTCATGGGCGAGTTTGACTCGCACTTGGCCAATTTTTTTTCTCAACTTAACGTTATAAAGTACCGTAATTCACGTTGTTTCTGTCGGCTGCTTTTCTCAAAGATACTCCTTTTTAACCGACTTAAAAAAAAGGAGGTTTACAATTCGTCTTGAACTTTTTTTTTTTTTTTTTTTTATGTATGTTACCTCATAACTCGGAGACGGCTGAACCGATTTGTAAAATTCTTTTTGCGTTTGAATGGGTATACTTTCTAGTTGGTCCCATTGTTACGAAATCAGGATCTGATGATGGGATCCTGGAGAAATCGAGGGAACTCTTCAAATATTATAGGCACACCTATAGCGTTTTGGGTATTTCTTATAGTACCTTGAGGAGTTGCTTCCGAAAAGTACCATTTGGGGAAGTTCAACTGATGATGAAGACCACAGATGGCCACTGAAACTCCTCAATAATAAGTATTTCGTGGATTGCGATTCGATTACTTGAGTACGGATGTTAAACACTTTATGCTCGTCACAATACATATGGTGATGTAGAGCTGATGGTCAAATACCAGGAGAACTCCTCAAAAATTAACGGCTATGCACAGGGAAAAGCAATATTTTGTAAAAGGTGATAAGTTGTTGACATTATGGCTTTTGTAACTAGATAAATTACAAACCAAACCACTAAAAAGAGTGAAAAAAATTTTTGCAAAAAATAGAACCGACTTCCATATCAAAACACTACAAAGCCAAAAATAACTTTAATTTCGGAAGGCGGTGTGAAAAAAAAAGGAAAATCCAAAACCAATAACACCGACTGCCGAAATTAAAGTTATTTTTGGCTTTGTAGTGTTTTGATATGGAAGTCGGTTCTATTTTTTGCAAAAATTTTTTTTAATCAACTCTTTCATTTCATTAGCATTATGAGGGTTTGTGAAACCTACGCAGAGGCCCATGGACTCAGATACAACCCTAAAAAGAGTGAATACATGATCTTCAAAGCTGGTACTAAAAGCTACGTAACAGCGCCTCCTGTCACTCTTTGCGGTTCTAATTTGAAGAGAGTAGATCGGTTCAAGTATCTGGGTCACTGGGTCTCTGATGATCTATCGGACAATGCGGACATCGAGAGGGAGCGCAGGGCGTTGTCTGTCCGGTGCAACATGTTGGCTCGCAGGTTTGCGCGTTGTACTTCACAGGTGAAAATAACTCTATTCAAGTCATACTGCCAGACTTTTTACACGTGCAGCCTGTGGACCAACTTTACTCAGCGGACGTACAACGCCCTTCGTGTCCAGTACAACAACGCGTTCAGGATTCTGTTGGGGCGGCCCCGGTTTTGTAGTGCGTCAGCGATGTTCGCTGAGGCCGGTACCGATGACTTCTACGGAATAATCCGGAAAAGAAGTGCTTCGCTGCTGCGTCGCTGTCGGGGCAGCTCGAACGGGATCCTGAGCGTGTTGTCCGAGCGGTGGGATTCTCCTTTCTTGCGGAGATGGCTGCAGCTGCATGTCAGTGCCTGCACGTATTATTACCTCTGACATGCGTAAATATTTAATAATCTGACATCGTTTGTAATCTGACATTGTTTTTATTTTATAAATTTTTTGACATTTCTCATTTTATTTTATTGAAATTTTTGTATTACTTATTCTAAATTTAATTTAAATTTCACAACTATGATATATTTTTTTATTTTTTGCATGTATTTATGTTTGTATAATAGTGTAAGCCGACCAATGGCACATGTGTAACTTTTATATTTTATATGGGTCACAGACCTGAATTAAATGATTTTTTTTTTATACAATTTTTAAGGGCGGCTTATGCAAGTGCAGTATGCGTTAATTGAACTCCCAGGCCCCACGTGGAGTAGGTAGCGTTACGTAATAAAATACGATTCACAGGAGACCGCTGCGCTGGTCGTTCCAAGGTAAACGAACTCGAAAAATTAGTAATAGAGAGTTATTCTAGGCGATTTACCGAAGCTCGTAATTGTACTAACAAATATAGATACTACTAATAAATATAGATATTCGGAAAATGACCGCGCCGTCGAAGAACTAAATGAAAAATGCTGCTTAATACACCCTACATGATGCCTGCATTTAGAAGCATCTTTTTGCATCAATAAAACGCGGCAAGTGACCGACTCCATGTAGCGGACTGATTTCCGGTCTGGGCTGGGACACCACAACACGATGTTGTTTTGGAGCTAGCCTATTTTGGGCTAGAAATAGGCCAGAACACATAACATTTTTGACAATCCTATCACCATCGTACTTCATCGTGATTTTAGAAAGCTCTTTTAGTGGAATGTCTATATTTATAAACGTTTATAAAATTTTTGTAAGTTTACCCCTCCCCCATGAGGGAATAAAACGAGGTCAGACTTTGTATGAATTTTCTCTTATGGACAACTTACAGACTTGTTCGCTAGTCAACTCCCCGAAAATCTGAAAAAAAATAATGCGAAGCTCTGGACAGCCAAGTAGATAATTATGTATAATGTAGTAACAGGCAGCTGTCACTGTCAGAACCCTGATCTTCTTCTAAGGGTGAATTTCCCAAATGACTTATTTTTTGTCTTCGGTGAAATTTGTATTTGAAAAAAAGAATATTGTTCTGAATTTTTTTTTTAGTAATCAATAGGTAGTTCTTGGGTTGTGGCAAAAATATAATTTTCCTAGGACTATTACAAAGGTAGAAATAAATACATAAACCTCTATTTTTTTCAAATCGGTGCTGTCCCTCTACTTTTTTTACAAACAAAACAGCTTATACACTAATAAAAACAAGTAAGTTAAGTATATAACTTATTCTATTTTATAGAATATTAGTTTTGTTATTAATATATAGCATATTTTAATACATAATTAACGATTATTATTACTGAGAGGCACAAACGTATTGGTCCTGAAAAATGTTCTCATATCGCTGGACAAAAGTAATTTAAATCTAACTTTACATCGACGAGTCCGACAGCGTCTCCACCCCAATTATATTTCCCTCTTTGGTGTGTGCTAGTGCGTAGTCAGGATGGACGTGTGTGAAATCGCTGCATATTCCCGCCAATATCATAAGTACGCCATTTAAGTTGCTCCCGGACAATTATTTTATATTATCGGTGGTTGCATTTTCTAGTGTAATGAGTAGTTCTTTTATTGTTGTTTGGTTCTAACAGAGGTAGTAAGTGAATTAGCTTCATTGTCTGTTATTGAATTTATCGTAGATATTATGCATTTTTTCTAATTTTCTAAAAAGTGTGTTATTTCTCACGTCGCTGTTCTCATATCGCTGTGATTACCTTTATTACCACCGATGTGATAATTTACACCGAAATGATAAGAAAAAAACAATCGGTGTCTTATATCTAATATCGGTGTTTTGATTCATCATCAACGCACAGATTTGTCACATCGGTGGATTGCTTTATCATATCGGTAGATCATTTTATCATCTCAGTGAGTCGTTTTATCATATCGGTAGATCCCATCTGTGTCATTTCGTTAAGTTTACAAAGAAACAATGGAACATACAGACACATACATACTTACCTACATAGACTGCCAAAATCATTACCACGATACCACTGGGTAGTAGAAGCTGTATAAATGTATCATTAGGGGAGGTCTGTATTGGGTAATGTACGTCTATAGGCTGAGATGATGATGGTGAGGTGAATCTCTTTGGATGTGATCTACTTACATAAGACCCTAAGTTCAGGTCTTCAGTTCTAAGTCACCCTTGTAAAAATATATAGGTACCTACTAACTATTTCCTTTTTGATGTTCAAAGGTGGATAGATTATCATATCGCTGGATATGTACATCATTTCAGTGGATAAACTTATCATATCGGTGTACAGAAACAATAATCGGTGCCGGTTTGTCATATCGGTGGAAACCAGAATTCAAACTGAATTTTCTCCTTGGTCTTAAATGATACGTTGATGATATTAAATTTGGGGATATTTGATATCCTAAAGATTACAAAAAACCTGAAAAATATACAAAAAAATTATAATTGAAAAAGTTCACCGATATGATAAAAAAAATGGCATTTGTTGAAATTCACCCCTAACTACCCTGAGGAACTCAGGGCGGGAGGTTCAATTGAAATCCGACGAAATTCAAAGAAGCTGAAATTTTAAAAATTATAAATGCGAAATTTTGGATTGATGGACGGATGTTTGTTACCTACTCTTTCATGCAAATATAACTGAATTAATCTGAATGAAATTTGGTACTTATGTAAATACTGGTATACGAACACATAAGCTTGTTATCCTGAAGTTTCGACGTGATTGGGATTTACACGGGAAAAGCCTACCTCGTGGACGAAGTCGCGGGAAATAGCTATCCTTCATCTATGGTGCACAAAGTATATATTATCCAATAGTTGACCAGATCCAACGAAGAAAACCAGATCCAGGAAGTAGCAGAAAGTTCTCACTATTTACTTCCTGGTATAGTACTATATATAGCATAGCACTTCGGTAGTACCTATGCGATCGGATGATCGCATAAATCTATCCTACTCATACAAGTGGTGTCATTACAAGCTTTTATTTTTAACCATAGCGGGTTGGTCCACGACTCCACGTCAACTTTACGTTTTTTTTTTATCTTTAGACCAACGCTTGCAGGTATTTACCGGGTGGATTCCTGTGCATGTAGAAGACAGTATTGTGGCAGCCTTAGTATCCTTCCATATCACCACGCAAACCTTTCCATCGCTCCTCACCATTTGGATGACTTAAAAAGAATCGGTCCGTATACAAAAACACAGCTCGAGTTAATAATTTGACGAAGAAGTTTAACAATTCCTGATCCCAGCGCAAGCTTTTCGATAACTTTTTCAGGTAAAGTACTTATTCTTACCAGCATAAATTTCAAAGTTGAGTACCAATCCGTCTTGCGCTGTTTAGACAAAAATTTTAAGACCTAGTGGTTGGATTTAAATGGAACATAATTATAGTCGGTATTTCAGGGTTGATAGAGCATAGGCATTAATTGTGTCTTAATCTAGATAATGGGTTGAGTTCTGATTTCCCAGATAGACTACAGAATAGCCTGTGTTTAAGAAATACAGTTCCGGACCCCAGTAAATTTTTAAATATGCAATAGAGCAAAAAAATGCATGACTCGTGAATAAAATAGCATGCATAAACTAATAATAGAACTATTTCTTAATTATGTAAAAAACTATAAACTAAAAATATTGGATAATTAGTATGTTTGATTGGTGTGTTTAATGCTCTGTGCGTGGTTCTGTGTGATGATCTGTGTGTGAGCTTTTGTGTTGTGTGTGTGGTGTGCGTGTTGTTTTATGTGTGATGAGTGAAAAAAAAAACCCACATTTTTTGTGTGATGTGATATTGCGAGATCACTTAACGTAAAAGCTCCTATTAACGACCCCCTAAAATGTGTACTCTATTAACGATCTAATTTTTAAATTACTCATATTAGACATAATATAGGGTTCCACAAAAGTCATACCTTAAAAATTAGTTACGTATTTTTGTTGAACAACAAAAAAAGTAAAGTTTGTGTGTTTAAATAGCCAGTGAAAGAAATAATTTGACTTTGAATAGGACGCGCCCGAAGCAGATGCACGTTTCTTAGTGTCGCGTCTCCAGCCTCGAAAGTACACCTAAATATTACTTAAGGAAAATAACACACTAAAAATGGATTTGTCTTCTTGCTATCACATTACAACTGTAACATATATATTAGTTTTCTAAACTAACTCTTAATTTAATACTTTTTATTGGTTTTTGTGTTATAAAATCATGTTTTAATTTAAGGCGGTAATAGAATCCAAATTTCAAAACTTGATTCTAATAACGACCCATGGCGTTGTTAAATTTTGAGAACATTTAGTATTATAAAATAATTATCTATTATAAACTACCTCATTTGATTTTCTTTTTTTCTTGTTCAATTCTTAAGATTATTTTACTTCGTTAGATCTATTAACGACAAAGCTATTTCTTAAAGTTTTTGTGTAAAACTCGATTCAACGTTAGACAATATGCCTATTATTATAATGATATTATACTGTAAATAACCTTTATTATCTGCATTAAAGGCTAACTGACATTAAAAGAAATAATATAGCAATGAGATCGAATTTAACAGTATTCCATAAAGCGGATATTTTATCTGTTTATTATTAATTTTATTGGTCGCTAATAGAATATTGTAACCTTCATACTTGATTCTATTACCGACTCACAGCTGTGACGATGTTTTTGGTAATATTACAGTACACAAAAACAAAATGTATATTTTTGAACAAATTGGCTTATTTCTTGCATACGTGACGTTTTGAGAGATTTTGTCACAGGACATATTATTAATGTAAAATAATATTTGCTATCCAGTTTCATTCATGGCATTGGCTATATTTCATATGTTTTCAAATCAAATAAAAATGGCGGGACGGAATGGGGGCCATGTATTTTTTTACAGCTTTTTTCGAAGAATTAAATTCTATATCTTTTTTTTTTTTAATTCACAATGAGCTCACTCTTGACCTCAATCTCGCCTGATCGTAAGCGATAGATGAGGTCTGCGATGGAACGAGCGAGCCCAGAAGATGCCTGTTTACTCTTGCTTTAAAGGTTGAAAGGTCATAAGTGACAGGGAACACAGAAGCCGGCAGAGAATTCCACAGCTTGGAAGTGCGCACCATAAATGTGGAGGAGAAGTGCTTGGTACGACAAGACGGTATATCAACCAAGTGTGGATGGTAGCCAGCCGTTCGTCTGGTAGACCGGTAGTGAAAGGGAGATGGAGGAATCAGGTCATGGAACTCCTGCGCACACTCCCCGAAGTACAATCTGTAGAAAACCGACAGGCAAGCAACGGTTCGCCGATGAGCCAGGCTATGAAGCTTGCCCAATAGCGCTTCGTCGCCTGTAAGCCTTTTAGCCCTGCGCTCGATCGAGTCCAGTGCAGCAAGTTGGTATTTTGCAGAGCCATCCCACAAGTGGCTGCAGTACTCCATGCAGGAACGGACCTGTGCTTTATATAGATTCAGAAGCTGTCCAGGCGTGAAGTACCGCCTCACCCTGTGTAGGATTCCTAGCTTTTTTGCTGCAGTCTGAGCTCTGGACTCGATGGTTGAGCCAAAGTTAAGGTCTGACGTCAACTCCATGCCCAAAAGCTCCAGGCGGTTGGCAACTGGCACAGATGTACTTCGGAAAGTAGGGGATAATTGATATGGGCTCCTTTTAGCGCTGAAATGACAAGCCTGTGTTTTCAAAGCGTTGAATTGAACCATATTGTCGTCGCCCCATTGGGAAACAAGATTTAAGGTCAAATTCATGCGCTCTACCATGGCCTTTCTGAGAGTGGCAATTTTGTCCCTGCCAGCTCTAGCACTGGATAAGTATCTCTCTGCGACTGTGCTGTCATCCGCGTACCCAACTGCTCCCAGCTGAAGTAGTTCATTGATATGCAGCAGAAAAAGTCTCGCAGAAAGAACAGACCCTTGAGGAAATTAATTGCCATAAGATCCGACGAACAGCCATCGATGACCACTCGGATTAACCTCTCACTCAAGAAGTCAGAAATCCAGTTGCATAAGCTAGCAGGAACACCGAATGCAGGAAGCTTGCTCAGCAGACTAGCGTGCCAAACCCTGTCAAAGGCCTTTGAGATATCGAGGGACACCGCAAAGGCTTCACCGTGTTTCTCAATGGCCTCGCCCCAACAATGCGTAACATACACAAGATCTCCGATGGACCGACCACGGCGAAAGCCATACTGGTGGTCACTGAGGAGCTCATTATCTTCAAGGTATGCCAGCAACTTGTTGTTGAGTACCCTTTCCATCACTTTACAAAGTATGGAGGTTAAGGCGATTGGTCTATAATTGGCAGGATCGGCACGGCTTCCCTTTTTGGGTACTGGGTGCACATTAGCAAGCTTCCAGGATACTGGTACCACTCCAGTTCTGAGGGAAAGGCGATACAGGCGAGTCAAGACAGGTGACAACTCCGGAGCACAACTTTTAAGGACTCGGGCAGGAATTCCATCCGGTCCACTGGCCTTGTTCACGTCCAGACTACAAAGGGCTTTACGGACCTCTTTATTGTGAATTACAATTTCAAAGTTACGCGGTAAATTAGACCCTGTGTCAAGACGCGAATTTTCCGCAAAGAGGGAGGCAAATAAATTTGCTTTCTCTTGCGCGGTATAAGCCAGTGTTCCATCCGGTTTAACCATGGGAGGTAGTGAAGGACGACAGAAATTCGACTCGCCCGATTTGGCGAGGGACCAAAACTGCTTACTGCCCGAAGGGTAGGTTTCCAATTTGGCCCCAATTCGTCCAACATGGTTGAACCGAGCCTTCCGTAACACCCGTTTGCAGACCTTAGCGGTAGAGTTAAACGCTGTCTTCAATGCGTGAACACCGATACTAGCGCTGCCACCACTGCGGGCCGAGGCCCGGGCTTGGTAAGCCTGCTCCTTGCGCAATTCGGCTTGTGCACAAGCTGCATTATACCAAGGCCGGGCCTCATGGCCAAATGGAACGTCAGAAAATGGAATAAAATATTCCATTGCCTGACGAACTACATCAACAATTGCATCAGCGCAGATCGAAGGGTTGCACGAAGAAAAACAAGCTTGCTCATCCCAATCTGCTGACTTGTACTTCCATACTCGCCTAGTGCCTCTAGGGCTTTTATCTGGAGGAGAGTAGGTAGATACAGTTTTCACCAGACAGTGGTCAGACGATCCGAGAGGGGCCCAGATCGAAACAGAGTGTCTGTCTGGATCGGTTGTCAGCAGAAGGTCCAAGCAATTGGGTGTATAGCCACTGACATCCGGAATGCGGGTAGCTCGGTCGACCAGCTGGTCGAGATCTAGCGATACAGAAAACCTGCGTGCCTCTCTACCAGCATGGTCTGTTTTCTGGAACGGGTACAACCATTCTTTATGATGGGCATTAAAGTCCCCCAGAAAGCAAGCTCCGCCGTTGGGTATTTAAGCAGGGCCAGTTCAGCTGCCTCCGTAAGATGGTCAAAGAGTCTAGATGTCTCCTGATCACCGCTATGCGACCTGTATACACCGACATAGATAGTTTTAAAAGTGCCGGTGTCCACTAAAAGCCACAGAGTGGAAAACCCTCCAACCTCGCAGCACCAAAGACGCTGACAGCAAATGTCATCGCGGACGTACACACAGACCCCAGCCTGCTTCTTAACCTTATGTTCAAGTGAGTATCCTGGGTAGTTAAGGTACGCCAAATCTGCGGGAGTCGCTATTTTTGTCTCCGTTAAAAAGAGCAAGTGCGGCTTATCAGTCTCGAGATGGTGATGGACCGAATCGACATTTGAGTGCAATCCACGGATATTGATGAATTGCACTTTAAGTGGGAGGAGGTGCAGCCGTTAGTTATGCTAACTTCTTTTTGTTTTGCGCTTCATTGAGAGTTTAAGAAAGGGGAATTTAGAGAGAAAGGTAGGCGAGTCCTATTGCCTTAACGGCGTTCGTGGGCTTACCTCAGCATGATGAGTAACTCACCTGGAGACTGCGGGGACGCCCAAACCTCCCCGAAAATGTCCACCGGGTCCTCCCTTCCAGTCGCCGACTGGCACGGTGGTCCATGTCGGGATTTTACGCGAGGTGGCGGGGCAGCCTTTCGCACGTGGCTAGCGTGCTATTTGGGCCCCCAACTTCCTGCGGTCGGCCAACGGCAAGACCGTGCTTTGGATCCCACTACCCTTCAGAGTGAGCTGCCGTGCTGAAGCTTGCTCCGAGGCCAAGACCAGCTTTGAACAACGCAACTGCTTTCTCCTTATACCTCAAAAAGGCACTGGCACTCCCACGCATCGACGAAACACAGTAGACTGTTTGAAGTCGAACTCAGGTGGGAGGGTGGTCGCAAGCCAGGCGGGCGTGAGCCCTACCACCGCAAACGAAGAATTGGTCAGTCACAGAAGGTGATTGATGGGTATGACTGTCCAGGATGCGCCGAGTGTTCGGTTCAATTTAGTGACTAACGGAACTGGTTGCGCTACTCGTGGAGGCTTCTTCATGCATCCCAAAGATCTCTTTAAAGATTGTGTTCTTTTATAGAATCATGAAGCCGCAGAAGCGCAAACAGTACGCCTCTGCTCAACTAGAAGCTGCGCTTCTGGCTATAAATGAAGGGACCAGCAAATACGAAGCTTCAAAAACCTATGGCATACCGAGGACAACTCTGCGTGACAAGATAAATAATAGCATCTTGGGGTCGGCTTCTGTATTGAACGAATTATAAATGTGTGTACCTATTAAAAAGGTATTTTGTGATTGTATTACTCGTACAAATAAAAATATTTTTGTTACTGATTTATAATATCTAATTAGTATGTAGGTAATTAAAATGTGAGTATTTAATTATTTCAAGACTGTTTTTTGAGACTGGTTATATTTTTTATTAATTAAAATAACAAAAACTGCTGTACTACTGTGCTCTAAGCGTTGCAATAAATAATTATGTTCATATTGTGATAATGTTGATCTTATAACTATTGTTATTATATAATGAATACCTTAAAAACGATTTTTATTTTATTTAATAGTATAGAAGAAGTGACAACATCGTAGCGGTCGGTAAAAGAAGTAGAAATATCGGTAATAGAATCTTGCCGCATTCTATGGGTCGGTAATAGAATCAACGACTCTTTTGGATTAAATAATTATTTAGTAACTATTGTGTTATTGAATATTGAAATTAAGTACTGAATTGCAAAAAATACTTCGTTGAGATTAATTATAAATTATAACATCTTTCCTAACATAACAGCTTATATCTATTTTTTTAAAGTGAATCCTAAGACAGCTAAAACTGGCGGTAATAGGAGCATTTACGTTATTAATAAACTCTTCCGTTTATTCGTAGGTTAAGGGGCGGATCTACCTATGGGCTATTTGGGCTGCAGCCCAGGGCCCCGTGGATATAAGGGGCCCCCTACCAGCGCTCATAAAAAAATAGACGATACTTTTTAATATATATAGAACGTGTAACGGAAACCCCATATCAATCCAAAAGGGTTGAAGACAACATCTGGTATGGAGTCTCTATGCCCAGTTTCAGCACAAAATAAGTGACTCAAAGAATTGATATGAAATTATCGGTTTTATATTATGTTTCTTGAATACCAATCATAACAAACGTGTCACAGCACTACGAGGGTCAATAACTTTCCACGTCACTTGCCTATAACACGGTAAATTTTCTTCAATCTTCTTAATTTGAAAAATTCAGTCTCTGGTATCAATGTATTGAAATTTCTAATTAGTTCCACACATGAAGACATAGGATTACCAAACCCTTGTCATATCGTTTGTTATCATCCAAAGAAGCCGTGCACTTGGTATGTGTTCGGTCCGACGTGAAACAGAACGCACCCTTTTGACATAAAGAATTTGATTTTGACATTACTTTGACTTGACAGATAGACTTTGCGCTTGAAAAATGTCGTCCGCGTTTGGGACCAGTTGAGTTAATATAATTGGTAAAATATCGTTGGATTCGCCTGTTGAGACCGATAATTGGGTCGCGAATTATTTGTTGTTTGAAGGTGAAATCCCCACTTGCCGAAAACCCCGGGATATTGTTGAATCATACGCCGTATTGCGTCACCTCGTGGCACGCGGAATTTGTTGGAAATCGAATTGGATCTCACGAGATATGAACAGATTAATTGTGTTCAGTGATTGATTGAACTTTGTAATCTCGGATTAACAAGAATCCAGTGATATTTCTCGGAACACATCGCCTTATTGCCTACCACGCGTAGCGCGCGCTTGCTGGAAACGAGTTAGGTGTGATGCTGGTCAGGACCGCGCCATCTGGAGATCGACGCCTTGTGACCGTCCTAGAACCCGTAACTTACACCACACGTTACAATTACTCACCTCATATCACATACATACACACTTTGGACGTGATCAAACAGATCCGGGTTGCCGTCTACAGCTCAGGTGAGTGTTATTTGTAATTTTGGATCAAATGGTTGTAGGCCGAAGCCTAGTAGAGGTAGGCCATTGTGTGACCTTGTTTATTGAAAGCAACGTATGACTCCACGTATCGTGGAAAAGTTCCGGACACGTCCAGTTACCGTTGGCTGGCCTATTGTAGTCTTGAACAAATTGGTATGCAGAGCGTGGGTTTTAATATAAAATCCACATAGTTCATTCTGGTATAGGCGTGGCTCTTATAATGTAAGATCCACTGGTTTAATTGGAAGTTTTGAAAGTAACTTTGGTTTGATTACTTAACACAACTTATAACTTAATAAGTTTTGAATATATTACCATGTCATCCGGGCTATCTAATTGAAGTTGAATCAATTGAAGTTGTATTTGTAATTTGTACTGTAGCCTCTTTCATTGAATTGACAAGTAAGATTTATTTGTGAAATTAGGAATTGGTAGTATTGGTATAATTTGGTACATAATTTGGTATTTGTTGCAATTAATAATTGAATGTCATTGATCTGAATTTGAAAGGTTATCTAAATAATAATTACACATAGTCTAACATAATAGGACTTGAATTGTGTGTATTGGTTATTGCATTTATAGTAATTATTGGATTGTTGTTAGAGATTCTCCGGCTCAATATTATACAGTCAATTGTTGTGCTTCTTGATATTTATTTGAGGTTGATCCAGCATTGTATTATACATTGAATTGTTATTTATTTTGTAACTAGCCATCTGTACCAAGCTAGATTCATACTTGGAATAAGTACAGGGTCGGATTTAGACTTGAAATAATTGAATTTGAATTTTTATTTTGTTGAAACTATTTGGTCGGCTAACAAGTCATTGCTGTTTGTTTAATATTTGATTGTTGGTTGTTGATTGTTGTTTTGTATTAATATTTGATTGTTGCAATGGCCTCATTAAGGGCAGTCAGGGAGGCTGCTGGGGGATTGACCTCACAGTTGAGATGGTTCACATCGGCAGCTGCAACTGTTGAGCGTGTGGAATTGGAGGAGCTCACCCTTGCTCGGTATGGGCAAGTGATTGAGAGGATCAAGTCAGCTGATGCTGCGCTCACGCGCTTCAACGAGTACATCATGGACGTGGATTTGGGGGTGATGGATCAGACAGCCCGCGATAAGATTTTGGGTGACTATGACCAGATTGTCCACCTGGGGGATGTTATATGTCTACGAGCGTGGAAAATTTTGAAGAGTCGGGTGCCTGATGCGGCCAAGCCGCAGACCCCTGTTGTTGCAGGCCCTGGACTATTGAGTAGGCTGCCCACCCTGGAGCTGCCACATTTTGACGGTCGCTTGGACCACTGGCTGGGCTTCCTAGATCTCTTTGAGAGTCTTGTCGATGCACGCTCGGACCTCGGACCTGCCCAGAAGCTGGCCTATTTATTGTCTGTCCTGGAGGGCGAAGCCAGAGCCTTGGTGCAGCACTTGCCGGTGACGGATTCCTCCTATCCGACCGCTCTGGAGCTTCTCTCCCGACGGTATCAGAACAAGCGCTGCCTGGCTGATGTGCACATCGACCACATTTTGGGACTACCGGCTATTGTCAGCACGTCGACGTTGCGCACTGACTTGCTGAACCCGTTGGTCTCAGCGACCAACGCTTTGAGACGCTTGGAGTTACCGGTGGAACATTGGTCCTACTTGTTGGTGCACATAGTGCTGCAGTTGCTCCCCGCGGAGTTGAGGTCACGTTTTGAGCAGGAGTATGGTGGGGATAGTGCCACGCATCTTCCCCCCTTTGACGACCTCCTCAAATTTTTGAAAGACGAGTGTCGGTTTGCGGATAACACTCGTGGCGCTACGGGGTCGCCCCCACTACCTTCTCAGCCCAGAGACCAGGGACGGACTAGGGCCCGGGGGCCTGTTGATGTTCCCCCCGCCCCCCGTTTTGCTGGCGCCCGGAGTCCTCGGGCTAGGGGGCCTGTTGATGATCGCCCCGCCCCTCGTTTTGCTGGCACCCGGAGTCCTCGGGCTAGGGGGCCTGTTGATGATCGCCCCGCCCCCCGTTTGGCTGGCGCCCGGAGTCCGCGGGCTAGGGGGCCTGTTGATGTTCGCCCCGCCCCCCGTTTTGATGGTGCCCGGAGTCCTCATCATTGTGACTTTTGTAAGGCAACGGGGCATGTCATGGCGCGTTGCCCGGATTTTTTGAATTTGCACGTAAGTGCCCGCCGCCGTATTGTCAACGCACGCCGTTTGTGCTTTTCGTGCTTGGGGGCCCACTTCCATCGGGACTGCCCCGACCCCCGCCCGTGTAGAATTTGTGAAGGGTCCCACTTGGAGATTTTGTGCGCCAACGCGAACCGCTCCAGCAGACCAGCTTCTGAGGGGGGTTCGCGCAAGGGGGGGTACCCCGGAGACGAGCACCGGGCTGAGACCTGCGATTCTGTACGCCGCACTCCACCCCCCGCGCAAGTTGAACGGGAGCCCCACGAGCGCCATTTGGTCTTCCCTCGTCAGGGAGAACGCGCATTGGCTGCTAGGCAGCAGTGGCCGGGTCGGCGCCGCTGCCTTTCCCCTCCGTTGGCGGAACGTCCCCGGCTGGAGTCGCGCCCTCCGCCATTCGGGCATTCGGTGGGATATGCCCCTCCAGTGATGGCGAGCGGCTTGGGACACCGCGCGGACGAATGGTTTGATTGTTGGCCTCGTCGTGAACGAAGGCAGCCTGGAAGCGGCGATCGGTCGCCGCCCAGGCATCACTAAGAGATTGACGCCTGCCCCGCTAAAGGAACCCCCCGATCAAGACGGTTTTGTTGCCAACGGCCTCGGTCACGGTCTGGGGACCCTTGGGTGACTCGATTGTGGTCTGTGCCATTTTGGAAACGGGAGTCCGGGGTTGCCTTTTGTCTTCTTGGTTAGCGGGACAGGTTGGCCTGAAGATGAACGCCCTTTCAGGCAAGATTTGGGGAATTGGCGAACCGGCTGACACCACTGTTGAGGGAAGGACCTGGTTTGAGGTCACCATTGTGAGTTGTCCTTACCCTAAAATTGGTGCTCCTGCCCTTGTTGTAACTGAACTTGGTACAATTGTTGGTGACTGATCGTCACACTAAGAACTCGCATGCCGGTTGCAATGCGCTGTTGGCCATTCTGCAGCGAGAATTTTGGATTTTGTCGGCTGATCGCGTCAATGAGACGAGGCCCTTTGCTGGCGTCGTAACGGATTTTGTTGGTCCCCCTTTGTTGAAGACGTCCACCCTTCGTAATAGCAAGATTGTTAGGGCTTATTTGTGTGTTTGTCTGCCTGTCAACCAAGGCAGTACATTTGGAGCTGGTAACCTCCCTCTCGACAGAGGCCTTTGAGGCGACTTTGGAAAGATTTGTGTCTCGCCATGGGTTACCTTTTTTGATTAGGTCTTATTGCGGTACGAATTACAAGGGTACAAGTAACTATTTGAAGGAGGTATACGCCTTCCTTAATGAGAACCAGGTTGACATTGGTAATAGTTTGGCCCGCCGAGGGGTCACTTGGTTGTTTGACCCGCCAGCCTGCCCCCCATTGGGGGGGTATTTTGGGGGCCGCGGTGAAAGCGGCAAAGGGACGCTGGCGGAGATTGTTGGGAGACACCGTTCTCACCTTTAATGAACTAGCTACGGTATTTGGCCGCATTGAAGCTGTGTTGAATTTGCAACCTTGTCAAGACTTCCAATTGATTAGCGGACGGGTAGGCCCGTCCGGGGGGGGTAGATGTTCGGTCCGACGTGAAACAGAACGCACCCTTTTGACATAAAGAATTTGATTTTGACATTACTTTGACTTGACAGATAGACTTTGCGCTTGAAAAATGTCGTCCGCGTTTGGGACCAGTTGAGTTAATATAATTGGTAAAATATCGTTGGATTCGCCTGTTGAGACCGATAATTGGGTCGCGAATTATTTGTTGTTTGAAGGTGAAATCCCCACTTGCCGAAAACCCCGGGATATTGTTGAATCATACGCCGTATTGCGTCACCTCGTGGCACGCGGAATTTGTTGGAAATCGAATTGGATCTCACGAGATATGAACAGATTAATTGTGTTCAGTGATTGATTGAACTTTGTAATCTCGGATTAACAAGAATCCAGTGATATTTCTCGGAACACATCGCCTTATTGCCTACCACGCGTAGCGCGCGCTTGCTGGAAACGAGTTAGGTGTGATGCTGGTCAGGACCGCGCCATCTGGAGATCGACGCCTTGTGACCGTCCTAGAACCCGTAACTTACACCACACGTTACAATTACTCACCTCATATCACATACATACACACTTTGGACGTGATCAAACAGATCCGGGTTGCCGTCTACAGCTCAGGTGAGTGTTATTTGTAATTTTGGATCAAATGGTTGTAGGCCGAAGCCTAGTAGAGGTAGGCCATTGTGTGACCTTGTTTATTGAAAGCAACGTATGACTCCACGTATCGTGGAAAAGTTCCGGACACGTCCAGTTACCGTTGGCTGGCCTATTGTAGTCTTGAACAGTATGTATATACTCTTTAAATTACACGTTGTATATAATAAATCAGAAATATGTAAAATTAACATAATATTAGCAGGGCCATAATCGGTCAATCCGACGACTATCGAGAACGAAGCAGGGAATTCCCTTGTCGCTTATCAATGATCAGGTATTCAGTATTTTTAGCTAGAGAGGGCGTTTTGTTACAAGGAGCTACCCGCAGCGCAATTTCGTCGGGTGGTACCGCCGCGATTTTATTCTTGTCGTCTAAATACAAACTCAGTGTTTAATTGTCACAACTGTGTGTGAGTATGGGTATTCGTGTGCTATTAAGTGATAAGTAATTTATCCTAATTAAATTAAAATTATTTCTAAAACGTAACCTATGCCAGCTTTTTACACAGTCAAAGAGGACAAAAAGGCTTGGGAATGAGCTGCTCCAATGATATAACTACTTATGTGGGCTTTTTAATATATTTTGCTGAGTTAATGATTGACTTTCTAAAGTATTGTATATACTTTTTAATCTATTGTTTCTTTTTTGTTTTTTTTTATTATTGTAAATGTGAGGAATATGTAGGTTATTATTTCTTTTTATGTTATTTTCATTATAATTTATAGTTAATGTCTGGCAGTTTGAGTATTTGTGTGGCCTACCCAAATGTCCTTACTTTGATATTGTTCGTCAGATCGTTGAGCCCCTCAAGTTCAAAGTTGAGCTACACGATAACTGACAAATGCTTGCACTGTCTGGACCTGCGTGCTCCTTTCCTCAAAAGACACAACAGATATGAACCTTCACGCTTCTCATATGGTTTGACGAATTCAAATTATATGGACTTTAAAAGAGACGTTGACCTCTGAGTTTGTTTCGGTGTTTCTTCTCAGAGTAGTCAGTTATCAAACACCGGCCTCATCTACCTTAACTTAAAACACAAAAAAAATACATGTACCCATTGATGTATTAAAAGGAGGAAGATATGTTACGCGCTAATATCGCAATCAGTAATCCTGGGCTCGGCGCACGAAAACATGCACGGAAACTCACACATCTGTGTTCAGTGTCATCATCAGTCCCAAACCTACTGTCATCGATAGACAAGGACAGGGATAGGAGATGGCGCTGTAGTGCGAGCGAAATCGCCTCAGCTGCCGAATGTTTGCGATTATGAATGAAATGAGATTGCATGTATTAGGTAAGTAAGTAGTAAGTGACCCCATGACCCATTTCTCTTATTTTTCTTCCTGGTGTAATTAAAACGCTGTTTAGCTACACATGAAGTCATGTTGATACGTATTTATTCCAAAAAAGTCCTTAAAAACACGAAGAGACGAGAATGTCTTGAGTTGTGTGATCAACAACGTTCCGTGCGCAACTGAGCGCCAACTACGGGCTGATATGATGATATTTTTAAAAGAGTAACTGTGGAGTTTCTTGTCGGTTCTTCTCCATAGAAAACGACCAAATTCGAACCGTGCACTAACTTCTGACGTTTTATAAGTGCCCATGTAGGCCTATGTGAAATAAATATTTTGAGTTTTATAATAATATTTTTAGGGTTCCGTACCCGAAGCTACACGATAACTGACAAATACTTGCACTGTCTGGACAGGTCCACTCAAATCTGTGTGGTTATTTCTTCAAAGAGCACCAAAGACATGAACCTACTTGTTTTTCACATGATTGGACCAACACAAATTGTATGGACTTTAAAAGAGAGTCTCTGAGTTTGTTTCGGTGTTTCTTCTCAGAGTAGTAGGTTAGGAAACACCGGCCTCATCTAGCTAAACTAAACTTAACACGCAAAAAAACATGACGTGTAAAAGCGTTATTTATAACCAATTTACACAATAAATATTTCATTTCATTTCAAAGGGTAAAACGGGACCCTATTATTAAGACTCCGCTGTCCATCCGTCTGTCACCGGGCTGTATCTCATGAACCGTGATAGTTAGATAGTTGAAATTTTCACAGATGGTGTATTCTGTTGCCGCTTTAACAACAAATACTACCAACGGGTCTGTTTTGCTCGTTTTTGATAACGGCAACGCTTGAAATATTTACACAATATTTAGTTATATAATCACTTTAAAAATAAATAATTAAATTAAAATAAAACAAATATTTAAAGGGGGGCTCCCATTCAACAGACATGATGTTTTGCCGTTTTTATAGATAATGCCGGTCGTTTTTTTTTGCAAAGAATTCTAATTTTAAATGAATTATATTTTAAAACATGGAATTCTTATTTCAAAGTTCGTCATAACGTAATGGTTAGCGTTCTGTTTTCATTGCATTTGACTATTTTTCGTCATCACGGGTACGTAAAAAATGCAACCTTCAATATATTTGCAGATTAACTGTCCATAACAACTAAACAAAATAAAAGCAATAAGTTGACATTATTAAACCATAATCGAGTAACAACTCCCTTCAGACTTTTCCTGATTGTATATTTTTAAACGTGATTTGATCAAATTCGAAAATTCGAGTAATTATGGAATATGAGTACCGTCGTGGTAGCAAAGCCTTGTTGTCATCGCTGATGTTGCGGGTCATAGGTACAAGCGGCACGCAACATCAGCGACGACAACAAGGCTTTGCTGCCACGACGTTTACGGAACGAATACTACAAACGAATGCTCCACCCGTTGTTAGTTTTCTCGCTTCCGATCTGGAAATTTCGACCTGAAAAATGAACCCCGTGGTCGTCCGAAAACTTTGGTTGATAATGACGAATTAAAGACGATTGTGGGAGCTAGTGATACTCAGTCTACAGCTGAATTAGCAGCAGCTTTCGACGCTTTTTTTTTTTTAGCGTGGTAAAATTATCAAATAAGTCCTCCCACCCCGGGCAGGGTGGGAGGGACTGTCAGACTTTTACTGACTAAAATCCACGGTGTTCCTTCAATAACCCTTTTCGTACCGGGGTCACGGTAATGGGATAAGTCCCACGACCCCGACAGGCTTCGGCCTTCTACAGGGGGGGCCTCGTCATATTGCTGACGCTCTTTGAGGCGCGCGTGGAACACAACGCGCCGTCGACCCGGGCATGGTCCATGGTCGGACAGCGAGTTGCCCTTTACTCGCTGTCCGCATGCCCGCGCCTACGGTGGCCGGAGATCGTCGGCCGACGTCCGACGCCGTGGGCGTCTACCACTGCGGCAGCTTTCGACGCTAGCATCAAATCTATATTGCTTCACTTGCGTCAAATTGGCAAGGTAATAAAGCTTGACGTCTACCCCATGAATTCAGTGCCCATCAGCACGAAGGACGCATCGAGACGTACCTTGCACTGCTCAACAGGCACACAAACGAAAGAATTTTGTTGCTTGTGACAAAAAATGGATCCTGTTCGACAATGGCAAGCGCTCAGCAAATTGGTTGGATCCTGGTTTAGCATCTAAACAATTCCCTAAACGAAAACTGACCCCTAGAAAAGTGATGGTTTGATGAAAGGTGATGTTTGGTTGTCTAACCCCGGTGTAACTCATCCCAGCTTCTTACCAAACAGGGTGAGCATGACTGCAGAACTGAACACAATGATGGAGAAGCATTACAAGTGCTGGGGTTAGAAGTTCTCCGCCATCCGTCGTACTAACTAGACTTTGCACCTGCAGATTTCTATTTTGACCTGAATTTGGATAATTTCTTGGCGGGAAGAAAATCAACACCCGAGAAGCAGTAAAAATGCCTTTGAAGAATTTGTTGCCTCCCGTCCAACGGATTTCTTCAAGAAGAGCATCATTATAAGCTACCACTGAGTTGGAAAAGATGCATCGATTGCATGGGTGTCTACTTTGATTAACAGAAATAAAAATATAGAAAAAAATACTTTGACTTATTGAACACCTGACGTAAAGAAGTAGTAATCTTATTTGTGAAAATAAAGTAGTTCATGTTTTCACTAATTACTATACCATCTTAAATATTAATTATTTTGACATTAACAATAGCGGCCTTTACACGCTCGCTCTATCGCGCGTGAAACTACAATCGCGCGCGAAAGAGCGCGCGTATAAAGGATGTGGAACGGAAAGGGAAAGACCACGCGCCGCGCTCATCAGTCCCGCGCGCAATCGTGTTTCCTTAGGCTGCCTTTACGTTATAATTCTTTCGCGCGTGATTAAGATGGCGGACATAGATAATCGCGCGCGATTGAGCGTGCAGGCTATCTCGCGCGCAATCCTGTACGTTCCAAAGAACGCGCGATAGAGCGAGCGTGTAAAGGCCGCTAATCTCTAGCTGTGAAGCGGAGCGCTCTTTCACCAAGATATCGTATATCGAAAACAAATATAGGTACGACAAAAAAGTTGAACGAGTGACTGTCTAAATAATTTGTCAATTTTTTCCATATATTATGATTAAAGAAAGAATTAGTGATGAGCAAATAACTGTTTGTACTTATATAAATTACTATAGTAGTACTTAATACAGGCCTGATTCTTCCATCTCCCTTTCACTACTGATCTACCAGACGTACTGCAGGGTACCATTCTCATTTGGTCAATATACCATCTTGTCACACTAAGCGATTCTACTCTACATTTATTGTGCGCACGGCCAAGGTTTGGAACTATCTGCCGGCTTCTGTGTTCCTTTCCACATATGACTCGTCTGCGGCCTTTAAAGTAAGAGTGAACAGGCAACTTCTGTGCTCTGTCGTTCTATAGTAGACCTCATCTGTCGTTTCCTATCAGGCGTGATCGAGGTCAAGAGCGGGCTCATCCGTAATAAAAAAATATATAAATAAGAACTCTTATTATATAAATTTAATTTAATCCATTTTAATTCTGTACCTTATTTTCATCAAATAGATATAGAAAACAGTTTCTTGACAAAATGACAATTATTTGAATAATTAAGGGGCCCCCGAGCAGTTGTAGCCCAGGGCCCCACAAATTCACGATCCGCCCCTGCGTAGGTAAGGTTTTGTAATTATGAGCGGACAGTTTTTTGCAGTTAAAATTCGAACCATATTTAAGATTTGCGTTAATTTTATTGCAAAGCGAAGAGCCAAGGTATATAGAGATTTTTTGATAAAAGATGTATGAGGGGGTGGAATAGCGCAGATTAAGACTACGACGTTTGGAGATTTTTAACCGACTTCAGAAAAAGGAGGAGGTTCTCAATTCGGATGTATGTTTGTTTTTTTTTCTTTTTATGTTTGTTCGGGCATAACTCCGTCGCTTGCTAACCGATTTGAAAAATTCTTTTTTTTGTTGGATAGGTTAATACTTCCCAAATGGTCCCATGAAAATTTTATCGAAATCGAACAAGCCGTTTCTGAAAAATCAACAAAAGTCTAAAAAAGATATTTACATTGATGATCTTTTCGTTTACTCTGCATTGTGTTTTTTGTTCGCGCGTTTTTAGTTTTTTGTAGTTACCATTTTGGCTTTTATAACTAGATTAATTACAAATTGACCCACTAAAAAGCGCGAAAATAAAAACTTTTTTGCAAAAAAATAAAACCGACTTCCATATTATAACACTACAAAGCCAAAAATAATTTTAATTTCGGAAGGCGGTGTGAAAAAAAAAGAAAATACAAAACCAATAACACCGACTACCGAAATTAAAATTATTTTTGGCTTTGTAGTGTTATGATATGGAAGTCGGTTTTATTTTTTTGCAAAAAAGTTTTTATCTGGAATGGTGTTCTTCGGTGTTGTAGTAGTATTGTGTAATATATATTGTTGTCTAACATTAAACACGTCACATGATTTATATATAGAGTTGGGCTGTTGGAAATCGAATCCTTCTTAACCCACTTGTTACTAGCGTCCTTTTAAAAGGTCCGCTCATAAACAAAAATCTTGTGACTTACGTGGTTAGTATAAATAATTTTTGTTGATGACATTTCAAAGCTGAGATATGTGGCAGTATAATACAAGTATTGTAAGTGAAATATCATTATATTATAAAAAAGTTTTATAGCAGTTATTTTACGTAAAAATTATTGTGAGTAACATGAGGTGAACTATTTTATTATTATTACATTTTCAAACTATTAGACAGTGAATAATCAAAGCTCAAACCGTTTATTAAGTGATACCAAAAACAAAATTAACTATTTTATAATGTTTCTTACTTTATTCGGCGATTTTATTTGGTGTTCTTTATAAAGCCCAGTAGTAATATCGACTGCTACTTCACAGCAAGCAAGCGGGGCAAGAGCGCCATACTTTTTGCATAGATGATTTCTATGCATAATATTTTTTTTTAATGCTGACTTATGAGTGAACATTTATTAAATTGTCAATATTTGGAATGTTGTAGCTGCAAAAAACGTCGATTCAATCAATTCTATCAATATCTTAACGAGATTTTCTATTAAATAACGCTAAAATCGTACGTTACCAGAAAAACCGATAATTTACTTAATAGAATATTAACAAATAAACGCATTACTCTTGGTTTCTTTTTAGTGTACTCGTGCTATAGGCTACTACAGCTTCCATAACAAATTTGGGGCAAGTGCGCCATAGACTAGTAATCAGGGATTCTAAACCTTAAATGCTGTTCTTTTCAAAAAAGGTAAATAACTGCTGTATTTAAATAAAAATGTTTGGCTAGAATAATAGATATATTTAATTAATCAAATGAGACTCATTTTATGCATTACGTAAAATTACAATTTCCTTTATGCCTTTCCATCATATGTAGATATTTAGCTAAGTCTATTTCAATTTCGGCTGACAAGGCTGGTGGTCTACCTTGTGTGAAAGATTTTTAGCCCCTTCGACCCGTTACATGATCCATGATTGTTTTATGAGGTATACCATAAGTTTTAGCTGATTCATATCCAGATAGGCCTGATTGGACAGCGACAACTGCCTGACATAAAGTTTATCTAGACCAAGAAGGTTTATTGGTTTTTCTTTGATAAGTATGAACCATCTGTAAAAGATAATATCCAACTACTCTTTCTTGTCGAGAGATCTGTGGGCAACCTAGTGTCAGAGTTGTTCAGGAAGCCCAAAGGCCTTTGACATGACTTAAAGACTGATGTTGAATGATAACAGCTGGATCGATAATTTTCAAAAGTAGCTAGTCTTCGATTATCGCTTCCGATTAGGCACACTTAAGTGTGCATAAACTAAGGAAAAAAGGAATTGACAAGTACTAGGGTTTTACTGTTAACACTTACGATCAACGACTTATATAATTTTAGCGCCCCAAAAAAAAATCCCAAGAAAAAATAAACAAAATTAGTTATTTAAAAATAGTTTATAGACTTGATACGAAGCTTTTACTGTAAACCTATCACCCAACACCTTCTCAGCACAGAGGCCGTTGGGTAATAAAATAACTGAATCATAAAAGTTGACGACTTCTGACTCGGGGGAAGTGCGCCATACTACTAAAAACGTAGGCGCACTTGCTTCACTTGATTATTTTGAGGGTACTTTTTAATTTCTATAAAAAAATATTAATTTCACTACCTAGGGCTAAAATACAGCCATAGATTTAAAGAAAAACACCTAATTTCTGTACTCGCTTCATTGGTTTGCCGCAACACATAAAATATTTGAAGATTTAAGGGGATAAATAACACGTCCTCATCTCTGATAACAGGTTTAAATGACACTAAAACTAAAATGGTGGATACATCAAGTAATGGTGATCAGAGGCATCTGCGTTTGTGAAGTGGGACTGTGTTTGAGTATGTTGCATGGATGTAAGATGTCGTTAGTTGTATTATATCTGTAGTTTTCGTTATTTTTATGGTAGGTGCACTTACCCCGTCGGCGCACTTGCCCCGCCTGACTTAAATTTTATAATTATTTTATTAGAAAAATATTTTGAAAATAATGGGAATTTCAACTCCATGAAATCATCGAAGAGTTGGAACTTGAGGATGAAGCACTTAACCCTGACAGTATCATATTTTTACCACCCGAAAACTCTAATGCTGATATCACTGACAAGGATTCCGGGGATGAAAATCTAGTACAAATTCAAAATTGACCTGGCAGTCAACTAAGGTAATACACACGTTAGTTATGACTTTTTCTCATTAGATGATAGCTCCAGTGATGATGAAATAACAGTAAGTAGCTGATGTTGCCAAACATAAACGTTGATATACGCCCTACGTTGATCTTTGGAAGAATATGCATCAAGGGGCAAGATAACAAAGTGCACTATATTATTTTAAACAATTTTTTGATGATAGCATAATAGATTTGCTTACAGAACATAAAAACGTGTATATAAACTAAAGAAATAAAATAGGAACATAACATCTGATGAAATAAAATGTTTCATAGGAATTCTTTTATTCTGTGGTTATGTTGTAGTACCCAGAAGATGCAGCAGATTGTGGAATTATTCATTTACAGATGTCCACTACCAACAAACAAAAAGCCCTGATTTCCTGACGTACAAATCCACAAGAGCTGAATAAATTATTGTGTGTAAATGGAACGATCATAATGTACCCGTTATGTAAAAACAGACACTTTTCACAGCAACAAAAGAAGTATGTACATAGGTACTTATAAGGCGACCAACTAGGCATCATAATTTTTTTAATGAATATATGGGAAGTGTAGACAGGTCAGATCAAAATATTGGTCTCTATTGCTCATCAATAAGGGTGAAAATTGGTATTTCCCACTAATTTGTCACTGTTTAGATATGGCAGTCAAAAATGCTTGGCAACTATATCAAAGCGATGAAGGAGAACTTGATCATTTACAATTCCGGAAGAGTATTGCAACTTCACTTCTTGAAACGTATTGAAAAAAAGAAAACCGGAATCCAGGTTGCACTTCACAAAGTTTTCGCGTTATGATGATAACAAACATTTAGTAAAATACCTGCCTAAACAGCTGTGATGAGTTATTTGCCATAAAAAAACAAATTTGTCCCTTGCATCCAATGGATTGTTTTGAATTATAACACACTATTTAGTGTTATATTTACTTTATTATACGTATATTATATAATTTACTTTATTTCATGCATAAATAAAAGCCAATAGAGGTACTTCGTTTTTTGTTTATGTACGCCACATGTAGTAGCATATATTACTAGCGTCCTTTTAAAAGGACACCATTTTCCTGATTTTGCAATAGCCGAATATTTATTTTTGTATTTTTCTTTAATATCTTATCATGTAAGGATATACATATCTGAATTTCATTACAATCTGACACAAAAAGTATATTCAGTAACAAGTGGGTTAATGTTGCTACTTTCAGAATAGATCTATGTGCAATCTCCAGAAGCTTTAGTATGGTCTTTGCGGCACTTCCCCAACATAATTATAATACAATAGATAAAGATTGACTGACATAGTGCATAATACGGATGATAAAGGGGTTCGCGACATATCGTAGGGTTTTAAAAAAATGCACATCAATTTCCGCATGCGGCCGGAAAGAGTGTTACTATGAGATCTGAAATTAACATTTTTGTCCAGAATTATGCCAAGATATTTAATCTGAATCTGGTCCACTAAGGTTAATGTAGGGCATTGACAAACAAATTGAGTTTGTGAGGTAAGAATTAAGGTTGTGGATATTTGAGGGTAACCATCATCAATTGAACCCCAGCAAAAAGAAATATCTCAATCGCGTTTGTTTTTACTGACTAAAGTCACGCTTTTGTACTGAGTACAAGTTCGTTTCATGAGCAATTAATTGTCTCAATTCGGGCCACAAATGTTCAAAAGAAGAGAATAAAACATTCGTGTCCGAAGACCCGCCTCCACATGTACAACGTGTAATAATGAAATAAAGAATTTGAATATGAACCTTTGGGGGTATTAAAATATCTCGTCCAAGAATCGGCATTTCTTTAGTGCGCCAAAACTATCGTGAAGTATCAGCAACATAGTCCTCGGTGAGTTTCTCAACTTGTTCCTGTCCTTCCGATGCTGACTGGGATCGCAATAATTCCAACTATGGCTTGCAATCACGGAATACCAAGATCTCGGTATTGCGGGATCCCGCGTCATTTTCCAATCCCGCGTGATGCGGGATTACGGGCGCGGGATCCGCGGGATTACGGGCGCGGGATCCGCGGGATTTGCGGGACTGAAAAAAAGCATGCATGCGACCTCTCGCGAGAACTGACATGAACCGGTTATTGAAATGGTCTACAACTGTACGTATTTTATGTAATAGATCGTGCTCAGGATCGTCAGGAGGTAGGTGGTTGCTATTGTCGTTGAAGTGTATTACTTGGCGAATTTTTTCAAATCTGTTTACTGTCATTGTGTCTGAAATTGGATGCAATTGTACAGCTCTTGCCCAATAAGATCTCATGCTGGAATAATAGTATACTGAAGTATATATCAAGATGCCAAGGTATTTTCGAAGTTCCAATGAGTTCATTGGGTCGGAAAAATTTTGATTCATTTGTACTGCATATTTATTCTTCTCGGCAACAATTACTTCTTGTAGGTTTTCATAAAAAAATATGAGAAAAATTGGTATGATAAATCTAAAATATGTTGTGGGTAGTCAGTGACGCCTAGAAAGGTAAAAGCTCGATCAACCAAATTGATTGGTGGACCTTGATTCATTTTCAGGCAAATCTCAGAAATCAATGAGGGATTGCATTCTAGATTACCATCTGAGTGCGTTTGTTCGTCTTCTACTTCCTGTTCTACATCTTCAAGGTCTGCAATCAACTCATTCACACCGTCATAGTAATGAAGAGCATCTTCATCGATGTCTGCTTCATCCTCAGAGATGTCGCCATTTTCAAGTTGCCATAGCAGTATTTCAATATTTCCAGCATCGATGTTTTGTTCGTATCAATAGCGATCTAAAACCATAATAAAACCATGCAACCCAACACCAAAACACATAACTCACTTCAAAAATATAGTATTGAAAAAATATTCATATACATCCATAGTAAGAAAAAAATATACCGGTAATGCATAAATTATCATTTTTGATAACAACATTCCAAAGCAAAATTAGTACCATGCCAAAAATATTTTTTGTAAAATAAATATATCATAACAAAATTTAGATCCTTACCTTTCAGAAAGTATTTTTCCGAGAAAAATTACACTAATTTTATATTAGATATAAACCGACATAAATATTCAAATCCGTACATAAGCAAGTATTACGACCTCGCAGTTCGCAATGTCAAATTGAACCAATCACAGCCATCGTCATGTTCACAGATTATAAAAATGACAGATATATAAACATTCAGAAACGTTACGTTACTTTAATATCTTTTGTTCGGAAATTATAAGCGTAGAAATGTTTGTTATCATTTTTGATAAACTATGCACTTAAGGGTTAAGTAGCCTAACATAGCCAAATTTCAGTCAGTGGAAGCCTAAAATATTAGTAAAGTTTTTTATTCAGTATTTGTTACTGTTTTTTGTGAAAAAAAACGGTGTAGTTTGATTGATCTCTTGACTCGTACTAATAGTAATACGTAAATAAATGTGGAGTTAGTTGATTAATTCATTGTTTTTTGTGATAAATAAACGGTGTAATTTGATTGATCTCATACTAGTAGTAATACTGAAATAAATGTGGAGTTAATAGATTAATTGATTGTTTTTTTTTGTGATAAATAAACGGTGTACTTTAATTGATGTCATACTAATAGTAATACCTAGGTAATTAAATGTGGAGTTAGTTGATTAATTCATTTTTTATTTGCCTTATATAAATGTGAATATTTTCAATATGCGGGATCCCGCAAATACCGAGATCCCGCGGGGTTGAAAATTCGTAGTCCCGCAAATAGCGAGATTGAATTCAGGCTGCGGGATTGGAAGACCTAATTCCAACTGATCATGCTCTATTATGACTTCTGGGGGCAGGTACTCATCATTGTCTCATCCCCAGAAAAGTCAAAATCGCTATCGTTTAGCAAACTCTCAATTTGCTGATTCCGCATAAAACTATGTTATGTTCTCGCAGTACCTACTCATGTGTGAACCAAAAAAGATCCAAGACTTAAATGAAAAAAAAAGACATATTTTGCAACGGTGGTTTAATCCTAAATATTTTTGTCACTTCTAATCTTATTCAGTTAATTACTAACTTGATTATCAAAACGCTGCGTGAAAATATTGAGATAATTATTATTCTATTCACGCTAAAACTACATGTGCAGTAATATTTAAGGAGTATTCATCTTTATTCACCTTAAAAACCACCTTAAAAATGTCCGAAGAAATCACACATTGTTTCTACTTTATAACATAACTTTTTTTACCCGACTGCAAAGGGCTGATTTTTTAAGTAATATACAAATTAACTTGTTCCTGATGGGTAGAATGCATTTTAATAGCAATCTTGTTAAACCATCCAACTAAGCTAACAAATCTGGCTGGACAAATCTTCAAAATAGCTCGCCTTTAACTAAGTCAGTAGGGCACTTTATGTGACGGCTAAACACCCTTATTTCAGAATTTGCGACGCTACAGAATCTTAGATAATCGATCGAAAACATGTCCAGCCAGCTTGAAAAACCACTTTTCACTGTTCTCTCAATCTCGGTAACGGAAGTGATTTTGACGACTTTTTGATATCAATGGCGTCACATAAATTTGTGAGAGGCATCGAGCTAAAGGTTTTGTGATACGTACAGCGGTTTAATAGAAAAATGCAAAAATATGTGTCCAGCCAGCTTCAATTGTACGTATAAAACTTCTGGCTGGCACTTTCGAATCTCAATAACGGGAGCGTTTTCGAATATGGTTCCTTTACTAACATTTAGTGACGTAACGTGTGACAGTAATAACGTGATTTATGGCGTCACATGTAAGGGTTTACGAGAAATGTCCAGCCAGCCTGAGTTCAAGCTGGCTGGACACATGTATCTCGCCTGTCTGATGATCTACGGCCTTCGAAATGTGTTCAAAATTTTGTGATGCGGGTGATAATGATAACCTGAATTTGTGACGGAGAAACTTTGCGGAGTTTCAAAGATATTGGTCATTTAAATTGTCCCATACGATCTTGTTAACCCCTCCAATTAAGCTAAATATGTGTCTGGAGTGGGTTCACGGCAATATTGTAATGGGTGGGGTTCGAACCTGACCTCTCGATCACAAGTCCAACAACTTGGCCATTAGGCTATTGACCTTTATATATAAGGTTGGGGAAAAAGTTTTTTCGCATTATAGTATGTATGAACTTGTAATAAAATCTCTTTGGCTATACTGCACACATCAAAAGTGTCTAGGGATCAAGCATTTTTATGCGGATTTCTTGAGATTGAGATGTGGTTTTGTAATAAATTTATGATTTTATAAATTTATATGGATCCTTTTTGGTGCATTTCATAATTTGAAACAGGAACTGTTAATCAAATTCGAGTAAAAGATGAAAATCAGCTGTCAATATTTTCCCTATAAAAACATACAACGCATTGAAGACATTATTAGTGCTACTGTTTCCCTACTACTGATTAAAACCAACGTTATTATGGAGCGGCGACGTCATTTAAGCAGGGAAGAAATGCTCAGAGCCGTGGGAATGATAGAAGCTGGTTCCCGGCAACGTACTGTGGCTTTAGCTCTGAATACAAGTCAGAGTGTTATCAGTCGACTTTGGACACGTTACCGAAGCACTAGTACCGTGGCTGAGCGCCATGGAGGACGGTATCGTTGCACCACACGGAGACAAGACCGATACATTCAAATCTTAACTCGAAGAGCTCCAACAATAACCGCCATGATGTTAGCCGTGAGGCTTCATCACTCTTCAGGGAACTTAATTAGCGACCAAACAGTCAGAAACCGCTTGCATGAAGTGAACCTTCATTCCCGAAGACCGCTACGGGTACCACCTATAGCAATGCACAATCGTAGGATTCGATATCAATGGGCTCTTGAACACAGAAATTGGGCAGAAGAACAATGGCGTTTCGTGTGCTTTTCTGATGAGTCTCGTTTTGGTATGAGACCGGATACAAGACGTATACGACACTGGAGAACCCCTGGACGCCAACAGCGATTAAAATCCTGCCAGGAAGTCCATCCTTATAGTGGTGGAACCATCATGGTATGGGCGGGTATTTGGATCGGCGGAAGAACTGAGTTGATTTGGATCAGAGGCAACCTCAACGCTCAAATTTATGCTGAGACGATTTTATCTGACGTCATCGTTCCTCTACAAGTGCAAATCGGTCCCTTATTTCAGTTAATGCATGATAATGCACGACCGCACACCGCAAGAGTTGTAAGACAGACTCTCGCCGCAGCTAACATCAATGTCCTGCTCTGGCCTGCTCAGTCGCCAGACTTGAACCCGATTGAGCATGCATGGGATATGCTACAGAGAAGAGCTCTGCCGAATATGGAGGGTATCCAGTCGCAAGAAGACCTTTTTTTGTTGTTGCAACGAACATGGGCGGCCATTCCACAGCGTGATTTGGATGAACTCATTTTGAGTATGCCAAACCGATGTTCTTGTGTTGTTAGTGTTCGCGGTAGAAACACGGATTATTAATTGTTTAAGTTACCCAATAAAATTTTAAAGAAAACTGTTATTTCAGTCTTTTTTTCGAACTTTAATGTTAGTGGTTCAAATGTTAAAAATCCCTTTATTAGGAAAATGGCAAATTTCTTTATTAATGCAAAGGTGACTTGGTTTATCGTTACTGTGACAAACGAAAACACTTTATTTGATGAATCCTTAAAGAAAATTTTAATTAATATCAATCAGGAGAAAAGTTATTGCAAAAATATATGTTGATCCCAAGGAACTTGTACCTAAACTGGAATGCGGACGCGAAGCTCAAATCCGTTCCGAAGAGTATACCCTCGAAGGACCTAGCTATCTCTTTCTAGTAGTGTGGATATCAATTCGCGATAAACGTAAGGACAATTTTATTTGATGCAATATTTGCAGGTTTTTTTAAGACACTTATTATTAACCTTACAAATGATGTATTTCTGTTACCGCTATAACAAAAAATACTAAAAATTAATTAAAATAAATATTTAAGGGAGACTCCCATACAACAGTTGTGATATTTTTGGCGCTTTTTGTAGGTAATGGTTCCGTACCATTCATTACCTACCTATAAAAATACCCATCATGCGCGAGTCCGACTCGTACTTGGCCGGTTTTTTTCTTAATAACGTATTACATAGAAAGAAAGAAATAAATTCAATTATAAATAAAAAAAATTGCTCGGTAGCGCGATATAACAGAATTCCATGTGGGTGAAAAGCTAGTTCTCAATATATATCTGAGGAACTTATATTGAGCGCGCTAATTTCTATAATAAACCCTTCCTTATACGGGCTAAACGCAAAATTGGTTTTGTTAAGCAGACTTTATTGCGTGGAATTATAAACTTTCAAAGTGGTTAAGACCCGTGATACAAATACAATTATTGCAGATACAGAATTAATAACAGAATCACCAGCTGGCAATTCTTCGAAGGCTTGGCCTTGATAGGCAGTGGTATAGACGTCCAAACAAACGTGCATTAATTGGTAATCTACGTTTATTCGACACTTGTACGGTCAGAACCAGTAGACTAAAAATAAAATGATGCAATGTTTATATATAATTAAAACTACTAAAACCCCTCATGAAAAACGATGATTATAAATAGAAAGAATAACATAAGAGATATAATTTATTTATGTATATATTTATTTAGGTTAGTTAACCTACAATTGTTTACACTATACATTTGTATGAAACAGTCATATTACATTTATAAGTGTAACAATTAATTACAGGCTAACACCACATGTGCTATTTAAGGTTAGAAATCAATATTATTAACATACATAATTCTAAACATGAAGGAGGCAGATCGAATGACAATTATAAGGTTATTATTATTAGGTTGGTTCTATATTTTCTAGTTCCTCATATGTTGCAGCTGCAGGTTTGTTACAAGATTGGCTTGACACACAACCCTAAAAAATGTATTACACTATTATTAGTTAAAAGTATGGAAATAATCTTTAAATTATGAATTATTATTATTATTTGTCGACATTAACTAACTGCAGTGGATAAAAGTTAGAGGAAAAGGTGGTAATGTGGTCCCTGCAGGTATATTGACCCCCATCGATATTTATAGTTTAGATACACGCCATCTAGATTTTTTCTATTGCAACGCGGAGCTCGTGTGACATTATTAATTTTAACCCAAAAAAATCCGTGAGAGTGCGTTACGATTTCTTTTTATGCGAACCAGTCGAAACACGCAAGTGGCCAACTTTTAATATCGCTCTGAATTTTATTCAATTTTACTGGAAATAAGTGAGTTTTAGCTTTGGTGATTTATACATTGTGTTCGATAAACGTTGTTCTACAGGATTTTGAAGGTAATTATAAAAAAACATTTGATTGAATATTTATTTTATGGTTTGTTTACATATTCTTTCTTGCTTTCAATTTGGCCCCCCCACACTGTTTGTATTATGGTCCCGGGGGCCATGTAACATGTATGACCGATATATCACTTCCTTATTTTTTTATTTTCTTCTCTCAGATGCCTCGACAAAGTGTGTTATCTCCATCTTCAAAGAAAAGGAAAACATGGGATCCTGACCAAATGAAAAAGGCAATTGAATCGGTGAGGACAAAGGTCATGGGCTATAAAAAGGCTGTAAAACTGTTTTGTGTGCCAAGATCTACACTGAAACGATTAGTGAAGGACTCTCAAGAATCTTTAGAGTTACTTGTGCATAAGCCTCTTGGTAGAAAACCTATACTTCCATCTGAGCTGGAAAAGAAGTTAGTACAGTATATTTTGTTTATGGAGTCTAGATACTATGGACTTACTAGAATGGATGTTCGAAAAATGGCCTTTCAGTTGGCATTAAAAAACAACATCGAAAATAACTTTCGAAATGAAGTAGCAGGGCGTGCTTGGTTGGATCACTTTTTGAAGCGACATAGAGACAGTTTATCACTACGCAGACCAATAGGGACATCGTATGCTCGTGCTCAAGGATTTAACCGCGAAGCAGTCAAAGAATTTTTTGACATTTTGGAAGCCGAAATGAGAAAAACGAAATATCCTCCTGACAGGATTTTTAATGTAGATGAGACTGGGTTGACAATTGTGCAGTCAAAAGTACCACAGGTGGTAGGCAAAAAAGGGAAGAAGCAAATAGGAGCCTTGACTGCTGCAGAGCGAGGGTCATTATGTACTCTTGTTTGCTGCATGAGTGCATCGGGTATCTTTGTGCCACCCATGATGATATTCCCGAGAAAATACTTTACGGATATTTTGATGAAAGGTGCGCCTCCAGGATCGATTGGTAAAGTTCATCCATCTGGTTGGATTCAATCTAATTTGTTCACCGAATGGTTCAGGCATTTTATTGAAAAAACTAGCCCAAGTAAAGCCTCTCCGGTATTGCTCATCTTTGACGGACATTATAGTCACACTCGCAATTTAGAAATAATAGAACTAGCCCGCGAAAAACATGTCACCATTGTCAGTCTCCCACCACATACTACGCATAAACTCCAGCCATTAGATAAGACTTTCATGGGTGCCCTTAAGAGTCATTACAGTGAGGAGATCCGCAAGTTTCTTTTGCATTCTGAAAGAATGCTCAAGCCTTACGATATTGCTGAGCTTTTTGGCCGAGCATATCTCAAAAGTACCACGGGGGAAATTGCAGTGAATGGCTTTCGTGCCACAGGAATTTACCCATTTAATCCGCAAGTTTTTACAGAAGCTGATTTTATAGCGGAAGCATCTAACAGTGATCAGTCGTCTCGCACTCAAGATAACCAACATACAAGCGTTCTTGCTGAACAAGTTAGTACAGCTGATACAAGAGCTGTTCCTGACCAAGGTGCACCAGGAGTTAGTACTACTGGAGCAAGTGTTGTTGCTGACGAAGGTGGTCCAGGGGTGAGTACAGCGGTTCAAGAGCTGCAGACTGGTTTGGTTCTGCCCGAAGACATTCAGCCGATCCCCAGGGCCAAGACTAGGACTTCTAATCGTGGAAGAAAAGCTACAACAGCAAAAGTGATCACATCATCACCATACAAAAACCAATTAATCGAATCTTTGAGTTTAGCTGAGACTCGTAGACGTAGAGGCGGACGTGGAGGCGGACGTGGACGTGGACGTGGCCGTGGACGTGGCCTCCGACGTAGTCAAGATGGAGAGGGCAGCAGCGGTACTTTACGACGCCAGAGAGTCGTTACATCCAGCAGTAGCTCTGAAAGTGACGCAGTCGTAGAAACCGACTCTGAATATGACGACAATGTCTATCCAAATATCATACCTGAAAGCTCAGATACGATCTGCATATTCTGTGACACTAGTTACTCTAACGACAGACGTGGCGAGGAGTGGATTCAGTGCCAGAGCTGTAATTTATGGGCACATACAGCCTGTGCAGGTCCTGAAGGCGAATATTATATCTGCGATTTTTGCCGTTAGATTTTGATTAAATGAATACATTTAATATGGCCCCTAGGGTGCCATATAACCCTCACTTGATCTCATGTTGCCAAATTTGTTTGTTTTTAGAATACATAAGTTTTCGATTATACTAAGGCAGTTTCATTTATTACATAGTAAGTCATGTATAGTTAAATGAATAAAGAACGATATAACATATTTATTACAATTCTGAGTCTCGTATTTTTTACATAAGACCTCAAAAACAAATTAGGGGGCCACATTACCACCTTTTCCTCTAAGTAATTAAGTTATAAGTAATTATTAATATAATAAACTACACTTGTAAGCAAGTTTGCGTAGCTGAGTTTTTGGCCAAAATGATATAAAATATTTTTGCCATCAATTTGCTAAGCAAAAGTAAATAAATCAACAAAAATGTCGACTTTTATGCTTATTAATTTGACTCCTTTCATAACTTTCACTTACTGATCTTTGAATGTGCCCAGTACAAGTTGTATATTCTTTTTTTAGTGGGTTTCAATATTATAGTACTTAAAACATTTATTTGTTTCGCTTTAACAGGAATCTAAAATAATAATAGATTGATGAGAACAAAATTTTAGTATTTATGGTTAAGATAGATTCAAAATGAAAATTCATCTTGCTATGCTCATATTCTATTTCAAACCGTTATCTTCATGTCATTGGTAAAGACTGATAACTTACTTTAGGGAAAATGGATGGAATTGCATCATATGATCCTGTTTCGAAATGCAATATTTCTTCGGGCTTGAAATGGCGGCTACAAATTTTAGAACCGTTTCTGACCCTTTTCTGTGTAGAACACTGAGCCACCGGTCTCGAAGATCATCATTTTTAGGAAAGCTTAAAATAACAAAAAATAATATATAATGAGAAGAAAGAAAAATAATAAATAAGAAGAATAAAGAGAAGAACATCCACTTTTACATTGAAAACATAGTCACCCTAAATGCAATTTGTAAACAAAGTCACAAAACTTACTTAAAAAAGGAAATTCCAGACCCGGGGTACACTTTTCACTCTTGCAATTAACCACAAAACACGTTCTTACCATGGTTACAATAACTTGCACTTTAATATTACGAAAACTCACAAAATTAAATATAATTCAAATTTACAAACATACAGATGTCAAGTAAACGTCAGACGGCAATGTAGTAATTGCCAGGTATAGCATAATATATCACTACTAATTCTTACAAATTCCATTTTTTTTGGTTTAAACATCTTGTGTTTGTAAATGGTATGGTAAAATGGTAAAATAACTTTAATTTTCATTAATATGCATACAGTAATAATGGTAATTCATTTTAAAGATAGAATTCCAAAGAAGTTTAAAACTAGGTGTTATTACTACAACAGACAGGGCGAAAAAATTACCATTGAAATAAATATTTTTAATCTGCCACACAGAAGAAAGGGACACAGTCCACACACGGCACTGTCTCGCTCGGAACGAATAGTTCCTTCAGTTTTATGCGTGCAAGTTTATACTCTATTATTTAACAGTTAAGAAAGACTTTCTGTATTCTTTGAATCATTCGTAAGCAATCCAGTTAGTAGGTAGAAGATCCTTGGTTGATCCCTAGACACTTTTGATGTGTGTATTAATTTGTATCTGGCTGGTTTTGGTATCATTGAAAGTTTAAATTTTAAAGAACATAATTCCAAATTCAAATTAGGAAAATGTGTGATTTTAATTTGTTTTTCGTACTGTCAAGATGAGTCAGGCCCAAGTCAGGCCTGTGACAGCATAGTACCAAAATCTGCGTTATAGCGCTACTGTCGCCGGCAACCATGTTTTTGGCAGCCATTTTGTCAGTAAAACTGAGTACTGACCAAAGAGAATGTAATACACTATGTTTTAAAATTAAAACTGACGAGTGTCAGATAACAGATTGGATTTTCCGTCATTCGTGTCGAAGCTCGTGTGCTGTCGGATTACAGTTTGTTTACTAGTCGTTCTCCTCGCTGTATTGCTTAAGTTGAGATAGATTCCAAGTTCCTTGCTCAATACGAATTATACTGCAGTGCTCTGGTGCTTTGGTTCGCGGCCATGGCTCCTATCAAATGCTGTGTTGTCGGTTGTATTTCAACCAACAAAACTCATCCATCGCCTTTATAATTTACCTAAGGACGATACACTTAGGGCTTTGTGACTGTCGTCTTTGGTATCAGTGAATTCCGAACTTCTTGGTTTATCAAAGTATCAGTTAGTGAATAAACGTGTGTGCCAAAAACACTTCGGATGGCGAGGGTAATCGTCTCAAAGATGGTTATCCATGTCGTTTTTCCATTGAAGAAGTAGAGCATGGGGTGCCTTTATCTGTATTAATGTGTTTGTAATTATTTACAAGTGTAACATCCAGTTGATCATTTATATTCAAGAACTGCAGATATGTATGCAGATCCTCCTGCATCTTCATCTCTCAATACAATACAGGTAATAATTTTTAACAACTTTTAATTTCTTATCAAGAATATTCTATCTATACTAATATAATTTGTTTGTTTACTTGAACGCGCTAATCTTCGAAAGTACTGGGTAGATTTGTATGCAATTTGGTATGGAAGTAGCTTGAAGCTTGAGGAAGGTTATAGGCTACTCTTTACGCGACTGCAAAAAAGGAGAGTTATGTTTTTACCGTGATAGAATCCACGGGAGCGAAGCCCCGCGTGAGTACTAGTTTATCATATAAATATGATCAGTTAAAAACCATAAAGTTAAATATCTGCATAAATATGTTACAATATGTATATTTGTATACTTAAGTAGGAATTGATTCTGATCAGAGCCGTTATGGTGTGCTTATTGTTATTGATTTTATTTTAGAGATGTCAAAAACGAAATTTTATAAGCAATACTATAAGGGGGTTTTCCAATAAAACCACTCGCAAGCCAATGTACAGCAAAGGGATATTTATTAAAACACTTTTACAAGATGTGCTAAGGTAAACTACACACTGGTACAATAAAACTACGACGATCGAAGTACGTGATGTGACCGCCCGATATCGGTTCCGCGAAGGGATGCCGACCGTGCAAGCCAGAGAGCGCTCAACTGCCCGAAACCGTTCCGAGGGAAGCGGTCCGTGCAAGCCGAACTGGCGGACTGACGGCGCGCGAGGCCTTATATACCCTGCGGCCGCGGAGTGGTGGCAGTGGCGTGCGCTTGAGTGGGGCTCGGTGGGAGGTGCGCGACGTCATATGCGCGCACGCTCTGTGGTCGTGTTACAGTCTCCCCCTCTGTCTCCGAAGACGTCCCGGTGAGGAAGACAGGACTTAGGTAGGCTGCTGCTTCTTTGGCGGCCTCCCACGGGGACGGGGCTTGACTGTGAGTGTCTGGTCCTCCAGCGGAGTTGGTTTGTACTTCCGCGGGCGACCTCGCCGGCGTAAGGGTAGGACCGGCTCGGGCAGGGCGGTTGATGCCAACCCTTGGTACGGACGCAGGGCTGAGGAGTGATACAACCCTGCAGTCTGGTTTGGAGTGGCAGGATCAGCAATCTGAAAAGAAGATGGTCCATGAATGTCTTTGATGAGGTATGGGCCATCTCGGCGAGGTGCTAGTTTAGCACTGAAACCTTGTGATGATTTGCTTAAGGCATGAACATCAACCATAACTTGATCGCCAGGCTGATAGTTAGGACATGGTTGACGTCTCTTATCAGCGTATTCTTTTCGCTTTTCCTCTTTCATCTCCTGTATCTCATGGGCTCTTTTCAATGTAGAAGCCATCATCAATAACTTTGGTGTTATCTCGGGAACAAAGTTTTCATTTTGTACTATGTGTCGCAGGTCATGATTTATGTCGTCGAACGTGCGAAGATCTCGGCCAAAGGTTAAGTAGGCCGGCGTGTACCCAGTAGATGAACAAACAGCTGTGTTCATGGCGAAACGTATGCTTGGCAAATGTTCTGACCAACTTTTATGGCTATCTCCTACTAGTATTGCCAACTGTGTTTTTAAATCTCGATTGCGCCTTTCGACGGGGTTGGTTTCTGGATGATAAACAGGAGTAAAACTGTGTTCGATATCCAGACAGTATGTCAGTTGCTGCATCACGTTGCTAACAAATTGAGATCCGTTATCGCTAATGAATCCTCTTGGTGTGCCATACCGTAGAATGATCTCATCCAATAGTACTCTCGCACATTCCTCTGCGGTAGCTTGCTTCAATGCAAATAACTCAACCCATCTACTAGCCAGGTCTTCTATAATGAAGATCCATGTCTCATCTTTAGCCGTTTTCGGTAAAGGTCCGAACAAATCGAAGGATAATATTTCAAATCTTTGGTTAGGAGCCGTAGTTTGGAGCAGGCCCGCGGGTTTGAGATTGGTTGGCTTGTATCGCTGACATTGGATACAATTCCGGATATCATTTTCTATTTGGGTTCTCATTCCCTTCCAAAAGTATCGCTTAGCAATGCGTTCAGTAGTTTTCTCCACTCCATAATGTCCAGCGGAGGCTTCATCATGATACACACTGATAACTTTTGCTTGCTCATGCTTGGGAACAACTAGTTGTGCATTTTCATTATCATGTTCTGATTTGTACCTGTAGAGTAGCCCTTGATTCATGAGATACCCTTTTGTACTCCAATACCTTCCGCTTTCATATTGGTTTCCTTCTAGTTCGTTAATTATTTTTTCTATGTCTTTGTCTTTCAATTGTTCCACTCTTATTTCTTTAGATTTCTTTCTTGGCATATCAATTATCACACTGCATACTCCACAGTCTTTTTCCATTGTGGGATCGCAATTAGGACGTGACAAAGTGTCGGCGACAACATTCGTCCTACCTTTGATGTATTTAATCGTCAGATTATAAGGTTGAAGTTGCAGGGCCCAACGTGCTAGTCGACCGGTTGGGGACTTCAACGACATTAGCCACTTCAGGGCTTGATGATCGGTCAGTACAGTGAAATTCGTACCCTCGATAAAACCACGAAATTTGTTCACTGCCCAGATTACAGCTAGTGCTTCTCGTTCTGTGGTTGAATAATTTCTCTCAGCTGGAGTGAGGAGGCGGCTAGCATACTCAACTGGATGCTCACTTTCTCCCTCCCCCTGCACCAAAACAGCACCGATCGCGTAGTTACTGGCGTCTGATTTTATTGTAAAATGTTTGGTGTGGTCTGCCTGTACCAACACCGGTGCCGTAACTAAAAGGTTCCGCAGCTCGTCAAACGCTGTTTTTTGTTCATCGTTCCAGGTCCAAACAGAATTCTTTTTCATCAAACGAGAGAGTGGTTCGGTGATCTTTGCAAAATTAGGGATGAAACGCCTATACCACGAACACATCTGCAGGAATGATATCAGATGCTTCAAGTTTCTTGGCGCGGCCATGTCCATTATGGAAGCAACTTTATCTGGATCTACTTGGAGACCATCAGGTGTTATATAATGTCCTAGGTATTTGACCTTAGAGCAGAAGAAAACACATTTGTTCTTGTTTGCCGTGAGATTGTACTCATTTAGGCGGTTAAAGACGTCTTGCAGGTCTCTAAAATGTTCATCTAGACTGGTAGACATGACTATCAGGTCATCTAAATATATGAGGAGCTTAATGTGACTAAGGGATATGCGAAATCTGTCCATAAGCCGCTGAAAAGTAGCAGGTGCATTTCGTAGACCAAATGGCATTCTCAAAAATTTGTACATACCGAAAGGTGTGATGAAGGCTGTCTTTATCTGATCTTCATCCTTGACCTGAATCTGCCAGTAGCCGGCGCGAAGATCTATGGTGCTTATGTAACGCGTAGGCTTAGCACTATGTAGGAGATCGTCGATACGTGGCAGTGGATACACATCTGCCGTCGTGATCGCGTTCAACTGACGGTAATCAACACAGACTCGTGTACTACCGTCTTTTTTTGGAACTAGTACGACTGGCGCTGACCAAGGTGAGGAGCATGTCACAATAACTCCTTGCTCACACATCTTCTGTATTTCTACCTTCAGGGTTTGCATCTTAACTGGCGATAGCCTATATGGTGGAACAGATATAGGCTTGTGTGATCCCGTATCAATGGTATGTTCAGTCTCCGTGGTTGGCTTGCCATTGGATATGAATACCGCTTCATTTCTCTCAAGGAAATGTTGTAAGCGCTTGATCTCTTCCTCCGTCAGCACGCACTCATGGCTGTCCATAGAAAGTGAAGAGATTTCAGTTTCTGGGAATAAAGCTGCAGAGCCTGGTGACAGCTCGACGTCAGCATTATTGATGTTCCTACGCGCATCCTCGTACAATGCATCAATAATAGGAGAGTATCCATCGAATAATGTCGTTCGTGGTCTCTTGGGAGGAGTCGAGAATCCTATGGGTATTAATGGCCCATAAGGTCGATCCAAGGCTTGCTCTGTTGCTCCAGGCACAATAACAGGACTTCTCTTAGGAGAATGTGGAGGCGTCATCATTTGCATAAGCGGTTCCTGTTGCTGTTGCGGAATGAATTTTGTCATACCAACAGGCGATAGTACAGGGCTTGGTGTGTTCATTATCGGTGATTCCATTGCTGGTATGCACACACTGGATAAAACACCCGCTATGTCCTTTGATTCATCCAGACCCTCTGGTCTTAGGTCGTACTTCTTGTGTGGTTCATCCACAAAATGACAAATTCGTTGGGGTAGGTCTAGGGCCAACATTGCATCTTCTATAAATCCTACCCCAAGTAGCGTCCTATTCTCTCGGGCATCCGGAAAGATAACGAAGGACGTGATTACGTCTCGGCCAAAGAGGTTAACATTCATCTTAACTGTAAGGACGTCCTGTCTCCTTGGCACTCCATCGGCGAGTGTTACATACATAATCTCCCTCTCAAAACTTACGCCGTTTCGCTGTAGACGTGTATATAGTTGGTAGGAGGCAACACTCGACTTTGCACACGTATCTATATACGCTATACCAGTCATTCCTCCGACGGTAATAGGTACAGTGGGACGTGGTCGTACATCAGCAGTCATATTGGCTGAGCAGAAACAGAAATCGACTGCCGTTAGAGATTGCTTGATTTTGCATTTAGGGCAGCGACTGCGTATGACACCTGGCTCACCACAACCGTAACAGGCAACCTTCGGTTTGTCTTCATTTTGTGTGCTCGAGGTGGTTTCCTTAACATTATTCTTAGCTGCGTCGTCTCTTGCCTTCTTTCTACATATCTCAGCCGTGTGACCGGGCAGACGACAGTAACCACAGCGTGTCTTATTTTGTTTCTTGTATGTTTTTTGTTGTGTTGTTCTATCTTGATCTTGTAAATACTCTGATTCTTCCTTTTGATTGCTTTTCTCTATCAGTGTTATTTCAATATCTCTTATCCTTTTTAATAGCTCATCAAAAGTTTTTACAGAATCCCTAGAAATCTTCTCCCTCACAGGGAATTTTATCTGGCCAAAAAGGAGGTTGATCTCTTGCTGCTCCGTATGTGGCTCTGACATCTCAGCAAGAAGCGCGCGTTTCTTAGCAATGAAAATCTCGGTCGGGGTCTGGTTGTCTTGCTTTACACCAACTATTTCCTGATAGATAATGTAGTCTAGTTTCTTTGGAGCAAAGGTATGGCGCAAGCGTTCCTTAAAAAGTTCCCAAGTCTTCACGCTACTTTTAACGCCTTGCCACCAAATTGCTGCGTCACCGATCAGAACTAAAGGTAGGCCTTCAAGAGCGTTCTCGTCTGATATTTTTTCTACTTCCTTGAACACTGTCACAGCTGCTAAGAAAGCTTCAACTTCGACCTTTGATCCTCCAAATTTAGATGGGCATTGTGAAAAGGTACTTCCCCCTCGTGTGCCGGTGGTTATTGCGAGAATCAGCTCCTTAAACTGGCTGTCTGACATGTTGATAGCCATTTCTGCAGGTGAACTATCTCCAAATCGAACTGGTCTGCGAGTAGGCCGTGGCCTTAGATATTTTCTATCTTCGGCCTCCACGTTGTGCGCCACTTATAAGGGGGTTTTCCAATAAAACCACTCGCAAGCCAATGTACAGCAAAGGGATATTTATTAAAACACTTTTACAAGATGTGCTAAGGTAAACTACACACTGGTACAATAAAACTACGACGATCGAAGTACGTGATGTGACCGCCCGATATCGGTTCCGCGAAGGGATGCCGACCGTGCAAGCCAGAGAGCGCTCAACTGCCCGAAACCGTTCCGAGGGAAGCGGTCCGTGCAAGCCGAACTGGCGGACTGACGGCGCGCGAGGCCTTATATACCCTGCGGCCGCGGAGTGGTGGCAGTGGCGTGCGCTTGAGTGGGGCTCGGTGGGAGGTGCGCGACGTCATATGCGCGCACGCTCTGTGGTCGTGTTACAATACTGAAAAAACTATGCTTTTAGAAATAGTGTAATGGCAAATGTTAGAATGTTGCTCAGGATCCCGAAATAATTACCTGATTACTTAGAATTGAATTTTTCTTCTATTTACAGATGTGATTCGGAAAAGAAAAAGGAGGTGTACAAGAAAAAATTGTGAAGCAGATGTGTGCACCACAACAATTGCCTTCAAGAAATACAAAGCCCATAGGATAAGAGGAAAAACAAATAAAAAGTAAAATCTGAAAACTCGTTTTATTTTTATATTTCTTTCATTAATTTCGTATCCATTGGATTTAACGAAAGAAACAGTGAACCTTGCAAATAATAAAATTAACCCTATAAGAATTATTTATTCATGGTGCATCACTATGCTATCGATAATTCGATATCGATCGATGGTTATCGTGACGTTTATAGTACGCTGTGGGTCATCACTAGATGACATTACGACACTAGCGCTTGGCGCATATTTTTGGAACTAGACGTACCATATTACTGTCCTATCTGTCTCTGACTTATTTAAAGTTATCTGTGAGATGAGTGAATCTAATGAAGAAATTCGATACATTTTAAAATTTTACTACAAAATAGGTAAAAATGTAACGCAAGCCGCAAAAAATATTTGCGATGTTTATGGACCTAGTGCAGTGTCTGTCAGAGTAGCACAAATTTGGTTTAAGCGTTTTCAATCCGGAAATTTTGATGTCAAAGATGCACGTCGCTCTGGTCGCCCTATTACGGATAAAATGGATGCCATTTCTGAAAAAGTGGAGCAATATCGGCATATCAGTAGTTACGACGTAGCTGAAGAACTGGGAATTGTCCACAAAACAGTTTTGGCGCATTTGAAAAAAACTGGGTACACAAAAAAGCTCGATATTTGGGTACCTCACGGAAAGAAACCTAATGAACCGTGTACTCATTTGTGATTCTTTAATACGACGTAATGAAACCGAACCATTTTTGAAGAAGCTGATAACTGGTGATGAAAAGTGGATCATGTACAAGAACGTGCGAAAAAGGTCGTGGTCAAAGGCCGGTCAAGCTTCACAGACTGTGGCGAAACCCGGGTTAACTCGCAATAAGGTGATGCTGTGTGTGTGGTGGGATTGGAAGTAGGGCGTCCAATCCCGCAGCCTGAATTCAATCTCGGTATTTGCGGGACTACGAATTTTCAATCCCGCGGGATCTCGGTATTTGCGGGATCCCGTATTTTGAAAATATTCACATTTATATAAGGCAAATAAAACAATGAATTAATCAACTAGAGTCTGGCTAACGAAAGCGTGACCTGAGAAAACGCGGCAAATTCAAAAATTCTCTATGTGGTATTACCGACTATAGTAGGAGAAAAATGTTTTGATACTTGGAAATTTTATGTATTTACGACAATTTATATAATAGTTGTTTACGAACTTATTTAGGGATAATACCACATAATGTTTTTAAAGACTCCGTTTGGTGTCTCGGAGCCTTGACTGTCATGGATTGATTAAAAAAACGAATGTGTAGATTTATTTATTAGTATATATACATAATATTAACCTACTTAACATGTAGTTTATTAAATTTCAACATTTTTTTTAATCAACTACAGGCGTTTTGAGTATGATAATTATTTAATCATCGTACTCAAAATCCGAGTCCAAAAATTCAACCTCTAAGGATTCTTTTGTATCAATGGAGTCGTCATCAGTCATCACCTACACTTATTATGATTTTTTTCCAATAATTTTTCTGTTATGTGATCTCTTTGTGTTATGTTCTACATTTATTACATGATTTTTTTTTCAATCTTCTGCAGTTATTCAGCCAAATGAGGTTTTTATCAGTGTTTTATTTTGTTTTTAAATCTTGCCATGACATTTTAGGCTTATAATTTTCGTGTACATATGTTTCATCTAAATAGATGATTCGTTTTCCTTCCGTTCATTTAGCAGTAATTTCTCGTGGATAAAGATGTCTCCAAGCAGCAATACCAAAACGTTCGACAAGAACCGTTCGTTCATTTTTATTTTTGTTGAACTTATACCCATTAGCAATTAATATTTCACGCAGAGTTTCTCTACGTCCACTAAAGCCAATGCTAGAATGTAATTCTTCTAACAATGTTCGCAATGTTGGGATCTCCTTTCTCACAATATAAAATTAATTGATTTTATTTCTTATTGCATCAATATCAAAACTGTCTAAATCCAACACTGAGCTTTTGTGTAGGCGTTTTTTTTTCCTGGAGTGCTCCACATCCATTAATTCACAGATCCTTCCTTTTTTTAAGTGTTGTGACACCAATCTCTGCAAAACGAAGTATAAAATGCATATTAAAAAATCAAGGTACCCAAACAATTTGATAATGTGAAATACCACAACTCATCAACAAAACATTCTTAACCGTAACATACGTACCAGTTAATGAATATATTTCTTCTAAGAACTTAGTCTGAGTTTCTATTAAAGATTTTTTTCTCCAAATTTTTTGACGTTACAACAATTCGCAGATTCATTGAATATCATATCATAATATCGTAAATAGGTATATCTAATAATCAGCCACCAAGGATCAACATTACAAAGTCGTACTAACCTAAAAAATCCGAGATCGCATCTAAACATTGTTGTTTTTCTTGGAAAACAATTTCTTTCTCTTCTTGTTTTTGTTTAAACTTACTGATCATAGTATGTAGCAGCTTTCGCTCGTTACTTTTTATTGTTTTACCCATCTTATAGCGATTATTGTTGAATATTAATTGTGTTTACAAATTACCGACAATTCACAGACTTTGACAGCTTAATAATGTTGCCATATTAAACTTTTAAGAAAACTCCAGGTCACGCTTTCGTTAGCCAGACTCTAACTCCACGTATATTTACGTATTACTATTAGTATGAGATCAATCAAATTACACCGTTTATTTATTACAAAAAAAACAATGAATTAATCTACTAACTCCACATTTATTTACGTATTAGTATGAGATCAATCAAATTACACCGTTTTTTTTCTTCACAAAAAACAGTAACGAATACTGAATAAAAAACTTTACTGATATTTTAGGCTACATACTTAGGCTACCACTGACAGAAATTCGGCTATATTAAGCCTAATATAGCCGAATTTCTGTCAGTGGTAGCCTAAGTAGCCACATAAGCTGTGAAAAACGGGCGACATCGGCCCCCGCGTTGTTTGCAACACTGCCGGCCGCCAGTCACCGAGCGATCGCGCTCGCGAGAGGTAGTATGCATGCTTTTTTTAAGTCCCGCAAATCCCGCGGATCCCGCATCACGCAGGATTGGAAAATGACGCGGGATCCCGCAATACCGAGATCTCGGTATTCCGGTATTGGACGCCATAATTGCAAGGGCATTATTCATTATGAGCTGTTACCACCAGGCAGGACCATCGATTCTGAACTCTACTGCGAACAACTGATGAGATTAAAGCAAGAAGTTGAGAGAAAGCGGCCGGAATTAATCAACAGAAGGGGTGTGGTTTTTCATCATGACAACGCTAGACCTCACACATCCTTAGCCACTCAGCAAAAATTAAGAGAGTTTGGCTGGGAGGTGTTAATGCATCCGCCGTATAGTCCTGACCTTGCACCTTGAGATTTCCACCTGTTTCGGTCTCTTCAGAATTATTTAGGCAGTGTCGGGTTAACATCACGAGAGGACTGCCAAAACCACTTGTCGCGGTATTTTGATCAGAAGTCCCAAAATTTCTATAGCAATGGGATCATGTCCCTACCTACAAGATGGCAAAAATTATCGAACAAAATGGTACCTACATACTTTAGTTAAATAATGTAAATAAACTATATTAAAAAATGTTTTGATTTTCTTAAAAAATGCGAAGAAACTTTTTCCCCAACCTATTAGATTAAAATAAAATATGAGAATACAAGCATAATGAAAAAAAAAGAAATAAAGAATTTTTAAACAAGTTTTAATAACAATAAATCATCAGATATATAAGTAATGTACTCTTAAAACTAATGATTATGAAATAAATATCAGGACACTGACCTAACACAGTTACACGCTATGAAACTAACAGATTATAAGATCAAACTAAATATATATAAAGTAAAACCGTTTGTACGATCGTCGAGTGTACAATTCGTATAAAAATTAATTTAATAATTTTTTTATTGTGTAATAATGTGACTGAATTTTATCAGGAATTTTACTTAGACCTAATAGCCTGTTATCTAGTATAAATGATTGGAAGTTATTTTGGGGATTTTTGAGACATTCAATCAAGTCATTTCGAATATATTTTTTAAGTTACACATCCATGCATTTACAAGGCATTCTCTTAGTAGAGGGCAGACTGACATGTTTTTTTTTTCAATCTATAGACGTAGCCAATCTTGGGAATCTTTAGGGACTAAATTCTGAATTGAAGAGAATTTTATTTTCGGCATTCCTTGAATGTTGTTACATGCTAACACCTTTTTAACATTTAAAAAGAAGATTATGTATTCGACGCGATGTTTCGATGTATTTCGATGTGTTGCCATATAACAACATTATTAGTGTTGCCAAATGAACATTTTATTTTTGCTACAATTTCAACGAAGTTTTTGTTAGACTACGACTATTTTATGAGGGATTAGTTGCAAGTGGCATCAGGGTGTCTCTCCAGAATCATGGCGACTCCCTGACCGCCGGCTGCGCAGGCTGAGATGACGCCGAATTGACCATCTTCGCGGACCAGACGGTGAGCAGTGTGCATAGCAAGACGGACCTGAGGAGACAAAGAATAATAAGTGTTATATTTAGTCAATGGTGGCTATAAAGTTCGATAGTAGTTTAGTAGGTATAGGTTTATGATTTTAAGGCTGCGCCGAGTAAAATAACTCAAAACGGTCTTCACAACTAAAGGAATATAACCTATAATAGTACTTTAATTACCATACAAAAATATGTAATGAACACTAGAATAAATGTGTTAGCAAACATAGTTGGCAAAATTTAAAAATATTTTATAGTTTATTAAACAAAAATACATAAAGTTGGACAAAAATCCTTACAAAACATGCTCGTGCGTCGCTGAATTTTGATAGTAAACTGTTGAATTTTTTCATAAACTTCAATTCATATTATTCTCTAATTATCATACTATCATTTACAGCTTTAACATTTCAAAAATGTCGCTTGGTTGTTTTAATTTTAATTTTTTCTTCTAATTTGCGCGCTATTTTGAACCATACGCAACGTACACTGGTCGAAAATTCAGTCGTCCACGGGAGCTCAGAGAGGGGTCACGTCTCATCGTGGAGCGTTTCGCCGGTAACGATAATTCGCGATCTATTGTGTACGTATGTATTGCAGCAATCCGTTGAATAACATAAGTCTAATTTTTTGTGTTTTGAGTACGATTTATTATGCATACCCAACAATTACTTTTTATTGTTCAATATATATTTCTTTAACATTTTTTTTTCAATATTTGTTTTATTATGGGAAAATGTAAAAAAAAAATATTATTAGAAGAAAGTTGGCGCAAATTTTCGAAAAAAACGCCATTCTCATAAAAAGTACGTATTTCTTTTTTGTGATGTTATTATTGCTTTTTAACCGACTTCAAAAAAAAGGAGAAGGTTCTCAGTTCGTCTTAAACTTTTTTTTATGTATGTAACCTCAAACTCGAAGACGGCTGGACCGATTTGGAATTTTTTTTTCGTTTGAAAGGGTATACTTTCTAGTTGGTTCCATTGTTATGAAATCAGGATCTGATGATGGGATCCTGGAGAAAGCGAGGGAACTCTTTAAATATTATAGGCACACCTATAGCGTTTTGGGTATTTCTAATAGTACCTTGTGCAGTTGCTCCCGAAAAGCACCATTTGAGGAAGTGAAAGTGATGATGAAGACTTTTTTCAATCATTCGATATGGGTATCGTGTAATGGGTTTTTGGGGGTGGTAATTGCAAATCTGGCATTCATTTTAAAATCCAAGATGGCGGATGCAACTTTTTCTCAAACATTTGATATGGGTACCGTGTAATGGGTTTTTTGGGGTGGTGATTGCAAATCTGACATTCATTTTAAAATCCAAGATGGCGGATGCAACTTTTTCTCAAACATTCGATATGGGTATCGTGTAATGGGTTTTTGGGGGTGGTAATTGCAAATCTGGCATTCATTTTAAAATCCAAGATGGCGGATGCAACTTTTTCTCAAACATTCGATATAGGTATCGTGTAATGGGTTTTTGGGGGTGGTGATTGCAAATCTGGCATTCATTTTAAAATCCAAGATGGCGGATGCAACATTTTCTCAAACATTCGATATAGGTATCGTGGAATGGGTTTTTGGGGGTGGTGATTGCAAATCTGGCATTCATTTTAAAATCCAAGATGGCGGGTGCAACTTTTTCTCAAACATTCGATATGGGTATCGTGTAATGGGTTTTTGGGGGTGGTGATTGCAAATCTGGCATTTATTTTAAAATCCAAGATGGCGGATGCAACTTTTTCTCAAACATTTGATATGGGTACCGTGTAATGGGTTTTTGGGGGTGGTAATTGCAAATCTGGCATTCATTTTAAAATCCAAGATGGCGGATGCAACTTTTTCTCAAACATTCGATATAGGTATCGTGTAATGGGTTTTTGGGGGTGGTGATTGCAAATCTGGCATTCATTTTAAAATCCAAGATGGCGGATGCAACTTTTTCTCAAACATTTGATATGGGTACCGTGTAATGGGTTTTTGGGGGTGGTGATTGCAAATCTGGCATTCATTTTAAAATCCAAGATGGCGGATGCAACTTATTCTCAAACATTCGATATAGGTATCGTGTAATGGGTTTTTGGGGGTGGTGATTGCAAATCTGGCATTCATTTTAAAATCCAAGATGGCGGATGCAACTTTTTCTCAAACATTCGATATGGGTATCGTGTAATGGGTTTTTGGGGGTGGTGATTGCAAATCTGGCATTTATTTTAAAATCCAAGATGGCGGATGCAACTTTTTCTCAAACATTTGATATGGGTACCGTGTAATGGGTTTTTGGGGGTGGTAATTGCAAATCTGGCATTCATTTTAAAATCCAAGATGGCGGATGCAACTTTTTCTCAAACATTCGATATAGGTATCGTGTAATGGGTTTTTGGGGGTGGTGATTGCAAATCTGGCATTCATTTTAAAATCCAAGATGGCGGATGCAACTTTTTCTCACACATTCGATATGGGTATCGTGTAATGGGTTTTCGGGGGTGGTGATTGCAAATCTGGCTTTCATTTTGAAATCCAATTTAAAACACATACGATATCCATATTGAATGTTGAATGTTCATTTTAAAATCCAAGATGGCGGATGCAACTTTTTCTCCAACATTCAATATGGATATCGTGTGTGTCTACTAAGATAAATACACTGATAACCTTCAAGGGTTTATTGCTAAGTATAATTAACAAAGTAACGTAAGGGCTAAAATTATCGCTAAATGATGAAAATGAGTGCACCCGGTTGCTGTTCGAAATACACTAAGCTCGCGGCGAACTTAGTGCGACCGCATTATATCGCTTGCTCAGCAAACGTGGTCGATTGCAAAATATAGCATCAAACATCGTGTAATAGGTTTTTGGGCATACCGATTGCAATCCTTACATTCATTTTAGAATTTACGACGAAAGTTCATTAGCTACTTTGTTAGCTTACAATTTACACTGGGTTATTGACAATTTAACTGATCCTAGGTTAAGTGACTATTCAGTATTATCTAGGGTATCTAATAATACTGAAATTAATTGTTTAAACCCTTAGATGTGACAAAGGAGAGTTATAATAACACAATTTTACTATATCATCAGAATATAAATCGTTTCTGCGGCAAAATATTAGATGAGGAAATGTTAATAGATAAATAAGATATAGATATCTTATGTTTTTGTGAAACCTGGCTAAAACCAGATAGAATGTTGTTTAAAATTAATATTTTTCTGTTACTAGTGCATACAACAGGTCCTCAGTAGGAGGTGGTACTTTAATATTACGTAATAATTCTCTTAGATATAAGGAACAAAAATATATCACCGCTTGCTCTGTTGATTGCTTGTGTGAGGTAGCATGTACAGAAGTTGAAGGCCAAACTTTCTTAAGTGTTTATAGACCACCAGCATCAAACTTGTCATCATTCTTAATGATAATGGGAGAAATTTTAAGTACCTAAGCTTATAAGAGATAATAAATTAGTTTTCGTTTGTGGTCACCTAAATATTGATTTGTTAGTAAATTCACCTGAACACTGCAAGCTTACTTCATTGTTTGGTTCATTTAACTTAAAATGCACATACAAGGAAGCAACAAGAATAACAGCAACATCAGCTCAATGCATAGATAATATATTTATACTAATTGTGCCATAAAATACTCGTCTCAAATTAGTGGAGTTAGGTCTGACCATACAGGTCAAGTAGTATCCTTTGAGTTGGTTAAAAAGCGGCAATTAAATAAGACTATTAAGTTTAGGCCACTAACTAAAAAGAAATTAATGTTTTTAATGATAACATGTAAAGTAATCTTTCAATGGCCAATTTTGACTCCCATGACCCCAATGAAAATTACAGGATATTTTTTCTTCACCATGCCACGAATTTAGTAAGGCATGTCCAGTTAAAATATTTCAAATGAGTAATAAATCTAAATTTAAAGAATGGGCCACTGCTGGAATAAGAATAAGCTGAGACAATTTATACAACTTATACCATGAAAAATCATTGACTTCCGATGAAGCCTTCCATAATTATGTAAGAAACTACTCAAAGATATTTAAAAGAGTATACGCCCTCTGCTAAATCTAAATCAGAAAGTAATAAAATTAGCATTTCTAACAATAAAATAAAAACTGTGTTGAAGGTGATAAACAAAGAAACTGGAAACACAAACCAACAGAGTTAGAATGATTTGACTTTGAACATCGATGATCAGGTCATCTCAGATAAGTCAAAAGTGGCTGAGAAGTTGGAAAATTACTTTACCAATATTCCAGTAGAGGTTACTAAATCTCTACATTCTTCGCCATTATCAGCAGAATCTTTTTTAAAGGAAAACTTCAATAAGGATATACCAACATTTTCATTTAAGCCCATTTCTATTGATGTAATTAAAAAGCATTCCAAAGTCTTAACAAACACTGATGACTTATGGAGTGCATCTGTTAGGGTTCTTGGTAATATTATTGACTCAATTGCTGCTATCCTAACAGGCACATTTAATTAATGTATAGACAGCGGTAATTTTCCCGATTTAATGAAACATAGTAAAGTAGTACTAATTTTTAAGTCGGGTTGTAAGAGTGATCCCTCTAACTATAGACCGATATATGTGCTTCCAGCATTAAGCAAAATATAGGAAAAAATCATGCTGGACCAGATGCTATCATATTTTAACTCAAATGGAATTCTGCATAGTCGGCAGTTTGGTTTCACGAAAGGTAGGTCAACAACAGACGCAGGAGTAGCGCTCATCCGTCACATTCTGGAATCTTGGGAGAAATCTCAGGATGCAATTGGCATATTTTGTGACCTCTCCAAAGCTTTTGATTGCGTTGACCACAAAACACTGATCTGTAAATTCTTTCATATTTATCAAACAGGCAACAAAAAGTTATTGTTAATGGAGCGACATCTGCAGGATCCCTAGCCAAGATGAGTGCTCCGCAAGGTTCAATTCTTGGCCCTTTCCTTTTTATAGTGTATATCAATGACATACATGATGACCAACTTATCGGATATTTTTTATTTGTAATTCCATTGTGCTGTATTAATTGGTCTATACGACAGTATAGACCAAAGTTTTAAATATAATTAAGCATATCTTAGAACTGGAAACATATCTTACAACTATATAATAATATAGGTTATCCATCAGAATTCAGACAGACTTTAATTTATAATCATATTGTGGGAAGTACTAATTTCACACGGGTTCCCGTTAGTATATGCTTAAACTAGACTTATGGTCTCATGGTGCGTGGTGCGCTGGTTGCACGCTACAGGCATGATTGCTAAAAAAACTATTTTTAAGAGATAACATAGAGCAATCATGCCAGTTTAAAAATTAATTTGAAATTGAAATTTAATTATTTAATTGAATTGATTTGAAATGAATTAATATTTTTCTTAAAATTCAAACGCGAGCCAAAAATAAAAAAAAAATCACAAGAAACAGTAGTAGGTATCTCTACTTAGTAGTAGAGATACCTACTACTGTTTCTTGTGACTTTTTCAAACTCAAAATGTTTTATTTCACATAGGCCTACATGGGCACTTATAAAACGTCAGCAGTTTGGCGCAGGGCACGGTTCGAAATTAGTCGTTTTCTATGGAGAAGATCCGGCAAGAAACTCCACAGTTACTCTTTTAAAATATCATTCTTACAATGTATCTATAATACAGGTTAATTACCTAATTAACCTGTATATCGAAAAGTGGACTTCAACATCCAATAAACCATATAGTGTTGCCCAAACGAGAGTCTCGCAAGAGTCTTGCAATTAGCGATTATCCTATTGCTATTTATTAAACGGTAGTTGAGATCTCAGAACCATGTAACAGAGTCTGTTACATTATTGTTAAAAAGTATATTGTTAAAAAACTTAAAAGTCGAGATGACACGGAAGAAGAAGAAGGAAAATCAGGATCACAAACAGATGATGAGTTAATGCCACAAACCTCCCAATCCCAACCCCAATTGACACTAAAGGAAAAGTTATAGCTGGAAATTGATAAGAGTATGAAATCCCCAGATCGTGAAGTACAAATACAAAATTAATCGGGGTTGGCAAAATATAGTATTAGACGTGAAATAAGCCTGTTTGAAAATGGAGGAATTAGTGGATATCACTTAGAAACAGCATATAAGTATCTATTGTCTATTCCTCCAACCAGTGTAAAACCTAAACGAGCGATTTCAGCTGCTGCTTATGTTGGTAATAAACGAAGCAGGCTTGGAAGTCAAACCTTGGATGCATTGATATTTCTACGATTGTATTTTCAAAATTCGAAATAAGTTTTATTGTCTTTTTATTTCTTACAAAGTATAATATCTTTTTGTCATTTTTTCTTTTCTTACTATACTGTGATATGTGTAGTGTACCAAAATTAAAAATATATATTTAAAGAAATTACTCGTTTTTTAGAGTTCAGTTGCCGAATGGCAAAAAACGGAACCCTTATAGTTTCGTCATGTCTGTCCGTCTGTCTGTCCGTCCGTCCGTATGTCACAGCTATTTTATTCCAAAACTATTAAGACTATACATGTGAAACTTGGTAAGTAGATGTATTCTATGAAACGCTTTCCGATTTTGAGAAAAAAATTAATAATCATTTAAAATAAAGGAACATACTACTACCCCATACATGGAACTAAAACTGAAAATATTTTTTTTTTATGAAACCTATGCGTGTGTGGTATTTATAGACAGGTCTTTAAAAATGACATGGGGGTTTCTGAAACCACTTTTTCATAAAGTCAATCGTTTAAAAGATATAAGCTTCCAAAGAGGTCAAATGTGTATCCCTCCCTCTAACTTCTATAATAGTGGAGTGAAAAATCTAAAAAAATATGTATCTGTAGATCTTAATGTAAACTTTCAACCAAAATTGGTTTGAATGATATCGAGTTAACAGTTTTTGAGATACGGCATATTTTCTAAAACCGCAAATATAACTTTGTAATTCATACAAACACTATGAAAAACAAAGTTATCTAGCGTAGTAGTAAAAAATGTAAATAAGCTAGTTTTAAGAAATTTGTAAGGGTTTTTTCGTCAAATAAATATACATATTATATTATATTATTATAGTCTGACTCGCACTTGGCCAATTTTTTACATTTGAGACCAATTAGAAACCACATAGTCTAATCCGGGGATAGCCCCAGGGTCCCAGGATTCAGCATCAAGAATCACGTAATCCCGGGATTGAAAAACATGCTCGGGATTGTATTCTCTAGTTGCAACTAAGAAAGGATTTCTATCGAAATTCTATTTTAGTTGCCAAATGTGTCGAAAAAAATAGAATTAATAAATTGTAAAGAACCAGATAGATAGCCCTACAGACCTCAATCTGAACGATAATTCTGTAAGCAGTTTTATGTCGATAGGAGCCGGGTTTTCTGGTTTAGAACAAGTTTCAGCTTCCTTTGACATTCCCTCTATGTCCGACAAATTATACGCCAAGTGCCATAACAAGGTCTGTCTACTACGGGAATTAGCCAAAGAAAAATTGGCCAAGTGCGAGTCAGACTTGCCCATGAAGGGTTCCGTAGTAACTATAATAATATAATATGTATAACTACTACAACTACTAGTCTGTCTGTCTGTCCATCCGTCCGTCCGTATGTTACAGCCATTTTATTCCGAAACTATTAGGACTATACCACAGAAATCTTAATAATAAGGCAATAGAAGTCGCAAAGACGCGTGACCTTGTCGCCGCGCATGTGACACGTTGGCCACAAGTGCGCGTGGAGCTTTTGTTGCGGTTACTTGTGTTGTTTGGGACGCGAAGAGGTAAACATGGTGTTTTGCAGCTTATCCAACTGCGGAAACTCTTCCAAAATTTGTAACTTTACAAATAAAGGGATAACATTTCATATGTAGGTACTTAATTTTTGAAATAATGTCATTTTTGAAAAATATAATCAAATCAAACATTTTCACCACCTATACTACGATTATCACAGAAAACGATTTTTTTTCCCAATTCAATTACCATTAATACTTAGCTTGTTCATGTCTACTATTACAACTACCAGGATTACCCAGTTTCGAAGCGTCAATAGCCTAATGGATAAGGAGTCGGACTTGTGATCGAGAGGTCGCAGGTTCGAACCCCACCCATTACACTATTGACGTGAACCCACTCCAGACACAAGCATATATAGCTTAGTTGGAGGGGTTAACAAGATTGCTAGTAATGTGAAATGTACCCACATTGCTAGTATTCTTTAAAAAAAAAATCTGAGGAGTTTAATATATAAAATCAAAGTTTTATTGCAATAGGATGAATAGTGAGGGAACGGATAATGTATTACTACAGTAAAAACAAACGTTAATTTTTATATAATAGGTATAATTTATTAAATTTATTTTTGTGATTTATTTACGTACCTACTTGCTTCATTTAGATCCATCCAGCCGTTTGAGCGTGAAGAAGTAACAAACATGCAAACAGACACATTCATTCACAAACTTTCGCCTTTATAATATTAGTGTGATAAATAAAACCATCTAAATAATTAATATTCGTTTTTCAAGTTTATTCAACATAACGACAAAAAATTAAAAAATGCAAAGTTAGCAAACTTCGTCGTGCAACGGCAAGCGGGCCTCGAGCGAACTTGTCATTGTGTGTGTGACAACGCACACGACTAGCCCGCTGCAGTAAATACCTATTTTCCGCGCGTCTCGTAGGCTCGACACCCTCTTAAGCTAACATGCGGGCCTAGACAAAATCCATTTTCTGTAAGCGTTAACGCCAACGGAAAAATTAATTGTATGGAGTTGACATTTACTAACACGTGACAATCACGTGACATGTGGTTAGCAAATGTCAACTCCATACAATTTAATTTTTCCGTTGGCGTTAACGCTTACAGAAAATGGATTTTGTCTAGGCCCGCAGGTCAGTAACAATAACATTAGATCTTAAAATGGGATATTTATCATGTGTATTTATTGTTTCTAAATACACATGGTATATCTCGTTTTAAGTTCTAAGGTATAGGTATATCTTTGAATTGATTTCGCATGACTATTTACTTGTTTTTCGTGAAAAGATTTTTCAGCAAAAAATGGCATCAAATAATTATGTTACTTAGTAATAATATAGCTTGTGCAGGACTGCCCAGCTTGGGCAGAGCACCGACGTGTCCTCACGGCGGCGATAGGCGGAGACCTCTCGCACCCGGCATTGGTCGAGGCCATGCTGCGGGGCGAGAGGGAGTGGGAAGCGGTCGCCTCCTTCTGCGAAGCAGTCATGCTTCCGAAGGAGGAGGCGGGCCGTATGAGGGAGAGGATGGCGTCCTCCCTCCAGCCCAGCCACAGTGGTAGACGCCCACGGCGTCGGACGTCGGCCGACGATCTCCGGCCACCGTAGGCGCGGGCATGCGGACAGCGAGTAAAGGGCAACTCGCTGTCCGACCATGGACCATGCCCGGGTCGACGGCCCGTTGTGTTCCACGCGCGCCTCAAAGAGCGTCAGCAATATGACGAGGCCCCCCCTGCAGAGGGCCGAAGCCTGCCGGGTTCGTGGGACTTATCCCATTACCGTGACCCCGGTAAGTAAAGGGTTATTGAAGGAACACCGTGGATTTTAGTCAGTAAAAGTCTGACAGGCCCTCCCACCCTGCCCGGGGTGGGAGGACTTATTTGATAATTTTACCACACTAAAAAAAAAAGCAATAATATAGCTTTCTATTGATGAAAGAATTATATATCGAAATGGATCCAGTTGTTTTTTTTTGTGTTTATTCGTTACAATATTATTAATAAATATTATATATAGGATATATTGAAACATTAGTTCCTCTATCCCCCTCCACAAGCACCGAAATACGGAAACAAACTTTAGGATCACTGAAATCTCTTGCAGACATCCTGAATACACTGAGAGACCTGATTTGCATTGGGAGGGATGTTGACTAGATGGAATAATGTCCTTTTATGTGTTTTGTATAAGTTACAGTTTTGGATTACTAAATTATGTTTAGTGATCAAATAAATTATCAGAGAGATATTATTGTTGGTCCGGAGGAAGGTGACGGCATTCGTGATGCAGGGTAATCCCAGTACGAATGCCAAAGCAATCCTTTGAAACCCATAGTGAACGAAATATTTAAGGACATTATTTTTTGTAAGGAGCATAAATAATGATGGCCGCCATGACTATGTTCGGAAACCAAGAACCCCAGGGGCTACTCTCCTAAGTTAGTTTATGAATTTGCTGCTGCATAGCGATTTCCGAGAATATTTCAGTCTATGTATACCTGAAGGTGACATGAAGCGACTGCCTATTCAAGCTTTACAAAGCCGTATGTGGGTAACAAGATATACCCCCTTTTTCGGTGGGAAAAACATAAAATACTCCTCCTGCTTGGTGGAGCGAAGGGGAGTGTCAGACTTGTGACTAAAAACCCACCCTATTCCTTCAGTGGCCCTTGTGGTCTGGGGCCGCGGTATATCGTTAGAACATTACCGCAACCCCAGCGGACAATAACCCTATCGGTCGTCGTTATACCGCCTAGCCAAGGCTGGTCTTAGATTTTCTGGCTTTTCGTTGTCAGTAAAGACTAGACTGTCAGAAGCCAGAAAATCTGTCAACAGTCTTGTCAAGGGGTATTGTGTTAGCCAGCTACTGCGTTGTGGAAATCAGAGGGGTAGTTACTCTATGTAAAACACTATTACTCAGCTGCATTGCATTGCTAAGCATATGTTAGTATGAATGTTTGAGACTTACTCCAGTGGCAGCGAACGGATGTCCAATAGAGAGCGAACCGCCCCAGTTGTTCCACTTGCTGAGATCCGGCGCGCCAACCTGCAAGCATACAAAAGTTTCATTAGACAGTTGTCTAGAGGTCACTTTGAGATTGTAACGATGGATGGCCATTGTACTTGAGTCGCATTTTAGCCTGCTAGTCCCACTTACTTTAGTGATTTTGTTAGCCAACTTACAAATTACCATTTCTTTTTTTACGTTAATTTATGTAATGTAATTTCATTTTCAATGGAATCAAAATTGATAGGGTACTTCCCGTTTTCCTAGAGCTATGAAATTTGGCAAGTAACATCGTTTTACAGTACTAGATCAAGAAAAAATCTAAAGATTTGTAATTAAATTATATAGTCTATAATCCCAGGGCCGCCAGATCTTTCTTATTTTCGAAGTAACGAAATTTACAACGAATATACTCTTTGATGCGCGTTTAGAATCGATTATATTTGAGCTTTTTATTTAAAAGTGCATCCAAGTTACAGAGTTCGGTATATCCCAATGAATAACGGAATTTATATCTAAACCTCTTTTGTTTGACTGACCCACCCAATTGGCTCCCAAACTATTGGATCAATTTAGAGCCGTTGATCCAAACAGGGTTGTGTTTACGGTATCACATAAACGTTGAATATGGGATCTCTTTGGCAGCGCGAAAAATATTACATAACGTTGCCACTGATGTGTAGGCCTCTTTTCTATGACAGGGAATAGGCCGTAAGCCATCACGCCGGCCCAGTGCGGGTGTAGTGTAAATAAATTATTGTTGTATTAAATGTTTAATTTTTTTTTAATATACACGATTTAAAGATATAGATCAGAATTTATCTTTATAATAATCTTAATAAATTGGTCCTTATCGGTATCGAGAAAAATGATTGAATTTGAAATGTTATCTTACCTTGCTCTGACGGCCAAGATAAGTCTGCGCGAACCAGTCCGAGTCCATAGCCTTCAAGTTGGCCAGAATTTGACCCTGGAAAAAAAAAACGATTAATATTATAAAAATCAGAAAATAACATTACAAATTTAATTTAGATTTTTTAAAAGAGAACTGTAGCTAGAATTCACATGACTATCAATCTTGTTAATCCCTCCAACTAAGGAAAATATGCTTGTGTCTGGAGTGGGTTCACAATAGGCAATAGTGTAATGGGTCGGGTTCGAGCCCGCGGCCTCTCGATCACAAGTCCGACACCTTTGTCATTAGGCTATTGTCGCTTCTATTTAATATTTATATAACAGATGGGGTAAAAGTTAGAACCCGAACAGCTGCTCAATCTCTATCAAGCCCAGGTTCGGTCGTGTATGGAGTATTGCTCTCATCTTTGGGATGGATCTGCCAAGTATCAGCTGGATGCGCTTGAGTCTATTGAGAAACGGGCCAAAAGACTCATTGACAACGATACACTGGTCGAATCAAAGCTCCAGAGACTTGAATATCGACGACGAGTTGCTAGTCTATCGGTTTTCTATCGGTTATATTTCGGGGAGTGTGCGATGGAATTACACAATCTAATTCCGCCAAGCCCGTACCATCACCGGATTACAAGACAAACGGCGATGCGCCATTGTTACATGGTGGACATCCCACCTATACGCACTAAACGTTTTGGGAATACCTTCATTGTGCGTACGGCTAAGTAGTGGAATTCCCTGCCGGAGTCTGTGTTTCCCGATAGCTAGGGGTCTTTAAGTCAAGAATGAATAGGTTAATTTTAGGTAAGCGTACTCCATCTTCGACCACATCATCACTTACCGTCAGGTGAGATGGTGGTCAACGCGAGCCTGTTATCAATAAAAAAAATAAAAAAAAGAGTAATATTTGCGCGAAAGTACCAAGCGTTGACTGACTGAAAGACGTGTTAGGAATGTTCTAACGATACACCGGGCCCCGGAACAGCAACTAAAGGAACAGGGTGGTGTCCTCTGAGAATATGTATTTTTTTTTTATTTGCATAATAAATTACTAAGTCTAGGACAAAAACTACTTTTTTCTTAAAAATATCTTCAACACTCACGAGGTTATAATGCTTTAAAGTCGAAATTTATCGTTTACCATATACGATCCGACAGCCTTTAAAGCCAAGAGTGAACAGGCACCTCCTGGGCTCGTTCGTTCCATCGTACACCTTATCTATCGCTTACCATCAGGCGAGAACGAGCTCAAGAGCAGGTTCATGAAGAAAAGAAAGAATATTTTCCCACCTATATTCTATTCAGACATAAGCTAGTGCACGGTTCGGAATTGGTCGTTTACTTTGGAGAAGAACCAACATTCCCACAACCATTTTTTCCCGGGTGGGAAAATCATCGAATGACTTCTCCTGCTCTGGGTGAGCGGGAGTGTCAGACTTCTACTGACTAAAAACCCACCTTATTCCTTCAGCAGCACTTGGATTCCGGAGCCACCGAACCCTGACAGGCAATGGCCCTGTCGGGCTTGCAGTAAGTAGTGTTGAAACAATTGCAATTTCTTTCGTTCCCTTTTAAGTATAACATGTTTTTACTTACAGCGAAAGCCTCATGGATCTCCCACGTGTCAATGTCGCTCATCTTCAGACCAGCTTTGTCCAGGATCTTGGGGATGCCGTATGTGGGTCCCAGCAGGAGCTGGTCAACGGGATCCTGCGCGAGTTAAAGGTTTATTGTATAGTGCTTGCTTGTATTATGACCTAGCTTTTGCCCGCGACTTCGCTCGCGTGGGAGGTTTTTCCCGCGTAAATCTCGATCCCGTGGGAATTCCGCGATAAAAACTATCCTATGTCCTTCCCAGGGTCCTAAACTATTCCTATGCCAAATTTCATCTAAATTGGTTAGTCGCGGGAGTGTGTATTCACTTTAAATATTAATTTAATTAATATGTTGAATGCGAAAGATTGTCTGCTCTCACGCAAAACTGCTGAACGGATTTGAATGAAATTTGGTATGTAAATAGTTGAAGTGCTGGAATAAGACATAGGCGACCCGGTATTCCCGCAGGATCAGATTTAGGCGGGAAAAACTTCCTACGCGAGCGAAGTCACGGGCAAAGCTAGTAAAAAAAATAAAAGTGAATTGTTTACCTGAGCCACATACGTGAAGTCCCGCAGGTATGCCTTCGGCTTCAGACCCAACTCCTTGGCCTTGGCTTCGGACATCACCAGGCACGCAGAAGCACCGTCAGTCTGTAGGGACCAGAACATACATATTATAATTAATTTAATATTTAGTTTCCATTTATTTGTAACTCTACGTTGTGTGGGACACATGTGTCGATAGTCTTGCGCAATCCTATACTCCCAGTTCAGACGGAGGAGACGTTAGGCAGCATTGATGCCTAACGCCTCTGACATACCCAAATACTTGTAGGTTTCAGTTGAGCAGAGGGATCGAACGTGTATGGAATCCGAGACTTGAGTTTCCACATATTCCAAAATCTCCCCTCGCTTTACATGCATGACCGCACATTTGTCCACTCCAAATTCCATCCGGATGGCGCAACTGAAGGTCTCTGTTAGCTTCAGTAGCTCCATCAGTTGCAAGTTGCTGGGAGCAAAGAGTTTCAAGTCATCCATGTAAAGTAGGTGTGATATGACCTGACTATCTCTTCTCAACCTAGTAGCCTTGCCCCGAACCCTCCAGCAAAGTGCTGAGAGGGTTGAGAGCCAGACAAAACCAGTGAGCTCAGACTGTCGCCCTGACATATGACATACTCAATCCTTATCGGTACGTAGTTTTCCTGAATCTGTCGACATCCTGGGTAGCAAAGGACCGTTTTCCATTGCCCCATACATGACTCAAGGAAGGTGGGTAGGGTTGGATTTATTTTGTACAACTCCAACACCTTCATAAGCCATCCATAAGGATCAGAATCATAGGCCTTCTTATAATCTATCCAACATGTCGACAGATTCTTTCGGGAACGACGAACCTGTTGGTTAATGGCAATATCAATGAGGAGAAGCTCCTTAGTACCGCGGTACCCGTTCCTACATCCATACTGAGAAGCAGACATGATTGAATTTGTTTCAATATTCTTATTATTAAAATTGTTTTTATACTACACCTGCTTGGAAAGTACCTTGATACTTTATCAAATTTACGGTAAAAAGTACGTCATTGCATATCGAACAAATATGCGGGGAGAAAACGCATCTGAGCGGGAGAGAAAAGTGTATGAAAATCCATTTCTTACGTGGTTTTTCTTTTTTAATTTTGGGTAAGACTATGCGCCGGTAACCTAAATATCAAAAGCCAAAAAGTTTTTACAGTGAGTTTTTATCTCCAAGTTCGCAAAATGACACTGGCCACTAGCTGTGTGTTGGATGGTGTCGGGCTGGCAGTGCGACCCTGCGGCGGCAGGATAAACTATTTGAAAAAAGAACATGTGAAAATTGCAGACGCCATTGGCGCCATTTTCAATTTGTCTGTTGTTTGAGGATTCAGTTTTCGTAGAAAGTAAATTCAATTTTCCTCGTAGGTGTAGTATAAAGCACTATGTATCACTCGAGAGAAAGTGCGATTCCCGTTCTCGGGTGTTTTAAAGCCCTCGCCTACGGCTCGGGCTTCAAACGACACCCTCGACGGTAATCGGTCACTTTCTCCTCTCGGTGAACAATGTACTATTAGGTATATCGTATTATCAGATTTAATTTTCTATGGATTGAGGCGCAATTCGAAATTCAAATAAATTTGATTTTAAAGCCGTGTTAAGTCATTTGTTTTTAGATTTTTTTTTTTTGTTTTTACGAAACTGGTAGTTTTGGCGTCATGGAGAAACTGTAAATTCGTAAATTTTTCGTATATGAGTTCCTACGTGGAAAGATCGATGCGCAAAAAACACGAAATATTAACGACGTGTATGGTCTAACATTGCTTGCATAAACACGGCCTATTCAATGACTTAAAATTTAAGTTGAAGAACGAGCCTCGCGGTCGGCTGGTAACCACTGTCGACAACGAAGAATTGGAGGCGATAGTGGAAGCAGATCCAACTCAATCTACGACTGAGCTTGCTGCGGGCCTTGGAGTTAGTGTCAGAACAGCATTCAAGCACTTGCGTCTAATCGGAAAGATAAGAAAGCTACATAATTGGGTGCCACACGAAGTATGCGACCAACAGCGAGACTTAAGCGTGCATGCATAGCACTGCTGAATAGGTATAGAAACGAGGGAATTCTCAATCGAATTGTCACCTGCGATAAAAAATCGATCCTGTACGTCCGTAAGCGTTCGTCTTGCGTCTCACCGGACCCTGACCCTTATTTATCTGACTCCGCTGGGCTTCCTCCAGGCTATTGAAGGTCTCACCTGGTGGGGATGGACCGCCAAAGTGTCGTGAAGAAGCGACGCCGAGTTAGGCCGTCGCGTCGAGCCTACAGTTCAAACCTATTCGTGCCGGGTGCCTATAGATGAGTCTTCTCTCTAAATGACATTTAGGTTTCTAAAACGATTTTTTCTCAAAGTCTATCGTTTGAAACATAGGATCCTAAACCGATGTTTTCTCAAAGTAAATCGTAAATTTTAAAATAAGAAAGTGAAAAATATATAAAAATAGATGATTTTATTATACCTCGGCCAGACTAATACCTAATACCTACTTAATATTTATCAATGAAAACAGATACCTAGAATGAAACTGCAGCCCAATAAATCAGAAAGATACCTAATGTAACGACCAAGCAAAGGGCATAAAGATTATAGTTATCTATTGCTCATAATGGTTGGATTATTGGATGGAGTTGAGCGAAGCAAGCCACGCTGAATCAGCGTATCGCGTGTGCGAGTTAGCTACTGATACATTGGATATTTTTTTATTTTATTTTAAAGTGTTTTACAAAAAGTGGTTATCTTAAGAGGTAAATATTGTAAGGTGTACAATAAAATATATAATAAATAAATAAAAAACGTATAACCCACACTATTGTCCACGAAATGCCATTATGAGTAAAGATGCGGACGCGTACAGGTATGTTTATAAACATATATGAAAAATAAAAACGATTGAGAAATAAAGTGTAAAACTATAACAAATTAATCTGGTGCAGAGGGCAAGTAATTAATGACAAGTAGATAATAATTCCGATGCTTTTTAACCGACTTCAAAAAAGGAGGTTCTGTATTCGACCAGTGTGTATGTATGTTTGTGTATTCCGCGATTTTCTCAAAAACTACTGATCCGATTTCGATCGTATTTTGGTTGTTTGAAAAGATATTATACACGGAAGGTTTTAGTATAAAATATATCAGGTTCTGATGAAGATCTTCAGAGACAAGTGATGGAACTCTTCAAATATAAACAGCAAATCTGCCGCGATTGCTGCCCTCGTATTTCTATGTACTGTTTAGCTTAATCAGCCTATGCATTTCACCACTGCACTGCTGAGGCACAGACCTTCTCTACGGATAAACACCATTCCCAACGAGAATAGCCGAGACAAGAAATGCCCTACGGACTTGAAAGAAAAAAGGTTACGAGAATTAATGAACGAGTTTAACTGTACATACCGTAAAGCGCTATTGCTATATGTACCTCCATCTCCACCTCAAGCTTCTCGCGTTCATAATAATGCTGTGATAGAAGAAAATACTCAGACAAGCGTACAGGAAATAAGCAATCCATTAGAAACATATAAATACCAGACAACATACGCAGACAAAGTAAAATCAACCGTTTTTTTATCAGAGAAGAAACAAAGTGTAATTTCGCATTCCGGTTCAAAACCTAAACAGAAACAGACACAACAAAAAACGCAGGGAGTCTCATCCGACCACGTCGGCGGCAGCTGACTGTATGGACTGGGACTCGGAGGCATCATTAACATCGTCTTCGAGTGTAGAATGTGAAACAGCATCGTAAACGGATAATCCACGGGAAAAAACATTAAACGATCATAATAGAATAGACACGTCATTTAGAAACTTAATTAGCATGATAACAAAATAAAATAAACAGGGTAGTTAAGATGATAGTAGAATGGTTGCGTGTTATTTTAGTTAAGAATCTGCCAGAAAGCTCAATATTGTAAGTAATCTCATTAATGGCTTATTTAAATAATGAGCAAAGTCTGAGACCCAAATCGACATTGTTTGAACAACTTTTAATTAAAGATAAGATCCATATTGCCGTTATCAGTGAAACGTGGTTTGAACCGGACAGCCAATTTAATTTGAACGAATATATATTTGTGACCAAAAAAACGATCTGACTGGGAAAATTACACTTTGTAGAAAGCACTCCCCAAGAGTCAGACGCCCCCATGGACCCGCACTAGTGTTATGATTTTTTTGAAAACACTTTATAAAAGGCAGCACATCCCACAAATTATTATTCCTCAACAAATCAGCTCTAAACCGAAGCCATATTGGAGTCCAGAACTGCCTAGAGCCATAGCATTGCGACGTTTAGTGTTGGCCAAAGGAGAACGGGCAAAATGGTACCCGGCTCCAATAGATATGATTGTAGTGTCGTTTAAAAGGTCTGCAAGAGGAACAATATTTACTAAAGCCGCCAGTCTCAAATCTGATTGCGTTTGGAGATAAACGACAGTCCTACTGACTAATAAAAACCCTGTTCCTTCGGTTGCCCTTTGCGTTCCAGGGCCACGGTAACCTGTTTAGACAGTCCCGTGGCCCCGGCGATAAACATACATATACGAGTATATTAGGTACCACTTAACTATGTAAGAAAATGAGTACCTAGGTAATATTTTCTGCATTTCCGTTCATGTTTTCTATTAATAACACTTTTACGTAAGACTTTGCCATGCATCCCTCCTTCCAACTCGAGCCCCGCTGCTCCCGAGCGCGGGGTGGGCGCGGGAGCAATGGGGGAGGTTGGTTGGTTTGGAGGCACTCCAACCGGACTTGTTACCCGCTATTAACGTTGACCTGTGCTAGTGTTGTGGACTATACCGATTTGCTTTTCGAACTGGAATATCGCAATGGAACGTCTCAACTGTGTAATGTGTCGGCGAGCTCTATATACCAGAAGATACCAACAACATGTTTTGACAGCTAATCTGTCAAGAATGCGCCGAGTTCACTGCGTTCATACATGAACATGCCGTTCTGGAGGTAAGCACTTCCATTATTATAATGTAAGTGTAGTTTTATTTCACCATCCCTTCATCCGTGCCGTTTATTCTCTTAATCTAAGTATATTATGATCTTCATTTTAAATAAGCACAGGTGATGCCACTTAAGACGGTCATTACCAATAACAATAGATAAAGGCTAACAGTACAAACAAAAGGGCCTATCCTTTCTAACTCGATATTAGCTACCTGGACACTGCGCACGTGTGGAGTCATCGGACCTTCGAAAGTCACTTCTATTGTTCTAATGCGCTATTATTTTGTATTATCCCTCCATAAGCTCTGTAAGTGCAAGCGAGATGGACATAGAGAAATGATTTATGGCCCGACGACTCTGTTGAATCTGAGCTTGAAAATGTTGTTAGGTTACGATCGACACTTTAATATTTTGTATTTACGTGATATTATTTTCTCAGTTTTTTTAGCTTTGTTCCAAAAAAATGAAGTACCTACATATACAAAAAAAAAAACATTGAATATTTTTACCACTTTTAGGTGGTATTCGATGGCACACGACGTGTGTGTCACCGATGTTGGCACTCCGCTGATAATGCAGTGAGAAGACATGTGAACCCTGCCGTGCAGGGAGCAATGCCTGAAGCAGTGTCTGAAGCAATGCCAGATGCAGTGCCGGAAGCAGTGCAAAATATTCAGAAATTTCAAGTTTCAGAGTATACACGTGCTCCAAACACACCACGGCATTCTATATTTAACGACTGTCCAAACACAACTCGCCATCGAATCCCAATAACAATAAAAACTCACATCTTTTGTGAATATAAGCTTTATATTCCAAATGGTGCAAGAGTGTGTACACAGCACTTAGAGAGCAATGTTTGGGATGAGCTACCTCAAACATGTAATGTCACTCATGATTTTAATACAGACCAGTTTACTGACATTTGTGACATGTTAAGAACGACCTTACAACGTGGACCTCGGCTAGACTTCAACACGAGAGGCGCTTTAACCAACAAGGAGATGCACTTTTGGACAGGACGCAAGTGCAAAGAGTTTGACGCTATGTTGGTACAAACACCTGCACTAAAGGAAAGATGTAGAGAGCCGAGATCTGCATTAGGTATTTATTTTACTAAACTGCGTACCGGGGAGCCAGACGAAAGACTTGCGACATTATTTAACATGTCATGACGAAAGCTTGAACGTTTGTTGGTTATTGTGAGGGAGTGTCTCAATAACAATTATGTCGGGCTGCATTTGGGAGTGGATCACATTGGCAGACCACAATTATTGGAAAAAATCTCACTATACCAAAAGCAATATTTAGAAATGAAAATAATGATAAGTTATTATTGATTTGCGACGATACATACATTTACATAAATAAAAGCTCGAACTTCTTATTCCAAAGATTGTCCTACAGTTTAGAATCTACTGAAACCTTTCCTACTTGTATGTACTGATGGATACATATTAGATGTAATGGGCCCATACGCTGCAACAAAAACAGATGCGCAAATAATGGGCGACATTATAAATGATGGAGAACATCCACTACACTGCTTACTCCGAACAAACGATGCTTTTATATTAGATCGAGGTTTTAGGGACAGCTCGGACCTCATTGATGAATGTGGGTATGAATCCTATGACCCACTAACAAAGAACCGCCAAGAGACAGCTGACCACTGAACAATCCAACGAAACTCGATCGGTAACGCTATGCCGGTGGGTTGTGGAAGTGGTAAACGGCCGGTTTAAACGTGATTTTAAGCTCTTGCGGCAAAAATATTTTAATAAATCACTGCCCAATATGTTCACTGATTTTAAGATTGCCGCAGCTATCACGAATCACTTCCGCCAACCCATCGTGGATAGCATACACGCAAGCGAATTCGTGAATATCATAAGCCGGAAAATAGATACCCCGAATCTTCTGCATATGTATGTAGAGAGAAAACGGCTCCATCACAGAAGAGTAGATTTTCAGAGGTTGGAAGCGAGCCAGATAGAAAACTTCCCTTCAATGACGGAGGAGGATATAATTCTACTAGCGCTAGGTATATGGTATATATATGATTTTTATTTAAAGAACGCTTGTTTTCTTACTTCTTTCAATAATGGGATCCTAAGTGTGTTATATCATTGTCTAATTCTATCTTATTCTAGTTATCTTTTACTAATATGAGTAGTTTCTCATTTATAAAACTTAGTGAGATAACTGCTTCAAAACGTGAATAGGGACAGAGGCCATGGTAGACGTTTTTCTGCATCAAAATGTCTTTTCAATGATATATTAACGATGACTATTGGGAGCGGGTACCACGTTCCATATATTTTTGCCCATTCTCCTTTAGGCGTAACCCTTCTCCACAAAACTATGCACTATTACAAGAAAAGACTCAGGGAGTCGCAGAGGATGACACGCAACTCGCAAGGCAAAATGTGATTCATTTAGAAGTTTTTGTTCGAATATTGACTCAACAACTTCTGCAAGTGATATGTGGCGCAGAATGAGATGGGTAAAAGGCCGCAATTCCAAAGGTCAGGATGTTGATTCAAGTTTAACAGAAGAGGTACTTAATGACCTAACTCCTGATTACGTTTCTCAACATGAACCCAACTTTCAATCTTGTAACAATAAACTTGAAACTGTAATTTCAATTTAGGAACTCGAAACTTCCATCAAGTCAAAAGATATGGCACCAGGCTGTGCTGAAATATCATTTTCTTACTTCTTTATACAACAAATTTAACGATTTTAGTTTTGTCCCAAAACAGTGGCGTAATATATAAATAATCCCTATTCCCAAACCAGGACAAGACTTGTCCTGAGGCTAGCTCCTCTTCGGCCTATTTCTTTAATGTCATGTCTTTGAAAAATTGTTCATACAATTTTAAACAAACGATTAGAAATAATACAATTGGTTTTCGTAAATCTAAGTCATGTTTAGAGTCTTAACGCTTTGACGACAAAGATTCAACTCGGTTTTACTTCAAATCTTGTAACAATTGGTTGTTTTATAGACATATAACGCCTACAACAATATTGATATCATTAGCCTATTAAACATACTCGACGAACTTGAAGTTCGTCGTAAGATGTGCTCATATTTGTGGAGATTCTTGAACGAAATAATACTTAAAATTACAATCAATAATAAATCTTTTTCGCGGTCCACGAGACGGGGTTTGGCTCAGGGAGATCTACTTTCTCCTCTATTATTTAATATCGCAACATACAATATATGTGAAGCTGCTACAAACGTTGAGATATCTCAATATGCTGACGACTTCGTTTTATTTAAATCAGGATCTAATGTCAATGTAATAACCTCGGAGCTACAGACTGCGTTAAGTTTATTTAACCTTCGACATACAAGGTGGGGTTATTTTAACCCCAACACTTTTAATTCGAGTTGATTATATATTAAAACGCAATCAAATAACCTGACTTTCACAGTAGCTGGAGATTAAACAGTGCCACGTCGAAACATAGCGTTAGATTAGTACTACTCGCACCAGCGTCGTCTGTGCATACAGGCAAAGTGGTTCCCGGGCGTTTTTAACCCCACGTTGTATGGGACGTCGTAAAAAAGTTTGTGCCTACTTCTGTGTTTTTTCGTTATTTACACTTACAATTAGTGTATTATTTATACTTTTTCATTTTTATTATGTGTACAGATAGTGAATATGTCTTACAACCTGTAGAATGATCGTATTACACCTGCCTTATTGGAAGAAAATGAAATTTCGTTGGATGGCGAAAAGTTTCTTCCCAGTAGTGACGACGAAGCAGATCATATCAGCGAGGCTTCTAAAGTTCAAAGTGATACCGACGTAGCAGATGCTGAAATAAACCTTGAACCATATTATAATGATACAACATTAACACCTCAACCATTTTATCTCGGAAAATTGTCGATTAACTTGCAGGAAAATACGGTGTTTCCCGCAACTGTAAACGCTGGCCTCTTACCATATTTTTTCATGATGAACCATGCTTTTATTGTGCATATATATGTTGAATAATAGCATTGAAAGGAACAAAACGAATCTAAGGAAGAACTTCATCAAGCAATTGGGACTGTCTTTGCTCGAAGACCATATTAGGAAAAGAAAAGTCAATTCACATATTCCACGAGATATAAGAAGACGCATGCATGAAATGTTGCATGAAGAAGTTCCACAAAAGTAACCAAGAAGGTCTCAAAGATATTCTGTCTGCCCATGTAACAAAGATAGGAAGATCCTGAACAGTTGTTTCAAATGTAATGCCGTGATATATGTAAGGAACATGTGAATTTGATGAGTCAAAATTGTATTGATTTAGATAACGAATGATCTCGCTCAAAAAGCCATACAATGCTAATTGGGATCATTTTTATGATACCAAATCTATCTAGTCTTATTTAATAAGTAAACTAACTGTGTTAATTTTGAGAAATGGTTTTATTGATTTTTTATGTTGACCTGATAACATTTTGTTGAATTCACGGAGAGAGTATGTGATTTTAAGTTTTTTTTTATAATTAATATTTAATTTGATACTTTTTATATCTTATATATTAACTTAGTGATGTACTTATCAAAAAAACTCATTCACACTAAATTGCAATTGGTGCACACACAAAGTAGAGGCAATCAATTGTGGGGTTAATTTAACCCCACGTTGTATAGGTGAGGATTTTTTTTCACCTTGTATGCCGAGGGTTAATTCCTTAATAATTCAGATAGGATCTACTAATACTAAGGTCTGTATTTTTAAGAGAGGTACGGTCGGCCAAGAAAGTGGTGTACCAGTTTTGATTTAGTTTCCCGGTCATCGAAAATTACAACAAGGTTCGTTATAAAAAGATATTACTGAAAGAGACAACATTATCATGACGTAAACCTATGTATTTAGTATTCATACGTCATATGTCACATGACATTTTAACCTTTAGTATAAATGAAAAGGACATTAGTTTCTACAAAGCAATTGAAATGTTTTCAAACAAAAGTAATAAAAACTATTTAGACAACCGAATTCCATTTCAAAAAGAAAACTGACAATTGACATTTTGTCAAATATATGCAAAAAATCGATATATTTTCCGTGTTATTTTTCAATCAACTGCATATAAAATCATCTCAATGCCTGCCAACTTGACCATTGCCGAAAGAGCACAAATAATTGCCCAATTTAATGAGGGAAGCAGTATCAGTGCGATATCCCGGAATTTGAATATATCGAGGCGTTCTGTCCGCTTTTGGATTCGTCGTGAAGGAGAGGAGGGAAGTTTGTTGGATCACAGAAGAAGTGGTCGCCGGCCTGCACTCTCCAATAACGATAGAGAATTCATGAGACGGGAATATGAAATCAATGGTTTTAAGCCCACAAAACATTTTGCGGAGATGTTCGATGTGAGTGCCCAAACAATAAGGAATCATCTACATTACATGGGGTTGCACCACAGGCATTACGCCAAGAAAATATATTTGACGGATGCTCACAGACTTGCTCGTCTGAACTTCGCCAGAGAGCACTTAGAGTTTGATTGGTCTAATACAGTGTTTTGTGATGAAAAAACGTTTAAATCCAGTCAGCATGGACGTCTTCACCTTTGGCGATATAATTCAACACGGTATAAAGATGATCATGTAATCCCAAATAGAGAATCAGGTCGAATTTCCGTAAATATTTGGGGCTGGATGAGTACGGATGGTGTAGGAGAATTGTGTTCTCTACCTCCTCGAGCGACGGCTGTAAATTATATCGACGTGCTTCAGAATGCAATGCTACCGACAGTCCGTAATGTTTACCCGGAGAACGAAGTGCCACAATTTGATTTTGTTCAAGATAATTGTTCAATTCATAATGCGAGGATCGTAAGAGCCTGGTTTCGTTCACACACTGACGTAAGGGTAATTCAGTGGCCCTCAAGATCGCCGGACCTCAACCCGATAGAAAATCTTTGGGGCCTTATGGTCCAACGATGGTCGCATCAAAATGAAAGAACCAAACAAGCTCTTATTAGTCACTGTAATTATATCTGGGAGGAAATGCGGGGAACCGATATTTGCTCACGGCTTGTTGGTTCAATGAGGTCTCGTCTTTTAGAGGTTATAGAGGCCAACGGCGGTTACACCCGTTTCTAATTTTTAAAAATTTTCAATATCTTCTAAATATTACTATATATGCTATGTTTTTGTTTGTTATAAGTATTTTAAAATTGATTGTAGAAATTTAATAAAAGGATAAATCTATTTTTAGCTTGTTTTTTATTGATATTGTAATTACAAGTTTACAGAAATTGTAGGTTTGTGGACTCGCCTTGTGCCTTTACAATTTTATGTAACTTGTTGATTACAATTCTGAATTTGTAGATACAATTTTGTCATCAAAATCTACAGCCCCCCGCCGTTGATTTTACGACGTCATTGGTTCCATCAAGTTCAAACTAAGAACAGCTGTCACGTTACAAACAGTAATAGTCGTTATCAATAATCAGATAAAGACAGCAATAGAAGTTGTCAGATCGATCTGCAAGCGAAACTAATCTTTATCACCTATGAATCTGCAAGCGATATTCAACCTTAGGGTGGTACACCACTTTCTTGGCCGACTGTATGTGCAGAGAACCTATTACTTTAAAAAATTAAACCGACTCCCAAAAAACACTGCAAAGTGAAAAATAACTTTAATTTCGGTAGTCGGTGTCTTTAGTTTTGTATTTTCGATTTTGGCACCGACTTCCGAAATTAAAGTTATTTTTCACTTTGCAGTGTTTTTTGGGAGTCGGTTTAATTTTTTGGTAAAAAGTTTTTATTTCACTCTTTTTAGTTGGTCTATTTTTAATTTACCTAGTTACAAGAGCCCAATTATCAACTACTTGTAACCTTTTACAAAATATTGCTTTTCCCAATGCTGGGCCGTTAATTGTTGAGGAGTTCTCCTGGTACTTCACCATCAGCTCTACATCACCATATGCATTGTGACGAGCATAAAGTGTGTAACATCCATATTCAAGTAATCGAATCGCAATCCACTCAATACTTATTATTGAGTAGTTCGGCGGCCATCTGTGGTCTTCATCATCAGTTCCACTTCCTCAAATGGTACTTTTTGAGAGCAACTGCACAAGTTACTATAATAAATACCCAAAACGACATAGGTGTGCCTATAATATTTGAAGAGTTCCCTCGATTTCTCCAGGATCCCATCATCAGATCCTGACGTTTATGAAAATGGGACCAATATCGAAGTATACCCTTTCAATCAAAAAAAGAATTTTCCAAATCGGTTCAGCCGTCTTCGAGTAATCGATGATCATACATTAAAACAAAAAAAAAAAAAAAAAAAAAAAATACGCGTCGAATTGATAACCTCCTCTTTTTGTCGTCGGTTGAAAAGTGAATAATGATAATCTTGCTGTAGCTAATAACACTAAATATCTGGGGATGTGGTTGGACCGGTCGCTTATGTGGGGAAAACACATTGATGAGTCAGTTCAAAAAGTTTTAAAATATATAAACATTTTAAAAGTATTAGCGGGCCCTGGTTGGAGTGTTCGTCTCAAACACATGCGTTGATTATACATATATTTCCTTAATACGTAGTAAATTAGACTATGTATGTATGCAGTTTCCTTTATGACTGTAGTCACCAGTGCCTTTTGTCTAAATTGATTAAAGCACAAAACAAAGCCCTTTGTGTCATTGGTGGCTTTATTAGGATCAATCCCACCTATGTAATGGAGAGTGAGTTAGGTCTACCTCCACTACATATTCGTAGAAAATTCTTAGCAAGTTAATTTTGTCTTAAAAGCATGTCCTTTCAGGGGAACGTTACCATTAAAATTATTGAGTCATTAACTTTAAATAATCATAATTCTCAATACTGGAGATGTAGGAGACAACCTCTGTTGACCTCAATTTATGCGAATTTTAAGTCATCTGCTATCCATTCTGTTAGGATGATTGAAATGTTTTGCCTTGAGCATGTCTCGAGGCAAAACGTTTCAATCATCTGAAATGAAAAATGAAAATCAGCAACATCAATGTTAGGAAAATAATCAAACAAAATATCCCACACATATCTAAACCAAATCAACAGTATGAATCCACTCATTTGAGCAGAGCCGGATTAACCCTGTCAGAGGCCCTAAGGCAATGGCATTCTCGGGGCCCCTTTTCTTACTTTGACTGACCAAATCGTGTGTTAACTGAGGAAACGCACATTAAGGCCTGTGGTTTTTAATATATTTGTTTACTTATTCCCAGATTTGTTCCAAAATTGTTTTAATTCTGCTACTAAATCTAACGATTTGTATTTTGTGAGATAACAGTGAGGTCCCTAAGTTCACACGCACATCAAATTCTCGTTCGAAGAAACATGTTTTCTTGGTGCGTGCACTGGACCTGGGCCCCTAGTTGATGCGGGGCCCCTAGGCAGTTGCCTACTCCGCCTAATGGTTAATCCGGCCCTGCATTTGAGACAAATCTGCACAAAGTTTATAGACGAGACTTACGTTGACTGTCATACGATCTATACAGATGGTTCTAAAACGGGTGCTGGCAGTGGAGCTGCTGTCTGGGATCCACAATTAAATACATATGTCAAGCTTGCTATAGACTCTGATATATCGATTATGCATGTCGAGTTAATTGCAATAGCAGAGACTCTTTTTAGGGTTCCGTAGCCGAATGGCAAAAAACGGAACCCTTATAGTTTCGACATGTCTGTCTGTCTGTCTGTCCGTCCGTCCGTATGTCACAGCCATTTTATTCCGAAACTATTAGGACTATACATGTAAAACTTGGTAGGTAGATGTATTCTGTGAACCGCTTTCCGATTTTAAGAGAAAATTTAAAAATATTTAAAATAAAGGGGGCTGCCCATACATGGAACTGAAACTGAAAATTTTTAAAATTTTTTCATGAAACCTATACATGTGTGGTATCTATAGACAGGTCTTTAAAAATGACATTATGGTTTCTAAAATGACTTTTTCATGAAGTTAATCGTTTAAAAGATAGCTTCCAAAGTGGTAAAATGTGTCCCCCCCTCTAACTTCTATATTAATGAAGTGAAAAATCTAAAAAAGCCATATGTTGTAGATCTTCATGTAAACTTTCAACCAAAATTGGTTTGAACGAGATCGAGTCAGCAGTTTTTGAGATACAGTATATTATCAAAAACCGCAAATATAACTTTGTAATTCATACAAACACTATGAAAAACAAAGTTATTTGGCGTAGTTGTAAAAATTGTAAATAAGCTAGTTTTAAGAAATTTGTAAGGTTTTTTTTTTTTTTTCAAATAAATATATTAAGTATGTTATATTTATTATAGTTACTACGGAACCCTTCATGGGCGAGTCCGACTCGCACTTGGCCAATTTTTATATATCTAATCTATAAACTTAATCAATCATACCAAATTTGTCATTCTAACAGACTCGAAGAGCGCGCTACATTTGGTTCGGAGCACCTCGTCCGTGCGAGGAGTACCGATTGCCTACACGATTATGGAGTCTTTATTCAAGCTGGACCAAAGGTCAATCTCCATAATTGTGCAGTGGATCCCGTCTCACATCCAAATTACAAATATCGAAAAAGTGGATCTTATGGCGAACGAAGCGGTATCAGACGGAATTTGTCTAAATGTTCTTCATCTATTTACAGACTTCATTAGAATAGTAAAGCAACAATGTTCGGATGTATGGTATGAATACTTCAATTGGAGGTCAACAGAAAAGGGTATTTGGTACAAGACCATCTAACCATAACTACCAATATATAATTGGATTGACCTAAACAGGCTTAGTAGACGTGAATTAGTTATGGCACTTCTCCGTTCCGGACACATTCCATCAAAGAAGTTTGGTTTTTTGATGAAAAAGGTTACTTCACCCAACTGTGAAGAATGTGGAGTAGTCGAAGATGTACAACAAGTTTTGATGGAGTGTATCCGGAATGAGACTGCGATTCCATTTACTTAGTTTGAATAAATATAATGTTGGAGAGTGTAATGCCAGTCTAGCCTATCCTTTATCTGACCAGGCTAGAACACTGTACAAACTGCTATTATTCGCTCTAAGTTCATGTCAGTTTAAGTAAGAATAAGATAAGATAAGATTCTGGTGATGTTACAGGGCGACGTTATCGCTCAGTGATAGCCCTTAAAATAAAAAATAAAACTTATCTATTCGGGAAACTTGGTAAACAAAAAGCCTATAACTGATAAAAAATCCTAGGTCCCTTGAGATCCCACTTACACAGGTTTCACTGTATGTATTTTTTTAAAGAGAACTGGCAATGTGATTAGAATTCACATTACTAAAGTACGGGACACGTAAGTTGGACTATGACCTTGAATGCGCAGTAACACATTTTTGGGTCTCAATCGAAGTGCGGACTGCACACTCTCCACGCAGTCCTAGTGTACAATCACGCACGAAGTTTTAAAGTTTGTTTCTGTCTAATCTGTGATCACTGAATTTAATTTCAAGAAAATGAATCCACCACAACGAACTATTAGGAGAGAGGGGAGGAGAATGATATTTGACGTTTACAATTACTTTAAAAAAAAAATTAATATAACTGATGGAATTACACAATCTAATTCTGCCAAGTCTGTTCCATCATCGGACTACAAGACAAACGGCGATGCGCCATCGTTACATGGTGCACATCCCACCAATACGCACTGAACGTTTTAGGAATACTTTCATTGTGCGTACGGCTAAGGAGTGGAATTCCTTGGCGGAGTGTTTCCTGTGTTTTCCGATAGCAATAACCTAGGGGTCTTTAAGTCAAGAGTGAATAGGTTATTTTTGGTAAGCGTGCTCCATCTTCGACCACATCATCACTTACCATCAGGTGAAATGGTGGCCAAACGCGAACCTATTATCCATAAAAAAAACCGATTCTCTATATAAAACTGCGGAAGCTACGAAAAAGTCTATATCACAGTTAAAAGAGAGTCAAAGTTCAGAATTTATTATCGCATTTCAGAGACAACAAATAAAATCAGTGACAAGCATAGATGATTTTGACAAGGGGGTAATAAAACCATAGAGATTTAAGAATAGAGTTCAGAAGTGCTACACTAGCCTGTAAGTGGGAACGATAGAAGCGAGGAGAGAGACAGACGCCGACTATTCATCCATCTCTCTCTTGCAGAGCGTTGTGATTAACCCTACTGAAGATGGTGAAGTGGGAGTTTTGAACATAGATTAATAACACTGCTCATTAGCCAATCACAGTACTCTGCGAGAGAGATGGATGAATAGTCGGCGTCTGTCTCTCTCTTCGCCTCTATCGTTATATTTAACCGTTTCTGCACTCTATTCTTATATTTCTATGAATAAAACGATGCATTCTGTTTTCATTAACTGAGAACGAATTACCGACAGTTGGTAAACTTCGCGCAAAGTTACATTCAGATATAAATGATGAAGGTTCTGAAAAAAGCCTTCAACGCATAATCCGAGATTATTTTTAACTTGCGTTTAATTAAATTACTTTAGTTTTTTGAATTTCCCGGACAACTGTGGAGCATAAGTCTAACAATTTTCTCCATACTTGTACCTGCGCAGACGACCGCCATTTTGGTTCAACTTATGTGTCTCGGACTATAGCAATCTTGTTAATCCCTCCATCTAAGCTAAAAATGTTTTTGTCTGGAGTGGGTTCACGGCAATAGTGTAGTGTAGTCCTTAGCCATTAGGCTATTGACGCTTGATTTGGTCTAGTTGATTAGTTTAGTTGATTGGTTTAATTGATTGGTTTAGTTGACTGTTTCAGTTGATTGGTTTAGTTGACTGGTTTAGTTGATAAGAGTGTTAACGTACCAAGAATGATGCGTTGGCAGCAGTAACGGTGCCGTGTGGCTTGATGAAGGCCGGCTTGAGCTTGGCGAGCTGCTCCGGGGTGGACACGCGGATGCCGTTGTCTTTGTCGACCACGCCGTCTTTGCCGTCCACTAACGAGATAACACACATCACACAATTATACTTTTATCTTGATAAGGGTAAAACGATATTAGTTAATAATGGGTGGTAATTAAACAGACTTCTTTTTAATATCATCATTTGCCTCTAAAAATCTACATAGCCTTCTAAATTACTAAGTCAGCCACAATTAACAAGCGTCTGCATGACACTATCTTAGCCACTAGTTATGGTGGACATCCTACCTATACGCACTAAACGTAATAATTAATTAATATACTTCATTAGTGACGGTTGGGTTCTGTTAATATAAAGCTTTAAGTTACTAAATGATAATTATGGTTGTAATTACATTTTATAGAGCAAATTTCTAAATTCGTTAAAACTGTTCAAAAACAAATCTAAATTAGAGCATATTACATTATATTGACTACACATTCTGGACAACGGATTGTTTTCAGAAACATTATTGTTACTAGAGGGAATATTGAACAATTGTGGAGTGCGCACAGATCGAGTTGGTATTTTAAAGTTTATCTGACCAAGCAATTGAATATCAAAAGAGCCATTAACAACTTTATGCAGTACTAGCTTTTGCCCGCGACTTCATCCGCGTGGAATAGTTACTTTGGGCTAACGTTAAATTTAACCCCGATTTTGAAGCATTCTTCATTGGCGCTCCGCTCCTATTGGCCTTAGCGTAATGATACAATATAGCTGTGCCCGCGACTCCGTCAGCGTAAGTTAATGTATTGGTAATATTGTTTAGATCACGTTCACATGAGGCTTAAGTACCTAGAGAACGCTTCGACAGCGAAATGCGTCGAGCGCGGCGACCGATTCTCAAAAATAATCCTTATAGCATGATTCAGTATTCACGCGCGATGGCTTATTATTATAAGCATATTTCATGTATAACTTTGGTGTTTCTATACCGATTTATATGATTCTTTTTACGGTTTCGTAGCCGAATGGCAAAAAACGGAATCTTTATAGTTTCGACATGTCTGTCCGTCTGTCTGTCTGTCTGTCTGTCCGTCCGTCCGTCTGTCACAGCAATTTTATTCCGAAACTATTAGGACTATACATGTGAAACTTGATAGGTAGATGTATTCTGTGAACCGCTATCCGATTTTGAGAAAAAAATTAAAAAATATTTAAAATAAAGGGGGGCTCCCCATACATGGAACTAAACCTGAAAATTTTTTTTTTTTCATGAAATCGATGCATGTGTGGTATCTATAGACAGTTCTTTAAAAACGACATCGGGGTTTCTAAAACCACTTTTCCATAAAGTCAATCGTTTAAAAGATATAAGCTTCCAAAGTGGTAAAATGTGTGTGTGGCGGACACAACCTCTAACTTCTATAATAATGGAGTGAAAAATCTAAAAAAAATATATGTCTGTAGATCTTAATATAAACTTTCAATCAAAATTAGTTTGAACGAAATCAGTTCAGCAGTTTTTGAGATACAGCATATTTTCTAAAACCGCAAATATAACTTTGTAATTCATACAAACACTATGAAAAACAAATTTATTCGGCGCAGTTGTAAAAAATGTAAAAAAGCCAGTTTTAAGAAATTTGTAAGGTTTTTTTTTCAAAACAAATTTATTTGGCGCAGTTGTAAAAAATGTAAATAAGCTAGTTTTAAGAAATTTGTAAGGTTTTTTTTTCGTCAAATAAATTTGCATATTATATTATAGTTACTACGGAACCCTTCATGGGCGAGTCTGACTCGCACTTGGCCAATTTTTTTATGGAATAGTTAATAATGTTAACTTTTTCAATTAGGGGTGACTGAGAGTGTTATAAACGTAAGAGTAGACAAATATTATAATCAGAAAGCTTCGAACTCCTAAGCTATCGGGAGTTACACGTGTTATTGTGAGTCAACCATAAAAGTTAGACAGATGCTGTCGTAGGATATTTTTTATATAATTTTAAGGAGAACATTTCCGTCATGAAATGATTTGTGTAGCTTTAACCATTAAGGTTGCACACGCGACGGAAGCTTAAAGAATGGAGTAACTTCTCCCGTTTTCCCAACATTTCCCTTCACTGCTCTGCTCCTATTGATTGTAGCGTGATGAAAAGTATACTATAACCCGCTCAGGAGTATGAAAAATAATTGTACCAAGTTTCGTTAAAATCCGTCGAGTAGTTTTTGTTTCTATAACGGTTATACAGACAGACAGACAGACAGACAGACAGACAGACAAAAATTTAACTGATTGCATTTTTGGCATGGGTATCGATCCTTAATCACCCCCTGATAGTTATTTTGGAAATATATTTCATGTACAGAATTGACCTCTCTACAGATTTATTATAAGTATAGATATTTATGGTATAAGTACATATGGTATATAATATAATAATAATATTCCACAACTTTCACACAACGCCATCTAGTCCCAAAGTAAGCAGAGCTTGTGGTATGAGTACTAGACAACTGATAAACACATAGAACAAATGATCGTGCTCATCACACAAACATTTGTCCTGGGTGGGAATCGAACCCACGACCTTGAGCATAGTAGTCAGGGCCACTGACCACTATACCAACAGGCCCGTCAAAACTATATGGTATAAGTAGTAGATACCTTTAACGGGAATGAGGTCGGTGAAGTACCCCTTCTGCTGAGCCTCGTGAGCGAGCTTGTGCGAGCGCAGAGAGTAGTCGTCCTGCTCCTGGCGCGACGCGCCGAACGCGGCCGCCAGTCTGTCGGCGCTGTGCCCCATCGTCTCGCCCGACGAGAACTCCGCCACCGCTGGTAGCTGGGAACACATCATGCCGTTGATTTCTCATACATTTTTATATGTATACAAGGTGTAACAAATTAAGCGCAATACCTCAGACACCCCAATGAACAATGTTAACTAATTTTGAATATTAGCTCTCCATATTCTCTGTCAAAAATAAAAAATACAAGTGAAAGAATCACTTCTATACATCAATTAGTTTCCGAATTATAGAAGCAGGTAAACGTGCGACTCGGACTCGTGACGGTGTGACGTCATCTCACAACACTCGCTCAGTCCGATCGCGCTCTCAGCACAGTGTTGTTTCATTAGAAATTATAAATCCTTTCAAAAATGTCCAATCCAAATACTAAGAAATCATGTGTTGTGCCGAAATGTACAAATATAACTACCAATTTCGACTTGCTATTAAGCGGAGCTTTGTAAATTGACGTCACATCCGGTCACGTGACTGTTAGTGGGACCGACTCGATATTTATCGTAAGTTTAAATGCCAGTAAAATCAAAACTAATAGGTATTGTTGAATACAACAAAAACTAGTGTATTTCTATACATACAAGCTTTATTGTAACAAACTTTCAACCGATTTGGAATACCTATCTAGTAACATTCTTCATTAGAATATTACATTTTAAGTTTAAAACAACATCCGTAACTAAATAAATTGAAATCAAACCTAGACATTTTTTTATATTAATAGTTATCCTCACTAAACGCTAAACGTATATGCGTCATACAATATCCTTACGCAGACGCATACACTCATGCAATATTAGCGGCCGACACGCATGCGAGCGCATTTCCTTAAAAAGATTGTATTCATTTGTCACGATACTGTTTCGATTTTCAGTTAATTGAAAGATTTTTCCGTCAAAATTTAACACCTATTTTTATGACGGAAATCAGAAGCCGATTCTGAACTAACTTTTAGGAATTGCGTTTATTCTGTTACACCTTGTATATATAAAAATTGAAGTGCCTGTCTGCCGGTTCTCAGTGGCTTATAGTAATTAAAACGGTACTTTGTGTTTTTTTTTTAAATTCTAGCTATGTGGGTAGAATTCACATTACTAGCAATCCTGTTAACCCCTCCAACTAAGCTAAATATGCTTGTGTCTGGAGTGCGTTCACGGCAATAGTGTAATGGGTAGGGTTCGAACCCGCGACCTCTCGATCACAAGACCGACACCTTAGCCATTAGGCTATTGACGCTTATAAAGGTTGGTACTTAAATACAAACTTTTTAAAATCTAAACTATCCTTTTTCCTCTAAATACCAGCGTTCGACAGTCCGCAGACATGGGGCTTCATCACTGAACACAGATGTTAGCTCTTCAAAACACTGAAGTCGTGTCAGGCCTCTTCTAAAGTTGTAGAAAATTATTGCACGAACATTTTCCTTAAAAAGATTCATTTTCGTACGTAACCTGACAGATTCCAATCGACGCTGTAACTAAACAATAGCATTAATCCTAATACTTTCAACTGTTTTGAGATTCCATTCGAATATAGAACAGTTCCAAATTCAAAATTGCCGGGAAATATGGAAACGACAGAACTTAAAAGGGATGCCTCGTAGTCAATGTGTACATACATTTTTTGGAACCGAAAATATACAAAATGTGAGTCTGCTGACTTCCAAGCTAGAGTATAATCTGTGTTATGGGAGTCAGTGTTCCTCAGTACAGCAGTGGCTAGCCTAAATTTTAATACATTATATCAACTATTGGGGTACATAAAATAAAGTATTTGTGGATAAAAGTCTATACTCTTGCGTGTGTGTTGTGTGAGTGTGTGTTGTGTATGTGTGAGTGTGTGTTGTGTATGTGGTGTGTGACTGACTGTGTACGTGTCTCTTAGGTGTAATTGGCAATAGATGTAGTAGAGGTGTCACTTGTGTATCAGCTTCTCGGTCTTATTTTAATCTAGCGTTAGCAGCCTTATCTATCCAGTATTAAGTTCATGGTTACCTCGGGCGCGAAGAAGTCGGGTCTGATGGAGGCGATGAGCGACAGCCTCTGCGCGGGAGTCTTGGCGCGGTTGAGCCGCAGCAGCAGGGAGCGCATCTTGCGCGAGTGCCGGATGGGCACGTCCGACATGAACTCCACGCCACCAGCTACTATCACGTCGTATGCCCCAGCCGCTATCATGCCCACTCCTTGACAACGAGAAAGAAATAAGGAAAAATATATCATATTTATTATTAAAGCGTCAATATTTATTTATTAAAATTTTAGGCATCACAAAAGTACAAAGACGGACTTGATGCCTTAGGCATTTTCTACCAGTCAACATGGCTGGTGTAGACATAACATGGCAGCCTAATTTCCAATAGCCAATAAGGCAATGTCAATGGCGGAAGTGAGTGACAGACTTCTACTGACTAACAGCACCCACTGTTTCGTCAGTTTAAGAGACAATAGCCTTGTGATCGAGAAGTCGCGGGTTTGAACCCCACTCATTACACAAATGTCGAGGACCCATTATAGAGAGAGACACAAGGATATTTAGTTTAGTTGGTCAACAAGATTGCTAGTAAATAGAATTCTAAAAGAACTAGCAACCCACATTGCTAGTTATTGACAAAAGCAAAAAAATTCCTTAAAAATATTTTATGAAATCCTACCTTATCCCACGAATGCGATGGAATTACACAATCTAATTCCGCCAAGCCCGTTCCATCATCGGACTACAAGACAAACGGCGATGCGCCATCGTTACATGGTGGACATCCCACCCATACGCACAAAACGTTTTGGGAATACTTTCAATGTGCGTACGGCTAAGGAGTGGAATTCCCTGCCGGAGTCTGTGTTTCCTGATCGCTATAACCTGGGAGTCTTTAAGCCAAGAGTGAATAGGTTACTTCTAGGCAAGCGTGCTCCATCTTCGACCACATCATCACTTACCATCAGGTGAGATGGTGGTCAAACGCGAGCCTATTATCAATAAACAAAAAGAAAATAAAAACTAATAAATGCGAAAGTTTGGAGCATGATCCATCCAACATCTAAACCTCATCATCATTTCGTCATGTGACGAAATGCCGTGTTAAAACAAAAAATTTCACTAAAATGGCTTCATCTGCTTATTTTTTTCCCCAAAACTATGTCGGGCCGGCTTTCAGTGTAACCAAATGCAGCTGTTTACTATCGTGATTGTGGAGGTTAGATACAGGGCCGGATTAACTATTAGGCGGAGTAGGCAACTGCCTAGGGGCCCCGCATCAACTAGGGGCCCAGCCCCAGTGCACGCACCAGGAACACATGTTTCTTTGAACAAGAATTTGATGTGCGTGTGAATTTAGGGACCTCACTGTTATGTCACAAAATACAAATCGCTAAAGGAGACGGGGATTTCTGGGCCATTTTGCAATAAGTTGAGATATGGTTTAAAAAAAGCGTCATATTTTTCTATTTCTAAATACAAAAAATTAGCCTAATTCACAATCTAGAAGACGATAAATCTTAAAAATAAGTTTTGAGTCACGAATAAAATGGGATATCGATTACTATAATCGATTAATGTGAATGAGTTATTGAACACAAAACTACTTGCACCATATTGCTGATTCAATCAAAGTAAATAAAAACATTACAATTAACATAATGTCAGTATTTTAAAATTATAAAATATCAACATTATTATAAAGAAATCTTAAAGTCAGTTCTCGTTTACAAATCGATTTATTACTTGTGTTTGGCTACTGTATTTTTTAATCTGTGCTGACAGTGACAGTCACAGAATACCTTTTGACAGTTCTAGAATGTCAATAATCACTGATCACTAGTAGGGATGTGACATTGGACATAAAAAATCGATTTTAAAAATTAATCGTTTATTTATTTAGCATGAAACATCGATGAATAAATAATCGATTTTTCCCATGAAAATAATCGATTTTGTTATATTAATCGTTTTTTTTCCTAATTTATACTAATAAACTAAACTGTTTCAAAATCACAGAAGAAATGCCATCATAGATGCACAGATAGCGTTAATGTAGTATTATGGAGATAGTATTCTTTGGCAGTTCGTGTTCCGGGTTCCGGGCCAGAACACCAAACTTAATGACGGGGAGTTGCAGATAAAAAACGGGTAATAATTGCTTGAATGATAATAAAAAAATCGATTATTTATAAAAATGAAATCACGTATTGACATCGACTTTTCTTTTGATAAAATTCGATTATTTCCATAACCGATTATTTTTCACATCCCTAATCACTCATTTCGTAGTATCGTTTCGTGTGCGTGGGTTTTGAGTGTTTCCGTTGTTTTATTGATATGTTCCTTGACCACTGCTTTCTTCCTACGGAATTTTGATATTGCTAAACTAGTACGACCCTTGCTATCATACCGGGATACGGATAATCTCGTTTTCTCGTCTGACTGGCTCGCTTATTTGGATTTTACAGCTTGCTTATCGATTGGATATTGACACCATGGATCAGTGTGTTAATTGTAGTACCTATAGCGACTAGTCGCTGTAATACACTTGGCCGACGAGCTTTAAATGATGTAACGACACTGTCAGTGATTCGTCATGCACCACAACCTGTAAGTACAAACTTGAAGTCACCTTTTCTAGCTACCCAGTGTCTACAACGCTGGTCTACAGGTTTCTTCTTTTATTCTCCATAAACCTTATGCAGGAACTAAAGTAACCTTTTATATAAAGGCACATGGAGATTATTTACATTTAAGTTAAAACTGCTGGTATATTTTACTGTAAACATGATTTATTGACATTAAAAACTTTTCTCATCTTTCAGGTAAACAGCAGTGACTATGTTTGCCAAGCTTATTGGGATTTGGCTCAAGAATCATCTGTTGATGAAGCACAACAACTTGGCCAACGTAGTGTTTGTTTTCGCTGTGGTCGTTCTCTTGCATCAAGAGTCCGCCACCTACTTAACACGAGCTTTTTGGATTATAACTGAAGATGAATAAAAGATAACTGTTATTCAAATAGTTGTTTTTATTTTAAACATCATCTCCCTTTTTCTTTTTTTTTCTTTCGATTCGATTCGATGATTTTCCCACCCAGGAAGGGTGGGAAAATCATCGAATGACTTCTTCCGCTCTGGGTTAAGCGGATGGGTGTGTCAGGCTTCTACTGACTAAAAACCCACCCTGTTCCAACGGCTGCCCTAAAGTTCCGAGGCCGCGGTATCTCGATAGAACTTTCCCACAAACCCCAGCAGGCAATGGCCCTATGAGAACCCGTCACTGGTGTTGACATCTCTTTGAGGTGCGCGTGGAACACGACGCGCTGCCGACCCGGGCCTGGTCCTTAACGGATGGTGAGCGACCCCTGCTCGCCATTCGCAGGCCCGCACCTACGGTGGCCGGAAATCGGCTCATGATCCCCGACCCCCGGGGCGTCTGCCGCGGCGGCTGGGGCGCGAGGAAGAGAGTTGCCTCTCCCTCGCACGTTCAGCCTCCTCCTTCGCTAGCATATCTGCTTCGCAGAAGGAGGCGACCGCATCCCATTCCCTCTCGCTCCGCACCATGGTCTGAACCAGAGCAGGGCGCGAGAGGTCGCCGCCGCCGACCGCCTCTACGAGGACACGACGGTGCTCTGCCCAAGCAAGGCACACATCGACCGTATGCTCCACCATGTCCTCCAAGTGGTCCTCACAATGTCCTCTCGCTGTATCCGAAACAAGTACCTCCCGAAACACTCATGTCTGGTCAGCACCTGCGTCAGGCGGAAGGTGAGGACGCCGTGGCGTCTCTCCAGCCACTCCTCAAAGAGGGGAATTTTCACCGCGATTGCGGCGTGCCCAGCTTTCGGTTGCGACAGCCGCTCTTTCCATGCTGCCGTGAGATCGCGCCGGAGTTCTATCCGCTGAGCCGCGACTTGCCGCGGTAGGGTATATTCACCCCGGCTTAGCACCTCCGCGCGCCAATTATGCACGTGTGCGAGGGCTACCGCCTCCAGATCCCACGGCAGCAATCCGTCAAGAAGGTTCACCGCCTCCCCAGAGATCGTGCGGTATCCCCGGGTCATCCGGATAGCCATGACCCTCTGAGACGCGACTAGCTGGCGAGCTGGTCGCCGCTGCAGAGTGCCCAGACAGGGGCCCCATAGAGGGCCATGGACCGCACAATCCCCGCATATAGCCTCCGGCAGGAGGCGTTTGGCCCCTCTAGATTGGGTAGGAGCCGCTTGAGTGCAGCCCCCGCCCGGTCCAGTCTTGGAGAAAAACATCGGAAGTGTTCGAAACATCATCTCCCTGGGGTATCTCCAAATTATTTGGACATTAGAAAACTCATTATAATGTCCTCCCACTCAATACAACACAATTAATATAGTAAACAACTGTCTATTTTAACAAAATAGCAATCATATTTAAAAAATCAGCTGTACAGTATAGGTTGTTGCCAATTCATTGCATAACCTCACTTTTACAAAACCTCCTATAACTCTGCTCCCAGATTGCCAAAATTCGCCGAATTTTCAGGGATGCTTTGTTAATATATAAGCTGTTAATCGACACTAATTTCGTCTTTTTACATCTTTTTACACCTTGGCCCAAGAATGTTTGAAAGCATTTCCGTCTCCTTTAGTAGTAGAATTAAAACAATTTTAGAACAAATCTGGGACTCAAATATATTAAAAACCACAGCCCTTAATGTGCGTTTCTTCAGTTCACACACGATTTGGTCAGTCAAAGTAAGAAAAGGGGCCCCGAGAATGCCATTGCCTTAGGGCCTGTAACAGGGTTAATCCGGCTCTGGTTAGATAAGCATCTAACCTCCACAATCTCGTATTTGGGTAACAAGATACCCCTTGGCAAGACCAGCGTCAGATGTTCTGATTTCTGACTTCTGTTAAAGATGTACAATTGAAAGCCGGGACCAACGGCTTTACGTGTTTTCGGAGACACAGAGGAGTCTTGAAATGTAAAGATGCTCACCCATCTTTGAGCCGACCAAGGCAAGCGTTGCTTAACCTTAGAAGATCGACTCGTACGGCTGTAATTATTTAGCCACGAGCTGCTCATATTACTATAATGTATGAACTATTTATGAGCTAACTAATGTATGAAAACAACACTTTCTTTGGTAAGTCGTTTGCAGCTCAAGCTATGGAATACTACCAGTCAGTAAAGCTTTGGTTTCCTAGGATAGCGGTGCCGTCAAATAGCGGCCGTTATACAGCGGTGAATGACGTCACTAGAACGTTGTCTATGTAAACAAAATGGCGCGGTTTCCTAGAGAGCTGTAACTGACACCGTAACGTCAAAAAACTTTTTACCAAAAAATTAAACCGACTCCCAAAAACACTGCACAGTGAAAAATAACTTTAATTTCGGTAGTCGGTGTCTTTAGTTTTGTATTTTCGTTTTTGGCACCGACTTCCGAAATTAAAGTTATTTTTCACTTTGCAGTGTTTTTGGGAGTCGGTTTAATTTTTTGGTAAAAAGTTTTTATTTCACTCTTTTTAGTTGGTCGGTTTTTAATTTACCTAGTTAAAAGAGCCTAAATGTCAACTACTTATAACCTTTTACAAAATATTGCTTTTCCCAATGCTGGGCCGTTAATTTTTGAGGAGTTCTCCTGGTACTTCACCATCAGCTCTACATCACCATATGCATTGTGACGAACATAAAGTGCTTAACATCCATATTCAAGTATTCGAATCGCAATCCACGAAATACTTATTATTGAGTAGGTTCGGCGGCCATCTGTGGTCTTCATCATCAGTTCCACTTCCCCAAATGGTATTTTTTGAGACCACCTGCACAAGTTACTATAAGAAATACCCAAAACGCCATAAGTGTGCCTATAATATTTGAAGAGTTCCCTCGATTTCTCCAGGATCCCATCATCAGATCCTGACTTGGTGATAAATGGTACCAATTTCGAAGTATACCCTTTCAAACAAAAAAAGAATTTTCCAAATCGGTTCAGCCGTCTTCGAGTAATCGGTGATCATACATAAAAAAAAAAAAAAGAGAAAAAAAAAAATATACGCGTCGAATTGATAACCTCCTCTTTTGGTCGTCGGTTGAAAAGCGGTGCCGCAATTTGCATGACGGCCGTCTTGTCGGTGTCAGATGGTTTCGTGAACGTTTCCAAAGAGAATGTAATACACTAGATAGCGATGAAGCAGACAGTGTGATAAAACGGCCGTGGAACTTTCCACATGTCGTCACCGTAAAGACGGCCGTCTTTTTGCGTCCGCAATATTACGGCCGCTATATGACGGCACCGCTTTCCTAGGAAAACAAAGCTTAACACAAGCACATACCCTTTCTTCTTTCGAAAATATGGTTAAATTTCATTAATTTGTTATTATTAATAGATGTCATAGCTTTTTATTTGTTGTTTTGAGTATGTAGTTCATTGTTTTTATATTTCATATAAGTAAACAATACACCATAGACTAACCCGCGCATAATTTTCTCCTTCTGCGTCAAATTCATCCAAAGGTTGTCTGTAAAAGATCGCTTTTATCGATATGACCGCCCTTTGTATCACCCTTTTTAATTCTAAGTTATTTGTTTCTGTTATGGTGTACAATAAAGAGTATATATATATCTATCTATACGAGAATTTTCTAACAAAATACCGCGGCATAAAGGAATAGGTGGGTTTTTAGTCAGTAGAAGTCTGACACTCCCTTCCGCTCCACCCAGAGCTGGAGAAGTCGTTTGACGATTTTCAAACCAGAAAAAAAGGAGTCTGCTGACACTCCCTTCCGCTACATCCACAACGGGAGGAGTTCGATGACTTTCTCCCCGAAAAAATAAAGGTACCTGTGGTAATGGCCTGGTTGGACGAGATGCACGCCATAGTGACCGTGTGCGCAGGAGTTTTGTCGCTGAAGCCGGCGGCCAGCGCCGCCTCGCGGCCAATGTTGGAAGTTTTCACCTCCTGGATAACCGTGCCGTACACGATGTAGTCGATCACATCTTTTGATATGCCGGTTTTTTGGAGGAGACCCCTGAGGGATTAGAGAATTATAGTTTTGTATTATACAGACTTCATATAAGTTCGTTTAATGTTTCTTCACAGCTAAAAAACACTGGCTTCATTTATCTTTATTAACCAAAAAAATATACGTGTAAATATACCCAATTTTTCATCATTGGATTCGATATAACTGTTTTTCTTTGTCTGAAGTGCTTATAGTAATTTACATGATACTGAAAGACCCAGATTTTTTTTAAGTATCTGTTATTCTGTTTGTCCACGGTAGTCTCTGGAACTGAACCAACTTTAATGCTACTTTCACTAGTAGAAAGAGGAGGTTATACTTATTTATTTATTTGTAATGACGTATTTTATTTTAATTTTTGATTATTATGGATTGATTTACTGTGTTATTTTAATGGTATTTGTAATTTGAAAATATTTTTTGTTAGTAGATACAGAGGTACTACCATGCTTATGACATAAGTAGGGATGGATAGACCTACGACGTATTTCTGTTCATTGACAAATAATATACAAGTTCATATACTTTGTATAGCCTAGTAACAGCTGATGCCAAAATTTATTTAGGTACAACAAATTTGGCATGCACATGAGATATCAATTGTTATATGACAGCAATGGAAGATTTTATGGATTCATATTAATAGAAAAACCACGATTTATTTTTATAAAATGTTGACCTCCAGGTTAGTATACTTTTTGGTAGCAAAAAATACATAACAAATTACAATACATTAAAATTCGATTTCAGTTGGAAACTTAGTTGAAAATAAAATTGCCAGAAAAATACAAGATATTTATTTTTTAATGCTTGTAACAAATTGCACTTCATTCTAATTCAATTTTAGTTTCGCTTATGTAAGGATTTTTTTGTATTTTTAATAAAACCATAATGCAATTTAAACGCAAATATGTATGTAGGTATGTCATTACTTTTTTTTAGCAAGTAAATTATTATTTTTTTGTTTTAACCTGCTAATATTATATTGTATGTTTTTTAGTCAATTGTGAGTTATTAATCTATCTGACCTACAGTTTTAGAACTAAGCTCGGGTTGGCATGAATTTTCCCTGAACATACTGCCAACGTGACATTTCAATTACCGGTTCAACCAAAGTAGATTTAAAAGTCCTTTACTTGAACAAGGCTAAAAACATGCACCATTTTTGTATAGTCAAAAATGTAAGCGAAGACAATCCCCAAAACGCCGCCCATCTCCACTTTCTAATTTTAACTGGGATGGAAAAAGATAAAGACAAGGTGTTGTTTCTGGAGTACTACTGTTATGTTAAACAGTCTTTTTTCCTGGGGTGGAAGTCCTCATGGAAGGGGTTTGTCAGACTCTAACCATTCCGTATTACCTCGTAATCATCCGTGGGTGGCTACGGAAGCACATAAATAGTCTTAATTGAGGCAATGGAGGTCGCTATCAGGCTCATGGTGATTAAAACCACAGTGCATTCCTTCGCACACTTGCGCCGGAGCCTATCTAACAACTGACGTCTTCAAATGTCTGCCAGAACCAACGGCTTCACTCGTATCCCCAGGTACGGAGGAGTCTCAGTATGTAATAGGCCACATATCTATTAACCGTCGTCAGCTAGCTTCGTACAAAGCTCAAAGATCGACCTTTGCAGCAATTAATTAGCCACGAGCCGAAAGGATTTGAATATCTAATGCCATGGTATAGATTACTTGCCCTACTACCTTAGCAGGAAGACTGTATTTTTGTGTTGGTAATATGGTACTGGGGGTTAATTTTCAATATTTCTCATGGCAAGCTCTTTTAAAAACCTAGTCTATATTTCCATACTAATATTATACATGCAAAAGTGTGTTTGTTTGTCCTTGATTCACGTCAAAACAAAGCAAAGGAAGGATGATTGGATTTTTTTTTTTTTTTTTTTTTGCAAATGGGTTATAAGTAACACTTTTACACGTCATACGTTGATGTGGAGATAGTTAAAAGCTGGAGACATAAGGAACTTTAATTTTGCTCAAACAAATCTTTTCACGGGAGAAACGCTGCAGACAGAAGCTAATCATATCATTAATATTTGACATAAACGGAAATAATATAAATGTCATATCACTCAAACACAATCAGTAACAACAGTACGGAGTGTACTACAAAATGAACTTTGGTCAGCTAATCAAAGCTACCTTACAATTACATGATGTTTGTTTGTAGAACTTCTATCTGTCTTAATTGATAAATACTAATATTGCAGAAATTATATTAGAATAATTATTTATGTAAAATTATAAATGGGATACTTAATAAAAAAATATTAAAAAATTTGTAAGGAGAGTTATAAGTATTTGCTAGATAAAGTGAAATATTTAAAATGCATTGTATTTATTAAGTTTGATTCCAACTTGATATTTTCATTAGTTATGCCAGTAATAACTTGATTTGTGCAATAAAATTATGTTAATGATTGGTATTTAATTACATATTTGAGTCCTGAAATTAATTAAGAAAATTCTGTTGTTGTATCACTTACAGAATTTTTAATACCTATGATGAAAGGGCATTTTGAGATGATAACATGAATATGTTGATGGTTTCACAGCCACAGCAACAGCATTTCTGTTAATCCTTCCTTGACTGCGATTTTAAATTTTAACAGTAAATATGCAAGCACTATTGCTACATGTGAGGACTCCTTTCACATAGTCTTGGAAACATGATGTTGATATAAGACATAGATTAGATAATTGCAATAGACTAGGTGAGTTATCAAGGTCAGCCTTATTTATAAACATTGATTGCTAATAATCATTAACTCGGCAATGTCTATGTTATTCAAAGTAAAGTTTACTGTTATTAAACCTTAATTTATTAGTATTTAGTTATTGTTTAATTTTAGTTGCACTTTGGTGCCAGTTTTGCTTATGATAAAATCCATGAGGAATTAATTGAGGTAAATTCTCAAATCTTTATTATGGGTATGCTGCAACTAGATTTTGGTATTTTCATCAACAAGTCAAACATTTACATTCGGAAAGTATAATTTATTAGTCTGTAAGTTCATACATAATGTTGCTATTCATTATTCTGAACATTTACATAGTAAATATTATTATAAAAAACCTAATACTATTTGCATTGCAGGTTAATTTTTTTTAACAACAATAATGTATACACAATGAGACCTTACATATATTTTGTTAATACTTAAAATAAGGAAATTATTTATTTATTTATTTGTATCAGGCTACAAACGCCCATAGAAAAATTATGATAAATACTTACAACAAGGAATGTCTGGCAAGTTCATGGGGCATCATCTTGGCATAGTCGGTGAATGAGACCAAGAAGGGTGTTCGTACTCCGTCAACGAGGACCACATTCTTGCCAGTGCGGTCTGGCAGTGACTTCTTTTTTTGCTGTAATGCTGCTCCTACACTGAGAGCCCGCCTGGCGGTGTCTAAAAGTAAATTTTCTCAAATTTAGGAAATTCATATATTCTAAAATGTTGTTCAAATCGCAACAAAGTGGGAACAGTACATATTTAGAACATAAAATACCTTCCAGTATGTATATAATGCAAACCTTGCACTCATAACTTGGCAAGGAACTGAACAAAATTAATTGTCAAGAATGCCAATAAAAATTTCTTATAAGTCCAAAGTTTACATCCATATACAAATCATGGTAAAATGCTAATGAATTAACTGACAAATATAATTTTTAGCTGGGCAGTACGAATAATTTATAAGGTACAACTTCAATCATAGTTATAAAACTGGGCCAGTAGTATAAATTGAAAGAAATACTACAAATCTTACCGAATTTTGCAGTGGAGCCGACGTGGGAAACTTTCAATAACGATTTAGATATTTGAGATGCCATGGCTGCCGGAAAACTTATACCAATTATCACTGGACACAACGGAGACTTCTAAAACAATTAATGTAAATTAATAACTATAGAAAATACTAATTTAAAACTTAAAATAAACTTACAAGAAAGTTGGACTCTGACCTGTCAACCACAGAGTAAAAATAGGGTTGCTATGATCAAACTTTTAGTTTTAATTACACGGCTCTAATAGATTTTTTTTTTAATTGAGGGAAGTATTTTTCATTCAAGTTTTGTTTTATTCAATATATGACCATCATATTAGAAATATACTAATGCGAAGATGTAATGGTCATAACATTTGATTTACAACAATATTTGCCCTTCAACTTATTACATTAATATACATAATTATAAAAACAAATATAATACAATACAATATATGCAATACAATATACTAATTGTTAGAAATATTGAAATTCATTTGTTGAACAACCTCCAGATATTTTCGTAAACGCGCTCAACGTCTTTACACATTATTCGTTTCCTCAACAGGTTGAAAATGTTAGCTGTTAAGTTTCGTCAACGTGTTCAACGTCTTTACACATTATTCATTTTCGAAAACAGGTTGAAAATGTTAATTGTTATTTTTGCGTCAATGCACAGTGCACTAAACGTCTTTACACATTATTCATTTCCGAAAAGAGGTTGAAAATATTAGCTATTAATTTTCGTTAACGCATTACAAAAGTACTATTTTTAAATGAAAACGCAGACGAAGGCTGATTTTTGACATCTAAATAAACCAAAATAAAAAAAATACAATAAAAATAATGATTGGGAAAAAAATTAAAAAAAATCAATAAAAAAAAACAATCCATTGCTGATTATTGTATATAAATTCGGATCATCTTTTAAATTCACCTGGATACTATTTCATGGTCATCATTACAGTTCAAAATATAAAACTTAATTCTTATCAAATCAATAATTTTCAATAAATATTGCAAATTTGAACTTTTGTACTTTAGCAGAAAAAAAATCGTCAATGACACATACCTAATCGAAACTGTTGACATACATTGAAGCTAAACGCTAACGAATAAAATTTAAAAACCTGTTAATAAATTAACAGTTTTTTCAACCTGTTTACCATGGAAGATTAACAGTTAAATTACATTAACCAAAAATCCGTCAATGACACATGCCTAGAGTTTCAGTAATGTGGTAATGTAGTAATGTGGTGACTTAGGCCGGCCGCAGACGTTCGGTTTCCTGATCAGGTTTCCTGATCAGGAAACCTGAATGCTCTACTTACATACAAAATGTTCAACAAGGTGCACACTATTCTTATTTTTGACGTTCCTGAACCTGAACCTGACGTTCGGTTCGATGCGTTCCGGAATGTAAGAACGGAAAAAACCTGATGACGTCATTCCGAACGCAGCGCTGGCGTACATTTTGGCTCGGCCGCCGTACACGCACGGAAATTTCATTTCAGATTAGTGTTGCCAGACAGATTTCTCGGTATCCATACAGATTTTCATCATGTCATACCGATAAAAACTTGAGAGTGAACGCCATAGATCATCAACTCTTGCCATAAGTTCTGCACTTTTATTGTGCCTACGCAGTAAATATAAATTAAGTACATTAATGAAGTAAAAATAATATATTTCGTAAAGTTTTAGTGGCTTAGTAGTTGAGTAATAGCACTTTCAGTAATTGAAACTGAATTCTACTTGACCACTATAAAAAACCACCAACAACTAAAAGCAATATTTCGCCACTAAAAGGGGGGTCGAACTAAGTTGGTAGCACCGGTCTCTATACGTAAAATTCCGAATGAAAAAAACCGGACGTTTGCGCTAGTTTCACGGAATTCCGAATCTGAATTCCTGATCAGGAAACCGGACGTCTGCGGCCTGCCTTATAAAGTATCCATTAATTGGGAAATAATAATGTAATTGGCAACATTTAATTAGGTTTATTTTATTAGTTTTTAACATTAAATTAAATAAGTTTAATTTACTGTAAATACAGTAAATTTATTTTTTTAGCTTAGCTAAAAGTAAGAACTAATGAAGTCGTAGCGCTGGTGGCACGAAAATCCAGAACTTCTATACAAGTCCGTGGCGGTGAAAAGGTTAAACATTTAAATAAAAACCCAAAACTACATATATACATCTAAAAATAAACTAAAATATGGCATCCAGAAATTCGTGCGCATCGCTGTCCACTGGTAATGTGCCCAAAAGACTGGCGGCATTGCCACGTTGTATGGCAATGCTTAACCTGTCCAAGGTAAAAGCCAGTCCTTGGGTCACGCGAAGTGTCAACTAGGCGTCTGGATTGATCTTTAAATAGTGAGCACTCGGACCCCACGACCCCAAGGTTTCAACCCCAAACGGCTCGCACAACAACGTATATTGGCAACATTACACATTGACTGCCAATATACGTTTTGATACAGCGTCTTTTACTACAGTAAAACGGACTAAACACATATTTTTGATTTATTTACTTTATGTATTAAATAAACTGATTTCATTTAAATTCACTTAATTTTAACTAGTATTAATATTTTGGAAATGTATTTTAGCTGGACTTTATAACGTCTTATACTACAAGAGTCTAAAACGTTTAGTTATTTTTTTTTATGAAATGAAAAGGCGGGTAGCTGAGAGATATATACAATTTCAACTGCTGGATTGTGAATAATAATTTCCGTTCTGTTTGTCTTCCGCTTTGCTTGCAGCCACGTGAAATAGGCAGAAATAGTTTAAATATTTTCTAAATTTTTATTTATAATTTATAGTCAACATTATTTTTCATTTTACAATTTTTTCAATGAAGGAGCAATAGTAGGTTATTATCCATGTAAGTATATTTGCAAATTTTTATTCAGTTCAGTTGTTTAGTTAATTATTTTCATTCAAAACCGAATTTCAAATAATTTCGAAGGCAAAGCATCGCTACAACTCGTCTTTTTCTTCAATCTTTATGGATTTTGTCATTTATTAACGCTTAAATTATTTTTTCCCCATACACGTGTTTCGTAAAAGTTCAGTAACCGCCAAAAATGTTCAAATAGCTAACAATATTTTGTTTTCACAGAATGAAATACCATTGCATAATATTAGTGATCTGTCTCGTGTGCTGCACAGCGCAGTTAATGGATGAAATGCAAGAGTTTGATGCAGAATGTCTGGGTGAAGACAGGTTTCTATGCATGGGGGGAGGGTGCATCTTACAGGAGCAATACTGCGACGGCTTTGTGGACTGCGATGATGGGACGGACGAGAATTTTTGCAGTAAGTTTGACTACCTACCTATCCACTTTTTATTGCTGTCAATAATCCGAGGAGCGACCGTTATAAATTCATTTAAAAGTGTAAATTGGTCTAATTTACCCCGTTTCTCAAATTACATTTTTCGCAAAATTAATGAGAAAATATACTGCTGTGATTGGTTGGTTGCATTTTTCGCGTGAATATTTGTTTGAGAAACAGGGCGTTTTTTTCGCCCTGTTGATCAGATTTGCTAAATTGGTAGGTAGTTAGTCCTGAGCGGAAAAAAATATTGTCTATCGTCTTTTAGAAAATATACCTGTGTACCATATTATGTATTAATTTTAATTATAGGTTCGCATGTGAGCATTTTTTCGTCTAATCATTGATATTAGCGATAAGTAACCATGTGGTCCAGAACTCTGCATATTTGTCATTTGCGCTTGGAAAAATCTAAATGCGAAAATTTAGAGTTTGATCGAATGTTGGATGTATGTTTGTTACTCAATTATGTTTAAATTGCTGAACGGGCCTGGATGCAATGTGTCATAGAGATAGATTTATCTAAACATCCACGTGAAGTCGCTTTCAACACCTATTAAACCATAAGAATTCAGTAATGCTTCCGGAAAAAATGTACCGATTATCTTTTATACCAAACTAGCTTGTGCCAGCGGCTTCGCCCGCGTGGGAAGTTTTTCCCATGTAAATCCCGATCCCGTGGGAATTTCGCAAAATCCTTTCTTAGCGGATGCCTACGTCATAACATCTACCTGCATGCCAAATTTCAGGCCGATCCGTCCAGTGGTTTGGGCTGTGCGTTGATAGATCACTATGTCAGTTAGTCAGTCAGTCAGACCTTTGAGTTATGTATATTTAGATAAGTACCTATTTTTTGTAGACTGACGTAACATATCGAGACCTCCATGCTTCGTAAGAAGCACGTTAAGCCGTTGGTCCGGCTGTTATTTGTACATCGTTGACCGGTTTTACGGGTATTCAGAAGCCAGAAAATCTAACACCAGTCCAGCCGTGTTACTCTGTAAGACCTCATTCTAAACTTCGAATCTGAATCCGCTGTGAGTTTATTGATTGGCATTCTAAAAACTCGGTTGTTAATTCGAATTTACACTAGCGCTACCCTTGCGAGCGTGTCAGCGAGTTGAACTAAAGGTTTTGACAGATAAAGTATGAGATGACGTGAGAAGTGGCAATCAGTAAGGTAATTCCTCCGTCACTTCGACGCTGTTTACAGAATGCAAAATCAAGGTCACTTTGAACCATAAGCGAAGTGACAGTGAATAGCTATGTAAGATGCGAGTTGTTGTTCGAATTTTACAGAATCCGACGTACAGGGCCGCGCTGACCTAAGACAGCGCCTGTGTGCAAAATCTTCGAAGCGCCTATAATTTTTTCCACAGGCGTGAGTATTGTCTTAGTGTCTCCCAAGACAATACTCACGCCTATGTTTAACTTTACACTGTTTGTACCTACTCAATTATAAAGAATAATACGTTGTAGTTTTACAAAAATAATTTCAATAATTAATGCTGGCATTACATCCGGCGCCCCTTCTGCCTTGGTGCCTGTGTGCGCCGCACACTTCGCACATAGGGACGGCTCGGCCCTGCACCAGTCTTGACAAGGGGTATTGTCCAGGGACTGGGTTATGCTGGTCAGATAGGATCCGGTTAGACTGGAAACCTAGTTTTTTTGTGGTCGGTTTGCGTTTGACCATAATCTCACCTGATGGTAAGAGACGATGTGGTCGAACAAAAGTACGCACCTAGAATCAACCTGCTCACTTTACAACGTGTAATTTAAAGGATATACACATACCAAGTGCACGGCTTCTTTGGATGATAACAAACGATATAGCAAGGGTTTTGTAATCCTATGTCTACATGTGTGGAACTTATTAAAAACTAGTTACTCACGCGGGGCTTCGCTCCCGTGGATTCTATCACGGTAAAAACATAACTCTCCTTTTTTGCAGTCGCGTAAAAAGTAGCCTATAACCTTCCTCAAGCTTCAAGCTACTTCCATACAAAATTGCATCCAAATCCACCCAGTACTTTCGAAGATTAGCGCGTTCAAGCAAACAAACAAACAAACAAACTTTTCCGCTTTATAATATTAGTATAGATTTCAATACATTGGCATTGATACCAGAGACCGAATTTTTCAAATTAAGAAGAACGAAAAGAATTATCGTTTTATTGGCAAGTGACGTGGAAAGTGATGACCCTCATAGTGATTGACACGTTTATTATTATTGGTATTCATTCAAAAAAACATACGAAATCAACAATTTCGGGTCAATTCTGTGAGTCACTTATTTTGAGCTGAAACTTTGCATAGAGACTCCATACCAGATGTTGTCTTCAGTCCTTTTGGATAGATATGGAGTTTCCGTTACACGTTGTATAAGTGTTCATTATTCTATTAATAATATTTTTTTTGTAGCCTACAAGCCATACGAGGAGTTCTGCAACGAGACCCATCAGTACATCTGCCAGGACACGAAGAAATGTATCCCTATGACGTGGCTATGTAACAACGAAACCGACTGTGATGATGGAAGCGACGAAGCGAACTGCACTGCGTTACCAACGCCTAAGGATAATGTGAGCATGACTTTAGTTTTTTGTTACCAATAGAAGTATGCCTCGTTGCTCAAGTGGATGCAAGCACGACTGCTGAGAGGTCTCGGGTTAGATTTCCGAGTCCGGCAAATAGTGCTATGGGGATTTCTGTAAGAACATTCTCAGAAATAGCCCGAATGGCAGTAGGCGGTGTGGTGTAATACTTGGACAGTCGGTAGGGTCGATCTGTAAGGTTAAGCAATGCTCGCTGAGGTCGCTCTGTAGATGGGTGTGTTAAATACCGTCTTGGAAGCATCCTGGGCCATAACCTGTAAAAGTATATCAAATTGTTCTCTTACCAAGATGTTGTAAGTGTGGGATCCTTTCTGCAAATAAATTACTTCATTCTATAGTTTCACTGCGTTTTATTTCATTCCAAAACCCTTTACAAAATTCTAAATTGATCTAATACATGTTTGATAGAAATTGGTAAACTGCTCTAAAAAACTAAACCATATGATCGACCATATTCAACTGACTTCGACTACGACTATATCTCCAACTAAAATATTTTCTACTTGACTTTTCTTTTCATCTATCTTGTCACATTCAAAAAACCTTCCTAACAACATTTTGGTTTTAAATGCCACAGACTTAAAAACCTGCCAGTAAACCATAGACATAAAATTCCATAAAACCAATATTACAACATCCCCTCTGAATTTTATGTTTATTGCAATTAGAATAACATCTCCTATATAACTCCTATCAACTCATTTTAAAAACCCAACTCAATTAAACCACCACTTCACGTTGCCAGCTATGCAAAGGAGCCCCAATAACACAAAACCTATAAAATTCTACACCAACATCTCCTCTGAATTTTACACTCTGACCATCACTAAACACACTTCACTTATAAAACTCCTAACTTATCTACTTCGACTCTATATAAAATTATTAAAAAACTCCTAACTTATCTTCTTCGACTCTATATAAAATTATTCAACGCTATCTTCAACACCAACTCCTCGAACTTCAACATCTTCACCACTAACTTCAACGTCTTCAATCCTGCCTTCAGAAACCTCAGCATCTTCATCACTAACTTCAGCATTTTCTTCACTGCGAAAATCATCACCAACAACTCCTTTGCATCGCTTTCAAATTTCAACCACTATATCATCTCTGACTTCCCCTCTGAAAATATTATTTTCTTTTGTTTCCAAGCGACATATTCTGTCTTTCTCGACAATTTTGAATCTTCAATCATTTTGAACAAAATTTATTCTCAATTATAATTTCATCTTGTACTCCAAAGAATTAAAATTCAGAGGGGATGTTGGTGTAGAATTTTATAGGTTTTGTGTTATTGGGGCTCCTTTGCATAGCTGGCAACGTGAAGTAGTGGTTTAATTGAGTTGGGTTTTTAAAATGAGTTGATAGGAGTTATATAGGAGATGTTATTCTAATTGCAATAAGCATAAAATTCAGAGGGGATGTTGTAATATTGGTTTTATGGAATTTTATGTCAATGGTTTACTGGCAGGTTTTTAAGTCTATGGCATTTAAAACTAAAATGTTGTTAGGAAGGTTTTTTGAATGTGACAAGATAGATGAAAAGAAAAGTCAAGTAGAAAATATTTTAGTTGGAGATATAGTCGTAGTCGAAGTCAGTTGAATATGGTCGATCATATGGTTTAGATTTTTAGAGCAGTTTACCAAGTTTTATCAAACATGTATTAGATCAATTTAGAATTTTGTAAAGGGTTTTGGAATGAAATAAAACGCAGTGAAACTGTAGAATGAAGTAACTTATTTGCATAAAGGATCCCACACTTGCAACATCTTGGTTTTAAATGCCATAGACTTAAAAACCTGGCAGTAAACCATAGACATAAAATTCCATAAAACCAATATTACAACATCCCCTCTGAATTTTATGTTTATTGCAATTAGAATAACATCTCCTATATAACTCCTATCAACTCATTTTAAAAACCCAACTCAATTAAACCACTACTTCACGTTGCCAGCTATGCAAAGGAGCCCCAATAACACAAAACCTATAAAATTCTACACCAACATCCCCTCTGAATTTTATACTCTGACCATCACTAAACACACTTCACTTATAAAACTCCTAACTTATCTACTTCGACTCTATATAAAATTATTACAAAACTCCTAACTTATCTTCTTCGACTCTTAAATTATTCAACGCTATCTTCAACACCAACTCCTCGAACTTCAACATCTTCACCACTAACTTCAACTTCAACGTCTTCAATCCTGCCTTCAGAAACCTCAGCATCTTCATCACTAACTTCAGCATTTTCTTCACTGCGAAAATCATCACCAACAACTCCTTTGCATCGCTTTCAAATTTCAACCACTATATCATCTCTGACTATTCCATAAAACCAATGTTACAACAGGGTGACCGTCGAGATTTCTCCGTGCCTCGGAAAGCACGTTTTACCGTTGGCCTCACAAGAAATTCGTAACATTTGACTCTCGCCACGCCTCCCCTCGTGTTTGTTACCGCCGTTGGTCATTTAAAATTTAATTTTTGAAACTCTCTGTACGTCGATTCTGTAAAATTCGAACAACAACTCGCATCTCACATAGCTATTCACTGTCACTTCGCTTATGGTTCAAAGTGACCTTGATTTTGCATTCTGTAAACAGCGTCGAAGTGACGGAGGAATTACCTTACCGAATGCCACTTCTCACGTCATCTCATACTTTATCTGTCAAAATCTTTAGTTCAACGCGCTGACACGCTCGCAAGGGTAGCGGTAGTGTAAATTCAAATTAACAACCGAGTTTTTAGAATGCCAATCAATAAACTCACAGTGGATTCAGATTCGAAGTTTAGAATGAGGTCTTACAGAATAACACAGCTGTAGTCATTTTAATTTCCAGAGTTGAGTATCCATTTCGCCTAAATCTCTCGCTCTGACCATCTGGTTAGTATAGTAGGTAGGTACAAAAGAGACTTCTGAGTAGGTCTAGGTGGGTAAAAAAAGTAAATAACAAAACCCTACTTAAGAAAGAAACGTATGCTGGTCTATTTCTTAAGTCGGGTTTTGTTATTTACTTTTTTTGATAGCCTGTCAGCCCTTTCACAGATCTTTTTTATATTGATAGGTTTTTACCTATTACTGTTTTTTTCTTTTTTTACTGGGGACTTTTACGCACTGCACATGCAGCCCGATCATAACCTAAATCTACACCTATTGCCAAGAACTTAAACAGACTCTTCGCATCATTACTATTTGTTTGAGACAAGCAGGTACGGTCGCAGCCTGGAATTCTTGGGTCACTAACAATAAAATATGTAGAGTAAATGAGTTTTCTTTATTGCACAATACAAATTTTATCGCCCACATTATAAAACAAATGGAAGTCTTCTATTTTTATAGACCAATCGGGTGATAATATTTAGAACGCCTTATTTTGCAAAATTTTAGAAGATTTTCTATTTAGGGTGTACAATTTTGGGGGGTCATGTGTGACTGTGCCCCCCCCTCCTTCGGACCGCGATTGGACAGAATGTGTCTATGTATAAATCTGTGGAATGAAGGTAGATCGAGGCTGTTAAAGTTCATGACTTCAAAGAGTTCAGGATCATTTCTGTAGGACTCAAATCGATCACATTCCATCAATTTTTCATGTTGTCTAGCTCGTAGCTAAGTAATAATAGCAGCTCGGATAAATGTTCAAGGTTAAGCAGTGCTTGCCGAGGTAGAGCCGTGGATGGGTGAACATCGTAATATATCGAGATTTCTTCATGCCTCGGAAAGTATACCGACTGCCAGCGTGTTCAAACCCAACTGTTATTTGTGCATCTTTGACGTGTAACGAACACATAGTCGGAAGCCAGAAAACATTATAAAAAATCAGTCTTGACAAGAAGTATCGTGTTACCCTGTGACAGGGTTATGCAGCTAAGATTGGCAGTCACTTCATGTAAAATACTGGTACGACCCCAGCATAGCTGGGAAAAGTCAGCAGATGATATGATGTATGTCCTACGCCCCAACTAGACATTTCTGCTTACTTTTCTTGTCTTAAAAACCATATTGTGACTAGTTTTAATAACTATAGAAATACAAGTTTGCATAAGTTGTGATGGTATTTTATTTATTTGGCCTGCCAAAAATTGTTTTCTTACATACATATCTTACATGCAAACATACATTTTTTAGGGTTCCGTAGCCGAATAGCAAAAAACGGAACCCTTATAGTTTCGACACGTTTGTCCGTCTGTCTGTCTGTCCGTATGTCACAGCCATTTTATTCCGAAACTATTAGGACTATACATGTAAAACTTGGTTGGTAGATGTATTCTGTGAACCGCTTTCCGATTTTAAGAAAAATATTAAAAAATATTTAAAATAAAGGGAATACATAGAACTAAAACTGAAAATTATTTTTTTCATGTAACCTAGGCGCGTGTGGTATTTATAGACAGGTCTTTAAAAATGACACTGAGGTTTCTAAAACCACTTTTTCATAAACTTAATCGTTTAAAAGATATAAGCTTCCAAAATGGTAAAATGTGTCCCCCTCTAACTTCTATAATAATGGAGTGAAAAATTAATAAAAACTTTTTACCAAAAATTTAAACCGACTCCCAAAAAACACTGCAAAGTGAAAAATAACTTTAATTTCGGTAGTCGGTGTCTTTAGTTTTGTATTTTCGTTTTTGGCACCGACTTCCGAAATTAAAGTTATTTTTCACTTTGCAGTGTTTTTTGGGAGTCGGTTTAATTTTTTGGTAAAAAGTTTTTATTTCACTCTTTTTAGTTGGTCTATTTTTAATTTACCTAGTTACAAGAGCCTAATTATCAACTACTTATAACCTTTTACAAAATATTGCTTTTCCCAATGCTGGGCCGTTAATTGTTGAGGAGTTCTCCTGGTACTTCACCATATGCATTGTGACGAGCATAAAGTGCGTAACATCCATATTCAAGTAATCGAATCGCAATCCACTCAATACTTATTATTGAGTAGTTTCGGCGGCCATCTGTGGTCTTCATCATCAGTTCCACTTCCTCAAATGGTACTTTTTGAGAGCAACTGCACAAGTTACTATAATAAATACCCAAAACGACATAGGTGTGCCTATAATATTTGAAGAGTTCCCTCGATTTCTCCAGGATCCCATCATCAGATCCTGACGTTTATGAAAATGGGACCAATATCAAAGTATACCCTTTCAATCAAAAAAAGAATTTTCCAAATCGGTTCAGCCGTCTTCGAGTAATCGATGATCATACATTAAAAAAAAAATATATATATACGCGTCGAATTGATAACCTCCTCTTTTCGTCGTCGGTTGAAAAAAAATATATGTCTATAGATCTTAATGTAATCTTTCAACCAAAATTAGTTCGAACGAGATCAAGTTAGCAGTTTTTGAGATACAGCATATTTTGTAAAACCGCAAATATAACTTTGTAATTCATACAAACACTATGAAAAACAAAGTTATTTAGCGTAGTTGTAAAAAATTTAAATAAGCTAGTTTGAAGAAATTTGTAAGGTTTTTATTTGTCAAATATATATATACAATTATATTATATTACTAGCTTTTGCCCGCGACTTCGTCCGCGTGGAATAGTTACTTTGGGCTAACGTTAAATTTAACCCCGATTTTGAAGCATTCTTCATTGGCGCTCCGCTCCTATTGGCCTTAGCGTAATGATATATAGCCTATAGCCTTTCTCTATAAATTTACTATTTAATTAAAAATATTTTTTCAATTCGAACCAGTAGTTCCTGAGATTATCGCGTTCAAACAAACAAACAAACTCTTCAGCCTTATATATTAGCATAGATAGCTATTGCCCAAGACTTCGTCCACGTTTCCGTCGTTTTTGGTAAAAAAAGTAGCCTAGGTCCTTCCTCACGGTTCAGTGATTTTGATGTAACACACAGATTAACTTTCGTAATTTAGTAGGGAAATATAATATGTCAATCTATAATACTGTTGAAAAATGTCACAATACCGAACCGCACAATATTATTGTTAATAGCTTAAGTACCTATAGAACGACAATACTTCAGCGCAAAGCTTCCGGGTAAACTATGTTGAAAGTTGACCCGTCCGGCACGTGAACATAAAGATTTCTAGAACTGCTAACCCGGGAAAGAGCGACGTACAACTGACCATGCGAGAAACAACTGACACCGAGGTCTACTCCAGCAACACGAAAAGTCTGCCCTTGAGCCTTATTAATTGTCATTGCATAACACACCGATACTGGGAATCGCGTTCTTTTAAATTGGAATGGAAAATTATTTGGTATTATGGGAATTCTGGGAATAAAGACGGTTTCTCCTGCACCGCAACCTGTTAAAATTTGAGCTTCGATTATATTTTGTTGCAACTGGGTTACTTTTAGCCGAGTTCCATTGCAAAGTTGTGGTGGTTTTAAATTTCGGAGCAGAATAATAATCAGAAAGCTTCGAACTGCTAAGCTATCGGGAGTTACACGTGTTATTGTGAGTCAACCATAAAAGTTAGATATATGCTGTCGTGGGATATTTTGTATATAATTTTAAGGAGAACATTTCCGTCATAAATGATTTCTGTGTAGCTTTAACCATTAAGGTTGCACACACGACGGAAGCTTAAAAATGGAGTAACTTCTCCCGTTGTCCCAACATTTCCCTTCACTGCTCTGCTCCTATTGATTGTAGCGTGATGAAAAGTATACTATAACCAGCCCAGGAGTATGAAAAATAATTGTACCAAGTTTCGTTAAAATCCGTCGAGTAGTTTTTGTTTCTATAACGGTTATACAGACAGACAGACAGACAGACAGACAATAATTTTACTGATTGCATTTTTGGCATCAGTATCGATCCCTAATCACCCCCTGATAGTTATTTTTTAAATATATTTCATGTACAGAATTGACCTCTCTACAGATTTATTATAAGTATAGATTATAGTTACTTCGGAACCCTTCATGGGCGAGTCTGACTCGCACTTGGCCAATTTTTTTCCCTTTTTCTGGTTGGGAAAATCATGGAATGACTTCTCCCGCTCTGGGTTAAGCGGAAGGGAGTATCAGACTTCTACTGACTAAAAACCCACCCTATTCTTTCAGTTGCCCTAAAGTTCCGGAGCCGCGGTATCTCGTTAGAACATTCCCGCGACCCCGGCAGGCAATGGCCTTATGGGGCCCCGCTGACAGCTCTTTGAGGCTTGCGTGAAACATGACGCGTTCCTACGTTTATAACTAAACACTAGTTTATATTCAATGTGTTTGTGGACAGTCTACCTGCAAGGGCTTCCAGTGCGGAGACGGCAAGTGTATCTCGTTCCTGTGGGTCTGCGACGGCGTCTATGACTGCGAGGACAAAAGTGACGAGTACGAACAGGAACTGTGTCGTAAGTGCTCCTTCTTCTTATTTTTTAGGGTTCCGTAGCCGTATGGCAAGAAACGGAGCCCTTATAGATTCCTCATGCCTGTCCGTCCGTATTTCACAGTAGATAGATAGATAGATAGAATATACTTTATTGTACACCAATAATTGAATCACACTTAAATAACAATATTGTAAAAAATTGGTTACAATGGCGGTCTTATCGCTGAGAGCGATATCTTCCAGACAACCTTTGGAAGGACTTTATGAGCTTTAATTAAAATGGGGAGGGCTATATTAGTGTACTACTGTACAAATATTCATTAATAACGGAAAAACAAATTAAAATAAAATAAATAAATATATTATGTGTTCTTTAACATCGTGTGGAGAAAGCAAAGGAATAATCATAAGTTTGAAATAAAATGATTGGCAACCGAGCTTTTAAAAACAGCAAGTGACTGAGCTTGTCTTACTGACACCGGCAATCCATTCCACAACCGAATGGCCTGCACCGTAAATGACTGGTCGTAAAATTTTGTGGAATGCGTAGGCATCAAAAGTCTCAAATTCTCTGATGATCTCAAATCTCTAACATGTGTGTCATGAAGGAACTTAAAACGTTCTTTGAGGTAAAAGGGAGTCGTTGGATTGAAAAGAATACTGTAGAGTAATGATAAAATATGTGCATTCCGGCGAAGGCGAATAGGCAGCCACTTGAGTTTAGTGCGAAATTCAGAAACATGATCATATTTGCGCAATCCAAATATGAATCTGATACAAAAATTTTGGAGTCGCTCAAGCTTATCTAGCTGCACTTCAGTTAGATCTGGATAACTTGCATCAGCATAGTCAAGGATAGGGAGAAGAAGAGATTGGGCAAGCGCAGTTTTAGTAGCAGTCGGTAGGAAATTGCGCAATCTGCGCAAAGACCCCGCAGAGGCGAACAGTTTGCGGCTCACTTCTTGCAACTGGGGACCCCAAGACAAATCTTTATCAATATAAATACCAAGGTCTTTTACTGAGTCACAGTAGGGTATAACAGCTCCATCGAAAATGATTTGGGGAAGGGTCGTCCAGTCAATTTTGGAACGTAGCCTAGGGCTGCCAACAATAATGACTTTAGTCTTCGCAGGATTAACCTTCAAACCATGATCCAAACTCCAATCGGAAATACGCGCTAAATCTTTATTCACTGTCTTCACCGCCTCAGACAAATCTTCAACGGGAGCTTGCGAATAAATTTGCAGATCGTCAGCATAAAGGTGGTAGGATGAGAGAAGTTCATTTGAAATAGAATTTATAAATATGGCGAAAAGAAGAGGAGAGAGAACGCCCCCCTGTGGTACGCCAGCAGTAGTATTGCACCATGAAGACAACGAACCTTCAATGCAAATACGTTGTCGGCGGCCACACAGGTAACTACGAAACCAATCAATAGCTGTTGGAGATATGTTAAGAGAGCATAGTATCCCGAGCAAGACATCAAAGTCAACAGTGTTAAAAGCATTACTGAAATCAAGTAAAGAAAGGACCGTCAATTTCCTATTGTCCATACCCAGTCTTATATCATCCGTAATGTTAACAAGAGCTGTGGTAGTGCTATGCCCCGGACGAAATCCGGATTGGTAAAAATTAAGGAGTCTGTTTCTACCGAGGAAAGCACTAAGCTGACTATGAATAAGGCGTTCTAGGACTTTGGACAGAAACGGTAAAATGGAAATGGGACGAAATTCAGAGAAAGAAACAGGATTACATTTTTTTGGAAGTGGGGTTACATGAGCTTCTTTCCATGATTAAGGATATGGCAGATGACAGGAAGGATTTCGTCCAAAATAGGGAGTATCATCTTGCGACTTACACAGTCACTACCAACAGCATTTGACGTGATTGATAAAATACTCTTCTTAACATCACAACAAGCAAATTGATTAAAAACAAAAGGAGAATAATCGGGAGTGGGAAGAGACGAAAGATTATCTAAAGTTTTGGTTTTAACAGCCCCATTGAAACTACAAGAGGTGGAAAAATGTTGATTGAGTAATTCAAGATCTATATCTTTAGGAACAGACTCTTGACGTGACTTCCCAATTCCCATTGATCTAAGAAATTTCCAGACTTTAGCTGGATCACCGTTTTCAACGGACTTATGAATGTGGCGGCGTTGGGCATCCCTAAAAAACCAAGTTGCTGCGATTTCTGATAGCGACGTATTTTTCACGATTTAAGGAGCTAGGTCTGCACTTATACCTAGATTTAGCTGCTGCCTTTTTTTGTAAAATTGCTTTCACGTCATCTGTTAGCCACGGAGCAGGCAGATGCTTCATCTTGACCAACCGAACAGGTGCATGCACATCATACAGCCCGATGAGATTGGAATTAAGGAGGTTAATTTTTTCATCAATCGAGTCTGCATGAACAAGCTCAGACCAGTCAATAATGCTAGCATCTTCCCGAAGACCTTCCAAGTCCATTCCACCAAAACTGCGCTGAAGAATACTTTTAGGTTTAGTCTTAGGAGGGCGAATTTTGTAGGAAAGGAAAATCAAATCGTGGTAGGAGAAAGCGTTTATTCCGAAACTATTAGGACTACGCTGTTGAAACTTGGTAGGTAGGTTTATTCTATAAACCACTTTATGATTTTTATACAAAAATAAAATATTAAGGACAAACATGGATATGGAACTAAAAAAATATTAATTAAACCTATACGTGCGGTCGTGCGGGGTGTCTACCTACCTATCTATAGGTCTTTAAAAATTACATTGATGTTCCTAGAATCATTTTCAGGGTTCCGTACCACAAAAGGAAAGATTGGAATCGTAATAGGATCCCTCTGATGTCCATCTGTTTATCTTTCAAGAAAATATCGAGTTGAAATTAAAACCATGCACTTAAGTATACAATAGTACGTTGTTCACCGAGAGGAGAAAGTGACCGATTACCGTCGAGGGTGTCGTTTGAAGCCCGAGCCGTAGGCGAGCGCTTTAAAACTCCCGAGATCGGGAATCGCACTTTCTCTCGAGTGATACATAGTGCTTTATACCACACCTACGAGGAAAATAAAAAACTAAATCTATACTAATTGAAATTTATATTGAAATTGTTGCAGTTAGTGAAGCTTAATGTAACACTTTCATTTCTGTGGTAAAAGGTTATCAATCAGTATTTTTGCTGTTTCCTTCAACTGCGGCGGAGTTAAAAAATCTTCATCATCACTATCACTACTTATCATTTTGATAGTTTTATTTTACTTTCTACGAAAACTGAATCCTCAAACAACACACAAATTGAAAATGGCGCCAATGGCGTCTGCAATTTTCACATGTTCTTTTTTCAAATTGTTTATCCTGCCGCCGCAGGGGCGCACTGCCAGCCCGACACCATCCAACACACAGCTAGTGGCCAGTGTCATTTTGCGAACTTGGAGATAAAAACTCACTGTAAAAACTTTTTGGCTTTTGATATTTAGGTTAACGGCGCATAGTCTTACCCAAAATTAAAAAAGAAAAATCACGTAAGAAATGGATTTTCATACACTTTTCTCTCCCGCTCAGATGCGTTTTCTCCCCGCATATTTGTTCGATATGCAATGACGTACTTTCTACCGTAAATTTGATAAAGTATCAAGGTACTTTCCAAGCAGGTTTAGTATAAAATTCTTTTTCAACACACTTGCTCATAAAATAGCTCTAATTTCACCGCAATTAGGCACATAATGACACCTGTAATCAAACTGACTTTTTCTTTACTTATTACTTTACTCTTTGTTTACTATTATTCACAAATGAGTTATAGATTTTTTTTTTAATTGGTTGAAATGCTTTGTTTTTAAAAAAGTTTCGAAACAAAAAAGATCGTGTTCAATAGTACAAATAAATTAATGTTATAATTAGTGCAATTCAACTTGTACGTTTTTAATAAATACAACTTTCACTCAAATATAAGTTTTGTTTTTTTCTGTGATAAAAAAAAACTTTGAATTACCCATTTTGTACGTGGCTAAAACGCTATCCGAGAAAAGCCAAAAAAAAGAAACCTCATTCTTTTAGTCTATCGCCGATCTGTTAGATGCGCGCGCATAGGAAAAATGATTAATTTTTCCCGCCATTGCGAAAAAATTTTCACAACTCGTTTTCACTGTTGAAATTATAGTTATTTATTAATTAAAATGTCTACAAGTACTAGCTATAAAGAAAATGATTTATGTTGTACACCACCCGATATAAGATGTGAAGCCCTTAACGTTATGGAAAGTTTACTACCTGGAAACTCCAAGGCCAAATATCTATTAGCGTACCAAAATTTCATACAATAGCAAAACAACAAGAGTACGCAGTCTTTTTCAGAAAATGTGTTCATGGCGTACTTTAAAGAATTATCTTCTAAGTACAAACCTAGCTCTTTGTGGTGTATATACTCAATGTTAAAAAGCACAGTCCGAACAAAGAATGGAGTGGACTTAAAAACATACTCTAATTTGTCAGCTTATCTAAAGAGACTATCCGATGGATTTAGAAGCAAGAAATCAAAGGTTTTATCGTCTAACGATGTTGAAAAATTTATAAAAGATGCTCCAGATAACCAATATCTGGCTACTAAGGTTAGTTAAATTATCTAATTTTATATATCTACGCGACTTCAGACTGTGTTGTGTGTTGAACTTAATTATTGTTTCTTTTTTTCAGGTTGCTTTAATATTTGGTGTAACTGGTGCATGTAGGATACAAGAATTAACAAATCTAACTGTAAAAGACAGAGAACCATGGCCAGATGCTTTTAGTGAAGATACCTATCACGAAAAATAAAATACCTAGGTCATTCACCATACACGGTCCATTCTATGAAATTGTTAAGAAGTATGAAAGTTTGCGTTCACCAAAAGCGAAAAATGACCGTTTTTTTCTAAATTACCAGAATGGTAAATGTACCTGTCAGCCAATAGGTATAAACAAATTTGGTTCTATGCCTAAAGAAATCTGTAAGTTTTTAGATTTAACAGATGCTGAGAGCTACATTGGACATAGTTTCAGAAGAACTTCAGCTACATTGCTGGCTAATTCAGGAGCTGATATAATGACTTTGAAGCGTCATCGTGGATGGCGATCTAATAATGTAGCAGAATCATACGTAGAAGATTCCATACAAAACAAGAAAGAAATTTGTGGAAAAATCACAAAAAGAATTAGACTTGATTCTGAGGCGCGTCCTACTGCCGAAACACCAAGTATATCCAATGATTGGATTTCACCTACCTACACGAATAATGAACCATCTCAAATAACAATACAACATGAAAGTATTTCAGTAAATAATCTGTCTGATGAGACCGCTATGCCATCAAAAACAGTTAATTATAATTTTACCAACTGCACATTTACTAATTGTTTCTCTAAATAAACTTTTTACTCACTAAATAAAATGGCTTTTTAGTATTATTTTCTTCACAAGTGTGTTGAAAAACGTCGTATGATACATGTGTGTATTGATGATTACCGTCCTCGGCTCTCTTAAGACCCTCACCTAACGGCTCGGGTCTCAATGGGTCTCAGCGGTAATCACCAACATTACACACTTGTACCATAATGTACTATTACGCACTGCGGAGGACAGCCCCATCGTACTCTAAATCTAGTTAACCACGAAATGCCTGTTCACTCTTTCTTTAAAGGTTGACGGATCATATGTATTAGGGAACCCCGTAAGCTGGCAGAGAGTTCCACGCCTTGGCTGTGCGCACAATAAGTGTGGAAGAGAAGCCCTTAGTACAACAAGACAGTATATTAACCAAGTGTGGATGGTATTCTGCAGTGCGTCTGATAGACTGGTAGTAAAAGGGAAATGTGGGGATTAGGTCGTGGATCATGTGCACACACACTCCAAAGTACAATCTTCTTTCTATATTTAACAGGTCACGTTTCCCTTCCCCATGAGATCCTGGACGGCTCCTTCTGTATGGTGTTGCCTTCTCAATTGAAACGCAACTACCAATGTCTGGACTCCTCGTATTGCCTGCCGAGCAATATGATGTGCGATGGTATCCAGGACTGCCGCGACGGCAGTGATGAGGGGCTGTTCTGTAAAAATTGTAAGTAACTACCTCTACGTGAATCTGGATGAATCCTATTTACAGGATATTGTACCACGATAACTTAACAATTTGTGCAATGCAAATGCAAAAAAGCCAATGACTGCCACAGTGGCAGAGATAAAGGATTTGTTTTATGACAATTGTGAGTGATTTTTGGGGTTCCGTTTCAACGTAAAAAACTGAAGCTTAAAGGAAAAGTTGTTGTTCGTCCATCGGTCTGAGGAATGGTTTAAGATATCGATCTGAAATTGATATCAGATACTTTCATCAAAGGTTTCTTTCTGCTATAAAAATATCGAACTTATAAGTCTATGCGATCAAGAGATAAGACTGTTTACGTCGTATATTTTTCGATTTCACAAAGGAATGAAAACCTAAACTCTTAATGTACCATATTCTTAGTAATAAATAATATTATTTATATTCCATTCTATTCTATTCTACAAGGTACACCCTGTACTTTTCTTGGACTTAAAATACTGATTGCATGATTTAGGACTAGGAGTTGTCCGTCGTGGGTTCGAAGTCAGGCAGACACATAACTTTGAGTAAGTTTCATCATACTAATGGTGAAGGAAAACATCGTGAGGAAACCGGTATATCCTAGGATCGAAAAAATCGAAAACATGCGACATCCATAAATTGTCGTGTCGTTGATTATGACTTGTTCTTACCATAGAGAGAGGCCTGTATCTCAGCAGTGGTTCGCTATACGCTGATAAAAATTGGAATAAAAATAGTAGATTGTTACACAAGGTTCGAAAGGAATCGATTCCCATACGAGGTATTTAGACGCCCGAGCACAGCGAGGACGGCTATAGTTCGAGTATGGAACTGATGTCTTTCACCAGTGTTAAGCACACTACAAGGAAAGTAAAAATAGTAGCTTTTCTAAAATATTTGTTATATAAACTAAACTAAAATGTACAAATATTGATAAAAAATGACATGAGTAGTACCTTAAAACGGGATATTTACCATGTGTATTTATTGTTTTGAGTTTCCGATATTTCGGCACTGTTGCAAGCGCCATGATCACGGATGAACTGAAGCGAAAACGCAGGATCGAACCATTGGATTGAGTTACATAACCCTCAAGTCATCCCGATAGAACGCCACTATTATACCAAGACTGGTAAGGGAAGCGATTGAGATTACCAAATACGACAATTTCAATTGGGAGGATGGGTTTCAACTGTCGAGGGCCTGGAATCCAGTGGTTCAAATGTGTAAAAGCCGAAAAAGTTCCGTAGAAAGTTCGCGAGTCGACACGGTGAGTTTTGTGTGTCGGGAACAGAATCAAGTGTTTAGTGATACATGTGACAGTGGTAGCGGTTTCGCTAACAGAAAACGAGCGAGAAAGAGGGTAGACCGATTTGTCTGCTCATAAACTTCCACCCGCAATTACTTCAGTTCATCCGTGATCATGGCGCTTGCAACAGTGCCGAAATATCGGAAACTCAAAACAATAAATACACATGGTAAATATCCCGTTTTAAGTTCTAATGATACTTTTAGTGACTATTTAAAATTAATTGACAAGTTAGAACAATTTGTGAAATTTAAAGTTACATTTTTGTTTGGAATATTTACGCTGTTTGATATGTTATGACAAATTTGGCTGTGCCGAATTTCTGTAAAAGTTGGAGACTCCAGTATTTGATTAGACGGTGGAATCCATGGCGCAGACTCCCTTCAAGTAGTTGGTTGAGGCGAAGTGTGGCGTAAATTTATAGTCTCAGTTAATTTGTTTGAAATTTTAGTTTTATTTTGGACAGAATCTTCAATGTAGCCTTCCGCGACTGTGCTGGATTTCCATCCTCCATGTCTTTTTAACATAGTCAAGTTCGCCCCAGAATCGGGTAACAGTGTCGCTGACGTTCTTCTATAACAATGCCCGGTATACTGTTCACAGTTTGCTAAATTCAAATATATTTGCTTCGGCATACCTGAGATTTTATTTTTACTGATCACTTGTTTATAACATTTTCACTTTTGGTAGTTGAGAAAAAAGCGATCCGTTTTTATGTCATTAGGTCTGATTTTTTTATAGTTTTTTAGCATTTGTGTAAACTCTTCTCAAAATCAAAATCAAATCAAAAAATCATTATGCTGAGTATCAATACCACCTGTGAAAAACACGATTTCTTCTATTACTATTAATCTTTTAGGTACCTATGTAGATAAAATAACAAGCAGACATCTTTTACTCCAGAAATGCACGCCTATCCAACGTCTTTACTCTCAATTTACGCAATGTAGTCAGTTTGTTTGATTGTTATGATTGCATCTTTTTTGTAAACCTATCTATTTATTTATTAAAACTTTATGCAACACAAAATGTACAAAGGCGGACTAAACGCCATAGGCATTCTCTTTCAGTCAACCATGGGTCATCATCGGAGTTAATTCGTTGGGATCGATGTTTATTTTTAGAGTAAAAGACCTCTCCCTACCTAGATAAACGTTTATAGGCTTCACGGCCAAATATATCTCCTCAGGGCTTCATTTAAAAATGTTTCCAATTCGTAAGATGTGAAAACCTTAGACTTTTTGCTCTTGAACCCCTGGGACTGTCTTTTCAGAAACGATGTTAGATTATGGAATCTTTACAAATCGACATTCCCTTTTACTCTTAGTGTACTCTTGAGCATTGAATACCTACTCCATAGCGTATGAGGCTTTATTTTGCCAGATAGTCCATTGACGTATGTAAGAAATACACTTTTGGAAAATGATTTTATTTTCTTATCTGCTCGCCACTTCATAAAGTCATTGTATGTATTTAAGTATCTTTTCTTTGAAATTTCTGGCAAAAGATTTTCGATGACTGTATTTGCCTCGTCTTTAACAGAATCTGGGGTCAACATTTCAGAATCACTTGAACTCATTTTCAACCGACGACAAAAAGAGGAGGTTATCAATTCGACGCGTATATATATATATTTTTTTTAATGTATGATCATCGATTACTCGAAGACGGCTGAACCGATTTGGAAAATTCTTTTTTTGATTGAAAGGGTATACTTCGATATTGGTCCCATTTTCATAAACGTCAGTATCTGATGATGGGATCCTGGAGAAATCGAGGGAATTCTTCAAATATTATAGGCACACCTATGTCGTTTTGGGTATTTATTATAGTAACTTGTGCAATTGCTCTCAAAAAGTAACATTTGAGGAAGTGGAACTGATGATGAAGACCACAGATGGCCGCCGAACCTACTCAATAATAAGTATTGAGTGGATTGCGATTCGATTACTTGAATATGGATGTTACGCACTTTATGCTCGTCACAATGCATATGGTGATGTAGAGCTGATGTGAAGTACCAGGAGAACTCCTCAACAATTAACGGCTCAGCATTGGGAAAAGCAATATTTTGTAAAAGGTTATAAGTAGTTGATAATTAGGCTCTTGTAACTAGGTAAATTAAAAATAGACCAACTAAAAAGAGTGAAATAAAAACTTTTTACCAAAAAATTAAACCGACTCCCAAAAAACACTGTAAAGTGAAAAATAACTTTAATTTCGGAAGTCGGTGCCAAAAACGAAAATACAAAACTAAAGACACCGACTACCGAAATTAAAGTTATTTTTCACTTTGCAGTGTTTTTTGGGAGTCGGTTTAATTTTTTGGTAAAATGTTTTTTTAATAAGATATTAGTCTAAAGAACCAAGATTTTGATACAGCTTTACAGAGTTAGTATACCGCCAAATTATGTAGTCTATTTAAAATTTGAACTATGGAACACACCGCGTCACTGCCGCGGGCGGACCCGCTTAGTTTTTTTTAATTCACACTGGCTGTTTATGTACTCACAAGACCGCAGCATTTTTTTCTTAATTATGTTAGACTTTTTGCAGCCTAACCAAACTTAGTTATATTTTTAAAATTTATTCCCACCCTAGAGAGGGAAGCAATTTACTATGAGTCTTTCCCGCCCAAAGGTGGGAAGTGGCATCTTCCACTCGCTATTCGAATCCAACAAACACTACTTTCCGAATATGAAAAATGGAAATCAATTTATAGAGGGTTGGCTCGTTCTTTGCCCAAAGAATAAGCATTGCCATACAACGTGGCCATGCTGCCGGTCTTCTGGGCACGTTTCCAGACTACAGCGATGTGGAGGAGTACTTCGACGCCTAAGTCTATTTTTGTTTTTTTTTTTTTTATGTATACAGCTAGTCAGAAATATATTGATTTTTCATAATTTATAACCAGTAATCTGTTGTCCCCAGGGCATACAATGTGCACCAACTACAACTGCTCAGGCAACGACACCCAATGCTCTCCGGAGCGCTACGGACCTACCTGCCTGTGCATTCCCTCTCCATCCATGCGTCAGTACAACTACGTCACAAAGAAGTGTGACGATGTGAACGAATGCTTGCTGGAAAGACCACAGTGTTCCCACACTTGTGTGAACGCAGATGGGCACTTTAACTGCGATTGTGATCATGGGTATCTGAAGGATAAGTTTGGGTATCTTTGCTACGCTTCTGGTAAGTTGTCGGATTTTGATTTTTTTATGTTTTTGTGCAGCTGTTTGATTCTGTATTGTAGTGTTTTTTTTTAAATCACCTCTGACTTGATAGTCTCTGAACTGATTATGTAGTGAATTGTGTTTACCTGTAAGCACAAAAATATAGAAAGAAGTACTACAGGACACAGCGCTCAAAATCAGAATCCTTGGGAACTCTTAGGATCCTTGACCGATAGATTAAACTATATACTTATATTACTTATAACTAATGTTTCTTATAGAAATATTCAAAATATAGGTAGGCTTTGTGTATGGTACAAAAATTGACGAAACTAAGGAAAAAATTATAGTTTATACTGACGGTATAGTCATACCGTGTTTGCATTATTCGGATAACTTTTATTTAAACAGTACATTTTTATTTGTGTCCACAACTACTTATAGATTTGTGCCCGATCGGCGCTAATATGGTGAAAGTCGGACAGGGCCTGCAAAGATCGGCTGATTCCAGTTGAGGGCCGCGTTACGAAATATTTTCCTGCAGCCCCTTCAAACTTTCCCCAAATCATAAATTTCATCAAAATCTACGAGTACTATCCAAGATAAGCGCTTTTAAACAAACAAACAAACGTTTCCGCCTTATAATATTAGTAGATTAGTTAGATATAGCAGGGATGTTGTATATACGTATGTTCATTGTAGAACCCGAAGCAATGCTGTTCTTCAGTACTCGCAACGAAATCAAGTACTTGAAGATCAAGTCTAAGCAGATGGTTACCGTAGCTACAGACATCAAACAGGTCAGTATGAGATTTTATATCTAGGTACATTTCTCATTTGTGTTTTAATTAAACTGCATCGTGGGATACCTAGGTCAAAAGTGTTATTAAAAAAAGATTTTCTATTAGAAATTTCTCAGTAGTAGCCTGGAGTTTTGAAGTTGGCCGTGACTTGATACCCCGTGCCTCGGAAAGTAGGTATGTCGTTTTACCCAAACTGACATTATTATTTTTCTAGGCGCACGGAGTTTCGTTCGACGGCACATACATCTACTGGGTGGAAACTGCACAAGGTCATCAGTCTATTTTCAAGGCCCAACTGGACGATGTCAAAGACACTAAACAGGTAAGAATGATTAAATTTTTTTTAATACATTCGGGGCAGAAAGACAAGTAGACAGACTTTTTAGGGTTGCGTAGACAAATGGCAAAAAACAGAACCCTTATAGTTTCGTCATGTCTGTCTGTCTGTCTGTCTGTCCGTCTGTCTGTCCGTCCGGCCGTCCGTATGTCACAGCCATTTTATTCCTAAACTGTTAACACTACGCATGTGAAACTTGATAGATGTATTCTGTGAACCGCTTTCCGATCTTAACAAAAACCTTCAACGAAAATTGGTTTGAACGAGACCGGGTCAGCAGTTTTTGAGATATATCACGTTTTATAAAACCGCAAATATAACTTTGTATTTCATACAAACACTATGAAAAACAAGGTTATTTTACGTAGTTATTACGGAACCCTTTATGGGCGAGTCTGACTCGCACTTGGCCAATTATTTTTCATTTATAAATTAAAAAATTAAATTTATCAATTATGTATACCTACTATAGTAGGTATAAAGTATGTACATAATTATATGGAAGTACTAGCTTTTGGCAGCATAATTATATGGAAGTACTAGCTTTGTTCGCGTGGTAGGTATTTCAGCGCAAACCCCGAGTCAGTTGGAATTCCAGGATAAAAAGTCCATGTATATATTCCAGGATATCAGGTTATACAAACAATCAGATCCGTTCTGTAGTTTTTGCGTGAAAGACTAACATACATACATCCATATTGGTAGGATAGGAAGTAGGATGGTATAAAGGTGTTGACTCAGTGGTTACTGGCGCGACTTAACGAGTTGTAGGTTGTGGGTTCCAACCAAGGCACATTACTTTGTAAAATTTCATCATGAGCACTACTCTTAAAATGGTCAAGGAAATCACTGTAAGGAATCCAGCAAGAACTAGTACTAAAAAATTTGATTCGATTTGGTTTATGTTTAACCCAAAGGTTAGGTAGAGAATACCTTAATGCATTAAGTCCGCCCATGCGGGCCCGGCTCATTTCCCCGAAATGCTGGCCAGTTTTGACTGTAAGAGTATACATGCAATTCTAGTTTCTGAATCATGGTTAAAACCTTGTCTTCCTTCTTCTTACTCTCTACCAGGTTTTCAACTTATCAGGAATGATCGCGCGGTCGGTGGTGGTGGCGGTGTGGCCATTTATCTGAGAAGTTATATCCCGTTTTCCATTGTTACCATGTCCTCACAGCCGACCCCACCGAGCGCCGGTAAACATCTTTTCCTGGAAGTTGAATTACACCACTCAAAAATTCTCCTTGGTGTCTACTACAGCCCATCTCTACGAATAAATTTCTTTTCTTCTTTAAGCGCTTATTAGAAACTTTAATTCCCTCTTACAGTCATAGCATCATAATGGGTGACTTTAATACGTGCCTCTTTAAAAAAGACACCCGTTCTCATTCTCTTCTCCACATTGTTGAGTCAACCAATCTCTCTATTCTCAATCTTGATGCCACTCACCATTTTCCTAACTCAGTTCCTTCACTACTTGACCTTATTTTTGTTTCATCTCTTGATCATGTCGCTAAGCATGGCCAATGTTCGGCAGACGCTTTTTCCTATCATGACCTAATTTTCACATCTTATAAAATTCGTTCTCCCAAGCATAGGTCCAAAACTCTTCTCCTTCGCAATTTTAGTGGAATGAACATTGATCAGCTTCGAGAGGATGCCAACAACATTGACTGGGCGCCTCTGGTTGAATCTTCATCGGTCGACCAGCAGATTGAATTTTTCACTTCTTCCCTTATTCAGCTTTACGACAGGCATGCGCCTGTTCGAGCTGTAAGAGTAAAGCACCTCCCAGCGCCTTGGCTGACTGATGAAATAAAATGTTTGATTAATAAGAAAGCAGCTGCCAAGTTTAAGTTCAAAATCCAACCCAATGACAGCAACAGGGAATAATATGTGTCAATTAGAAATCACTTCAGCAAGGTATGTAGAAATGTAAACCGCCAATATATCCACAGTTCGGTTCAGAATGGTGATCAAGCTAAGGTCTGGAATTTTCTCAAATCATTAGGTATCGGAAAAAAGTCTCATGAAACAATTCCTAAGGACTTAGACTTCAACTTACTTAATAATCATTTTTCTACTTCGCCTGTATTAGATAGGGCCACTAAAGCTGCTACTCTAAATTATCTTTCAAACCTTCCGGTACCTGATTATTCTCCTTTTGGCATAAGTCAATTCACTGCTTGTGATGTTAAAAAGAGTATTGTGTCTATTACGTCCGATGCTGTTGGTAGTGACTGTGTCAGTCGTAAGATGATCATTCCTATCCTTGACAAAATTCTTTCGGCCATCCTTTTATCCTTAACTTCTCCATTTCTAGTAGTATCTTTCCACAAGCCTGGAAAGACGCTCAAGTTATCCCGTTACCAAAGAAATCGCATCCTGCATCCTTTTCTGACTACCGACCCATTTCCATTATCATTTTCTATCCAAAGTCCTTGAAAAACTTGTCCATCAACAACTCAGCGCATTCCTTTCCAAACATAATCTTTTAAATCCCTTCCAATCTGGTTTTCGACCTGGTCACAGCACTACCTCAGCACTCGTTCATATTACAGAGGATATAAGGTCAGGCATGGAGATGGGGAAGTTAACTGTACTCGCACTTCTTGACTTCAGCAATGCTTTTAATACAGTTGACTTCGACATTTTGCTTGGCATTCTATGCTCTTTTAACATATCTCCTTCGGTAATTGACTGGTTTCATAGTTACCTGTTTGGTCGCCGGCAGCGTATTTGCACTGAGGATTCTTTCTCTTCTTGGTGTAACACCTCTGCCGGTGTGCCGCAGGGTGGCGTTTTATTTCCTTTACTTTTCGTACTTTTTATTAATGCTATCACTCAACGACTATCTTCCTTCTACCACTTGTATGCTGATGATATGTAAATCTACACGCAAGCCCCCCTCGTAGATTTACCTGATGCCGTTGGGACAATTAATATGGACTTCGCTCGAATTAGTGATTGGAGCACTGAGTTCGGACTGAAAATCAATCCTGCCAAAACCCAAGTCATTATTGTTGGTAGTTCTCGGACTATCTCTAAGATCGATTGGTCGACACTTCCCCAAGTTTCCTTTAATAACACCGTTATTCCGTTCAGTCACGCCGTGAAAAACTTGGGAATATATATCGACAAAACTCTGTCTTGGACGAAGCAACTGCAGGAAGTCAGTCGTAAATAGTGTTGTAAAAATACCGTATAATACCAAAAGGCTATGTATTAAACAGGTATTTTATTATAACTTACGGTATTATTGGTATTTTATGTATTTTATATTTTGATTCACTTTTTAAGATCTTGCAATATTACGAAGAGTTTTAGTTTAATAAATTAAATATATTTTAAGTTTCGATTGTATTCTATATTTTAGAATGACTAATTCTAATTTAATGATTACTTAGTAATTAAACTTCACAGTATTCGTCGCCGTCGACACCACCGCGCTGCGTTAGCGCCGTGTTAATGTCGTCGCATTGACGTGATTTTCTAATTGGCTTCTTATTTTTCCTTTAATATTTTCATTTTTTCTGTGCTTTTCCACCGTATTCAGTACTTAGGTATTTTAATGATTACTCAGATAATTTACATAAAAATATAGAAACAATCGATTTATACATAAAATACCGTAGCAAATGGTATAATACCGTATTATACGGTATTTTTCGTTTAATACATTTCGATACAAATGGTATAATACAGCACTTACATCTCTAGTCGTAAACTGTTTGCCTCTGCAGGCTCCCTGAGACGCCTGCGTAATTTTCTTCCCATCACCACTAAAATTGCAATTGCACAATCTCTTCTTCTTCCTATCTTGGACTATGTTGATGCCAGCTATCTTGATTTGACCCAAGACCAATTCGACAAGCTAGGGCGACTTCAAAATCATTGTATTAGGTTTATTTTTGGCTTGCGCAAATATGACCATGTTTCTGAATTTCGTACTAAGCTCAAATGGCTTCCTATTAGGTTTCGCCCGAATTTTCATTTACTTTCTCTGCTTTATAATGTGCTATTTAATCCTTTCACTCCTTTTTATCTTAAAGATCGTTTTCGGTTTCTCTGTGACACACATTCAAGGTCCTTGAGATCATCGGAAAATTTAGAGTTAAGTATCCGTATGCATTCCACTTCCTTCTTCGATAAATCTTTCACTATACAAGCGGCCCGCTTGTGGAATGCATTACCCATAGATGTGAGGCGTGCTCAAACATTATCTACGTTCAAAAGAATGGTGAAGGAACATTACCTCTCACTATAATTTTTTCCCCTTTCTCTATTATGAATTTGATATGTCTAATACATATGAAATTCATAATAGAGAAAGAATATATTTATATATATATATATATTTATATATTATATTTTCTGGTATGTATTTTATATTATGATGTTTGGTTAGTATTATGTATGATGATGTATGATGATATATTATATATGATGTACACTGACAGCCCTAAATCTATCTCCTATAGTTTCTGTCCATCCAAAGGTTGTCTGTGAGAGATTGCCCTGTGCGATAAGACCGCCCATTGTACACTAGTTTTATTATTTTTATCCTTCAATGTATTGTAAGTTGTACAATAAAGTATATAATAAATAAATAAATAACATCCCGTAATCCATACTAATATTTAAATGCGAAAGTAACTATGTCTGTCTGTAGGTTACCTTTTCACGCCTAAACCGCTAAACTGATTTAGATATATGAAGTATATGAATAGTTTAGGACCCTGGAAAGGACATAGAATAGTTTTTATCCCGAAATTCCCACGGGATCGGGGTTTACGCGAGAAAAACCTTCCACGTGAACGAAGTCGCGGGCAAAAGCTAGTTTTATATATTTTTATAGCATTAATATAAATATGTACTTATTTTAACTCTATGTATATTTGTTTATTATATAGTTATAATTTAGTTTTTTTGCTAAGTATTTTTTATTTATCGTAATTAGTATTTATATACACAGTGTCTATCATCTCCTCTTCAACTCTTCTGGCGCAGGTCTGCTGGAAGAAATTTCTCAGGAAATAAGCAGCACCTTTGTGCTATTTTGTCTGTATTTATATTTTTTCGTTTAAGTGTCATGTGTGTACATAAATAAATAAATAAACTATTGTACATACATTTTAAATAAATAACATGCGACATCCACCAAACCGCATTGTGCTCGAGTGGTGGATTACGACCCCTTTCCTCTCATAGAGATGAAGCCTGTAACCCAGCTGTGGGAACCTTTTGGGCTGGACATGTTATATGGAAGTTTGAATCAGTTCGTCATCTCTATTATTATGTTAGATAGCCTGTTGGTCTAGTGGTCATTGGCCCTAACTGCTATGCGCAAGGTCGTGGGTTCGATTCCCACCCAGGACAAATGATTGTGTGATGAGCACGATCATTTGTTCTTTGTCTGGATGTAATTTATCTATAATATGTATGTATTAAGAAATATATATGTGTGTTTATCAGTTGTCTAGTACTCATAGTACAAGCTCTGCTTAGTTTGGGACTAGATGGCGTTGTGTGAAAGTTGTGGAATATTATTATTATTATTATATTATTGAATTCGCTTCTATTCATAGGTGCTAGTAGGTCTCGGTTTAGAAGACCCAGGCGACATTGCAGTGGACTACTTGGGTGGTAACATTTACTTCAGCGATACCGAGAGAGGCATCATCTCGGCATGCAGGGCAGACGGCTCCATTTGTACCACCATCAAAACGGACACTAAACATCCCAGATTTGTTACCCTGGATGCTAGAAATGGGTGAGTTTGGGCGTCATATTCATGTCTTCATCACTGACCAGGAGACTAAGAATATGCAGTATTATTATGGTCTTCGAAAACTATCGCTTCGTGTCTATCACACTCATCTACAAGTTTGATGCTTATGAAAGAAACAAAGTGATAGTTTCGAAAACGACAAAAGTATTTCAAACTCATACTAAGCCTACAGTTTACGGATTAAGCATCGGAGAAAGCATCGCTTGCGAAATCAGTTGCCTCGGAAAACACGTAAAGCCGTAATCCAGGCTGTCATTTGTCAGTTACGGGTGGACAGAAACGTGATATCCAGCTACTGGGTAGTGTATGTAAATTTAAGATTAGGTAGGTAGTCGCTCCATGTAAAACACTAGTACTCAACTGCATCCGAATAGACTGGAACTCCGGAAGGGTCTTTCCCTGTCCTCCGATCGGAACTCCGATTAGTAGGAGGAGCGGGAATATTTTTTCCCATGTCTCCGATTAAGCATCTTATAAACATTGTACAGTCTAGTACAAAATAAATTATGTAAAATTATTATCTATTGATTTATTAACCTGTTCACTATAATCACTTACATTCAATTATTTTAGCACAAATCAATAAACTAAATAATTAACGGCATACTATTTATAAATCTGTTAATAATAAATATTATGCTAGTAAATACTTCCTGAAAATTTAAATTCTCTTTTGTTTCCTTAAAGTGTGATGAGATGTATTTTCAAAATAGTCATGATGAAAGAAAGCTGGCACAATACACTGAATACAAAAACAATTAGGAAGGCACCAAGTCTTCTTAACTTGTTGCAAATATTAGAAGACGACGCTTTGTTTCAAACACCCATAATGAGAGGATTAGAAGTAAAAATGAAGACAATAAAGCACATAATGCGAGATGAATTTTTAATAAATTGTCAAATGATGCTTAGCACTGGTGAAATTAGCATAGAACATTATTTGGAAAGACTAAAAAATTAAGTTTTATTGTTGTATTTTATTGACTGTATAGTCGACATCGTTAATATCGACGCGGATAATCGGTCAAAAATACATACTGTATTTTAGACCGATTATCCGCGTCGATATAATGGCCTTGACTGTACTTTTTAACCGACTTGAAAAAAAGGAGGTTTACAATTCGTCTTGAAATGTATGTTACCTCATAACTCGGAGATGGCTGGACCGATTTGGAAAATTTTTTTTTTGTTCGAAAGGGTATACTTCCAGTTGGTCCCATTGTTACGAAATCAGGATCTGATGATGGGATCCTGGAGAAATCGAGGGCACTCTTCAAATATTATAGGCACACCTATAGCGTTTTGGGTATTTCTTATAGTACCTTGAGCAGTTGCTTTTGAAAAGTACCATTTGGGGAAGTTGAACTGATGAAGAAGACCACAGATGGCCACTGAAACTACTCAATAATAAGTATTTCGTGGATTGCGATTCGATTACTTGAGTACGGATGATAAACACTTTATGCTCGTCGGAATACATACGAGTATAGTGATGTAGAGCTAATGGTCAAGTACCAGGAGAACTCCTCAAAAATGAACAGCTATGCATCGGGAAAAGAAACATTTTGTAAAAGGTGATAAGTTGTTGACATTATGGCTTTTGTAACTAGATAAATTACAAACCGACCCACTAAAAAGCGTGAAAAAAAATTTTTTAACAAAAAATAGAACCGACTTCCATATCAAAACACTACAAAGCTAAAAATAACTTTAATTTCGGAAGGCGGTGGGAAAAAAACAGAAAATCCTAAACCAATAACACCGACTACCGAAATTAAAGTTATTTTTAGCTTTGTAGTTTTTTGATATGGAAGTCGGTTCTATTTTTTGTTAAAAATTTTTTTTTTGGCTAAGTAAAGTAAGTGATAAAAACAAAACTCATTCAATCGGAGGCATGGGAAAAAATATTTCCGCTCCTCCTACCAATCGGAGTTCCGATCGGAGGACAGGGAAAGACCCCTCCGGAACGATTCCCGGGTCGGGCAAAAAGTATAAATTGGGTTTTTCTATAAGATTTTTTTCAGTAGTAGCTTGTATTTGTATAGCTGTGTGATACCCCCGTGCCTCGGAAAGCACATAAAGCCATTCATCCCGGCTGTCTTTTGTACATCTTTGACAGTCGTTACGGGTAGTCAGAATCTGACACTGATCTGGTCAAGGAGTATAGTATTATCCAGTTTCTTGGTTGTGGAGGTCAGATAAGCACTCGTTCCATGTAAAACTCTAATACTCAGCTGCAACCGGTTAGAGCACTGATTAGTACATTCTTGAGTAGACCGGAGTTAACGGTCTTCTTGGTCTGGGAAATCTACTGCATTTGAGCAGTGCAGAACTTGGTATTGTGGCAAGTCTTGGAGTACAGACGCCAAGCACATAAAGCTACCTGAAACTGACAAATTTTCCCAATCAATCTTGAACCTAATGTCTTTAACAATAAAGTTGAAAATCTATTAAAGAAATTTCACAGATTGTTGTAGCTTGATGTGCTGGCGTCCGTACAAAGTGGATGTTTTTCAGTTAAATGATGATATTATTATAAAGAAGTTCTACCATGTCATTTGGAAATCATTAGATAATTGATAAATGCTGAAAGGCTGAATTACGATTCCCGTGGGATAGATTTTTAATATTTCAGGGAAAAAATAATAGCCTGCTATTACATTGATGTATTCTTAAATAGTTTTAAGTATCAGGTTTATCCGAATGGGTTTTTGAACACAAAGGAAGTCTTCTTATCAGACACTAGCTGATACGCGCAATTTCATCTGTCACAAAAGCCAAAAGGAAAACATTTTCTCCGACTTCTTTGCAACATTTTTCATAGATGCTCCACTCCTTTTGATTGTAGCGTGATGTTATACATTATACCTATATTAATTGCTAATGATGTAGCTTTATATTGGTAAAAGATTTTTCAAATTTGGTACAGTAATTTTGGAGTTAATCCATTACAAACAAAAAAATATACAAATCTTTCCTCTTTGTAATGTTAGTGTGGATTTCAAAGTTTTTCAAGCTTTTAAATCGTTCTCAGTAAAATGTACTGGGCGGACTGGCACGGCCATGGCGTGATAATGTCGGCCCGCATGGACGGCAGCCACCCCGATCTACTAGTGGAGCATATGGACACTTTCGCCACGGGGCTGGCCATAGACGCCCCAAACGGACGTCTCTACTTCGTGGACAAGACTGTCAAAGTCGTCATGATTGCTGGGAAGCATGTTTATGTGAGTTCTTATATTTTTATCCTTATACTTATACTTTGCAGTTGCATGGGGCTTCGCTTCTGTGGATTTTATCACGAACTTTTTTTGTTGATAATAGGCTTGCGTTTGACCACCATCTCACTCGATGGTAAGCGATGATGTAGTCGAAGATGAAGCTTACTTGCCTAGAAGAAATCTTAACTCTTAACTTAAAAACCCTCAGATTATAGTTATCAGGAAACACAGACTAAGGTAACGAATTCCACTCCTTAGCTGTCGGTACGCACAACGAACGTATTCACAAAACGTTTTGTGCGTATGGGTGTGATGTCCATCATGTAACGATGGCACATAAATTTCCGTTTATCTTGTAGTCCAATGCCCATAGACACCTAATGCGTCATAGGAGGATTATTTAATTTAACTGAAGAAAAAAATGGGGGTGCAATCTGATAGCCTGGCCAAGAAATTTATTTTAACGCATTTTTGGAAATCTAAGACAAATGCATATTTTAGAACAATATTTTAGCCTTCACTGAAGTTTTTTCTTGCCAAGGGGTGTCATGTTATCCAGCTGCCAGGAACCGACGCCAATATAGTTGGGAAAAGCCTAAGCTGATACTGATTCTAGTTTTCACTCAAAGCAAGCTGTAACTCTCCAACAGTCGTTATTCGAAGAGCCCTTCCACCATCCATACTCCATCTCGGTGTTCGAGAACACCGTGTTCTGGAGCGATTGGATCTCCAACAGCATTCAGACGACGGACAAGCTGCACGGTGTCGCGCAGAAGAGAAACGTGCTCATAAAGCTTGACACTCCTGTTTTTGGTGAGTTCGTCTAATATTCTTCTTAACCAAACCTTTTATATCACCGTCTCTTTTTTATGACTCATCATAACCGAACCCTTTTATTACCGTCTCTATTTTTTATGACTTATACCCGAACCCTTTTTATTACCGTCTCTCTTTTTTATGACTCTTAACCGAACCTTTTTTTTATTACCGTCTCTCTTTTTATGACTCATAACCGAACCCTTTTTATTACCGTCTCTCTTTTTTATTACTGATGAGCCCGCTTTGGATCTCGATCTTGCCTAATGGTAAGCGATAGATGAGGTCTACGGTGGAACGAGCTGATACAATAGTATTTTAATTAGAGCTTTTGTATTTTAATTTTGACATGATTGTTTTAATCTTAATATTTGTTGTATTTAGACTGATATATTTTAATTGAACCCTTGATTACTATTAATCCACATTGACATGGTTATTATGCAGTTCATTTCTTCTGTGGTTAAATGTTTGCATGCCTTTTGAGGTAGATTGTACAAGGGTCTAAACAATTCTTGTAAAAATCGATTTATTTATGAACCTACTTTCGCAGCAAACAAAGCATTATTCTATTCTATTATTCTATTCTATCCTTGCTTTAGAGCTGAAACTGTATTAAACGGTCACCCGCGGCGGCCATCCGTCGCATACACACGTGTACGATTTCCGTGGGACCCCAACAGTCCCCGTCAGGGAGACCGGATTATTACGCAGTGTAGCTAGTTCAACTTTAACGGTGTGCATCAGTCGTATGATTGTGTCGATGGAGAACTTAACACGTTCGCTGACAGTACGTCGTTAGGCGGGAAATTAAAATAGTGCGTTATGACCATTGATATACTAAAAACCCAAGATGCACAGTCTCGAAGAAAAGTGACGATCGAAACTGTCGCCAAACACTCACTACCTACGTAGTAATAGTAATGCTATAAGGGTTTTTAGTATATCAATGGTTATGACAGTACGTCGAGGGACATCGTACACTTATTTTTAAGAGTACGTCGTGGAAAATTCTACTGTCGTAATGTGGTGTCAGGGTAAGCGCTCACTGTTAGCGAACGTGTTAATATATTACATGCGACCTTTATCATAAATTTTTTATATATTGAATATTTTAAATATTGAATTTATTTTATATATTGAACTAAACCAGTGACCAGCAGCAATCCGGCAACGCTCTCAACCTGATAACGAGTTACCAGAAAACCCTATGCGTTTGTGCGTGTTGCTATCTGTATCTGAAACGCCTGGATACGGTCGAAATGGAGACCGTCTGTACAGATACGACTTTTTACACCACGTTGCCTGGTTCGTTATCACCCAAAGTCTTTTTCAAGCGTCAGTAGCCTAATGGACTTGTGATCAAGAGGCCGTGGGTTCGAACCCCACCCATTACACTATTGTCGTGAACCCACTCCAGACACAAGCATATTTAGCTTAGTTGGAGAGGTTACCAACGATGTGAATTCTACCCATATAAATTCTCATTAAAAAAAAAACAAGAATAAATATTTTACTTCTTTTACTACTTTTTTATTTTTGATATTTTTTACGAAGTGCTCATGACTAATTTACTACATTTATATAGACTGTCCCATCGGACAAAGAGAGTAAAGGAACAGAGAGTGCATTTTACTTGCACGCATCATACTTGTCACTATAATACCTCCTGATAGTTCCGCAGATGGCTAATCTGCGCTGAGATTGGCCGCTTTGTCCGAAATTGGTCAGGATGATTATTATTTTATGTATACTTAGGTACACAATCATTAAATTGTATGATCGAACGACCGTGGCGTGAACGAGGTCTCGTGGGCTCATCCGGAATAAAAAAAAGATCGGTATCACGTCAAATTATGTGAAATGAATCCAAATGTAAGGACGATTCTCTATTTCTATACATCCTTATTTTTACCTACTAGGTTGTAAAAGTGTTTATTTGTTTTTGTATAGGCATGCACATGTACCACCCGGTACTGATGAACGCCAGCTCGAACCCCTGTAGCAACAACAACTGCTCGCACCTGTGCCTCGTCAGCTCCAACGTCAGCCACGTGTGCGCCTGTCCTGACGGCATGGTTATCGATCATAACACGTGTCACCGTAAGTATAAGTGACATTGTTCATGCACATGTACCACCCGGTACTGATGAACGCGAACTCAAACCCCTGCAGCAACAACAACTGGTCGCACCTCTGCCTCGTCAGCTCCAACGTCAGCCACGTGTGCGCCTGTCCTGACGGTATGGATATCGATCATAACACGTGTCATCGTAAGTACAAGTGACATTGTTCATGCACATGTACCACCCGGTACTGATGAACGCGAACGCGAACTCGAACCCCTGCAGCAACAACAACTGCTCGCATCTCTGCCTCGTCAGCTCCAACGTCAGCCACGTGTGCGCCTGTCCTGACGGTATGGATATCGATCATAACACGTGTCATCGTAAGTACAAGTGACATTTTTCATGCACATGTACCACCCGGTACTGATGAACGCGAACTCGAACCCCTGCAGCAACAACAACTGGTGGCACCTGTGATTCGTTAGCTCCAACGTCAGCCACGTGTGCGCCTGTCCTGACGGCATGGATATCAAGAACCAAGAACTTCTTAACAAATTGGATCGACTTCTCAACAACTGTATTCGTTTCATTTTTGGCCTTCGAAAATATGATCACATTTCTTCCGTTCTCAGCTTAAATGGTTGCCTATCCGTCAAAGGAGATCCCTCAGATCCCTCTGTATGCTCGTCACTATTATAAACGATCCTTGTGCTCCTATTTACTTAAAACAAAATTTTAAATTTTTGGGCAGGTCTCATGATCTTAACCTTCGCGCATCCAAAAACTTACTTCTTCACATTCCTTCTCACCGCACCGAGTTTTTATCTAATTCTTACGCTATTTTTCTACTATTAGACTCTGGAATTTGCTACCCCTTGACATCAAGAAGGCTGAATCAAAATTTTCTTCTTTTAAGCGTAAAATTAAAAACCACTACTTAAGGGGCTGTTATTCTTAGTTTGGTCTTCGTCATAATTATTATGAGCTCTCTTAATCAGAAAGAATATTATCCCATAAAAACAATACTTGTCAAAAAACCAAGTCTCGCAACTCAGTTCTTCTACCGTAAAAAGTTGTGAGATCCATGTAATACCAAGTCGGTTATTAGATTATTCAGTCCCTACTTACGGGACCTCCTGTCTTAAGTTGTTACGTAATTATCTAACCTAACCACATCTTATAGTGACCATATCATATATATATATAATATTGATATGGTCACTGTAAGGTGTTGTTAGGTTAGATAATTACGTAACAACTTAAGACAGAAGGTCCCTTAAGTAGGGACTGAATAATCTAATAACCGACTTGGTATTACATGGATCTCATAACTTTTTACGGTAGAAGAACTGAGTTGCGAGACTTGGTTTTTTGACAAGTATTGTTTTTATGGGATCTCATTTATTTTTGTAGATAGTCCTACTTTTTCCTTTCCAGTACCTTCTACTTCTTGTATACCAACAACGAATTTTCTTAAAGCCCTCTCTCTGGCTTTTTTATTCCTTTGACCATTTTACAAGTTACCTTTGAACATAATTATATCTAGATACCTATCTACACCTATTATTCCATTATATTATACATAATTATATACAGGTACACTGATTAATTAACTGTAAATGTAACTTTGTAATCCTATATATTTATATGGAATTACAAAGTTATTTATGCAGTTGATGTATCTAGAAAACAGGACCGAAATTGAAAAATATTTTAGTTTTTCCTTGATTCATACACTAAACACTAATTGTATTCTAAATTTGAAGCTTCTATGTCTGCTAGAAGTGCCTTAGACTTTTGATGATCGGTCAGTCAGTGAGTGACAAAATTAAGAAACTTTGACTCGTTATAATTCTTAAACTACTGGTTCAAATTGAATGAAATTTAAAATATACCGTGTTTATACAATGCCTGTTTGGTTACTGAAAACTCAGGCTTCTAGTTTTATCCACAACGAAGTTATACGGGGTCGAAAATGGCCTGAATTGCTTCGAGAAAAGTATCGTACGGCCGTGCTGCTTTTTGCTCGACTTGGCGGGGGCACTGCCGTGCCCCCAGATAAAGCACCCTATTTATTAGTTTGTCCAGTTATTGCCCTGACGGTATGGATATCGATCACAACACGTGTCATCGTAAGTACTAAGAACGTTAGCGTTTGACCACCATCTCACCTATGATGGTAAGCATAGATAAATTTGATTTCTGTGATGGTAAGTGATGAGTCGAAGATGAAGCACGCTTGCCTAGAAGTAACCTATTCACTCTTGAATTAAAGACCCACAGGTATCGGAAACACAGACTCCGGCAGGGAATTTCACTCCTTAGCCGTGCGCACAATGAAAGTAACAAACATTTTGTGCCTATGCGTGTAATTTATTTACTGTAAGTACAATGCGACATTGTTAATTTATATCTACTAGTTGCTAGTAGTCGAATTTCGACCATAAAATTAATTTATTAGAATGCATTATTATATTAAAATATTAGCTTTCAAAAGCACTGCTAAACCTAACTATGTACATAAACTTGGTTGAAAAAAAATTGCTTTCTGAATATAGTGGAGGAACTATAACATTAACTGAGCCAATTTTCATACTCCGCTGTTTAACATAGGTAGGTAATTTTCTTGAAAGCTACTTTCTGCCCGCGATTTCGTTCGCGATGGCGGGTTTTACCGCGTAAATCCCGTGGAAATTCCGGGATAAAAAGTAGCCTAAGTGTTTTTCCAGAATGTATACTACTTACCATTTCGAAATTACCGTGTTTTCTCAAGTGCATAAGTACTTGAGGAAACAGTTACACTTCTGGACACATCTATTGGCCCACCTTGTATTTTCAGTTTCGTTTGGTCCTAGCTAAAATTTTATATTAGGTCGAGCAAAAAGTTTTTATGCAGTTTTGAACCTGGCACATTCACAATTTCATTCAATAGTCTTTTTTTTAATTTCGAACACAGAATTTAAAGAAACAAAAGACAATTTGGAGCCTGTTTGTTGATATCAAACAATCGAATACTAAGAAAACTTGGTTTTATTGGTTTACTTGGATTTAATTCTTGAAAAAGTGATTGATATCTTTGCTTTTGCAACAAACATTACTTATTCTTAACATTAAGGTGAGGTTCTATCAATAATCTATGGATACTTCACCTGAAGTCGCCGCCCAAGCTGTGGCACTTATTCAGGCCGGACACAGCCAAAGAAACGTGAGTGCTCAACTTAATTTAAGTCGATCTGCGGTCCGAAATGTTTATCGGAGGTACCTAGAGACTGGCGGCTTTGTTCGTCGCCAAGGAAGGCCACGATCTCGGGTCACAACTGAAAGGCAGGATCGATTCATCGTGACGACCAGCTTGAGAAATCGTCACCTTACCTCCATTGAGATACAAAACCAACTTCGCGACTTCCACGGAGTATCTGTGAGCGCTCGAACTGTTCGGAGAAGGTTAAAAGAACGCGATATGGTACCACACAAGCCAGCTAATGGGCCCAAACTAAAGCGAGCCCACCGAACAGCGCGCCTTCATTTCGCACGCAGTCATTTAAATTGGACACAGCAAGATTGGAGCCGTGTACTCTTTTCTGATGAGTCTAAAATTGTGTTACATGGCAATGATGGAAGGAAGAAGGTCTACCGGCGTAAGGGAGAGCGTTTCGCACAATGCTGCTTTGAAGAGAGGGTTGCTTATGGCGGTGGCTCATGGACTGTCTGGGGCGGTATATCCGCGAGCGGCAAAACTCAACTTGAGGTTGTTACAGGACCACGGCTGCCAACATTAAATGCTGAAAGATACATTCGTGAGTGCTTAGAACCTCACGTGATACCATACGCGGACTATGTGGGCCCAAATTTCCTTTTTATGCATGATAATGCAAGAGCCCATGCGGCCGGCATCGTCAGGGAATATCTTCGGGATGTGAACATCACAGTTATGGACTGGCCAGCCAGAAGCCCAGACATGAACCCCATTGAGCACATGTGGGACGAGCTAAAAAGGCGTGTTAGGGCTCGTCAGCCAGTTGCCCAGACGATGCAGGAGTTGAAAACTGCCATAGAAGAGGAATGGGAGATGATCCCTCAAAATTTCATAGAGCGGTTGATAAACTCTATGCCTAATCGTATGAGAGCTGTGGTAGATGCCCATGGAGGCAACACGCGTTATTAAATTAAACCTTTATTTGATAAAACATGTTTTTTATTCAAAAATTAATTGCCTTTAACAAGGCGCATATCCGACTTGTTAGGCGTAGTCCATGTCGTATGGTATTCTGAATTCAAATTTAAAACTATACGATCGAAAAAGATGGTAAAATGTATCAGGTTTAAAACTGCATCAACAGTTTTTGTTCAATCTAGCAATCATATTTCGGTAGGGGCCATCGAAACCTAAACTCTAAGGTGGGCCAATAGATGTGTCCAGAAGTGTATTTACATACTACACTTACACAATATAAGCATAACGGATTATCAGACTTCTACTGACTAAAAACCGATCCTCTTCCTTCAGTTTTCCTTTCGGGCTGCGGTATCTCAGTCGACAAGTCCCACAGCCCCGGCAGGCAAAGGTATTATCAGGCCCCGTCATTACTGTTGACTGCTCTTAGAGGCGTGTGTGGAACATAACGCGCCGTCGATTCAGGACCTGAGCTGTACTATCCTCTTTTTTAACCCCGACGCAAAAGAGGGGTGTTATAAGTTTGACGTATCTATGTGTCTGTCTGTGGCATCGTAGCTCATAAACGAGGAGCATCATTATTGGTCCATTCCTAAACGAATGGACCAATAATGATGCGGTTTTTTTTTAGAAAGCTCACGTGATCAGGATGGTTCTTAGCAACAATTTATCAAGATCTGTTCAGGAGTTTCAAGGTTGTCGGGGGTTACTTAATTTTTTTTTACCTTCAGATGTGAGCGATTGTCTGTCTGTGGCATCGTAGCTCTTAAACGAGGAGCATCATTATTGGTCCATTCCTAAACGAATGGACCAATAATGATGCGGTTTTTTTTTGTAGAAAGCTCACGTGATCAGGATGGTTCTTAGCAACAATTTATCAAGATCTGTTCAGGAGTTTCAAGGTTGTCGGGGGTTACTTAATTTTTTTTTACCTTCAGATGTGAGCGATTGTCTGTCTGTGGCATCGTAGCTCTTAAACGAGGAGCATCATTATTGGTCCATTCCTAAACGAATGGACCAATAATGATGCGGTTTTTTTTTGTAGAAAGCTCACGTGATCAGGATGGTTCTTAGCAACAATTTATCAAGATCTGTTCAGGAGTTTCAAGGTTGTCGGAGGTTACTTAATTTTTTTTTACCTTCAGATGTGAGCGATTACCGCGCTAAGTACTTGGTAGTAGCGGGAAGGGAACTGTTCACGAAGATACAGTACGATGCTCTCGGCAACCCGGAGTGCCACGCCACGCATTTCGACATCGGACGCGTGCAAGCTATGGCTTACGACCAGTTCAGAGGTAAGGGTGAACACTATATAGGGTACTTCAGAAGTACAGACGCTAGCAACCCGAAACCGTCAAATTTTCCCAATCAACCTTAAACCTAATTTCTTTAACAATAAAGTTGAAAATCTATTAAAGAAAGACAGATTGTTGTAGCTTGATGTGCTAGTTGATGACATTTTTATTGGTCCATTAAATTTTTGTCGCGAAAAATTGCATTACCATCACCTACTTATCTTTTTCCAACTATGTCGGGTCAGTTTCCAGTCTAACCGGAGCAGCTAGGTACTTGTGTTTTATGTGGACATCTGACCGCCAAAACCAAGTACCTGGTTAACACGATAACCCTTGGCAAGATTGGTGTTAGATTTTTTGGTTGCCGACTATCCGTAACGACTGTCAAAGATGTACAAATGATAGGCGGGAGCAACGGCTTAATATGCTTTCCGAGATACTGGTGAATCTTGATACTTTAAGATACTGTTTGACACGATGCCCCTTGGTAAGACTAATGTATACAAATTAAGCGCAATACCTCAGACACCCCAATCAGAATATTAAATTATAAATCTGAAACAACATCCGTAACTAAATAAATTGAAACAAAACCTAGACATTTTTTATAAAATAGTTTTCCTTACTAAACGCAAAACATATGTGCGTCATACAATATCCTTACGCAGCCGCATACACTCATGTAATGTTAGCGGCCGACACGCACACGAGCGCATTTCTTTGAATTAAGGATTGTATTAATTTGTCATGATACTGTGTTTCCATTTTAAGTTAAATGAGAGATTTTTCCGTCAAAATGTAACACCTATTTTTTATGACGGAAATCGATTCAGAAGCCGATTCTGAACCAACTACTTTCAGGAATTGCGTTTATTCTGTTACACCTTGTATAATATAGATATTAGTATGAGATGTGCCTGTGTATATTCTGCCTTCTGTCTACCCGTACAGTCTGTGGCATGTAAAAATTGCATCAGGCTGCTTTAATTTTTTGCATTTGTAGTACCTATTTATTATTGTGTTTCTGCAATTTTTTTATTTCAATAATATGTAAAAACTACTTATTAGAAAGTACAAACTGTAGCGCGTAGTATTTTACAAATAGTCGTTCGCCACAAGCCCGCACCCCACAGCCCCCTCATCCGATCCGGCGCTCCGCGCCCGAGTTGACGTCACACGATCCTCGCACATCGTCCATACTGAGTAGTGCGCCGCGAGCCACAGAGTACATTTTTATACCGCGAGCTAGCTTCCGATACACACGTACGCGCGTTAAGGCCACGCGCCGGTCCGGTTTTCGTAATAATTTCGTATGAGAATCGCATAACCTTTAAATAAGTACCTAATTTTTGTTTTTCCTGTATTTACTCAATTTATAATATAAATAACTTGTCTATTTCCGAAGTTTAAGTGTTCCTTCCCCTATAAAACTAAAATACAGCATCGAGTAATGCGATCTAAACTTCTAAACGGTATAACCGATTTCAATGAATGCAGTATCTTTCGAACCCTCTCGTGTTACCCTTGGGAAGCCATGATTCATCCATAAAGAATCGTTTTTGAAGTATATACTTATTTATAAATGAGAAAGAGAAAAATATAAAACACAAATGAAAAGAAATTGGTATGCCAAAACCAAGTGAAAATATTAATTACAATAAATATTCCATTTCAGATTCGTTATTCCTATATGACGGTCAGCGAAGGACAATGAGCTACATAAATATGACTGACTTCAGTCTAGGGATCACTCATCCGCTGGTCTACAACGGAATGGTCAATGTTGTGGATATGGATTTCGGTAAGATACACTATAGAATAGAATAGAATATTCTTTTATTTGCTCAGAATGTAGGTATTTACAATAAGGTAGTTACTGTAACATAAAGGAATCCTTATATATTCTATCATTTTGGCATGCAAACATTGATGCAGTTCATCATCAGACATAGGTACAAAACATTGATACTAAACTAAAAATGTATCAGTTAAAAAATCCGATACGAAATAGAAGCATTTAGGCCTCTGCCTCGAATCTTGCGGGCAGCGGGGCGGCGGCGGCGGCGGCGCGGGAGCGGTAGGATCTTATGCGTACATTTAAATGGACCGGTTCTCGAAAACGGCGGCGCGGTAGCGGCGGGAGAGCGGGCAACGAGCGGTGAACTCCAGTCAAGCGGCGACTGCCCGCGCGTCTGCTTTGCAGTGTTGTGCTATTTATTTTTGTGACGTATCGAATGTCCTCGGACGTGCAAGAGCAAATTATTTCAGCAGTTTATAAAATATAGTCAAAAGTTTCTACACTCATTCTGGTGTAGTCGTAGAATTTGTCGGGACATTGTCTCTGTTCTTCGTAATTTCTATAAAACTGGCCTTTTATTTTCCTTGCCCTATATAGTTCACCCAATAAATCACCCATAAGGAGTTGTAGAGTGCGTGAGTTAGGCCCTAAGTGATTTCTTCAGAAAATTGTTCAGGGTACTTAGGGAATAAACATACTAAAAATCCTGACGTCTAGGGGGTGAGGCGGAGTGGGGGGAGGGGATAAAAGTTCATTTTTTCGTTTGTTGCCCATGGTACTACCGGTGGTACTACCAGTAGTACCACGGGCAATTTTTTTTTCCCGTGGTACTACCAAGCAGTCCAGTAGTACTACGGGCAAAAATAATTTACCCGTGGTACTACTAAGATTTTTATTTATTTTTGTAAAACCTTTTGTAAGAAAATAACATTGGTGATATTACAAGTTCAAATTATTTGCTGTTCCACGTTCCACTTCAAGATACATTAATAATTATTTTGAAATGAATTAGCTATACAATTTTCTAGCAAAGGTCAAATGTAGATGGTGCTGTATCAACTCCGCGAAAATGTGTGAAACAGCCATGAAACAGTTGAATCTAAAATAACAATGATTAAAAGAAAGGGCGGCAATGTTCTTATTGGCGATGATGGTCATCAGTACTATAAATTAAAAGATTACAAGAATGATTCTTCGATATGGAGGTGTTTTATACTTACCGCAATAGCTATAGCTTTGCGCGGTTTCTGCCGCGTATAATCCTACTATTTACTAATTTTATAAACATGTTTTTTTCTGAGTATTAATGAATACATGATAAAATTTAAGAGTAAGAGAAATCACCAAAGTTATTTATTAATTTATTATATTGTTAAGAATAGATTTAGAGTACTTCGGCATAGAATACTTTTAGTCCTATTTTTGTTTTCGTATGTATGTGTTTTCCTTGCATCCGAATATAGATAGGTAGAGCAACTTATAGGTAATAGGTCATGTGAAAAATAACATTCCTTTTAAATTTATGCCGACTTGTTTGAATTCCGACCCTACGTTTCCTACTAACTAAAATTACAAAGAATCGATAGGATAAACTGGCTAATCCAATAACTACAAATTAAAAGAAATAAACATCTATGGACATCTCACCTAGTATTACTTAACCACCTATTATATTAAAATTGATATTACTTAACCACCTATTATATTAAAATTGATTCTATCAATAAAGATTTTAAATAAAAGAACAGGAAGAAGAACTGGCCTGTTGGTCAAGTGGTCGCAAGCGCGACTCACGCGGGCCAAAAAGAGCTAAAATATAATCTCAGTAGCAGCCCAGAGTTTGGAAGTTTGCGGTGTGCCTCGAAAAGCACGTTAAGCCGTTAGTCCCGGCTATCATTAGATAGCTATCAATAGAACATAAAAAAGAAACTTTAATAGGTAACTGATGTATACACCTACTCGTTAAGTTACTTAAACTATTTACAAAACCTATTTATTGACATATCATAAAAAGAAATTGAATTGTGCCTACACAACGTTAAGAACCGTAAAAATATAGACTACACACGTATTTTAATAACTATATACATAAATGGTACCAAAATAAAACAAATACGACTAAACTAACCTACATTATCTAACAAATTATTGAAATGAAACACTGTTCAGCAAATCTGCAAAAGTATCAACAATCCGCGCGCCAGTTCGGTAAATAACGTTGTTGATTAATTAAAATTTTACATTTTCTCCTAAACGTTGCGCCCAAATTATATACTGTATTGTCGTACAATCGTGGTATTGGCTTATCACTACTTCAACTTTTTCTTTTAATTTTGATAAAGCGATATCTATCGTATTTTATGCTACGTTGGGTTCACACCCATGTGATGACCTTTGCAGTATCAGCTGGTCCTATAATGAAATAATCAGTAACTAGTCTTTTTTTTTATAATTACATATTAAAGAATTAGTCACGTACGTACCTACTTTCATAGTCAAACTTCCAGAGCACTTTGACTTCTTAAACATACAACACCTCCATATCGTAGAATTATTCTTGTAATCTTTTAATTTATAGTACTGATGACCATCATCGCCAATAAGAACATTGCCGCCCTTTCTTTTAATCATTGTTATTTTAGATTCAACTGTTTCATGGCTGTTTCACACATTTTCGCGGAGTTGATACAGCACCATCTACATTTGACCATTGCTAGAAAATTGTATAGCTAATTCATTTCAAAATAATTATTAATGTAATTTGAACTTGTAATATCACCAATGTTATTTTCTTACAAAAGGTTTTACAAAAATAATTAAAAATATTAGTAGTACCACGGGTAAATTATTTTTGCCCGTAGTACTACTGGACTGCTTGGTAGTACCACGGGAAAAAAAAATTGCCCGTGGTACTACTGGTAGTACCACCGGTAGTACCACGGGCAACAAACGCATTTTTTTTAGTTTTTTGCTAATATCTTTAAAACTGTATGTTTTAGAGAAATGAAGTTTTCTGCGCAATGAAAGCTTATAAAATTTCCTACAACTTTAGTCTTATACACTTTTTCGAATTACTACCTATTTTTTACATATACATTCTGAAATAGTGAAAATTTTCGAAAAAACTACTTTTATGAATCTCTACCTGTTGCCTGCTACTTTGTTTGCGTTATTTCGGGATAAAAGTAGCCTAAAAATCCAAATCTTTAATCATAACGAATTTCGTCCAAATCGGTTCAGCCGTTGAGTAATGAAAACATATCTTTGATACATATTATCTTTTATTTTTTAATTCGTTTAGGCTGTGAGGGTCCTGACAATGGTTCTTTTTCCAAGGCTCCCTCATCCTCAGTAGATGGTACTTGATGAAGAGGCTCTACGTCGTCTTCATCATCGTCAACGTCAACAGACACGCCGTTGAGGCAATTCCCTTGGCAGTGGAGACACGCCGCGGAACAGTTCAACATTGCTTTCCGACATCCACATTTTCTACTACCACAATCCTTCTTGCAGCGGCAAAATATTGTTTTAAGTAGTATCTCTGGTGCTGGCGAATCTTCGGTTGTTATTGGCACCAGGCTGTCCCCTTCATGTTTCCATCCCAACTCTTGAGGAGGCAGCTCATTTCCGAGCCACAGCTGCATTTGGTGGTAAGTGCGCCGCGAATGCTGTTTAGCTGCGTTTTCAGTTGGTGGGAGGGAGCTGAAATCAGGCTTAATATTTGCCAATGATCTCACGAATGACTGTTAACGGTACTCATTGAGGGAGGTCAGTCTTGTTGGTGCGCCATACCATTTGAGGAAGCACATCTTCCCAGCCTCTTCAACCTTACTGTGCGTGGAAGTGGGCTTGTAAAAGATCGCCGCCGCTTCCTTGATAATATCTGACTTCAAGTACAGTTTTAAGAAACCTACTTTGCTTCTTCTGAAAGTTGCAGATGTTGTGTCACAACCTGTAAATGAATGAAGGAAAAGGATGTGCTCAAATCCATGTTGCTGCATCTCTTGGGTGGACAGTGCAACCTTATAGAACATGCTTCCCTGATACGATACTGAATAGGAAGAGTTTCAACTGAATGTACTATTCTTCTTCTGCTCAAAGGCGTTCTGGTTTCTTCTTTTACATTATGTGCGCATAATAAACAATTAGTCATGAAGTCGAATCGGGGAGCTGAAGACCTGAGCTGAGACGGGCCTGCCTCTTCTTGAGATGTAGATGCAACACTTACATCTTTTTTAATTGTATCGGCTCGAGTGTAGTTTTTACGACGATTAGTGTGAATTAAAACGGATGTCAAGGCGCGGAAAATTTGGTGCTTATCATCGTTCCGATCTTTACTAGCTTTGATAAGGCCGAGTATTCCTTTTTGTTTCACCTCAGAAACATCCTTACTCCCTTTAACGATGTCGTTATCACACACAGGACACTTATTATTATTAGCACTCATGATGGATAATCCAATGACGATTACAAAGCAAAGAACTGTTCTGACTGCTCCCCTGCGTTACCGGGTAGGCTACCGTGCCAAACAGATTGAAATCATAAACGACAACAATAACATAAGCCCGAAGGCATGGATGATTATGGGAGTTTTAGCCAGTAAGATCTCGTTTTCTACGACAGGAAATATGTAATGAAAAGTGACGACCCGCTTCTGCTCCATTACCACTGGTAGAAAACGAGATCTCAAACTGTTACCGCCTTCACCGCTTGGAGGTACTCCCAGCTTATGTTATCAATAAAATACCTAATTTATATACTAGCTCATATGTAACATTCAGCAATGCTTGTCACATCACACTACATGAACTCCATTTTCACTTTCTTCGGAGCACGATACTCGAACACTGGTAAAAATTTGGAAAAAGTGTATAAGACAAGTGTAGATAAAAGTTTTGATATCCCAAGGGCTGTACAGATTTGGATAAAATTTAGTAAATTGATATAGCAGGAGTTGATTTAAGATATAAGATACTTTTTATCCCCAAATAACGTGAAGGAAGTAGTATACAAGAGGTAGTGTTCAATTCAAGTAGTTGTTTTTTTCAATTTTCACTTTTCCGGGATGTGTAGTTCGAAAATAGGTAGGAATGTGAAAAAGTGTATAAGATAAAAGTTGTACATAATTTTATAAGCTTTCATTGCGTAGAAGACTTCTTATCTCCATGACGCACCGTTTAAAAGATATTAGCGAAGAACTGAAAAATGGGAACTTTAACCCCCTCCCCTCACCCCGCCTCACCCCCTAGATGTCAGGACTTTTAGTATGTTAACTCTCTAAGCACCCTGAACAGTTTTCTGAAGTAATTGCTTAGGGCCTTGCTCACGCACTCTACAATCTCTTTGTTGGATGGACTAATAGTAAAAGAAGAAGTGAATACCTATTCACTTCTTCTTTTGCCCACGATAAATCGAGCGTTAGGAATAAATTAGAATCGACAAGGTGTTTTTGCCATTGGTCAGACATTTCGTTCGCGAATAAAAACAAATATCTCGACGACACAGCCACGAACACAACACTACGCCGCTATAGTGCCGCGCGATCTGCCCGCTGGACTGGTTTCGAGAATTGGTCTGCGTTGCCCGCGCCGCTCCGGCGCCGCCGCCGCTGCCGCCCCGCTGCCCGCAAAATTCGAGGCAGCGGCCTTAGGGTAAACTCACCAGTAACTGGCCACTTGAGCTCATCGGCCAGTTCATGTCAGTGTAAAAGTGTAACGTGTAAAGAAGTTATATTTTTTTAATTACCTCTGCTTACAGCGTCTATTTTTTATCGATATTGATGTGTAAAAAAATAAATAAAACAGAATTACGTGAATTTTTTTCAATTGAATGAAAAAGTAGAGAAAGGATAACGTTGTTAGTTACGCACTAATATACCTAGATTATAAGTTAATATTAACCATGTATAGTGTGTAATTGTTGGTTTTCCTCAATAAATAAAATAAAAATAAAGTAGTTATTTTAAGTAGTAATTGGCCATAAAATTTAGAAAATGGCCAAGAAAATATTAATAATTGGCCATATAAAAATTATCATCAAAAGCTATCAAAATAAAGACAATAAAATATTTGAAATACTAAAAACAGCAAATTAAAATATTTTTAAACTTAATAAAGAAAATTCTTACAATATTTTTCTTAATTCTATATAATAAAATCAACATCTTAGCTTACAAAAGAGATCAGTATAATACAGTTTGTAAACGCTATAGGAAGGAGGAACTTAGAACTGTTTTATTTATTTTTGGTTGACAACAAGTTTAAATAAATAATGTACCTTGATCTTCATCATCTTCAGATGAAGTGTTACTCTCTCTGTAACAATTATGGTACAAAAATGAATCACATTCATCCTCAGGAATATGAATTCTGTGGGATAATGGAATACAATTCTGATGAAATTGTTTTTTACACATGCTGCACGAAATCACCCTTTTTGTTATTCGATTGAGACAAAACTCGCAAAATTGCATAGACTCATCTTGACTATTCTTCGTTTTCCTTTTAGCAGTCTTATTTGTTGTATTCTTTGGTTGCTTATTTAGCATATTATTCTATCATTGGTTCTTTTTTTCTTATCGTAATCTCTTCCTTTCCTCTTTTGCAGCATCTTCTTCTTGCTTTTTTAATTGCTTTGCTTTTATCTGTTGAAGATATTGGTCGGATGTTAACGCAAATGGATTTTTTTCTATTTGACGCTTTCCTTGTCGTTTGGGTAAATCAGGCAACCTTTGTTTCAAATATTCTGAGAATGGTACATTTGAGATGACAGTAACTTTTTGACTTGGGTCTATCTTGTTCGAAGTGCTAGGTTGCGGTTCCTCGTATAGTGTTTGATATTTGCGTATCTATTAGTTTTGATGTAGTAGGTTGACAATTGCTAGTGTCTAAATCTGTCTGGTTCGTTAATCTCTATTTGAATTGGTGTTGTAGATATAGGTATTGGAGTATTGAAATATGTAAAATTTATTAGTTCTTCCTGGAGACTGCACTCTTTATTTTCTATAATTTCTTTATCCTGTATCTCATATTTATTATCTTCGTTGTTTACTGTAAATTCACCGGTGCATTCATTTAGAATAATTCGACGTTCTTCACTTTGTTCTTTCGAATCTATTGGACAGCTAATTTCGGTTAACAAGTCACTTTCATCCATGAGTGGATTTAGATTCCAATCCTGTGTATTCATTAAGTAGTTACTAGTGTATACTTCCGAAACCCTTTTAAACTTCTTCCACAGTTTATAAATAGTTGTAAAGTTGTCATCGAAATCTGGTAGCGTTAATGGCGTGACTGTCTGACATTTCAGAACGATTAGTTCTCCTACTATCTCACAAAAATCGGAGTAAGTCAGCACACATTCATTCACATTCATTTCTGTTGTTTTTGTTATTGCTGCAGGTGCACTATTTATAAGTTATTTGGTTGGTATGCATTATCGGCTTGAAATGGATACAGGCCTGAGACCCTAAATCCATTGATCAAAGTGACTTTTTTTAGTAAAGGAGCAAAAGATTCTTTAGTGAGGCCTTCTTGGTAATTACATGCACTGTACCAAGCCCGCAACATTTTTTTCCATCCAGCTTTTATTGGACGAAAAGCTGCAACGTGTGGTGATTGTAATATGCGCGTTGCATTCGGGTAAAGTGCAATTAAATGGATTTGTAAGGTTCGACAGAGTTCCGATACTTCTAACGTTATATGTGTGTTATGGCCGCGTAATCCATAGATTTATTTTTTTATAGATGTCACTTTCAAATCCTCTGGGGGGATCGACCGTTTAATTGTTCACTACTCGTGGAAATAATATGGCAAAAACTACAAAAAAAGAAACAGTAACATTTGTTTTTACGTGCATTTATAAAAGCGTGTTTTTCTAGTGTTTTTTTAAACTATTAATTTTTTATATTTAAAGAAAACTAGCAATGTAGGTAGTATTCACAAAAAATCACAATATATCAATCTTGTTAACCCCTCCAACTAAGCTAAATATGTCTGTGTCTAGATTGGCTTCACGTCAGTAGTTTAATGGGTGGGGTTCGAAAACCTCGCTTTAAAAGATACTTCTATCTTTCTTATTCTAAGCAGTGGACTACGAGAATTATACTCGCTCCTTGGTAATAAATTAATTACTTTGACTTGCAAGCAAACTTGCAAGTAGTCTTGCAAGTTTTTAAAATTCAATGATATCGCGTGATAATGAAAAACGATTTTTAGTGGCATTCGAGAGTGTGATGTGAATGTGGTGCTTGGGGGAGGGAAGATATATGAAGTTTATGACGGGAAATTGGTCGGCGCCTTCAAACCCGTGGTTTGTATCATCGCGCCGGATCATTGCTGGTGCAGACTTGCAATTGCCCCATTCAGTGTAGTAATGCCGCAAGTAGGGTAGACCACACAGACTTCAGCAGCAGGGAATTCCACTCTTTAGCTGTATTCCCAAAACGTTTTGTGTATATGGGTCGGATGTCCACCATGTAACGTTCGTTTTGTAGTTCGATGTATATATATTTTGTCCTATATTTTATGGTAAACAAATTGCATGACAAATATTTTTGCCTTACATATTTCTTAAATATATTACAAATAACCCCCCTTATTTTTGTCAGACTACGCTACAGACAACCTGTACGTTCTGGACGCCGGGCGTCGTGTCGTGGAGGCAGTGTCCCTCCGCACTCAGAAGCGCGCTGTGGTGTACAGGTTCGAGGAGCAGGAGGTGCCTATTAGTATGTGTGTGTTGCCGGATTATGGGTGAGTTTAATCGGAAAGCTGTACTTTTTTTTATTTATTTTTCCTTTTTAGACACAGAATGCAAAATATTATAGCAATGTGGGTAGAATTCACATTACTAGCAATCTTGTTAACCCCTCCTACTAAGCTAAATATGCTTGTGTCTAGAGTGGGTTTACGACAATCGTTTAATGGGTGGGGTTTGATACCGCGATTTCTATTACCTCACTTTAAGAGATACTTCTATCGTTCTCATTGTAAGCAGTGGACTACGAGAATTATACTCGCTCCATGGTAGACATTGACTACTAAAGGGTCTTTCATTAAGCGTGTCCTATCTTTAAATTTTTAAAATAAAACAAAGTATGTGTGAGATATTATCGAAGTTATTTATTTATTTGAAAGATGTAGTGATGCCATTATGTGTGGAATATGACATCATTCAAGTGTCCGCCACGGCTTCTCTGGGTGGAGCGCATTCGAGATATCCAATTTTCCATGACTTTTGCACATAAATCAGGCTGAATTCGATCTGTGGCAAAGGTTATCTTGGCTTTGAGGGCCGCTGTGGTTTGTGATTTATCCAGGATAATTTGGCAAAACAGAATGAATAAATGACAACCAATTTGACAAATGTAGCTTCAACAAGATGGCCGCTACTAACTGTCAAAGTTCGGACGTGCCTATTGGAAGACCCGTTACTTCACATGCAAGTTTTTAAAATTCAATAATATCGCGTGAAAATGAAAAACGATTTCAAGTGAAATTTAACATTTCGCTCTCTTACAATTATAATCTTCTAAGACGAACTAAATGAACTAAATGGAATGGGTTCATGACATCTACACTAAAAATAAAATTTAAGTGGTCTGAAATTTCAAAATAACTGTGTTATCTTAAGTGCTTATAGTTATTTACATGTCTGTGTTTCTGTTTTTCGGAGCTAATCCCGGGAATGTCTGAACCAATTTTAATGGGTATTCCCGGAATTCCCTCGGGATCGGGACTTTTTTTATTCGGTGTAAAATCATCGAATGACTCTTCCCGTTCTGCGTGTGGAGCGAAAGAGTGTGTCAGACTTCTACTGACTAAAAAGCCATCCTGTTCCTTCTCTGCCCTTACGTTCCGGGGCCGCAGTATCTCGTTAGAACATTCCCGCAACCCCGGCAGGCAATAATATAATAATAATAATATTCCACAACTTTCACACAACGCCATCTAGTCCCACCCAAACTAAGCAGAGCTTGTGGTATGAGTACTAGACAACTGATAAACATACATATATATTTTTAAATACATACATGTTATAGATAAATTACACCCAGACAAAGAACAAAATGATCGTGCTCATCACACAAACATTTGTCCTGGGTGGGAATCGAACCCACGACCTTGAGCATAGCAGTCAGGGCCACTGACCACTATACCAACAGAAAGAAGAGCTGACACATCCTGGTTAAAACCAATCATCCCATTCGAAAGAAATTGCAGGTACAGCTAGTATATAATTATTTAAATTCTTCAGGAGGATGATGGTAGCCGTGGTGGAGAGTGAGATGCACAACAACATCCACATCGACAGTATCGGCCTCGACGGAGAGGATAGGAAACATGTCATCATGAACAACTTGAAAGGTACCGTCTTTCGAGCACTTTTGAGAAATGAATAGAAATATTTATTTTGTAAATCTATACAACGTGTAATTTAAAGGGTATATACATACCAAGTGCATTGCTTCATTGGATGATAACAAACGATATGGCAAGCGTTTTGTAATCCTAAGTCTACGTGTGTAGAACTTATTACAAATTCCAATACACTGATACCAAAGACCGAATTTTTCAAATTAAGAAGAACGAAGAGAATTATCGTGTAATTGGCAAGTGACGTGGAAAGTTATTGACCCTCGTAGTGCTGTGACACATTTGTTATGATTGGTATTCAAGAAGTATATGAAACCAATAATTTGGTATCAATTCTTTGAGTCAGTTATTTTGTGCTGAAACTGTGCATAGAGACTCCATACCAGATGTTGTCTTCAGCCCTTTTGGATAGATATGGGGTTTCCATTACACGTTGTATATATAAAAGAAAGTCGTGTTAGTTACACTATTTATAACTCAAGAACGGCTGAACCGATTTAGCTGAAAATTGGTAGGGAGGTAGCCTAGAACCAGGAGACGGACATAGGACATATTTTTTATCCCGGAATTCCCACGGGATCAGGATCAATCTTTTACACGTCATGGTATTTTTTTTTTCTTTTCAAGTTTAGCTAGATGAGGCCGGTGTTTCACTGACTACTTTGAGAAGAAACAGGTCAACGTCTCTTACAAGTCTATACAATTCGCATTGGTCCAATCATATTAATAAAAGCATTTAGGTTCATTTCTGTGGTGCTCTTTTGAGGAAAAGAACCGGAATTTGAGCGGAACTGTCCAAACAGTGCAAGCTTGTGTCAGTTATTGTGTAGCTCAACTTAGAACTTAAGGAACTCAATGCTCTCTATAGCCTGTTATCATAGCATAGCAGTGGGATAGCCTTCTGTTATACTTGGTGTTTCGGTACGTGATTGATTGAGATATGAAAAAATCCGTAGAAGAATCGACATCGTCGACATAGCCCAGCGGATTAGTAAACTGAAGTGTCAATAGGCAGGCCATATAGCCCAAATAGGGCAAAAATATACAGGAGTAGAGACCACGAATTTGAAAGCGTAGTGTGAGACGACCAACTGCCGAATGGACCGACGAAGACTGCAGGGAGTCGTCGGATGGACGTGGCATTGGATCTGTCACGTCGAAAATCGATGGGGGAGGCCGATGTATAGCAGTGGATAGTAATAAGTTAAAGTTGATATTACTTTCCGTAGCCAAATGACAAAAACACGGAACCCATATATATTCATCATGTCTGTCTGTCTGTCCGTCCGTATGTCACAGCCATTTTAATTTATAATGAAGTAAAGAAACAGAAATATATGCTGTAGATTTTAATAAAAACTTTCAACGAAAACTGGTTTGAACGAGATAGAGTCAGCAGTGTTTGACATATAGCACATTTTCTAAAACCGCAAAAATAACTTTGTATTTCATACTAACGCTAAACATTTCACAAAGTTATTTTGCGTAGTTACTAAGGAACCCTTCATGGACGAGTCTGACTTTCACTTGGCCAATATTTTTTGTATTCTATGTGTGTGTATATGGGACTGGTAGTGAAATAAATATTTATCTTTCTCGAATGTTTCCAGGTCCTCACGTGCGTCTGCGTTATGTGCAGCACATGGACCAGGTGTTCATATCCGATGAGAGCAACGGCATCATCGACTACATACATCCTGAAGGTTTGTGGAACTGCCATTATATAGATTTCTAGAGATATAGAACCTCTCAGGACTATGTGAGTAACATCATAAACAACAACTTTTGTTCTATGACTTAATAATTCATCATATTTTAGTTCATCGGATTTTCATACAAATGTTACGTTACGCAGTCTACGAAGCTAAAGAAGACGCTAGTAATGTAGGTAAACTGATAGTACAAAAGAGAGGTGATTTTGAAGGATTTTTTTTGGTAAATGCATAGAGTACTTCATAGTTCAGAAAATTCACTCCTCAAAATCAATCAAAGAAATAGGGACTCTTGCTATATTAGAATAAAGTGCAGTTCATATCGCACAGGGCTTAATAACCTATGTACTGCTATATTCACCTACAAGTCGCGTCTCTTTCTATCGCGTATCGCTTACCTTTTCTGATGACGTTAGGGTTGTCTTCAATCAGAAATAATTTATTTAATCATTTAACTACCAATTAGGTATATACTTCAAATAAACCTAGGCTAGATTTCACTAGTATATTATTTATGTACCTATTCTGTGGTAGTATGTAGGTAGAACAGACAACTTACTGTTTTATTTTTATCACACGGCGTACGCTAGTGTGTAGGTTGGTTGGGTAAAAGGATTGATGGAAGAGCATTTTCTTAAAGATATTTAGTTATTTTAATTGAAGAATCTTCGAAATGTGCAAAAACAAACTAAAAAGCTTGTCCTATTCGTAACTTCTTTTTGTAACAAGTATAGTCTTTCGGTTTATGTCAACCATTTCCGGCGCCTGGAATAAAAAATAAAACTTGCGATAAAAAACATTTTAAATATGTTTCTTTGATTTAGTCTCCGAATTAATTGCTTTAAGTACCTAGGTAGTTGGTCAAAAAGTAGCTGTGCTCTCGGTCTACATACATAACTAAAATCATACCTACCTACCAAAAACAAAATTTAATACTTACATTAATACGTCAGTAGTTTAATACGTATCTAGCTACTTAGTGTAATTATCATGAATGATATTTCATAATAATAATAACCACTTTAAAGTACCAACCGCCCCAAGGAGTTATCCGTCTACATAAAGCAGAAGATATACGTAGGCCATAAAGTCCGCCTTAGTAGGGTGTGTTTTACTAATGCAGACAGCTTGAATTAGTCAACCTTTGAAATCTAATAGACCAATTCGTCGACGCTTTTGTTTTCGGGGAGAAAATAATCAAATGGTATCTCTCGTTCTGGGTAGAGTGGAGGGCAGTGTCAATCTGTGACTAAAAACCCACCCTGTAGCTCCGGAACCGCGCTATCTCGTTAGAGAACTCCCACAACCTTTCTTTAACTCCTTATATTCCTATCTATATAAACGTTATTATCTATCAGGTACCGGTAGAGAGAACTACCGCGAACTATCAACTACGGTGACCAGCCTGGCTGTTGCAGACGGCTATGTGTTCTGGACAGACAGACGCACTTCGCGCCTCTTCTGGTCAGACTTACACCAGACCTCGCACAAGATACGCAGGATCGACCTTGGTAGGATGAAAATATTTTTTTTTTTAATTTATTATAGTCTCGCATTCGACCACCACCGCAAGCGATAATGTCGTTGAAGATGAAGCACACTTACAAGTGGCTGCCTATCATCCGCTTTCGCCGGAATATACATATTTTATCATTACTCTACAGTATTCTTTTCAATCCAACGACTCTCTTTTATCTCAAAGAACGATTAAGTTCCTTCATGAAACACATGGTAGAGATTTGAAGTCATTAGAGAATTTGAGACTTTTGATGCCTACACATTCCACTAAATTTTACGACCATTCTTTTACGGTGCAGGATATTCGGTTGTGGAATGCATTGCCGGTGTCAGTAAGACAAGCACAGTCACTCGCTGTTTTTAAAAGCTCGGTTGCCAATCATTTTCTTTCAATTTTATGATTATTTATTTGTTTTTCTCCACACGATGTTAAAGAACACATTATATATTTTATATAATTATGTATTGCAATTTTTTTTCCGTTCTGAGTATTTGTAGTACACTAATTTAGCCCTCCCCAATTCAATTAAAGCTTTTAAAGTCCTTCCAAAGGTTGTCTGGAAGATATCGCTCTCAGCGATAAAACCGCCATTGTAACCAAAGTTATAGAAATAAGGTTATATAAGTGTGTTTCAATTTTTGGTGTACAATAAAGTATATTCATCTATTTATCTATTTTTACTCACTCTTGACTTAAATACCTAGGTTATAGCTATCAGGAAACACAGACTCCGGCAGGGAATTCCACTCCATAGGCTTTGTACGCATAATGAAAGTATTCGCAAATCTATTTGTGCGTATGGATGGGATGTCCACCATGTAATGATAGTGCAACACCGTTCTTCTAGTCCAATGTTGGAACGAGCTTGATGGAATGCTCATTGTAGTTAGGCGTTTAATCGTCATCATCTGTTTAGCCTCTTTTGCTTAGTAGCTCGGTTCAGTTTCCAGACTAGGCGGATGTATATGAATACTTTTTTTTTTAACGTGGTAAAATTATCAAATAAGTCCTCCCATCCCGGGCAGGGTGGGAGGGACTGTCAGACTTTTACTGACTAAAATCCACGGTGTTCCTTCAATAACCTTACGTACCGGGGTCACGGTAATGGGATAAGTCCCACGACCCCGGCAGGCTTCGGCCCTCTACAGAGGGGGCATCGTCATGTTGCTGACGCTCTTTGAGGCGCGCGTGGAACACGACGCGCCGTCGACCCGGGCATGGTCCATGGTCGGACAGCGAGTTGCCCTTTACTCGCTGTCCGCATGCCCATGTATATGAGTACTAGTGTTTCGCATAAAGCGACTACCAATTTGACCTCCACAACCCAGAAGCTGGATAACACTATAGCTGTTGCCAAAACTCGTGTCAGATTTTCTGGGTTCTGACTTAAACACTGTGAAAGATGTACAAATGACAGGGGGACCTACGGCTCAATGTACTTTCTGAGGCATTTTAAATATATTAAGATGGGCACCAAACCACGGACCAATCTCGGCAATCGCCGCTTAAACTTGAAGATCGATCTATAATAACAGCTGTTTATTTAGCCACAACCTTAAGAGGAGGCTCCCTAAATTGTATGTAATTTTGTATTAATATTCTGAAACAATCACGCATACAATCAAAATGGAACTTTAGTATATGGTTTATTGGATCTTTTTCTTTCCATGTCTAGACCAGTTTCGTAATTGGAACATTTTCGCTCGATTAATTTTTAAATCAAAAATCTTGTCTTTTTTAAAGATTATTCAATATTTAATCAAGATTACTCGGCTTTTATGTCTAAAATTAGTATTGACAGTAAGAAAATATAGTTTATTATCCAAATATAGGACTTTTTTTCTCTAGATCAATTATTACTTTAGTTATAAACGAAATAAGAATTGAGACATTTAGTTTCGAACCTGAATTTGGTAAAAGAGCGCACGTGATATTCAACTTTATTACTACTGCGTTAGTGTTAAGCACACAACGGCAGTTTCGAAACCAAACACGGTGAAAGAGCGCACGTGGTATTCAACTTTATTACTGCTGCGTTAGCGTTTAGTATACAACGGCCTAACCGGGTCGGAGCTTGCGTGAAAATTATTTTGCACTGCCTGGTCTTAATGGGCGTTACGCAATTGGTCTTTGTTTCTAATGGTATATGTGTGCTCGATGATTCGTCCACAATAGGTGAAGGAGCCTGCTACTAAAGGCGGACCGATACCACGCGGGGCAATGTACGTAAATTAAACTGAAAACCTTTAAGGAATTCCCAAAAAAACAAGATCAATCATTATATACCATGATTCAGATCGAACATAAAGCAGCTTGTCTTGAAGTAACCTATTTACTCTTAACTTAAAGACTTCCAACTTATAGCTATCAGGAAACAGATTCCGGTAGAAAATTCCAGTCCAGCTTTACACACTATGGAAGTACTCCCAAAACGTATCTACGCATTACTGATATTTTCTTTAATTTTCAGCCGTCTTCCCAAACAATACTCAACTGCTCATTCAAGCAACAACCACCCTTCCCGATCCAAAAGACCCCCTCATGAACCATCCCTGTCTCAAGAACCCCTGTTCCGACGTCTGTGTTCAAGAACCCCATAGGACCCCTCACGAGAGCCCAATTAACTTCCAACTGGGCTACAAATGTTTGTGTCCCCCTGGCTTGTTGGTAAAAAATGGCCAATGCACCAAGTTGGCAGTGTGTGATGTGGATGAGATTTTTTGCCATAAGAGCAATTTTTGCGTGGCGAAATCGAGCAGGTGTAACGGCAAGGCAGACTGTCCGCAACATGAAGACGAAGAAGGTTGTGTGGGTGAGTTCATGTTTATTTCATTTTGTGCAGATATAGCCAGCTACGATATGTCATGTCGTTAGCTATACCGTAGCATAGATCAAGCTAATAATTTTATTGATTACTAAGTAGCACTACGTTCGCGTGTTTTTCGAAATTATTTATTTTAAATTTATTTTATTAGAATTGAATCCTTAGTTCCGGAGACTACCCCCTACATACAAATTTACAAACAAATTTTACCTCTTTATGATATTAGAACAGAAGTATACTTCTGTTCTTATAGTGTCTGTGATATCTGTTTTTATAGTATGGAATTTGCCATGCCTTGGCTTAGATAAAGCTAAGCTGTTGACAGCACAGTGCGTTTTTGTTACAGCTGTCAGCTGATATAAGTTTTTATGCTAACATGGTCACTAACAGTATTATTATAACTTAAAATGGGTTTACCATGTGTATTTATTGTTTCGATATTTCGGCACTGTTGCAAGCGCCATGATTACGAATGAACTGAAGTCATTGCGGGTGGACGTTTATGAGCAGACAAAACGGTCTATCTTCTTTCTCGTTGGTTTTTTTTTGTGATTGACACCGCTTTCACTGTCACATGTACTCTGCTAGGAGTATATGTGTTCTGTGCACATGTATCATTCAAAACTCGATTCTGTTCCCGACACACAATACTCACCGTGTCCACTCGCGAACTTTTTAATAAATAAATTAAAAAAAAAACTCGATACACAATAACACAGTTGAACCACTGGATTCCAGGCTCTCGGCAGTTGAATCCCATCCTCTCGGTTGAAGAAGTTCTCATATTTGGTAATCTCAATCGCTTCCCTTGCCAGTCTAGGCAAATCCAATCTATCCAATCCATCCAAAGATAGTCTATAAAAGATCGCTTTTAGCGATAAGATAAGACCACCCATTGTAACACCATTTGTAGTTATTAAGTGCTTTTTTTAGGGTTCCGTAGTCAACAAGGAACCCTTATAGTTTCGCCATGTCCGTCTGTCTGTCCGTCTGTCCGCGGTTTAGCTCAAAAACTATTGGTACTAGAAAGTCGTACTTTGGCATGAGTATACACATTAATGACGCCGAAAAAGTGGTAAAATAAAATTTTGAAAAAAACAATTATTTACCATACATGTAAAGTGGGATGATAATTTTTGTTTTTTCGTTCTTCCCATAGTGTGGGATATCGTTGAATAGGTCTTTCAAAAATATTAGGGGTTTGGTAAGACCGTTTTTTGATTAAGTAAACCGTTCGTGACTTATCAAGCTTTAAAGTACCAATTTTCGTTAGAGTCAAGTGTCCCCCCCCCTCTATCAACTAAACAGTTGTAGTTAGAAATTCAAATGTCATGGCAGTAGTACCTATATATAACGAAATTTAAAGGAAAACTATCACACATAAGTGTGCTTTACAAGTTTACGAGTAATAGTCGACTAATTGTATTTGACTCGAAAATTTCGAACAACTCCATAGAAATGTCGATAGATAGCGCTAAGCGCCAGTTGTATCGTGCTAGTTTCTTGTGACGATTGAGTAGTGTAGCTCTGTGTCCGTATTTAAATTCAAAACACCGGCTATGACAAGTTTTATACAAATCTCTAAAAAATTAAAACTTTCCGTGCAAAATTGTCGGATCAGGTGAGGATTTGTATAGGAAGTCAAATTAGTTAGGTAGTCATGTTTGGCTTTTAGTTAGAGCATGGTACAAAACGATCAGTCAGCGAATACGACACGCACTTGGCTGTTATAAAAACTACGGAACCCTACACTGCGCGTGGCCCGACACGCACTTGACCGGTTTTTTAATTCTGTAAAATTTTGTTATGGTGTACCAATAAAGAGTATATCTATCTGTCTATCTATAGTGGCGTTCTGTCCTGATTATGTTTATGTAATTCAATTCAATGGTTCGATCCTCATAATTCTAATCACTATCGGAAACTCGAATCAATACATACACATAGTAAATAAATATCCCGTTCTAAGTTCTAATGTAGCGGTGAGCTGAGCAAACTAGTGCTACGGCATGGCATAGCGTGTTTCTCTACATTGCATTGTAGTATGTTTGTGCCACATTTCAGCTACAACTTGACTCACTGGTGCTACGGCGTAGCATGTCGCGGTCAGACTCGTGCTACGGCGTAGCATGTCGCGGTCAGACTCGTGCTACGGCGTAGATAGTATCCACTATAGCTTTGTTTTCTCGTTTGTAACCAATTATTTATCTTAATTTTTCAGTTGAGGATTATTCAAACATTTGTTCGTCCGAAGAGGTATTCTGCCACGGTATTTGCATAAACAAGACTTGGGCTTCCTTGTGTTCTTCTAATATAAAACCAATTCCTAAAAGTAAGTAATAGTACTGCTTTGGAGCTTGTTATGATTTTCTTTTCTCATTCAATACGATTTTGTATTTTTATCATGCATACTTTCTACAACCGTTAGATTATAATTTATCGAAAAGATACGAAAGTGAAAAAAAAATGAATTAGAAAAACTCGCGGGCGTCCATCCCCCAAAGTTTCAACATAATCTGAAAAATGGTCAGAACACATAGAGGACAAGCATACATATATTATTTTTATTTATATATTTTCCTCACCAGTCCGTCCAAGTACATGCAGTGACACAGAGTTCGAGTGTACAAACTCGTCGATCTGCGTATCACGTGCACAGCTTTGCAACGGGCGGGCAGACTGCCCCGACGGGTCAGACGAACTGGCTGTGCAGTGCGCCGCGCATGCCTGCTTGGACACAGAGTTCATGTAAGTGCACAATCATCATACGAAAATAAATCAAATTATTAAAGTGAGGAAGTATACAAGTTATTTTATATCAAATACTAGCTTTTGCCCGCGACTTCGTTCGCGTGGGAGGTTTTTCCCGCATAATTCCCGATCCCGTGGGAATTCCGGGATAAAAACTATCCTATGTCCTTCCCAGGGCCCTAAACTATTCCCATACCAAATTTCATCTAAAGCAGTTTAGCGGTTTAGACGTGAAAAGGTAACATACAGACAGACAGAGTTACTTTCGCATTTATGATATTAGTATGGATGAGATTTAACATCATGTCTGTCTCTTCAGAAAGGCCAAATAAAGAGATGGGTGTAGTACACTCGTCTTTACTTAGGGCCCCGTCGTCGATATGGCCACTAAACGATAGTTGTTATTTATTACCAAATCATGTGAGTGTTTACTCATCACAATATCACATCTGTGTCCCCGGAAAGGCCAAATAAAAAGACGGGTGAAGTCAAGCCAATCTTACCCACTGGGCCTTTTGAGCATGTGCCCAGGGTACCACAGTCGATAGTAGCCGCCATTGATATACAAAAAACCCTAGCCGCCTAATTTCTGCCAGATAACCAAACTATAGTTGTTATTTATTATTACCGAAAAACATTTATGGCGAAAAATGAATGATTATGACTGACTAAAATACCTTCTTACTTATAAGAGTTTTGCACGCGTGAAAATAGTGTTCGGAAAAGGTAATATTATCGCAATAGGTTAGAGATGGCTCTGGGTGTAGTACCAGGCCAGACCTAGATTCCAGGCAACTACTTACACATCTCTAATAAAAATTCACCAACCCTTGTATTTTTCAAAGGTTGTCTAAAAAGACTAAGACTTATCATGGAAAATGCCCGGAGACCACATTGCGTTGTGTTGTCTTCAAGAAACTATCACAAATATTTGCATTGAGCTATATTGAAATACGCTTAAGGCACATAACTGACATTAACCAATATTCACACTGTTTCTTTTCGAGTAAATGGTTAGCCTGTTCGATTAATCATTTGTGCCCAGTAGATAGCTACGTTAATGGAAGCATATGTGACATTCATTAGAACTTAGGACCATCAAAGTGTACGAGTATAGGGCACTTTTAAACGGGCACTATACTCACACTGGGTATGCTGTACGAGTGTATAACACCCCATTTTATTTGTTTGTCAATTAATTTTCCCCAGGTGTGTATCAGGCTCGTGTATTTTAAAGACGTGGACCTGTGATGGTGATGAGGACTGCAATGATGGATCTGATGAAGTCAACTGCGGTAAGTGTCACACTCACAGCTTTTAGAGATAATAGTTTTATAAAGACATTACACATACATGAATTAACTATACGTGGTTACGGTAGACCGACGAATCAGCGCGAAAAAGCCCAAAAAAAATGGAAGACATGGGAAGAGGACTTTGCTCAACACTGACAATTCTTCTGAAAAAATCTTAATGACATTATAGTAGGCCCAGATGGTGACATCAATGTTAAAAAAACAGTCAGTTTTGTTTAGGTTAACCATACTCCGTTAGACATTATTGATAGTATAGAGCACAAGATTGATCCAAATCCACAGGCTACGACGGACCAATGTTGAGGTAGGGTAATAAATGAAAAGTCTTTCAAACGTTACTACCAGATTTATTGTTAAATCCATGGTTTAAACTATTACATCTACTGGATTAAGGCAAGCATGGCTTCGGTTTGATATGTACGCGGTTAAAACATTACAAGACTAGTTTACACTACTGTCATGGAAGCGAACTTAAGGACTACTGAACTGAGATACAAAAAGCGGGAAAAGCTTACATACCTTCTAGCTTCCGGCTTCCAGAAAGTTCGAGAATATTCTAGGTTGTGCTACAGTGCTTCCTCTAGTGTCGAGGCAATATCTTCAATATTCAGTCATAATTTATACAACCTCCATTCATAATTCCATCCCCTGGCGTTGCAAAGCGGAATCATTTACTCAATATTTCATTCATAACTAGCAAATGTTTCATAGACGCTGTCACCATCTTTTAGCCGGTAGTGCAAACAGAAAGATACCATATTCTCGCTTTGCGACAACAGAAGGCGCTACCATGCACATCAGTCACAGATAGTAATACTATTTTTCCTTTTATTAATGACATAACCGTAATTTTATTAAATTACATTTAATTACAAACCTTCTACATACGTTTCGTTACATACGGTTACGTTTTCTTTTACGTCCGGCTCGTATTCAAGTTCCATTACATTTCGGGCTGATGAAGTGTAATGTAATCAATTGATCAATCGTACCACGCAATGTAAGTAAAAGTTGCATGTGAATTGCTGGCACATAGAAAACGGATTATCGGTCATCATCACGTGAGAAAAACTTTTCATATAAAAGTGTTATTTATAAAGAATTTACAAAATAAATATTTCATTTCATTTTATCCGTTGTTCAAATGTTTGCAGTGAACATGACGTGCAGTTCGGGGTTCTATCAATGCAGGAACAGGGAATGCATAGAAACAAGGAGAAGGTGTGACGGCCACCAGGACTGCTTCGATTTCTCTGATGAGGAAGACTGTGATGAGGATATTCCCGTTCAAATTGTGGTGAGAATTCTAAGACACTGCTCTAGGAGACCATATTAACTAATAAAAACAACGTTCTTGTTAGACCATAGTCGATATTAAATTACATTTAATATAATTTTTTTTTGGTAAGTCGTTCGCAGCTCAAGCATTACGACTGGAATACTCTTCCCGTGTCAGTAAGACAAGCACCAATCCTTCCTTCTTTCAAAAATATGGTAAAAGATCTCTATCTCTCTCTTTAATTTGTTACTATTTTTGTTACATCTCAGCTTTTATGTATGTATGTATGTAGTTTATTACTTATGTATTGTATATAAGTGAATAGTACTCCATGGACTACCTGCGTATTTATTTTCTCCTGCTGTGTCAAATCCATCCAAAGGTTGTCTGTAAAAGATCGCTTTTAGCGATCAGACCGCCCATTGTAACACTCTTTGTAGTTTTTAAGTCCTCATTTAATTCCGTTATGGTAAACAATAAAGAGTATAATATATATATATATATATACAGCGTGAAATGTCAAAAAAATATATATATATATATATTATACTCTTTATTGTTTACCATAACGGAATTAAATATATATATATATATAATTTTATATCTATCTATCTTAAATAATTAATTATTTAATGTATGTGAATGTCGCTCTGTGAGTCGTCATCCAGTGCCACATTATTGGACTATTCATCCTGTCGGCGACGACAGCTATCAGGTTGTTGGAGCTATCGCGCACTCGCCGCTTCAGGGAATGCTATACGCGACCGTATTAATGCAAAGAAATCTGTGCCTCCACAAACATCCCTGACGCACTGCAAAAGCGTGGTAGCCCCAACATTACCCTGAAGGCATTGTTGTATTGGACTCGCAGAGCATTGTAGGAGCGTTTAGTGTAACTGACCCATAGAGCACACGTGTACAGAGACATTAAGGACTCTTTTCTTTTCATGAAGGTGTGTTTTGGAGAGATCCGAGTCTTGAAAAGTTCTTGTTTTGCAAATATTTATTTTTATAATTTACTGTTTTATAAAAAAATACTTGGAACTTCTGTCATCGGTAACAATTTTCTTAAAGATATAATTTTCATTTAATACTAGTTGTGCTCTTAATACTTTGCCTTCGTTCGCGACGGGATAAAAAGTGCCCTATAAGTTCCTCTCTCTTCCAGTAAATGCCATTCAAATCAGTTCAAACATTTCAGTAATTAGCCTGGACAAACAGACAGACAAATAGACAGACGAAAATGCTTTTTTCGTGTTTTAGTATTGTGAAAATAACTATAAGCATTTGAAAAAAATAAAATTGTAATCATTAACTGAACTTTCAATTTTATTTGTACTATGTTTAGTAGAGTATGGTAATTAACTGCAATAGGATACCAGACTTGTACGAGTGTACATCGTCTTTCTTTTGTGCACGTGTCATAAACTACTTTCATGTACAATCGACAAATTTCAAAAATCATGACCCACTTTGACGATAAATCGTTTGAAACCGTTTCCCCCCTTTACAGTGCATCCCACACTTAGGACGTTTTGAATTTGAATGTATGTAAGAAAATAAGAATGAGGTGGGTCATGATTCAAATTTGTCGATTGTACGTACATTTGAATATGGTTTCGTATATATTTTGTGGACGTAAACTCCTTTGTGTATTCACAGGTTATTTTCATTGTCTTCGCTTTTTTGTCATGCTTATATCAGTGTTCTTCTACCATGTCTTCACAGGAAGAGGCTCCAAGATGCGCACCGTGGGAGTACACTTGTGAACACAACGCTAGCATTTGTTTGCCGAACACCGCTCGGTTAGAACTGCTTACTGCTATTATTGTGATGTCCATGTTTGTTGGTGGTGGGACCATTAGATATAGAACCTACTTACCTACCTAACCGTAATAATCTCACCTTAATAACTTTGATGAAGTTTACAATGTATACCTAATCATAAAGAGTCACTATATGCAAAAATTATGACACTATTGATCTTTTTCAACGCTGAAGATGTTCCAAATTATGATAATGCCCCTTTCCATTTTTTTAAATTTGTTTATTCAATTCTTGCTTTATATTTTATGACCCAGTATAATAAGTTGCTAAAACTAAAAAAAAAACAACCTCCCATGACTTCGTTGGCGTGGGTTCCCGTGTAAATCCTGATCCCGTGGGAAATCCGGGATAAATTTTGTACTTTTTTTTAATATAACTAGCAATGTGGGTAGAATTCACATTACTAGCAATCTTGATACCCCTCCAACTAAGCTTGTGTCTTGAGTGGGTTCACGGCAATAGAGTAATGGGTATGTATATGTCAGCTTTCTACTTACCATCGTGAAAGAGTAAAAACATCCATACATCATCATCATACAAACAAATAATGTCATACATCCTCACAAACTTTCACATTTATTTTATCGCTAACAAGTAAGATGAGCTTTAAAGTCTTCTCCATACTTTCAAATTCAAATTTATTTTAGACTAGCTTTTGCCCGCGACTTCGTCCGCGTGGGAGGTTTTTCCCGCGTAAATCCCGATCCTGTGGGAATTCCGGGATAAAAAGTAGCCTATGTGTTATTACAGGACGTCAACTATCAACTTACCAAATTTCATTCAGATCCGTTCTGTAGTTTTTGCGTGAAAGAGTAACAAACATCCATCCATCCTCACAACCTTTCGCATTTATGATATTAGTAGGAAGTAGGAAGGAAGTAGGATAGTAGGAAGTAGGATAGGATAATTATTTATGCAAAATTCATAGTTATATTAGTAGAATGCTTAGGCTAGGGTAGGGCATGATAAAATAATAAAATACATCAAGTTTCCTCTCTTTTCTAGCTGCAACATGAGGGTTGACTGTCCGGGAGGTACGGACGAGCATGATTGTGACCTTCGTTGTGCCCCTCACGGCCTGTTCGAGTGCAAGCAGGAGCTCAGGTGCATCGCTATGCACCGAGTGTGCAATGGACGGCAGGACTGCGTTGATGGCTCTGACGAGACACCCGATGCTTGTGTCAGGGGTAAGTACAACAGTATCCTGAATGCTATTGAGGCTGATAGTACCTCCGGTATGTTAAAGCAGTTTGTGCGGAGACTATTTCCTAGTTCTATGCATTGCATGCACCTATTTAGTAATCTATATTTAAAATCTTCTGTGTTCCATGCCACTTATCATTCTGCCTTTAAAACACGAGTAAATAGGCATCTTCTGGGCTTGCTCGTCTCATCTTAGACCTCATCTATCGCTTACCATCAGGCGAGATCGAGGTCAAGAGTGCGCCCATCAGTAATAAAAAAAGAAAAGCGAAATACGAAATCACGAAATCTCAGAAACAACAAGTAGTAGGGCTCTCAAATTTTGCATTGGGGTTTGTTTTAGTTCGTAGATGCTCGGGACGGGATTTTGCGAAATTCCCACGCGATTGGGATTTACACGGGAAAAACTTCCCACGTGAACGAAGTCGCGAGCAACTGCTAGTAATTATTATATTTTTAGAGGTTTAAGTAACAATAATATTTAACTAACAAAAGGATTTTAAGTTAAAGTCTATTAGTAACAAAATATAGATCTTATAGTTATCCGAAATAAAACGGTTAATAATGAATAATAATAATAATAAGTGAGTTTATTTATTTAAATTTTCATCATCATCATCCACACTTACACGGCATCTAATTAAAAGATAATTCTAGCCTTGAAGGGGGGCCTCGTGAACTGTAAAACTGGTTTTTTTCCAAAAACATATTTCAGACACCAGTCTCTCAGGCAATTCTACCTATATGGCAATATATATAGGCAACTTCGTGAAGAGCAAATAAATGATTTATTGATATTGATTAAGCAATTTTGGGGTTAGCTTCCGGTCTTACCGGATGCGGTACCAACCCCGGAACGGGCGGAACCCAGTATCTGGTTAACACGATGCCCCTTAGCCAGACCAGTGTTTGACAAATGTCCTGAAACACAAATAGTAAAAAAAAACTGACTTAACACGTTCGCTGACAGTACGTCGTTGGGCGGGAAATTAAAATAGTGCGTTATGACAGTACGTCGAGGGACGGGCCACTTATTTTTAAGAGTACGTCGTCTCACGATAATTTTTCATATAAGTATTATGAAGAGCAGTATCCACTGTCATATTATGAGCAATTTCATATTTCTTACTGCCGTAATACGAGTATTTTGTGGGTAGTTTCATATTGCTTGCTTGTGCACGAGTACTACGTTGATTTGTCATTTAGTATGGAAAATTCTACTGTCGTAATGTGATGTCAGGGTAAGTGCTCACTGTCAGCGAATGTGTTAACCAGTCCAACATGGGTGGTGAAGAGATACCATGGCAGGCTCATAAGAATAACGGGGTTGCGAGATTGTTCTAACGAGACACCGCGGTCCCAAAAAGTAAGGGCAGCCAAAGGAACATGATGGGTTTTTATCAATATTTATGTCTCACACTCCCTTCCGCTCCAACAAGAGGCAGGGAGGAGTCCGGTAGGACAGGTATGTAATTTTAAGTTACCCATCCACGATTTGACAACCGTTCAATCTATGTATCTGGGTCATACTTAGAAAAAGTGAACATTTTGGATTTGTAACTAAACTGATAGGTAACGCTAACGATCACGGAATAGATGGATGTTGGAATGGTAATATGGGCGTGGCGAACGCGCCACAACTATGATTCTAAAATCAAGCTCGACCGATTAATTCATTCACTGCGTTTAGTGCGCTTCGGACTACTTCGCAAAACAGATCTCTGTTTTAAAATGCCGTGTTGTACAATTATAACCTGTAAAACAAAAAGTCAGACCGCAAGTATAGAGCAAGGAGGTATATCTTTCCATCGGTAAGTCGAAAATAACATTTAATTACAATTTTATTTGTAAAAAACCATAAAAATATTCTGATCACTATGAAATTCCAAATATTAATAACATTATTGCAACAAGTTACAAAAAATATACATTGCTATCGAGCAATGTATATTTTTTGTAACTTGTACATATCGATGTAGGTACTCGCTTAACCAACGCAATGACCAAGTCCGCTTACAATGTACTGTACAATATTATAGTCACAGCCAATGTTAAATAAAGCGATGATTATTCGTAACAATGCATTTCTGAAAATGTGTAACAGTCATTGGGAGCCAAAAAAAAATTTATGAAGATATTTTTAACAATGTTTTGACATGACACTCGAAAAATATACTTTTTTAATGAAAATTAAAGTTAAAATACCAAACAAATCTTCATATCGATAGGCTATTATTATTAGTATTTATACACACTGTGTCTATCATCTCCTCTTCAACTCGCCTGTCGCAGGTCTGCTGGAAGAAATTTCTTAGGAAATAAGCAGCACCTTTGTGCTCTTTTGTCTGTATTTATAATTATTTTTTCTTTTATAAGTGTCATGTGTGTACATAAATAAATAAATAAAATAGACTAATATACCACCAAGGTGGAGAAAAAGTGAACATACCACATTACATATTTACGTTAATATGAAGTAGCGGGACATGAAATTAAACCAAATGTACACTTTTTCTGAGTATGACCCATCTATCTGTGTTTTGATCTTTAACTATGGTTCTATACGCCGTGGCCCACGGCGGTTGTCATTCCAACCAGCTTTTCTCCGCTCTATCTCAGATCGTCTGTAAGGGAATTCGGAATTCAGATCCTATGGTTTGTTTTCACATTTTAGTGACTTCTGTACAAGTACAACGTGCGCCGCTGTTTTTTCCGCATCCAAGGCTATTCGGTATGCCTATACAGTGTGATAGTGTTCGATCTGTGAGCAACGCCCGGTGATGGACTACGTCACCATTCACTGGCTCCGTTTGTGCAGTCGTAGAAGGCCTTGGTACTGTTATTATTTAGCCACGACCTCATCTATAAAACTTGAAACCGTCTTCTTTCTGCTTTCAGTAAACCAAACCTCTCAGCTCTTCCCGCTGGTTCATTCCCGTGAGGAATGCGAAGACGGCTACATCTGCGGCAACGGACAGTGTATCGAGTGGAAGCAGCTATGTGACAACAAGACTGACTGCGCAGACGGATCAGACGAGAATGGACTCTGCAGTATGTAGATAGAGATTTTATTGGCTTGAAAATTCTTTTGTGTTTTCATTGACTAGACAGTCTGTTACTGAAAGGGGGATACGCAAATATGTGTCGCTTAACTTCAAACTCGGATAAATCCAATTCTGAACATTTTTAAGATTTTGGTATCAAAATAAAAGAAAAAAAAAATGTTTTTAAACAATTTTATCAGTTGCGTATAAATCCGCATGGTTCATGAGAAATAAACCGTTAAAATCATAATATTTTATCTAAATCAGATAGATCCATGAGACAGTTTTTTTCAAATGTAGTTAAGTCCATGAAAGCCAATCAGAAAATTGCATTTATTCAACATGGCCGTCAGTTGACGTAAACATTGCGATAGTAGCATGGTACCCTCCTGCATTATTATTGTTTCTTTTTGTTTTTAGCCAATTCCCATGGATAATTCTATTTAAATTGTGTCACCAAGTAAAGCCCGCAAGCGGCCTAATATATTTTTTTTTTCAATGATAGATAAATTGCGTTCCATTATATCAAATGAAGGTAAATCCAATCTAAATATTGCATTTTTGAAAGAATGAATGGGTTAAATACTGAATTTACTAAACAGGATCGTTTTATTCGATACCTGTTACCATAATAACAAAATACTGCATTTTAATTCATGAAATTAAGACTATTATCACTTTTTTGTAAATATCTCGTGTGGTGGATTTATCCGAGTTTGAAGTTAAGCGACACATATAATGGTGTTACTACAAAGATGTAATCTTACTCAAAGAGACCGGATGCTGGATGTAACCTCAACAGCCCAATAGCCGGGTCCCCGGGCCCTTTGGAAATACTAGTGACAGATCTTCACGGACAAGTGTTGCTATATCTTGAAGATCAACCCGTGCAACTGTTATTGCCAGCCATGAGCTTCTTCTATGTTACATGAAGTATCTCGGATATTATGCCGCTGGTGCTCAAGTGTATGTCTTCAGAATCTGAATTATTTATTTGTATAAATACAGTATGTTAATTAACAGAGGGCGTTCCCGTTAACCCGCAATAGTATAGCATCCATACATGCTAAAAAATATTACCATTCGAAAACAAAATGTTTTTACGTACTTGAAGGACGGCAACGTCGCAATTTATTTATGAATGCGTACGCGTGTACAGAGTGTTTCTTTTACGTATCAATTTAACATTTTTAGTGAATACTTTAATATAAAAAAAAATATAAAAACATTTTGTTTTCGAATGGTAATATTTTTTTAGCATGTATGGATGCTATACTATTGCGGGTTAACGGAAACGCCCTTTATTGGTTAATATACTGTATATTTATTTGCATAGGTAAATGCATTTAGGTCTTACATTAATAAGAAGTCCGCTGATGTTTTGTAATTAAGACATACAAATATTAGAATTAAAAATTAAAGATTAGTTATGTCACAATATTAGATTTAAAAGAGATACATTACGTCATTAAACCAAACGCAACAAAAACATTATTTTAAGAATGTCATAGTTAATATAAGTATTTTATGTTGTTCCTATCGAAACTTCATTCAAATAATCATCTAATGTGTAAGTAATAAAATTTATCATCAAGCAGCTTACGAAGTGCCCATTTGAATTTCATGAATAGCTTACTTTTAATCACATCTGGTACTATATTGTTAAGTTTGGAGTATTGTCGAAAAAACTTTTACGCATTAAGGATGTTTTACATTAAACATTACACAGAAACTGCTTGCCGCAACAGCAACTGCTCAGTGTCATGCCAGCCCGTACCGCCTCGCAGTAGACCAGACCTCATGCCAGGACATCGACGAATGCCCTCTGTCACATGAAATATCTAGGATGTTATGTCGTTAACGTTCAAGTGTATGTCTACAGAAACTGCTTGCCGCAACAGCAACTGCTCAGTGTCATGCCAGCCCACCCCTTTGGGGGGGCAGTGTCGTTGCGGCGCCGGGTACCGCCTCTCAGTAGACCAGACCTCATGCCAGGATATCGACGAGTGCACACAAGAGGTCTGCTCTCAAGGTTGTATCAACGTCCCCGGATCCTTCGTGTGTACCTGCCACCGAGGTTATGCTCTGCGCAGGTAAGATGAGACTTTGTTACTCCTTTGGATAAAATCAAAAGATTCTTCTAATTAAAAATTATACGTTTTGAGTTCTTAAGCTAAAATGGTCACTCACAGTATTATTAGAACATAAAACGGTATATTTACCAAGTGTATTTATTGTTTCGTATTTCCGATATTTCGGCACTGTTGCAAGCGCCATGATCACGGATGAACTGACACGTTTGATATTTGATACGTTTTATTGTGCGTTTATGTGATGTTTTATTAAGAAGAAAGTTACTTTAATTTATTTAATAGCTGTGTCCGAGACTTCTCTTGTAAATCACAATCCCTTGGAAATCCCAGGACTAAAAGTAGCGTTTCAGATATTAGCCCGGACAAACAGAATACGCGTCGTTCAGCGAAAAACTTTTTTATAATAGGCTCGCGTTTGACAACTATGTCAATTGGTGGTGGTAATGAAGCAAGCTTACCTAGACGTATCTCATTCACTTTTGACTTAAAGATCCCCAGGTTATAGCTATCAGGGAAACACAGACTCCGATAGGGATTTCCACTCCTTAGCTGTACGTACAATGAAAGTATTCACAAAACGTTTTGTGCGTGTGGGTGGGATGTTCACCATGTAAAGGTGGCGCAACGTCATTCGTCTTGTAGTCCGATGATGTAACGGGCTTGGTGAAATACATCTTCGATCACATCATCGCGTTCCATCAGGTGAGATGGTGGTTAAACGCGAGCCTAAAATTTATAGAAAAAAATGTCAGACGCTTAAATTTTATTTATATTTTTAGAAGTATGGAGAAGAAGTCAGGAAACCTTCAATTTATGCAGTCAATATATGCATAGTCTTCATCAGCTCCTTCTTTTTTCTCCCATAGCTCAGACCAACGGTCTTGCAAGGCGCGGCGCGGTAACATGTCAATACTGTACGTGTCGGCAAACACCGTGCGATCAATCTCAGCAGACGGGTATGGAGCCGTGGAGTACACCGACACAGAAGTATCCACCATCACCGATATGGACTATAATGTCAGGTTAGTTTCATGTATAAGAGACAACTTTGGAGACAACTCTCTTCCTCACGCCCCAGCTTCCTACACATAGAACAATCAATCAATCTCCTGGCTCATTTTATTTTCGCGGTCGGCCCTCTGACGATTTTGTGGCATATCTGCAGTTATAGGGTTTTAAGGTCGTTGAGTATGATCCTCATCCAGGTGGTTGGGGGCGGCCTCTGCCACGTACTCCTTCCATATTCATCACCCGCCTCGTCATGTGCTTCTTCCTACACAGAAATTCTGTGCAACGACGTCCACGTGGATTTGTCAGATCCGTCTTTCCGTATTTTGTAGGTCTTTCAGGGTCTATGCGACTTTTATTGACTATAACTACTCCGGCGTTCCCTCGCACACCTGCACCGGGGCTGCAGAAGCCAACTTTTTTTCGGTTGGAAATATATCAAATGCCTCCTCCCGCATTGTGGCCAGAGTGGGAAGGAATATCACACTTCAAATGACTAAAACTTCACCCTGTTCCTTCAGTGGGCGTGAGAGAGAGACTACTCTCTTCTTCATGCCCGTCGGCATGAGCAGTCTACTACTGCTTGAGGCTTGCTGCCGACGAGCAGGGGTAGCTCACCGTCCAGTAAAGACTAGGCAAGGGTCGACGGCGCGTCATGTTCCACGCACGCCTCAAAGAGCAGTCCGCAGCATTAACGGAGCCTGACAAAACCATTGTCTGCCAGGGATGCCGCATTTTTTAGCGTGATGCGGACGCAAGGGCCTCTGTAGGTATAGGATGTGTTCTTAGCCAGTAGAAGTCTGTTATTGTTTTCCTTTCCAACCAGTGCGTGAGGAGGCATGAGGATGTTTTCCCACCAGAAAAAAAAAGGTGTAGTTGTCATCAATAAATATGTGAAAGACCCTGACAGAAATCCAACATACGGAAAGACAAGTTTGACTAATTCACGTAGACGTCGTAGTAATTCCACCTTAAGAAAGAAATGTTAATGCCCTTGATGGACCTCCCTCCTCCTTAAGTATTAAAAATACTATGTTGTGTTGCATGAAATTCTGACGAGTCCACTCAAATCCGTGTGTGCTTTTCACAAGTGGATGTAACATACACTAAATTTCTTATTGCCCTTTTCAGGCAAAATAAGCTGTACGTGACGTCTTCGGAAGGCGGCAAGCTGATTGAAGTGAACACCACAGGAGACGCCATCGTAGTCACTAACATCGGAAGACCAACACGGGTAATGTTCTCCTAAACTTGATTCATCAGCCTTTTCCCAGTTGTGTTAGGATCGCTTCCCAGTGTAAGAGAGCGCAGCTGCGCACTAAAGTTTTTTACTTGGAGTAAATTTATCAGGTCTAGATTTTGCGGAATCTGTTGACAAATATCAGAAATTTCTTAGAAAATTTCAAATTTCATCATTCTTTATATCTATCTATACTAATATTATAAAGCGGAAAAGTTTGTTTGTTTGCTTGAACGCGCTAATCTTCGAAAGTACTGGGTGGATTTGGATGAAATTTGGTATGGAAGTAGCTTGAAGCTCGAGGAAGGTTATAGGCTACTTTTTATCCGACTGCAAAAAAGGAGAGTTATGTTTTTACCGTGATATAATCCACGGGAGCGAAGCCCCGCGTGAGTTCTAGTTAGATATAAATTAGTTAATAAACGTATTAGTTAATAAATTATACTTTTTTTGCTAAAACATCGCGTTTTCCTTCACCGTATTGAGCAGTTTGATGATGAAAATTACTCAAAGTATATAGTAGTTATCACACCACCAAATTTCCTGAAACTGGGCTACTATTGAAAAATTTTAACAGAAAAACTCAATAGCACTTTCTGCTCAACCCGGACCCCAATTAAATGTTTGCATGCGTCAATAGCCAACATAATGGCTAAGGTGTGTCTTGTGATCGTGGTGATCGTAATGTGGTCGTGGGTTTGAAACCCAAGCATATTTAGCTTAGGTAGAGGGGTTAACAAGATTGCTAGTAATGTGAATACTACCCACTACCCAAAATGCTACTTCTCTTTTAAAAAAATTATGTTGTGGAGGCTAGAGCTTGTAATAGAAATACCAGTGTTATAGAGCGCCCTGGTAAATGACTGGACATTTTAACTTTACTGATCTTCTTGATTAACTTTTTCAGGTGGCAGTAGACTGGGTGACTGGAAACGTATACTTTGTGGACACGACGCCGTCCAACAGTCGCGTGCGAGTCTGCCACGTCGCTAAGAAGCGCTGTGCTATTTTGCAGAAACTGCCTTCTGATGCCAAGGTATGTGACAGAAGACTAGATGGGCCTTCGTTCAGACCATGGTTTGGGGCGAGAGTAAATGAGATGCAGAAGCTTCCTTCTGAGAAATAATCATGACAGCGAAGGAGTAGGCTAAACACGTGAGGGGGAGACAACTCTCTTCTTCACCCCTTGGGATGGTTTTACGCGCGTCTCAAAGAGCAGAGCAGTTAGCAGCATTCACGGGGGCCATTGCCTTTTCATCATTCTGGGTTACGAGAATTTTCTAAGGTTCTAGTTACATTCCCGGAATGTAAAGGCGGTTGAAGGAACAGGATGGCTTCTTAGTCAGTAGAAGTCTGAAACTCCCTTCCGCTCCACTCTAGAGCGATGAACCCACCGAAAAAAAGGGTGTTCCAATTTCCAAAATCTATAATTATACTTAACCTACATATTACTCAGACTATATAACAAAAAAAGTTTAATTCAAATCCGTCGCATCTGTAGCGTGTAACAGCCAAACAGATAAACAGACAGATATTTTATTTTAAATTCGTGCTCTTTTACTATTTGTATTATTTATTTGTTAATATATTCAATGTACGGACTCATTTCTTTTACCGTTTTATTATTTGTATGGATAGTTGGAGCCATAAATATGACACTCTTGATCAAAATGTTCAGGTTACTATTTTCGGTTCCCAGATAACAGCTCTGGTCGTAGACCCAAGCTCGGCTAGAATGTTCTACTGCGTGACCCAAGAACTGGAGTCTGTCGTTTGGTCAGCGAGTCTAGCAGGCAGACACATGACAGATCTGACCACTGTTCGCAACTGCACTGGCTTATCAGTAGACTCCTTTAAGAAGAAGCTGTATGTTGCGGAGACAGGGCCTGCGCATATTATCAGGATGGATTACGAGGGAGAGAGCCAGTGAGTACAGTTTTTTTTTATTGACGAATTGAGCTAAAACTGGTCAAAGTGGATTCCTTAACCTCTATACTATCCTGTAATCTACTTTTAACTTTATCTGGACGCCTATAAATATTTTAAAGCCAAAATTAGCCAAATCGGTCTGATCATGGGCACTTGCACCACCCTGGCTCTGACCTGTAAGGTACCTAAACAAATCTAAAAAACTTAATCATCAGAGTGGGGCAGCAATCTAAAATAATATGCAAATGCTGAGTTGGTAACCCTTCGGTGTGGACATGCTCAGCGACATTCTTAGTGTTATTTTTTATGTTTCTAATTTTCTATTGTTTGTTGTTGTGTGTGTTTATCACCGAATAAATGGTTTTTCAATTTCAATTTTAAACTATACCCACGGTCTTACCCCGGTTAATTTTTTCAAACAAAAAGGTACACCTTATCTGTATGTATAGCTCGAGCACTCAGTATCTGTATGTTTAATTCGAATTATCCATTACACTTATTGCTCACCTACCAACACCACGAAATTTTCCATCCAAAAATGTCTCTAACTTCAGCCGTTTGGGCTCTGGGCGTATGCCAATTTGTTAATCAGTCAATTTAGAGGTTTATATCTATCTCTAGATAGTACTTTCAGGTACAGTAAGTAAACAATTACACATAGCTATTAGGTTGTTTATTTATTTAGTTATTAACTAACTTCATAATATTACTTTAAGAGAAGCCGGCGGCGTGGGTTCTGGCAGAACCTCCTTATCACCTTCCAATTTATTTTTCGCTTCGGCGATTCTAACCCTGTGAACACTCAGCGTACAGAGAGCGCTCAGACGAGGCCTCTACCACTTAGGTTATAATATAAAACTCGCGAAAGGCCTCTGTTTTTTTCGAAAATTCTTCGAATGTCAATTGCAACATGTTATATGGGTGCAATAAGTTTCCACAGCGAAGCTGAACTTGTGGGAAGAAAATAATGTGGCATTAAATGTTCTGAAAGACATGGAAGTGGCAGAACTGATAAAGGATTCAGAAATTTTTTATCAGAGCATAAAAACTGCGCTTGCTATTTTATTAGCCCAACTGTGTACGACCCTGTACGCAACATGTTATATGGGTGCAATAAGTTTCCACAGCGAGGCTGAACTTGTGGGAAGAAAATAATGTGGCATTTAATGTTCTGAAAGACATGGAAGTGGCAGAACTGATAAAGGATTCAGAAATTTTTTATCCGAGCATAAAAACTGCGCTTGCTATTTTATTAGCCCAACTGTGTACGACCCTGTACTCAACTTGTTATATGGGTGCAATAAGTTTCCACAGCGAGGCTGAACTCGTGGGAAGAAAATAATGTGGCATTTAATGTTCTGAAAGACATGGAAGTGGCAGAACTGATAAAGGATTCAGAAATTTTTTATCCGAGCATAAAAACTGCGCTTGCTATTTTATTAGCCCAACTGTGTACGACCCTGTACTATAGAGAGGTCTTTCAGTACGTTACGGCGCGCGGCGTGTCAATATTTGGCTTCGCTCCACCATGAGTTTTTGTATGAAAAAATTAACTGGGGTAAGACTGTGGGTATAGTTGCTAGTTACATATTATTTTAGACTGCTGCTCCACCCTAAGTCCATGGCTGGCTACGCCCGTGGGTCCAGCCGTTGTCGAGTTTCAGCAACTGACGAGAATTCATTTTTGTACAACGTTGATAAAAGCGAGAGGCATTAAATTAAAACACATATACTAGTGCTTACGGATAATCCGAACCTATTAAAAAAGTTGACTAGAAAGTTACGAAAAAGCTTTTTTCAGAAAATAGCTGCAAAATCAAAGTAAAACGTAAACAGCCTTTGTAAAACGATGCAGAGCGGCATCCTAGCGTGAATTTTGTCGTTTTAAGGTGTAGGACCCTAGATAACTATGAATCAGCTGCTCGGGAAGATAAATCGTGTTTTATCTTTTTCCTGTAATTAAACTATTGCTTCTATTGCTCTGATTTTTAGATTGAAGCCTGAAAATGATACATAGTACCTAAATGTAGTTTCATTTAATGCCTGGCTTTTAGCAAGGTTTTTTAAATAGGTAGATATAGATGTGTATATTCGTTTATTATTTCTTCACATCTATATACATGAAAGAACAAAATGTATGTCCTTTTTTACGAAAATTACGAAAACGGAGAAATATGTAACAATTAATTTCTATAACTCTAAATTCTAACATATTTTCAGCAAAAAGATCCTAGCCGATCATCCCCAGCTACAGGCCCCACACGGCCTCGCGATCTTCGGCGACCACATCTACTACTTAGTAGCCAACTCCTTCCGTCTCAGCCGTTGTCTTCTCTATGGGCCCAAACACTGCGAGACTTACATCTACCGCGTTTTCGACGCCAACACTTTCGTCATACGTCACGAAAGCGTCCAGAGAGATGACTTGGTGAACCAATGTGAGGGGGTCACTTGTGACCATGTTTGTGCGTTGGAGGAGGATGGGCCCAAATGTTTGTGCGATGATGGCACGTTGGCGCTGAATGGGCAATGTCGAACGCTGGATAAGGAGGATGTAAGTACTTTGTACAATGTTTCTTTAAGTAGCTCGAGGCTTGAACAAGATTATTGGCAACTTTTTACGACGCCAACACTTTCGTTATACGTCACGAGAGCGTCCAGAGAGATGACTTGGTGAACCAGTGTGAGGGGGTCACGTGTGACCATATTTGTGCATTGGAGGAGGATGGGCCCAAATGTTTGTGCGATGATGGCGCGTTGGCGCTGAATGGGCAATGTCGGAAGTTGGATAAGGAGGATGTAAGTACTTAGTACAATGTTTCTTCTATACTGATATTATAAAGCGGAAAAGTTTGTTTAACTGCGCTAATCTTTTAAGAAGGTTATAGGCTACTTTAATCCGACTGCGTTAGAATGAGATTGTTTTTAACGTGATAAATTCCACGAGAGCGAAGCCCCGCACGACTGCTAGTATAGAATAAACTTGAAAACTACTGAATCGATTTAGAATAAAACCGATATAGACAGCTACAATATTCCTGAGTGACATAAGCTTAATTTTCCGTTAAAATTCTTTTACATGCTGCGATTCCGCGGGCGGACACTAGTTGTTAATAAAGTTCACTTCCACATGATAATTCTTGTATTACGAGGAAAAAATATTTATTGGTTTTTAATTTATTAGAACCGGCCTGTACTGTTGCCTAATTCGTCCTATAGGTCCTGAATAGTTCCAGCTTCTTACACTGGAATAATGGTGACCAGCACTTCAGCTGCGTGGATTTCGAAATAATTAATAGTACATTATAGCACTCTCCAATAATGCAGCTTTCTACCAAATAAAGAATTTTAGATTTGGATTATTAGTTCCGAAGATTACCCCCTATATACAACTTAGATACATAATTTTCCTTTTTAGGGTTCCGTAGCCGAATGGCAAAAAACGGAACCCTTATAGTTTCGACATGTATGTCCGTCTGTCTGTCTGTCCGTCCGTCCGTATGTCACAGCCATTTTATTCCGAAACTATTAGGACTATACATGTAAAACTTGATAGATAGATGTATTCTGTGAACCACTTTCCGATTTTAAGAGAAAATTTAAAAAACATTTAAAATAAAGGAGGCTCCCCATACATGGAACTGAAACAAAAATATTTTTCTTCATGAAACCTATACGTGTGTGGTATCTATAGTCAGGTCTTTAAAAATGACATTAAGGTTTCTAAAATGACTTTTTCATAAAGTTAATCGTTTAAAAGATATACGCTTCCAAAGTGGTAAAATGTATGTCCCCCCCCTCTAACTTCTATAATAATGAAGTGAAAAATCTAAAAAAACCATATGTTGTAGATCTTAATGTAAACTTTCAAACAAAATTGGTTTGAACGAGATCGAGTCGGCAGTTTTTGAGATAAAGTATATTTTCTAAAACCGCAAATATAACTTTGTAATTCATACAAATACTATGAAAAACAAAGTTATTTGGCGTAGTTGTCAAAATTGTAAATAAGCTAGTTTTAAGTAATTTTTAAGGTTTTTTTTTTCAATTAAATATATTAAGTATATTATAGTTACCACGGAACCCTTCATGGGCGAGTCCGACTCGCACTTGGCCAATTTTTATAATATTAGTATAGATACAGACTAACACAGGATTGTATGACCCCTTTTTTGTCGCTTGTAAAATCATCAAATAACACTTCACGCTCTGGGTGAAGCGAAAGGGATTGTCAGACTTCTTTTGACCAAAAACCCCACCCTGTTCCTTCAGTTGCCTTTATGCTCCAGGGCCACGTATCTCGTTAGAACATTCCCGCAACCCCAGATTGAACAGCCCCTAGTCTGCAAACCAATCTCAAGTGTATTTTCCCCTCCCCAGCTGCCTCTATTCAACGGCTGGTCATACGAGGAGCTAGTGACGGCCCACAACGTCACATTCACCGTCATCACCGCGGTATTGGTACTGGTCGTCATCTACCTCTGCGTGTTCGTGTATTACCACTTCGTTTACAGGCCAAGGAAAAATAGGACATCTACTTATACTGAGTAAGTGCATTTTATGTATGTTCTTATTATTATTATTATTTACTATATACTTTATTGTACACTTCACAATTTTCTCTGGATACAAAAAATTAAACCAGTGTACAATGGGCAGTCTTATCGCACAGGGCGATCTCTTATAGACAACCTTTGGATGGACAAAAATTAAAGGAGACAGATTGAGGGCTGTCAGTGTACAAACAACATAAATAATAATACAAAAATCATATACTAATAAATATTACATGTATCTATAATTGAGAAAGAAGGGGAAAACTTATAGGGAGAGGTAATGCTCCTTCACCATTCTTATGTTGTTTTTTACATAGGTGATGTTATAAATTTTCGTTTGATCATATAGAAAGATTGGTTAGTCCCTTTCTTACTATGTTGGCTTCTGAACATTCGTTTTTTAAATGCAGTAACTGCTTATCCTCAACAACCCAGTATCTTGATAACAGGATACCCCTTGGCCAGATCAGTGTCAGATTTACTGGCTTGTGACTACCCGTAACGAAAATGTGATTCTCAGGTTCGATTCTATAAGACTTCCAGTAAAACCCAATAGCGCGCTTTTTGCTAGAGCCGGGAATTGGACCCGAGATCACATGCTCAGCAGTCGCGCTTGCGACCACTAGACCAACGAGGCAGTTGACATGATGATATTAATAATGTACAAATATATTTAGTTTTGAAAAAGTAGGACTAAATTAAACTTAAATAAAAACCCTAAACTATGCCTAAACTACATATACATCTAAAAATAAACTAAAATATGGCATCCAGAAATTCGTGTGCATCGCTGTCCATTGAAAATGTGCCCAAAAAGCTGGTGGCATTGCCACTTTGTATGGCAATGCTTAACCTCTGTCCAAGGTAAAAGCCAGCCCTTGGGTCACGCGAAGTGACAACTAAGCGTCTAGATAAATCTTATACCGCATTTACACATTCGTGTTCGTCATTCGCCTCGACACTCGACGAACATTCGACGAATCATTCGTAAACGAATGCTGTCGCGAACTACTGTTCACACATTCGCGAAGTGAATCATTTTAAAATTCGCACACGAACATGGAGGACGTGAAAATAATCGCAGCGTGCGCGCTACATTTAATGAGTTTTTATAATTAATGTGCTATCTATATCTTTAATGTGCTCACTGGCAACCCCATACTAGTAGACATACGGTTCCAAGCATCGTTTATCTTTTGCCTATTTTTATGGTTTTGATGTTTTGGGTTCCAAATGAGCTCTTCTTTTTGGAATAGTTCAAGGAATTCTATAACCCGCGCTTAACTCCACTCCATTTTGGCAACACGTCATGTTGAGTCAGGCGCTAGCTGTCAACTGAATGCAGGCGAATGTGTAAACAGTAAGTTCGCCATACGTGCCCTTTGATTCGCGTCTGAAAAACCGCTCTCAACGCAAACACGCGAATCGCGAAGCGAAGCACGAGGCGAATAGCGAACGCAGCGTTTACATATGCGTGTTCGTTGATCGTCTCGTCATTCGCTTCATTATTCGCACGAAAGTGTAAATGCGGCATGATTAGTTGATAAGTTTACTAATCAAATCCCGTCCCTATTTGTGTGCCTTTTAAGGACGTAATAGTTTTGACTTTTACTATTTCCAGGGTCCGGTTTCAAAATACAACGTTAGATAATTCGCCCTTTCCTGCAAATCCTTCAATTCAGATGAATACATCAAGGCAAGTATCCATTAAACATTTAAAAATTAAAACTACCGTCACCTATGTCATTTTAATCAATAATCAACTTAAAATAAAGGAGATTCTCAACTTGACTACATGTGCTTTTTTGTATTTTGCTCAGCGATGCCTTCTAATTGCTGATTGGAATTGATTTTGACGAGACCAATGTTAGCTGTGCAAGTAACTGTATATTGGGTCTGAAGATATTTCAGGATCGTCTCGTATGATAAATGCATACAATACATATTTATTTGTTACTCAATCACGACAAAATAGTTGAACTGGACTGAATGAAATTAGGCGCAGAGATTGATTATAGTCTGCACCTCGCACATCGTTACTTTTATCCCGGGAAAATGTGCGAAAATTCATGAATTAAACATCGCACATAGCTAGGATTACAATCAGCTAAATTATCGGACAAAGATTCCCCAAAAATTCCCGGAAATTCGGGTAAAATCGAAAATTTCAAGGGACGCTCTAGAAAAATACATTTTTGAAGTTTTCATGTTCTGTGTCCGGGTTTTACCCGTACTCTTATTGAGTAAATCTCCCTGGGTAAACTAACTAGGATAGAAAAAAAAAACTAGGACAAATCCCAACAGATGATATTCCTACATATAGCCTGTGGATTACGACAAGATCCTCTGCGCTGAAACTAGTTACTGATTAAGTACAGTCGCCAGCACATCAAGCTATCCGAATACGTCTTTACCCAATTGAGTTTGAACCTTATCATTTGTAATAAAGTTGTTATTTTGACAGATGCTGATGATTTGATGGTTGATGGGCCGGCCACCGTACCTACTTATTCGTAATTTTCCTCAGCTATCTGACTTTGCTAGGAGTATTGGCCAAATATTTTCTTAGCGGGACTAAGCAAATGTTTGGCCAATACTCCTAACTTCAAAAATGTCTACTTAGGTACTGAACGTCGTCCCCTTTTTAATGATTTTTTTTATTTTCCACACAGTGGTACGGCGCATGAGTTTGTGAACCCGATCCAGTACATGAGGAACATGTGGTACAGTTCGTTCCGGAAACACACACGACCTAACGTAAGTTGAACTGCTTTGGTACTTAATACCTAACTAACGACCCCCGGCTTTGCAGCTAGTTCAAACTGTAGGTACCTTTAGGAGGTAACCGCTTCTATGTGTTGATGGTGAGCACCGGGGTGGTTTTAGTGAAGTAGAAATCACACACTCCCTGTTCTTTTTCCCAGGTGAATCAAAGATTAAGTATATCAAAATTCCAATTCAGAACGCTGTCTTTTAACATACTGGCTATTTTATATTTTTTTTTTATTGGAAAACAGTTCTCAGTGCAGGCAGAATAATAGTTACCTACTTCTGCAAATGTGTAAACCACATAAGTAGGGTAAACAGTAAACTACCTGTAATGTTTCTCAGAATTTTCTTATGACATTCCCACGGCTGGGACACAGGCCTCCTCTCTCATTAATGAGAGTGAATGGGTCGCTATCCACCAACCCCACCCTGTGCGGGTTTTGGTTGATTTTTTGTATGTCTTCGGAATTTTCAGTACTAGTAGGACACGTTTCCTCACGATGTTTTGCTTCACCGTTTTTAAAGCAATGGTGATGATAAAAAATTTAAAATTACACAACTTTTAACATTGTTGCGTTTTTGGCACAAGTATTATTTTGCAAATGTTTATCTATACTAATATTATAAAGCGGAAAAGTTTGTTTGTTTGTTTGTTTGCTTGAACGCGCTAATCTTCGAAAGTACTGGGTGGATTTGGATGCAATTTGGTGTGGAAGTAGCTTGAAGCTTGAGGAAGGTTATAGGCTACTTTTTACGTGACTGCAAAAAAGGAGAGCCCCGCGTGAGTACTAGTTTAATATATTCATGTAGGAGACTGCTGCCTAAACTAAGCTGTAAGAATACAGATTCAGATTCAGGATAGCAGGAGTCGACTTATTAACATTAGGTAGGTACATTTGAATACTTAAATTAATGCATATCAGACTAGCGACCCGGCACGGCTTCGCTCGGGTTAAATAGAGTTTATATTTACTCAGGTTGTGAGCGACGTCTTCGCTTCGCTTCATCGATATTTTAACTATTTAATTTCTCGTCCGGTAATTTTTATTTTCCGATAACTCATAAAATCCATCATAAGAGGCCATCGAGAAGCACGGGGAGGCACTTGCTGTTTCCGTTGACATCTCCAAGGCCTTTGACAGGATCTGGCACGATAGCTTTATTGCTAAGCTTCCTTCCTTCTGTTTACCCACGCAACTTAGTGTTTGAATTAAAGACTTCCTGAGAGATCGGTCCATTCGAGTGGTCATTGATGGCTGCTCGTCTGACCAATTGGCAAATAATGCCGGGGTCCCTCAGGGGTCGGTTCTCTCAGTAACTTTATTCTTGCTGCACATTAATGATCTGCTTATGCCCGGTACCTTTGGGTATGCAGACGACAGCACAGTTGCTGAGAGATATATGTCCAGTGCACGTGCTGGTGGGTCACAGATTCAAGCTCTCCATGAGGACATGGCTGGGTACTTGATCTTGTCCTTGAAGGCTGTCACCGACTGGGGCGATGCCAACTTGGTCAAGTTTAATGCAGCTAAGACCCAGGCGTTTTCAGCAAAAAGGAGCCAAATTCAATCGGCTCCTAATTTCCGAGGTGTAACCGTGTCGATAACCGATCGTATTGAGCTTCTTGGGGTAACACTAACTTCCACCCTCAATTTTGGTCCGTTTATCGAAACTAAGCATCAGCTAGCATCAAAAAAATTGGGAATCCTTGACAATGTGAGACGGTACTTCACACCGGAACAGCTGCTCAATCTGTATCAAGCCCAGGTTCGGCCGTGTATGGAGCACTGCTCTCATGTTTAGGATGGTTTTGCCAAATACCAACGGGACGCGCTTGAGTCTATCGAGAAGCGGGCCAAGAGATTCATTGGCAACGATGCACTGGTCGAGTCAAAGCTCCAGAGCATTGAACATCGACGACGAGCAAGTCTATCGGTTTTCTATCGGTTACGTTTCTGGGAGTGTGCGATGTAATTACACAATCTAATTCCGGCAAACCCGTTCCTTCCATCATCGGACTACTAGACAAACGGCGATGCGCCATCGTTACATGGTGGACATCCCACCCATATGCACAAAACGTTTTGGGAATACTTTCATTGTGCGTACGGCTAAGGAGTGGAATTCCCTGCCGGAGTCTGTTTCCTATTATCTATAACCTAGAAGTCTTTAAGTCAGGAGTGAATAGGTTATTTTTATGTATGCGTGCTCCATCTTCGACAACATCATCACTTACCATCAGGCGAGATGGTGGAATAGATATTAATTTTATTGATATACTTAGAGTAAACAAAAATTTTAGCAATAAAAACTTTTTTGCAAAAAAATAAAACCGACTTCCATATCAAAACACTACAAAGCCAAAAATAATTTTAATTTCGGTAGTCGGTGTTATTGGTTTTGTATTTTCTTTTTTTTCACACCGCCTTCCGAAATTAAAATTATTTTTGGCTTTGTAGTGTTTTGATATGGAAGTCGGTTTTATTTTTTTGCAAAAAAGTTTTTATTTTCGCGCTTTTTAGTGGGTCAATTTGTAATTAATCTAGTTATAAAAGCCAAAATGTCAACTACAAAAAACTAAAAACGCGCGAACAAAAAACACAATATAGAGTAACCGAAAAGGTCATCAATGTAAATGTTTTTTTTAGACTTTTGTTGATTTTTCAGAAACGGCTTGTTCGATGTCGATAAAATTTTCATGGGACCATTTGGGAAGTATACCCTTTCCAACAAAAAAAGAATTTTTCAAATCGGTTGGCGAGCGACGGAGCTATGCCCGAACAAACATAAAAAAAAAAAAAAAAAAAAAAACAAACAAACATCCGAATTGAGAACCTCCTCCTTTTTCAGAAGTCGGTTAAAAAATAGAACCGACTTCTACCTTCCTTTTCCTTCTTTTTTTTCACGCTTTTTAGTGGGTCGGTTTGTAATTTATCTAGTTACAAAAGCCAAAATGTCAACTACTTATCACCTTTTACAAAATATTGCATTTCCCGGTGCAGAGCCGTTAATTTTTGAGTTCTCCTGGTACATCACCATCAGCTGTACTTCACCACATGCAATGTGACGAGCATAAAGTGCTTAACATCTATATTCAAGTAATCTAATCGCAATTCACGAAATACTTATTGAGTAGTTTCGGTGGCCATCTGGGGTCTAAAATAAAAAAAAACCGTCTAACGTATTTAATCGGATGTCCTATAAAAATAGCTTCATAAATAACCCATAATTTTATTATAATTTGTAAAAGAAAAAAATGGATATTGCGGGTTATCCTTGGGAGATAGACATATGCCATCTCAGATTTTTTGTAGGCCTTTTTAGGTTGTACAATAGGTACTGTAGTATATTATTTTGATCTATCTCGTAGGGTTCAGCCAGCATTTGCAATGTAAGCGCAAAAAATGTGTTTATTTAGGTACGACATCACATTAGAAAAAAATATCAGTGTTTCTCTACTATACTATGCATGTTATATGCATAGAAACCTTCCTCTTGAAACACTCTATCTATTAAAAAAACCCGCATCAAAATCCGTTGGTAATTTTAAAGATAAGCATAAATAGGGACAGACACAGCGGGAAGCGTCTTTGTTTTATACTATGTAGTGATACAGAAAATCACCTTTATTTACTTATTTATTTACACTTTATGCGTATAGGTACAAAGGCAGGCTTAATGCCGTGGGCATTCTCTACCAGTCAACCATGAGTGGTGAAGAGATAGTGTGGGAGGTGCAATATACCTTTAAATAAGACCCACTGTTCTGAAATACCCTGGAGGTACCTATCGCTCTACCTTATCTGCTTAGCCTTTTCCCAATTATGTCGGGGATGGCTTTCAATCTAACCAAATGCAGCTGAGTAACACACGATACGCCTAGGTTAGACCACTGTCAGATTTTTAAGGTTCTGACTACCCGTAACGACTGTCAAAGATTTTCTTGTTTTCCGATGCACATCAAATCACACCACCCGAATCGAACCCGAAACCTCATGCACTTTATTTTACAATTTATTTTATTTTCAGACAACTGGTGGATTGCCATTCACAATGCAATCGTCGCCCCCACAACAAGATTTGTCTGACACTGAATCAGATCTAGACGACAAAGAAAACAAGAGAATCATAAGAAATCAATAGTTAGTTTGTGAAATAATATTTATGTATATAGAATTATGTGAAATAAGAAGAGATTTTGTCCCGCAGCAGGAAAACATAGGCTAGATAATTAATATTTATGAGAAATTAACGTAGTAACATCATTAGTGAGACTGCATAATTGCAAAAAGTGCAGTTTGCAATTGCCCCCCGCTAGTCATTTCTCGTGTATCATGGGTATTTTTATAAACATGTCAACTCATATGCACAACAACAACTTATATACAAACAGCCAAACCTTTAACCAGTATTTGTAGGCCATACATTGTTCAGTGCGTGAATCTAAAATGTAATCCATTGTGGTAACTAATCGCGCAGCCACTGTGACAATCATGAACAAGTAATTTGATATAATATACCAACTTAAATATATGTATTATGTTATTGCATTGTAATAAAACAGCTGGCAGCCCAGTAATAAACAAGAGTTAGAAAAATCTGTAGTATTTAGAAAATACTGATAAGCAGTATTGTAAACTGTTCATACTGATGTTACAGCAATCTCGTAGACTATACTTATTATCTATTTATAGAATTCTAATTTGATATTAGAACGATAAGATATTGAAATCGGAAAGCCTGTGGCTAATATTATATTTGTTTTTATTTAAATCTGATACCTATTATATGATTTAATTATGATTAAGCATAATTAAGGATTTACTGATGTTATTGTATAAAGTTTAATATAATTAAATAAGATTGAATGAGAATTAAATATGGTTTTTCTTTTTTATTTTCCTTTTTGTGTATTAACAATAATGCTTACTTTATTCATTCAAACATTAGAAAATCTTGTCATACATTACTTGTATTAAGAAATGGAAGGAAATTAAAACAAACAATTTAATTACAAAAAGACTTATTAATTTCCTAAAACATAGAATACATTTAAAATATTAGCATTACTTTTACTTCCAAAGCTTCTTGATAGACATGTTCTTCTCCGAATCCTTCTGCATTACCTTAGCTACGGCCATTTCAAAATCTTCCTGAGTGACGTGGACCCTGCGTTCACGGAGAGCGTACATACCAGCCTCAGTACACACACCCTTTACTTCGGCACCAGATGCACCAGGCATCAGCTCAGCAATCTTACGGAGATTAATTCCTCTGGTAAGATTCATCTTCCTGGAGTGAATTTTCAAGATGTCTAGACGAGCCTCCTCATTTGGTGGGGGGAACTCGATCTTCCTGTCAATACGTCCAGGTCTAAGAAGGGCAGGATCCAGAATATCAATCCTGTTAGTAGCCATGATGACTTTAATGTTCTTTGTTGCTTCAAAACCGTCAAGCTGATTCAGCAACTCCAACATAGTTCTCTGTACCTCGGAGTCTCCACCACTGCCTGACTCAATACGAGATGAACCAATAGAATCAATTTCATCCATGAAGATAATAGAAGGAGCATGTTCACGGGCCATAACAAAGAGTTCTCGGACCATGCGGCTGCCTTCACCAATAAATTTCTGAACCAATTCAGATCCTGAGACACGGATGAAAGTGCACTCTGTATGATGGGCTACTGCACGGGCGAGCAGGGTCTTACCAGTACCAGGAGGTCCATACAACAACACACCCTTAGGTTGAGCAATTCCTAGAGCGTCAAACAGTTCGGGATGTTTAACTGGAAGCTCAATCACCTCTTTTATCTCCTTGATCTGCTTATCTAGACCTCCCACCATCTCGTAAGTAGAATCGGGAACCTTCTCTACCATCATGAGTGACACCAGGGGATCTACTTTGTTGGGAAGGATCTTGTGAAGCGTGTAGCTTTCGTTGCGGAGCGCGACACGACAGTTTGCAGTCACATCGTTGATATCGACGTTCTTGTCCAGGTCTACCACGAATTTACCCTCAGGGTGCACCTTGACTAAGACTTTCTTCTTGTCCATGGGTTTAACGACCTCGCCCACGTATGAGCCCTGTTCTTGCAGGAGTTGGAGCTCCTCGCGCAGCATACGTACTTTAGCGTTGAGCTCATTACGTTGGGCTTGCAAACGACGAAGATTTTGAGATTTCTCGGCGACAACCAACTGGAGCTCTTCAATCTTTGTTATGTAGTAAGGGCGGAAACCTTCGCCCTTTCCCGAGTCCACCTCCATTTTAGTGAGAGTCATTTTGCTTGTTTATTTTCGCCACATTCACTAAAAAGCACTTTTAGATGCTAACTCAACACATTCACATTAATTTCGACCACACAATATTTTTCAAGTCACGATGACGTGTGACACCACTAATTATTTTAAATTCTACCATTAATACCTACTCATTCTAAAATCTTAACAAATAAAGTTAGTTACCAATAATATAGTTTATTATTAATTTAATTTTGATGATATGTGATTACAACTATGTTAGCCAAAACATAACAGAGTTTTAAATAATTTAAGGTAACGATTAAGATCTGATAACTACTAATATGATTCTTGACTATGAGGCTTACCACACTTTTAAAAAAATGCGTTCAAAATTTGTGAATATAAGTCCATTCATATTTATTGCTTTAATCACAGATATAATAGGTAATACAATAAAATATGATTTAGTACAAACCTTGTAAATATTGTAAATATCAATTTTTTTTAAAGAAAGTATATAGAACTTTTGACAAAAACTGCAGCTTTCGCCCTCTGACAAAGACCTCCCTCTGAGTTTTCGCCACAGACCACAGTTGTGACCCTTGGTTGTGACTTTGGGAGTTGTCATGTAGATGTCAGTGGATGTCAGTCAATGTTATAATACGTTGCTTATCAAATTCAACGTTCTTTTTTGTTGAAATTCAATAGTAAAGCTACACAATAATAATATTAGGAAGAGGTACTGATCAAAATATGAAACAGAGAGTTAAATGTAGGTAATCTAGCATTTTTGTATTGAAGCTCATCATGCAAATTTTTACGCATCCAATTAAGACTAGAACAACCTAAAAAAACAACAACATATCAATAGAACACATAAAAGGAATTATATAAGTATACATGTGTTTCATAACTACGCTAGCCATCCTTTTATTTAGCACAGTCGTCTTGAAGTTACTATGGCTGATACGAATGGCCTCATTAGCACACTGGAGTTACATAATTGGCAATGCATTGTCCCCAGAAGACCCCTCGAGATGCTTAACGTTGAGTGGTGGCATGTTCTTTGCGATAACACTCGGCACTTTATTGCCCACGTTATTATTTCCAAGATTAACATGTGTAGCAACAGCGTTGACCATACCACCTCAACTTCACATGTTGCTACTTTTACATAGAAGCGTAACTAGACGTTATCAAAATGAAACGATTTTGAAAGCTCTTCAAGCATACACAGTGGTCACATTAATTTCGACTATTTGGACCATAGTATCTCTCTATCATAATTGAAATGAGGAACTAATTGGATGCTGGAAACATTTAAACCTAAAGAGCTGATCTAAAATAAATGTATAGTAGTAGTTTTTGTGTGAAATTTTATTGTTATTATTATAGTAAGTTGTAGTAGTTCATTGCACTCAAATAAAAATTTTGGAATGGTTTTGTGAATTCAATAAGATGTTCATTCGAGAAAATTCACTTCGATATTTCTACATAAGTTCATTCAAGCAAACGACATTGAATCTCGCGTAGATAAGTGATAAAAAGTTACACCCAGAGAACCCTACGACCACTCAAGACTTATTTAAGCGTCTTGCTCTGGATTATGTTTCATTCTCTTGGTTTAATTCCTACTTAGGTACACAATAAGGGGTTAAAACGTTAGGACCATGCTCACACGTTAGGACTGAGTGAGCATCTTTTGTGACATCAGTAGGTAAACGATTAGTCGACTCCTCCAGTGATTCTTCGGATACAGAATCAGCATTGTTCTGGGCACTTTTCCCATTGAAAGCGATGTTGACGAATTTGTAGATGCCCTATAAATTCTTTTTATTTTCGCCTGTATATGTATATACTTGTAGCCTACCTACCCTTCGCTTTTTAACCGACTTCTAAAAAAGGGAGAGGTTCTCAATTCGGATGTTTGTATTTTTTTTTTTTATGTTTGTCCGCGCATAACTCCGTCGCTTGCCAACCGATTTGAAAAATTCTTATCTTGTTAGAAAAGGTATACTTCCCAAATGGTCCCCTGAAAATTTTATCGAAATCAGACAAGCCGTTTCTGAAAAGTCAACAAAAGTCTAAAAAAATATTTACGTTGATGATCTTTTCGTTTACTCTGCATTGCGTTTTTTGTTCGCGCATAACTCCGTCATTTACAAACCGATTTGGAAAATTCACCGACCCACTAAAAAGCACGAAAATAAAAACTTTTTTGCAAAAAATAAAACCGACTTCCATATCAAAACACTACAAAGCCAAAAATAATTTTAATTTCGGAAGGCGGTGTGAAAAAAAAAAAGAGAATACAAAACCATTAACACCGACTACCGAAATTAAAATTATTTTTGGCTTTGTAGTGTTTTGATATGGAAGTCGGTTTTATTTTTTGCAAAAAAGTTTTTTGAGATGCTGCCGATCATAAACAAACGTCTGAGACACGCGCACCTAGAACCGTCAATACAATGCACAAAGGAATATTATTATAAATTATAAATACTATAATTTAAATATAATGTAAACAGACATACGAGACCCATGCCCTGAGAGCGCGCTCACACAGTCACCGCTGTTAAACTATTGTAAACACTACTATTATATATACACAATTCTATTTTAATAAAAACATTCATTCCACATTCATTATTGCGACTTCACGCCTTGTCATTGTTCTGCCTAACTAATTCTCCAAAGTGCTATCTAAAGTAAATCTCTGCTACCTTATAATATATAATCTCTAAAAATAGTGCTCAAACATAGCACTAAAGTAGTGCTCCGACATAGCACTAAATACTTATTATGTTTTATTTTTAGAGCTTTATAAATCTATAGTAATTAATATACTTACACAATTATTTAGAAACAATAACGTAAGTATTATAAATATTATATGTGCTAATATTATATATTAAATATTATATAATATCAGCTATATAAAATGAGGAAACTAGGTTTATCCGATGCGCTTAAATGATTAAAAAATCGTAAAATAAAGTAATGAGTCTCGTGTTTTGTTATTCTTATTTCTGTTATTAATCAAAATCAACGCAAATCAAAGCAAGTAAAGTCTTGTGATATTATTATATACGTAAGTTTATTTAAACTAGAGATTAGCGCTAATGGATCGTCATGAATAAATGAGAAATATGTTTATTGTACATAGAATTTATTTTTTAATTATTCATACTCTTTTTAGGGTTCCGTAGTTTATTATTTTATTTTCTCATCCCGAAAGTTAAAACTGAGATCGATTACATTATATTAACTTAATAGATACATTTTAGGTTGAAATAAACGTCAAATATTAGCATTCCATACGGTTTATTTCCAGGATTTAAACAGAAATTCGCTATGATAGATAAGACACTTAGGCAGTCGCTGTTACGCGACGACGAGCGCTAGTCGTTTCGCGCGTGATTAGTGAAACGTTTTGCTTGTACAACGTTTTGCAACTTTTTTGCAACTTGTACCTTTTCCGTACCGCTGAGAAAACTTAAAAAAAATCCTTGACGTTGACGTTGACAGGTAACCTATTTTAGTAATTGTGATTTTGTCAAATAAATATTGATTTATTACCTCAATATTTTCAGCGGCGTATTATCTTTTATAAATTAGTTTAGTAATAAGATAGGTACTCGAGATTATGTGTTATAAAAAGTTTCAGTCGATAAAAACAGTTGTTCGGTGTGCGGTGTGTTCATAAAGTTACAATCGCTATTGTTTTTATTAGTGAAAAGGTAATGTTTACGTCGTGAATCGTATTTAGGTTTATCAATTCAAAATTTCAATTCTTTTTCGTTTTTTCTAATAATTTAATAATTTAGATACAGAGAGTTGTTCAATTCCGTCGTAGATTTTTCTTGAATATTTGTTTTTTACAGTAAGGTCGTAGGCAATGACATTGTTATAGAAGTTTAATGTTATGAAATAAAAAAAGTTGTTTCTCGTGAAGAAGAATATAATGAATTCCTTCTCTTTACCTTCCTGTTGTACAATTCAAGGTAGAATATTAATGTGGCAAGGTTCCCTGTGTCATATTCATGTTGTGTTATAACAAACAGAATCACATGACTTTAATGGTACTACTACTATAGCTATTTTTGTACTTCTTAATATAAAAGAGTCAAACTAAATTACAGTTATAATTTTTTTAATTGTAATAATTTTGAAAGTTTTCTGTTTGCACATGGTTGTTGCACATTGTTTTAAACAGTAATTATTATTTTAAATATAATTTAAAACAATCAACATTTATATGATTGTCATGTATGCATTCTTAAACTATAAATCAGATTGTGATGAAACTTGTGGATGCATGTGAAGGATTTTGTACCCTAAAATCCAGTAAAAAATATGAAAACTTTATTACTTTATATGGCATTACAACACATGATGGTATAGTTAATTTTAAATCTATACTAATACTACAAAATAGTAAAGATTGTTTGTTTGTTTGAACATGCAAATCTTTGAAAAACTGGGTGGATTTGGATGAAATTTAGAAGTAGTTTGAAGCTTGAGAAAGGTTATATGATTATGTTATATTGTGATAAAGTCCATGCTGAAATAATATAATAATTGCCAAAAGTATTTATCTAAATTTTCAACCGACGACAAAAAGAGGAGGTTATCAATTCGACGCGTATATATATATATTTTTTTTTTAATGTATGATCATCGATTACTCGAAGACGGCTGAACCGATTTGTAAAATTCTTTTTTTGATTGAAAGGGTATACTTCGGTATTGGTCCCATTTTCATAAACGTCAGGATCTGATGATGGGATCCTGGAGAAATCGAGGGAACTCTTCAAATATTATAGGCACACCTATGTCGTTTTGGGTATTTATTATAGTAACTTGTGCAGTTGCTCTCAAAAAGTACCATTTGAGGAAGTAGAACTGATGATGAAGACCACAGATGGCCGCCGAAACTACTCAATAATAAGTATTGAGTGGATTGCGTTTCGATTACTTGAATATGGATGTTACGCACTTTATGCTCGTCACAATGCATATGGTGATGTAGAGCTGATGGTGAAGTACCAGGAGAACTCCTCAACAATTAACAGCACAGCATTGGGAAAAGCAATATTTTGTAAAAGGTTATAAGTAGTTGATAATTAGGCTCTTGTAACTAGGTAAATTAAAAATAGACCAACTAAAAAGAGTGAAATAAAAACTTTTTACCAAAAAATTAAACCGACTCCCAAAAAACACTGCAAAGTAAAAAATAACTTTAATTTCGGAAGTCGGTGCCAAAAACGAAAATACAAAACTAAAGACACCGACTACCGAAATTAAAGTTATTTTTTACTTTGCAGTGTTTTTTGGGAGTCGGTTTAATTTTTTGGTAAAAAGTTTTTTTGTTGTTTGTTGTCGGGAGAAGTTTATATATGAAAAAAATATACAAAAAAAATATAAAATTAAGTAAGAATGAAGACAAAGTCACAGGCAAAAGCTAGTTCCAAATAAGTGTCTTAAAGTTAAAAGAATGAGTTAAACAAGTAAAGAAAGAGTTGAAATTGTTAACAGTATAATTTTATATTAACAAGCAAACCTGAACATGCCTGCTAAAATATATGTTTTCTATATCTACAAAGCTTTTATAAGCACTGTAGTAAAATAATGTAAAACATAAAAACTTTCAGACTTTAAATGAAAGTCATAGTTTATATGTTGTTTTAATTTTTTTATCTACTGTTAGTATGTAGTGCATTAAAAGAAACATGAATAGAACATTTTTTTGATGTCTTAATTCTGTTTCTGCTCTTAGAAAATACTTGTATTGTGTACTTGAATAAATATGTAAATGTAGTCTAATCTATAATCTAATCTTGTTTTCAAGAAGGTTTTATAAGTGGTGGACATACCACCAATACATACAAAACATTTTGTGAATGCCATTATTGTGTGTAGAGCTAAGGGGTGGAATTCCATGCTGAAGTTAGTGTTTTCTGATAGCTATAAATTGGAGGTGTTTCATGTCAAGTTTAGAATAGGGTACTAATAGGCAAGCAAACTGGATCATTCACCATATCAACATTTTAGAGACTGCACATTCCACAAAATTTTATGATTCATCGTATATGGTGCAGGCTACTCGTCTGTGGAATGCATTGCCATTGTCAGTTAGACAAGCGCAGTCACTTGCTGCTTTTAAAAGTTCTGTAAATTATTTTTATACACTCCTATGATTATACCTTGTATTTCTTAAGAGGCTTCATTTATTTTGATCCTTAAATACTTAGTCACTTATTCTACAAAGGGGCTAATAATAATATAGTATACTTTTACAAAGCACGGATAGGCTAGTTATCTGTCAATATGATCGAGAGGTCGCGGGTTCGAACCCTACCCATTTCACTATTGCCGTGAACCTATTCCACAACCATGCAAAAGCTTAGTTGGAGGTGTTAACCAGATTGCTAGTAATATGAATTCTACCCAATTAAATAGTTATCTTTAAAAAATCTTCTTATGTGAAACTATCTAGCCGCGCTTATTTTACCACGCGCGCCCCTCTTAGTTGTTGCGGGTAGAGCCAAATCCTTACTGCTCCAATTTTTTTGCGAATTGAGAGATGAGAATTTCCACCATATAAAAGCTTTTCTCTCCCATTCGGATTTCGAAATAATCTATGGTCGATAGCACTCACCAATAATGCCTTACTTACTACCAATGAAAACATTTTTAGAAATGGATCCTTAGTTCCGGAAATTACCCGCTACATACAAACATGTATAAACTCAAAAAACAAAACCTCTATAATATTAGTATAGATAACTAGTAATACCACTTATTTTTTTCAGCATGGGCAACACAAGCAAAAAATTGGCGGCAAAATGCACGCTTTTAACTAAAGACGAACAAAAGTACATCGCGAACACTTTCCGAGCAGCCAGCAAGAACTCGGAGAAAATAAAAGAGGAGGACCTCATCGTGAGTGGCAAATTAGACGCAGTGTTGCTAGAAGTGTGTTCATTTTCCTTTATTATTTTTGGTTTAGTCTCCGTTTGGTTGGTGATCAGATTTTATTTTTATTCCATCTCCCTTTCACTACCGGTCTACCAGACGCACGGCTGGGTACCACCCTCACTTGGTTAATATACCGTCATGTCGTACCAAGCGCTTCTCTTCCACATTTATTGTGCGCACAGCCAAGTTGTGGAATTCTCTGCCGGCTTCTGTGTTCCCCGCCACTTATGACCTTTCAGCCTTTAAAGCACGAGTAAATAGGCATCTTCTGAGCTCGCTCGTCCCATCTTAGACCTCATCTATCGCTTACCATCAGGCGAGATCGAGGTCAAGAGTGGGCCCATCGGTAATAAAAAAAAAAAAAAATTTAGCTATGTTACCAAATTGATTAGATCAGGCCTTCCCAAGCTGTGGGGCTTCGCAGTATTATCCTACGGGCGTCGTGAGGCGATCTAAATAGGTTGACTGTCTGTGTTGATAAATACAAAACATAGAAAAAAAACTTATTTAAAAATCTAAAAAACCCGACTGCTCAACTGAAGTGTAAGAAACAAGCGCATTTTTATTTTTAAAAGTGACAAGCAGGCGGGACCCAATTGAGCATATTTTTTTTAAATGGGATGGGTCCGCCTGCTTGTCACTTTTAAAAATAAAAATGCGCTTGTTTCTTACACTTCAGTTGAGCAGTCGGCTTTTTTAGATTTTTAAATAAGTTTTTATTTTCAACTTTTTAGTTAAAATATTAATTAACAATTTTTTAGTTTCCCCGGTCGTGTCACATTGGCACTTGATCGGATTCAGAAAGCGAGTCCATATTTTTAAATTTTCTCATTGTGTTATTTTGCTAGTATTACACTAATGATAAACATGATATACCTTTTCGAAATCCTTATGTTAAGCCCTTTAATTTGATACCCAAATTGTAATATTTGAAAAAAAAAAATTTTTTTTTCACCATGTATAATGGCTTCGCACAGCCGCCATGCTTAATTCTTTTAAATATCACCTATATAAGAACACTCGGGCTGTTAAGACAAATCTAACGATACCTCAATTGTGTGAATCCGTTCAGCGGTTCTGAAGATATGAGGTAATAAAGAATATTACAAACATACATACATACACACATACACACATACAACACATAGGTACATACATACATACAAGATACTCGCGAAAAACATAACCCTTCCTTTGCAGTCGGGTAAAAACGGAAGAAGTACCTATAGAATTTAATTTAGGATTTACCTACACCTTTACTAAAGGAAATTTAGAACTTCCTCAATATGTTGTTTGTCATAAAGTGTTGCAGCTGAAAGTATGCTTCTTCCTGTTTTTCTGACAAATGGTTATTAGGCTAGAATTACAACTAGTAGGTAAATGTATGGCAAGAAGGCCAGGGCGTCGCAAAAATATTGCAACTTCCCAAGCGCGTCACAGTTAAAATAAGTTTGGGAAGCCCTGGGTTGGATTACAAAGTAGCTTTGGTTACCCAGACCTAATACAACAACCTATTGATGACTGAAGAGTTTTGAAGAACCAATATGAATGGTAGCCCCAAATATACCTACATTATTATCATAAGTTTTCAGTAATCGTATCCAGTTTTTAGGTATACCTATTAAATCGATTCTCATTGAAAATGAACAGTATCTTATTGTAACTTGACATAAATTAAATGGATTTTTAATAAATGATAGTTTCTCATCACCAACCAAACCTGTCATTACATACAAGACCCCGTAAGTACCGTAGCAAGTTATCATATAAACATCTTAGATATTATTCAGTTCCATTTGACTTTGTATAGTTAGATCACCAATGTACTCACATGATTAATAATTCAAATAATGTCAATTGAAAAATTGATTTTGAGTTTAGGATATAATTTTTGCGAGTTAATTATCTCTTTCGTCGATAAATGGCGTTGTTCGGTTAGACAATAATGCTAAATTGTGTAGTCCATTTGTTTTGTTTTCGTCTATAAATTTTTGACTAACAGTAAAACTAACCTTTTTTGACTAACAGTAAAACTAACCTGATATAGGCTTATCTGTACTTAACGCAGCATAGATAAATTAAAGACCGGCTCAAAATTAAAGACGGATTTGAATCAAGTGCTTTTCGTTACGCCACATCTCATTCCGCGGTTTTCTGAGTTCCATTAAGTTTAAATTGTAATATATTGGTAGTCTTTTGTTATAACTGGGCATTTGGCCAGTTCTAAAGCAAAATCTACACGGATGTGTGGCCAAAAGAGGTTCATATAAACTTTTTGACATTTTGGCAGTCTCCAAATGAGTACATTGGTCGTATGTAATCATTTCATGTTGAAGTAACTTGTATGTAGTAACAATTTAATTATAAGTTATAAGTAGTTCGTCCCATTTCGTTTTCATTACTACTACAATGTTTATAATTTCGTTTATTTGTCCCATTTTAGAAGCTTTTTGATTTTGACGTAAGGTGGTGGTATAATTTTGTAACTAGCAATTTTTCACGTTATTTTTTTTACTGTAGATTCTTTCCGAAATATTTTTAGCTAATAATTTATATTTCCGTGTATTTATTTATTATCTGTTCAATATTGGGCCTGATTTTAACGCACCGTCATTGATTTGTTACTGAACGTGTTTTTTTATGGTTTTTTATTATTCTTGTTAATTTTTCGCACGTTTTTGACACAATTAATTTGGCTGCTTGTTAAGCACATAGCACAGCGTTAGCGTGTCGTTTCTTTATTTTAATACATTACAAAAATTATCCAATATTCTCCTTTGACTTGCCATGACTTAAGAAATTGGGCAACACAGTGATCCATCTCATGTCATGTCTCATGTCGGTATTTAATCGAATTTTTATCTTCTGATATAAGTCCAACGGTAACAACCTTTTCAGTTGTCAAATCGTTATTTAATTATGTTATATTGTATAATAAAGAGTATATGTATTAGTTGCCCCCCAGACAGCAGTCTGTCTCTAGTAGTCTGGACGGATCTTAGCGGTCGCGTTGCGTAAAAAGCCTGCACATGAAATGATATGGCAATTCAACAAGCCAAATCGATGCAGCCGTCTTCGAGTAAACGATGATCATATATAAAAAAAAAAATGCGACGAATTGATAACCTCCTCCTTATTTAGAAGTCGTATAAAAATTAAAATAATGTCAGTCTTGTGCCAAAAAGGCTCCAGCTCAACATAATGTCTAGTCGCAACACGGAGTATTATCACGCAACGCAGATTTTCAGCTACAGCCTACTTAGATACTTTAGGTGCCTATAGCTACGGATTGACTTAAGTACCGACAGCACTCCAAAATCAAGTTGGGGCAAGGTGGAGCTTTTGCCCCATCTTGTGCCCTGCTGACACTGATAATTTAAGTTTAGAAACTAAGAACTTTAAGATCGATCGATTTGACGAACAATATCAAAGTAAGGACATTTGGGTAAGCCGAATAAAGTACTCTGTCTGGTCAACCACGCTGATTTACATACACTATCGAAAGGTCATTTAGTACTTTTTGCTGAGTAAAAACTTGGTTATGGTCAACAATGACAGAAAACCGGCTTGTTGGCCTCTGTATAATGTATGTGCACAGGTGCTATTAAGTATGTGTGTACTTTATAAGGTATTTATCTATATAGCGGGTGCCTGATAATAAATGACTTATCTATATATATATATATATATTAATAGGTGAAGGAAAATCTTTGAACCTCTATTTAAGAAAATTGCGCAAATGGAGAAGTATGAAATTTTGCACAGTTAAAGTTTATATGGAGGAGGAATACAGAAAACAAATATCACTCCTGACACAAGCATTTAGCTTTGATGGAGGGGTTAACAAGATTGCAAGCAATGTGAATTGTACCGAAATAATAAAATAAAGAGTTCTCTTTAAAAAAAAGAATAAAAATTATGGTCGTAATTCTATCACTGGCCGACTTCTAGCTAATATATATTTCTTTTTAAATCTTATTGCAGACTAATTAAAAGAGAGTCTATTACGTACTTTCTAAACTCTTTAATAGTTGCCTATACTATTCTATAGCTGTTCCTTTTCATATTCCATAGCCCAATAATCATGGCCGCTCAGTTTCTCAACTTAATTCCGTCCCCAAACCATAATTTCACAGAGAACGAGTTGGCGACCTGTCAAAACTGTAATTATTGATTATGAATTTGTTTATACCTAACAGTAGGAGACCGTTTGGGTTTAAGTATTATTAGCGTCGTTGTATTATGTATGTATGGAATTAGTAAGTACTATTTGATTTCATTTGGTTGGACCTAAAGGCATGTGCATATGATGTCGCGATGAGCGAGCGTTTTTTTTATTTCGGATGAATCCGCTGTTGACCCTCGATCAAGCCTGATGGTAAGCGATGGATGAGGTCTAGGATGAATCAACTGAGCCCCGAAGATGCTTGGTTCGGTCTTACTAAATTACATAAACTAAAAAAAAAGAGGTATTCTGCATTGAAAAACGAGTGCTACTTGATTGTTAAAAGCGCCCGTAAAGCGTACTGTGTTTTAAATTATTAGCTAAGTTAACTTATAGGCAGCCTTTGCTAATCTTGCCAATTGCAGAATATTCTCAATAACTCGTTGCCTCCAAATGACTTAGGTCCTTCGACAAATGTTGGCCAACACATTGACTCTTTTGTTTTCATATAAATGTTCACTTTTTGTATTCTGTAGTAGTTACAACCTATGCGTATTTGTAATAGCTTACTCCTAGGCAAGCCTCTATCTTCGACCACATTGTGCGTACAGCTATGGAGTGGAATTCCCTGCCGGAGTCTGTTTCCTGATAGCTATAACCTGAGAGTCTTTAAGTCAAGAGTGAATAAGTTGCTTCTAGGCAAGCGTGCTTCATTTTCGACCACATCATCGCTTAACATCAGGTGAGATGGTTGTCAAACGCAAGCCTATCAACAGTAAATATATATATATATATACAGTGTGTTAGGTTAAACGAGGGACTTATTGAGGGAGGGTATTCAGTATTCGATTCTCGTCCCAAATATGTGAAAAACCTATAAATACAATTTTTGACGTAATTGCCAAATATAATTCATTTATGACTGAGGCGCAAGAGGTGAATGAACTTGTAAACAGTACCTAAAGTAATCACGTGGCAAAACACGGCCCGATCCTGCCAAAAAAGGAAGCTCGTGTGTAAACTCCGCCCCCGCGGGAGTCCCCCCGAGGACTTCTGGTATGGTTCTGTCTGTTATTTTTCAGTGTTTGTTTTTTGTTCATATTTTTATTAGTATCATGTAAGCATACACTATTGTAGGTTTGAATATGTCCCTCGTTTAAACTAACATACTGTATATATGTATCATCGTTTTCTTTTAAGGTGAGAAAGTGATCAAACTCAAATCTATTCGAAGTAAAAATAAAATCTTCTCCATTAGTAGTTTCTTTGGCAATGTATTTGAAAGTCACATCGATCCTCGCCAGGTTGAAACTTGCTGCACCTGTTGTTATAATGTAGGTTACCAGTACTTACTTTTATTGGTTACACCTACAAAAAGTCTTTTGCCTAATTAACGGCTAAGGTTTCGTATCTGAATAATAACATCTGCATGGATCGATCTTCAAGGTTAAACAACGCTTCCCTGGGTCGGTCCGCAGGTGCCTCTGAAAGCACATTAAGGTGTTGGTCCCGGCTGTCATTTGTACATCTTAGACAGTCGGTACCGGTAATCAGAAGCTAGAATATGTCGACCCCCCAAACAAGAACTCAGTAATGTGCTATTATGGGCTTTATGCTGTTATGTCAAATTTGGCATCTATAGCCCGGAATACAACTTAGCAATTTTTTTTTAAATTTTCCTGATGATATTTACAAAGATATCATGACACATGATATTATATATAGGTGTAGAATTTTAGGTTTTTTTTCTTCTTAAAAAACTAGGTTTTGAATAAAAGGAATTTCATATCAATGACACAGTAAATATTTCGCAAAAATTGCTTCTTCCATTTAATACATCAATGACTTCAATAATCCCACTAGTTAAAACATATTTGATAACATCACTAAATCTTTTCTCCTGTAAAATTTTGATTTTTCGATTACCGAGTTATTGCTTGGGAGGGTCGATGTGGCATCAGTCTTGCCAAGGGGTATGGTGTTACCCAAGCTTATGGGTTTTGGAAGTCAGATAGGCAGTTTCTCTATGTAAGACACTCAGTTGCAACCCGTTACACTGGAAACCGACCCTGACAGTTGGAAAAAGGTTAAGCAGATGTTAACGTACTATTGGCCAAAGATACGCATGCTCACTAAAAATAAATATTTCTGCGGAAACGCAGCTAGTGACAAACCACACCCCTTCCTGGTTTCGCCCAATTAGAGACAATATGCATTTTGTGAGTACAGCGTGTGTAACATTATATTAATACTCACTATTACGAACACTACTAAACGTGCATTCTATTGGTCAAAATTTCATGCATTAGGCGATCGAGTTGTGAGCCGTGCTATGCGATTATAACCTTAAAGGTGAGCATGCGGAAGATTGGTCGATAGTACGTAGTCAGCGTTATAGCTGTACTGTACACTGCTTTAACAACATTTGCTGTTTCCGTTCTTTTTGCCACACCGATTTTTTTTTTTATGGCTTAGCATAACCGAAATTCTTTGTTTATTGTTTCTGTTTGTTAATAATTTCGGTAATGCTGGCAAGCAATTATTTCTTTCTCTTTTGAAGAAACAGAGCTTGTTAGTTTCTGCCGAGGTTGTGGGAATGTTTTAACAAGATACCGCGGCCCCGGAACCTAGGGCAGCTGAAGGAACAGGGTGGGTTTTTAGTCAGTAGAAGTCTATAACGCCCTTCCATCCAGAGCGGGAGAAGTCATTCGATGATTTTCCCACCCGGAAAAAAGGAGCTTGTTAGTTTACCTAACACCGCAGAAGCAGATAAACACAAAAAATTAAAAAAAAAATGTCCCACAGCTTCATTAGAACATCTTTGGCAGTAGTTATAAGTAGTCAGAAACCAGAAAATCTGTCTCCAGTCTTGCCATGGTTTATCGTGTTACCCAGCTTCTGGGTTTAGGAGGCAGTTTTTCAATGTAAAACACTAGTACTTAGCTGCGTACGGTTAGACTGGAAATTGACCTTGACATATTTGGTAAAAGGCTAAGAAGATGATGATAGAAAAGAAAGAAAGAAAAAACGTTTATTGGCTACATGCCACAAGTTCACACGAACGCAAATAAAAAAATAAAACAAAAACTTAGAAATAGAACTTAAAAATGAAACTTAAAAATAAAACTAAAAATAAAAGTTACATAATTAAGATAACATAACAGTCATATTTCTATGCGTGACTCACGGCAGTACCAAACAGGCCCTGTTCAGCAAAGTGCCAGACAACTGGTGCCTGATGCTGATTTTCAACAGGTCCTATTTGAGAGGTGAAGAGAAAATTAGCTTTATCACAATGACTGCGAGTGGCTGTGTGCATCGGGGCGCGACAAATTTACAAACAGATAATAGGGTAAACAGTACAATGATTGGCATTCTAAGATGATCTTCAACATAATGTAGTGACTTCTATGTTATAATAATATTTTTTATATATCTAATGTTTACCAGATATAAGGTAGATAAACGTAAATTATAATGAAACACATTGGTATTAAAAAAAATATCTTTATTGCTTAAAAAGTAACATTAAACTTAATTCTATGTTATTGCACAATCATTGGCACTGAAGTATAATTATTGGCACAGTGAATTTGGTATAAAGATTGGCACTAATATCTACCAATGTAGGCACACCTTGCTGTCGCGAAAAAAGGTGAACCTACGTACATAAATAATTTATCCCATCCATGGTCCATTAATAAACTCGCCTACCTAATCATCTTCTAATACTTTTAGTAGTTCTTCATTTTTCATTGGTCTCAATCTATTTTCTTTAACTTTTATCTTATCTTTTCTGGTTTCCCTTGAATCTCTGAAACTTGCAAGTTCATCTAAAATAGGTCCTTTCTTTAATTCTTTTTGACCATTTGTACGTGTTCCAATTCTTTAAAGCTTCTTTCATTTTCAGCTTCAACTGCATCTAAAATTGATCTGTTTTATTTACTTTAGGGTAGTAATATTTGCAGGTTTATAATTCCCTTGTATATCCTCTTTCTTCTTCAATATCACTTGAGATTCTATTTGCAGCTTTAATCAAGACGTTTGATTGGATTACAACTTTTGGTTTGATACTATCAGAGTTTGGTTTACTTTTCTTAATTAACTTTAAATTTTTGGCTTTGTTCTTTTTATTTATAGTTTCAGCTTGTTTTTTTTTCCCTTGGGTAATTGTTTCTCTTTGGCTTTCTCTAGTCTTTCTATTCGTTTGTTCTCCTTTTCTTGTATCTCTTTCATCTTTTTTTGTTGTTTTTCTAGTTCTACAGCTTCCCAATCTTTACTAGTCAAAACAAAAGAGCGATGTTCTGTACCAGCTCTTTGTGTTTTAATTGGAGTCTTCGGAAACTTTATTTTTTTTTTTATATTTTGTGCCTTTGTTGGGACTTCGATTGGCATATCATCCACTAGTACCCATTTTCCGCCAATAAGCTCTACACTTTGACGACTGGTGGATGGATTAGGTATTAAATTTATTGGCGTTATACAGGATGCTAAAGGTAATTTTTCAACCACCTGATGCTGAAGTTCAACATGCTCTCCACCTATTTCGTATCCTGAGGTTTCTGAATAACCGATTCGGCGAATCAATTCGGCATCTTAAAACCGTCTAGGTACCTGAAAGTGATGAAAAGAAGAGGAAACCTTAGGTGGGTATAGTCATTGGCACAACAAAAAATATATAATGTTTGGCAGTGCCAAGAATTCGAATAGAAGCGAAATCAACCTTATTTAGCAACCCAATATGGTCTATTTTGATGAAAATGTAATTTAACTAAGAAATATAACACATGCCACCAAAATAAGAAAAGTACAATCATTGGCATCCGAGCCAATCACTGTACCACTATACAAAAAAAAAATATAGTGATTGGCACCAATGAAATGACCGGTACGCTTATTTTTTAACACTGAAAACAATAAAAATAGCAAGATATACCCTAATTTAACAATATCAAATATAAATTGACGTAGAAACTTACACAAAAATCACTTTTTCACGTGCACTTCTATCCTCCAGTACTACACTTTTTGCAATAAAATCAACACGATCACGACATCTTGATTTCCGTTAAAACTCACAAACAGCTTTGAAATAAAAATGGCTGACAACAGTGTTGCCACTATAGAAGATTAGATATTCTACCCAATAAGGTATTGCAACCGTAAATAAACAAAAATTTTCTCTTATTATCTGGATTTTTATATCAAAGTGCCAATCACTGGGGGGGTGCCAACAATAGTATGGTTTACCCTAATTTGTTCTCTAATTGTAAGGGACTGGGTATAAATAAACTAATTATGATGATGACTTTTGCAGGAAAATATTGTAAGTATATATTTTATATGTTAACTATAATTCGTATCATTTTGTGCAATGTTCCGTTTTCACCGGAGCAGGTGGCTAGTGTCGTCAATTTATCAGTCAGTCGTACAAATAAACCGTCCCGATTTATAGTTGAAATAGTGCGAAAGAATCATTTAGCTATTTATGTATGTAATTTAAGGATTATTTCGACGTTAAGTGCTGTATAGACAAATGCGTACAATCTAGCAATTCTGATACGTTTGTTAGTATTTTATGTACTTATCTAGGTAAATTACAGCAGTTTTTTTTGCTACACATATGTGATCGCCAAATCCATGTTTGACCTCCAATCGTGGATTGTAGATAGTCGTTGGCGGCCTTTGGTTGAAACGGTACCTGAAAAAACGTATCTGATAGCTTCAGCCTGAAAATGTTTAAGTTAAGAGTGAATAGGTTACGTTATAAGCAAGCGTGCTCCATATTCGACCACATCATTGCTTGCCATCAGGTGAGATGGTGACCAAACGCGGTCCTATCAACAATTAATAAGAAATCCAAACAAAATCGAGTGACACCACGTTTGGCGTAATGGTTGAGTGATTGGCTATTGTACTGCGTGTCGTGGGTTCTATTACCGCAACGTGCACCGGTTCAATTGTTTGTATGGCCTTCAAATAATTTCTCCGCGTCCGTACTGGGCCCGCGTGGTGGCCGGCCATTCCCTCACACAGAGAGGAGGCTTAAGTCTCACTTGTGTGAACGTTATAGGATTATGCTATAAAGATCTACTGGAGACCAAGAACACAGGAATAAATATATTATGACTAGATTAAACTTTAAAACATAAATGCTTGTAATGTAAACTCAGTGCCCAGCAATCTTTCTTATATGTAGTTATTGAAGATTTTTGTCCATGCCCTCAACTCGAATAAAGAGTCGATTTCTAAGTAAGGGTTAAGGGTTGTCTATAATAATTAATATTATGAAGTTAATAAGTCTTGGCAGCGTAATAGTAAATGAGAATAGCAAAGGTATACAATGTATGAAGGACATTGTCGAAGTCTCTCTTTCAGTAAATATATTTCAACAGCTCAAAGTACTAACAACATTCAGTATTATGAGGAAATACTAAGAAACTTTAAACATTTTGTAATATTTACGTTAACGCTACAGGTTTTGATTTATTTCGTGTTCCAAGTTTACGTTAAAATCGATACTGTGTGGTTTACGTTCGTGTTTTAGTTTTGTTTTCTTTGCTGACAAAAACTAAAACTAAGTTTAGGATAAATAAATTCAAACTATGTTTTTTAAACTACGTCTTACATAAACATTCACTCCACACTCCGAATTTCTTCTGTATCGTGAGTGTATTGACAAACAGTATTAAAATGTTTGTAAACGCAACCGCGATTTACTTGAAGCCTCAAGACGAAGTGCGGAAGCCAATCGGTCAACCGTTGCACTCCATATTTTTTAAAATTGAGACTATGAGAACTGTCAATGTGGTAAAAATTCACATTACTACCAATCTAGTTAATCCCTCCAACTGAGCTGAAATATGCTTGTGTCTGGAGTGGGTTCACGTCAATAATGTAATGAGTGGGACTCCAACGATTGGCGAAAAAAATAATTAAAAATACACACCCCATCTCTACACCACTCATGGTTGACTGGTTTAAGTAGACCTTTGTACCTATGTGCATTATGTGTAAATAAATACACTAAATTTAATTCAGGTCTGTGAGGTAGAGCCATATTTATAACTAGCTGCTGCCCGCAACTTCATTCGCTTGGGAAGATTTCCCGCGTAAATCCTTTGGGATGGATCTGCCAAGTACCAACTGGACGCGCTTGAGTCTATTGAGAAACAGCCCAATAGACTCATTGGCAACGATACACTGGTCGAATCAAAGCTCCAGAGCCTTGAACATCGACGACGAGTTGCTAGTCTATGGGTTTTCTATTGGTTACATTTCGGGGAGTGTACGATGGAATTACACAATCTAATTCCGTCAAGCCCGTTCCATCATCGGACTACAAGACAAACGGCGATGCGTCATCGTTACATGGTGGACATCCCACCTATACGCACTAAACGTTTTGGGAATACTTTCATTGTGCGTACGACTAAGGAGTGGAATTCCCTGCCGGAGTCTGTGTTTCCCGATAGCTATAACCGAGGGGTCTTTAAGTCAAGAGTGAATAGGTTACTTTTAGGTAAGCGTGCTCCATCTTCGACCACATCATCACTTACCATCAGGTGAGACGGTGGTCAAACGCGCCCCTATTATCAATAAAAAAATAAAAAAATCCGGGATAAAAAGCCCATGTATTATTCCAGGATGTCAACTATTCACTTACCAAATTTCATTAAAATCCATCCAGTAGGTCCGGAGATTAGCGTGTACAAACAGACAGAATTATTAATTTTTTTTTGCCGTGGTACCATTTCTAAACCCACCTTAATTTAAAAATTTAAAATTTAAATGTACTGACACACTTTTTTACTGTTTTATTATAAATATAGATAATAAAAAAAGAACTATAACTTTAAGCAGAAAAATAGTACTACGTAATATATTTATTTGACTTTTAAAGTCACATAAATGTTCAAAACCAGCCAGAGCTATTTTGTAGTATCCTGTTTTATGCACGGTAGGTCCATAAAACCTACATAGTTTTCCAATATTACTGAATCACATTCACTTCTGAACTCATACACAATAACATTTACGAGTTAACAGTTTTAGGATACTTAAACGAAATGGTTTGGCAATCAATAAAACAACACATCATAGAGTCCATCAATATATTTAGCAGATTGGTTGTTAAATATCACGTCTTTTCCGTCTCTTTTTACGCACGTTGGTTTTAGATGGGGTCGGTTTTCAAAAATGACAAAAACCGTAAAGCCTGCAATACATGTTGGCCGAGCGTTGTCGAGTGAAGGCCAATACCAACATGTAGACAGTATATTTGCCTTGTCTTGCTATCGCTCGGTGTCACTTGCCTTGTTGGCCGAGTGGAAGCCAGCGCCAACGTGTATAGAGCTCATTTGGTGCAACTTGTCTTCGTTCGCCGTTGCTCGTGATCACTTGCCTCACTTCGGATCGGTGTCGGTTTTTGGTCACAAATCAAAGGCGCTCGCCTGCGCTCGGCCAACGTGTGAGCAGCTCTTCAGACCCTCTTCTACATTGGTCGTCTGCATTGGCGTTCGACGAATTTGTCGAACGTGTGGAAGTTATTTCGTGCCTTGTACCTATTTGCCAACGCTCGTGTTGGCCTACGCTCGGCCAACATGTATTGCAGGCTTTAAATAACAATCTCGTGAGCTAAATTATTATCTACCGGTTTTTGCATTTTGACGGTAGTGACATATATCTTCAAGTTGCTCTTACTGTCTCTGAAGACTCTTTGTTGTCGTTATAGATTTTAATTTAATTACTTTTTATTTTAAACTAGCTGGGCCCGCGACTTCGTCCGCGCGGAATAGTGACTTTCGGCAGCATTTATAATTTTTTAGGCTAATTATTTTGAAAATAAAACTCATACATAATTTGAATGTCGTATTTATTAATATCTAATCAAAAGTCTAAAAAATAAGTTTCAAGCTTTAAAAATTACGTAATTTCCATAGGTACAAACTTTCATCCCCTATTTCAACTATTTACAGCCCTTTTTCGCATTAAAAAGTAGCTTATGTCCTTTCTCAGGCTCTACACTATGTCCGTACCAAATTTAATTAAAATCGGTTCAGTAGTTTAGGCGTGATTGTGTAACACACAGACAGACAGAGTTACTTTCGCATTTATAATATTAGTATGGATAACTTAAATAAATTTTTAGAGTTCAAATTACATTAAAATTATTCAATTCCAAGATGTTTCTTGTTTGCATGAAATACCTCTGAGGCTCTGTCAGAAATCGATTTCCCATCTAAAAAAACTTTTTTGCAAAAAATAAAACCGACTTCCATATCAAAACACTACAAAGCCAAAAATAATTTTAATTTCGGTAGTCGGTGTTATTGGTTTTGTATTTTCTTTTTTTATCACACCGCCATCCGAAATTGAAATTATTTTTGGCTTTGTAGTGTTTTGATATGGAAGTCGGTTTTATTTTTTGCAAAAAAGTTTTTATTTTCGCTTTTTTTAGTGGGTCAGATTGTAATTTATCTAGTTACAAAAGCCAAAATGTCAACTACTTATCACCTTCACTAGCAGAGTAAGCGAAAAGATCGTCAAAGTAAATATTTTTTTCAGACTTTTGTCTATTTTTCAGAAACGGCTTGTCCGATTTGGATAAAATTTTCATGGAACCATTTGGAAAGTATACCCTTTCCAAATGAATCAAATTATCCGAATTGAGAACCTCCTCCTTTTTTAGAAGTCGGTTAAAAAGCAAGCGTAACTTAACATAACTAGCTACATAATAACGGCCTAAGGTTAACCAACGGTTGTCGAGGTCGGTCCCTGTCGATCATATTAACATGTTATCGAGATTTCTCCGTGCCTCGGAATACACGTAAAGCCGTTGGTGCCGGCTGTCATTTGTACATCCTTCACAGCCGTTACGACGGTAGTCAGAAACCAGAAAATCTAATACTAGTCTTGTTACCCATCTACTGGGTTGTAGTGGTCAGAAAAGCAGTCTCTTCATGTAACACAACTAGTACTAGCCAGAGAAGAAGTTTGCGCGCTTTGACTACGCTTTTCTCTTTGCTGAACTCTCCTACCCCTCTCTTACCTTATTTCTCATTTTCAACCAAAAACAAAAAGAGGAGGTTATCAATTCAACGCGTATATATATATTTTTTTAATGTATGATCACCGATTACTCGAAGACGGCTGAACCGATTTGGAAAATTCTTTTTTTGATTGAAAGGGTATACTTCGAAATTGGTCCCATTTTCATAAAAATCAGGATCTGATTATGGGATCCTGGAGAAATCGAGGGAACTCTTCAAATATTATAAGCACACCTATGACGTTTTGGGTATTTATTATAGTAACTTGTGCAGTTGCTCTCAAAAAGTACCATTTGATGAAGTGGAACTGATGATGAAGACCACAGATGGCCGCCGAAACTACTCAATAATAAGTATTGAGTGGATTGCGATTCGATTACTTGAATATGGATGTTAAGCACTTTATGCTCGTCACAATGCATATGGTGATGTAGAGCTGATGGTGAAGTACCAGGAGAACTCCTCATCAATTAACGGCCCAGCATTGGGGAAAGCAATATTTTGTAAAAGGTTATAAGTAGTTGACATTTAGGCTCTTGTAACTAGGTAAATTAAAAATAGACCAACTAAAAAGAGTGAAATAAAAACTTTTTACCAAAAAATTAAACCGTCTCCCAAAAGTGTGCGCTCTTCCAATAATCTTCTCTTACTCTGTCCTTCTCATACTTCTGATTTTATTCATTCTTCCTTCTATATACAGTCCATTCTTCTGTGGAATGCACTACCTCTCAATATCAAGACGGCCACCAATCAATATGCATTTAAAAAAAGTTGCGGGATTATTTTCTTAACAAATAGTGGAAGCAGAGTTTTCATAACCCCTTTTCTATAACTTTTTATTAATATATTATATATATTTGGTAAGTATGTATTATGATAAATATGTATGTAAGTTTATTTTAGTTATTTATTTACTTTGAATATATTATCTACTTAGTTTATTTTTTTATGCACCTGCCATGTTATCTCTTCACCACCCATGGTTGTCTGGTAGAGAATGCCTATGGCATTAAGTCCGCCTTTGTACATTTTGTGTTGCATAAAGTTTTAATAAATAAATAAATACTCAGTTGCACCCATGTAGACTGAATGACCCCAACAGAGTTGGAAAAAGGCTAAGGAGATGCAGTTGTTGAAAACAAGCATAGTTTGAAATTTTTACTATCAACAATTCATAAGTCTACGTGTGTTCTGACGTTCCTCTAAGTTTATAGTTTTCGCCAGTGCCGGCAAACGTTAAAGAAATGATTTACACCTCACTAAACTGTTGTTTACGTGAAAACTGTTAGAAATAGAAAATGTAGTGATGCCGTTGAATGGTTTGTGCAATGCTTGGACTTATTCTGGTTTATTTGTTTGCGTCTGGTGGTGAGACGAGTAATGTAGGTATTTTTGATGTGAGGCTGTCTGGCTGTCTTGGCTAATTTCTAGCTCTTTGTGTGCCGTCTATGTATATCTCGGTTATGTGTGTCTTTCTTAGAAAAGTCTAGTCTAAAGTCAAATAGTTTTTTTATTTGACCACCATCTCACCTGATGATAACCGATCATGTAGTTGAAGATGAAGCACGCTTACCTAGAAGTAACCTGTTCACTCTAGACTTAAAAATCCTCAAGTTATAGCTATCAGGAAACACAGACTGCGGCAGGGAATTCCACTCATGACTGTTTGTGATTTCAAAATAACTGTGTTTCCTCAAGTGCTTGTTTTTGTTTACACTATACTAAAACACAAACAAACCTTTCTTTCCTGTCTGTCTTTTCCCCCTCTGAGTAATTAATATTGTCCTCCATGCGAACAAATTTGTGGGCACAGTTAGTTTAAAGTAACGACACGACAAACTAGTACATTTATTTTTCGATGGGAAAATGATCTTATGACTCATCTCACTCTGTGTGGAGCAAGCCCTCCTGCTTCACCCAGAGCGGGGGAGAGAAACTTCTACGACTAAAAACCCACCCTGTTCCTTCAATTGCCTTTACGTTCCGGGGCCATTCCAGTAACCCCGCCAGGCAATGGCTCTGTTGGGGCCAGTCAATACTGCTCTTTGAAGAAAGCTAGTGCATGGTTCGAATTGGTCGTTTCCTATGGAGAAAAATCGAGTAGAAGCTCCAACTCCGGTTAGTCTTTTCAAAATATCTGGCAATATATCTCGATTTTATGATTCAAAATTCAGGCGTCTTTCGCCCTTGGTAGTGGGTAACAGTGTTTTAAACCTCGGCTGTTTAATAGCGGTGTTTATGCACTCTTTATGTACACAGTACAAGCTTTCAAGTAATTAGGTTGGGTAAACTTTGGTGCGCGGTTTGGAGTAAACAATCTTTTGTTTCACAAAGCTTGTTAAGTAAACTATCTTTGCTCTTTATAAGGCTTGCCGTTTTTAGCTAGCTCCTTGAAGTTTTAAGTTGAGCTACGCGATAAATGACAAATGCTTGCACTGATTGGAGGGGCCTGCTCAAATCTGTGTGATTCTGTCCCCTAAAGCGCGCTACAAACATAAACCTACGTGGTTCTCCTATGATTTCGGATCATTATTCCAGGACAGTAGACTGACAGTTTCTGAGTTGTCAGGTAATGATGACTACGAAATTGTGATGTAACTAAATTAATCGATTCAGGAATAAAATCGAATAACGATGTAAACTATTTTTTAAAATAATATTGTGTGAAAACAACAAAAAGGGGCGTGAAAAACAAAATGAATAGATCATGAATCAGTTAGGAAACACCGGCCTCATTATAGTTTACAATTAAGAAAAAAAACTTGTAAAACTGTTATTTATAACCTATTTGCCAAATAAACATTTCACTATAACCAACTGAATTGCTAATTGTAGTCAGGACAGACCATAATTATGTGAAAACGTTGTATGTGCCTATAAAATAGAGATTGTATGTGCCGATTAAAAGGGGTTGTCCTCGGTTTCCCTGGTGTCCCATCATCAGATTCTCACTTAGTGACAGAATCACCTTAGGAGCATAGCCTTTCTAATACAAAAAGTAACTTCGCGGTAGCAGTCTTGACTGTGAAAGTTGATGGTTTGAAACCAGCGTGTCTCGGAAACTGCTCAACCTTCTAGCATAGCATTCCCAACCTAAAACCATTTCTCCACCTCCTGACTTGTGCATTACAATATATTTTGCTTATAGACTTGTGCAATACAGAATGCGTGCCTAATTTATATTGAGATTGACCATCTTGGCTGTAAGGTCAAGAGTATCTTATCTAACTGTTATTTTTAGTTACTTTACATCTATCATTACAGGGTAATCTAATGCGATAGTGTACCTATTCTAGTATTAACAACTATTTTTTACAATTAAAGCGCTCCCCAGTGAATTCACCCAGTGAACAACTGAATAAGTCCAAAAAGTTATAAATGCGTAAGTTTGTGTATGGATAATTGTTACTCTTTCTTCTCTCGAAATTAGTAGTAGATAGCTGACATCCTGGAGTAACGCATAGGCTACATTTATCCCAGAATTCCCACGGTATCTAAATTTACGCGGGGAAACCCTTCTACGTGAATGAAGTCGCGGGCAGCAGCTAGTTATATTATAATTCCAGTGTTTGAGCTGCAGAACAACATTTAGACAAACAGAAGTACTAAATGTTGACTTAAACAGCCTTGTTTGTAGGGCGGGATCTGACGTCAGCAGTCTATTTGTCTGTCTGTTTAATTTATTGATAACTGTCTGGGGGCGCGGTCTGCACGTGTGCTACTCAATTTGCTGTATTGATTCCATGGGTAGGTAGATTTTTATGTACTTTGGGGGTTACTTTCTTGATGGATCGGTACTCGTTGCGAAGTGGAGATATGTTTAGAGTTAGGTTAGAAGCCGAGATACGATATTCATCAATCAATATATATAAAACGCTTCCGTTACTGACTAACTGACAGACGACGCACAGCCAAAACTACTGGGAATTTGTCATGAATGTTCCTTGGGGTGTGTAGGGGAGCACTAAGAAAGGATTTTTGGAATTTCCCACGGGGTCGGAATTTACACGGGAAAAACTTCCCACGCGAACGAAGTCGCGGGTAACAGCTAGTTTATAATAAGTGTGTCTCTTTTGTCTTTGAAATGCCCAGTATAGGCTTATCCGCGGAGCTAAAAACTATGAGTTATATTTTACAGGCTGCAATATACTGGTGGGGCAAAATTTAGTTTTTACACTTTGACTATCATCACAAGCAACTGCCCCCAGCTTGCCATGAGTCAGGGAGCAATTAATAAGGCTTGTGTTTAAACACCTATCAGAAAAGCTATTTGTACAATAAATTGGAAATACCTGCTAAAATGCATAAATGCTCACAAAATGACTATCACCACCCACGGTTGACTTGTAGAGAATGCCTGAGGCATTAAGTCCGCCTTTGTACTTTTGTGTTGTGTCGTATAAAGTGTAAATAAATAAAAATATGTTTCACAACCGGGTTTCAAACCTAGGCAGGCCAATTATTTATCGTTCTTTATTTCAGACAACAATATCCACAATAATAAATACTTACAATTCTAAATGTTAGTAACATATTTAACTTACTATTTTAGTACTTATATACTATTACAGAAAATACTTACAATTATAGAAGTTAGTAAGTACAGAAAATTTACTTACAAACTACGTTAGTACTTGTATTGTATAAATGACAGGGTGCTCTCAATGAGATGCTAGATTTCATCATGCCTGTCAGCTATAACTCTCAGAAGGCTGTTGCGACTGTCCCTCAATCTGACTAGAAGAGACGCATTTTTTGCGTATTACAGCTGCAAAGCTGGCTTGTGCAAACATTGCTGATGCACTGCTATATCGTGGCTGTCGCAACAGTGCCCTGAGAGCATTTTTGTATTGAACACGCTTTTGAATGTATGTGCATAAAGTGTAATAGAAAAAAGACACGCCAGGCATTAGCGGCACGTTTGGTACAGTTGATCCATAAGGCGCTCGAGTACAGGGATGTACAGTATGCTGTAAAAAGTGTAATTTTCACCGCATCTGTACATCGAGCAAACCTACGGGCCAACATATTCGCCCGCACCGCCAATGCCCTGCGCTCCCGTTCTACATCTCCATCATCCCTAAGGTCATTAGCAACGATAAGTCCAAGGTTTTTGAATTGATGTACCCTACGTATCGGGACATTGTTTATTTTTACCAGTGATACATATTCTGGACCTTTCTTGCCAATGCCCTAAAAACCACGAGTTCAGACTTTTTTCGACCCATGGTCAGCAGCGTAGTTCTCACATATCTTCACCAATTTTCTGAGTACATCGACCGAGGGAGCCAGCAGTACCATATCATCAGGATAGCTGATATTATTAAAACATGACCCGTCAATATAGCAGCCCAAATGCGCACTGCTGAGTTCCTCCATCAATGCATTCAGATACAGATTAAAAAGATTAGGGGAGGTTAAACCCCCCTGACTCACGCCACATTCCAGTCTGTACGGTACTGACAAATTATTCGTCCACTTTACAACGTTAGTTTGGTTATCGTACCCGTATCTAAAAACATTCAGCACCCCTCTGGGGATACCTATTGCCTCTAACTTATCCCAAAGAATGTTATAGGAGATCAGGTCGAATGCCTTGGAAAGATCTAGAAATGCCCCGTATACTGGTGTACTCCCGTCGGCATAGTACCTGACAGTGTGCTTAAGACAAGCGATTGCACTTTCGGTGGATAACCAGGTCTAAACCCGAACTGACCATCATGCAACTGCAAATATTTTTCCAGCTGCACGTTCAGCACACTGTCAGCACAGTTTAGCCACAATAGTTGCCAGAGAGATGGGTCTATAATTTGACTTATCTGATGCATCTCCAGTTTTGTTTTTAATTACTGGTACGTTATATTGTCACGCAGGTCAGAGTGCGCAATACACAAATTAAAAAGTAATGTCAGAACCCTAGGTAAATGGCAACCCGCATGTTGTAAATGCTCAATACTGAGACCGTCATGTCCCGGTGATTTCCCTCTTTCCATATTAAGAGCTCTTTTGATATCTTAGCTGTGATAAGGGTTGAAACCGGTCTCATTTGGGCCTCAGTATTGATCATTGATTGCGCAACGCTCACAGGGAGGTCCTGTTCATTTTATTGGTACATTTCCAGAAACTTCAGGAATTAGACTTGGCATGATGTGAAGCTATAATGTCCATTTTGATTTCCTCTTGGTGATTCTGACACCATTTCAGTTTACCTATAAAAACTTTTCGTGCTTCTACCATATCCTCATGAAGAGGCCCCGATAACGGTCTGCCGTGCCAGTCCCATATAGTGAACCTAGCCTGGGCCTCCCTGTGCGCGTCGCGAAAGTGTCTTGAGGGACATGTCAATGAGGCATCTTTAGGTTTCCTGAACTCGCTGCCAACCTTAAGGATTGTACTCTATTGCTATATAACTCGTCAATCATTGCTTTATGGTGTGTATCATTACAAAACTGCCCACTACATGATTCAAATTGTACCGGAAAATGTATATTGCGCAAGTAATCTCCACAGCTTTGTGAAAACTGTCCTATTTGTACAGGCGACCTATGACACCTGACTCCATCGGATACTTGAGCATAAGACAACAAACATTTATTTCTTACTAGCTTTTGCCCGCGACTTCGTCCGCGTAGAATAGTTACTTTGGGCTAACGTTAAATTTAACCCCGATTTTGAAACATTCTTCATTGGCGCTCCGCTCCTATTGGCCTTAGCGTAATGATATATAGCCTATAGCCTTTCTCTATAAATTGACTATTTAATTAAAAAATAATTTTTCAATTCGAACCAGTAGTTCCTGAGATTATCGCGTTCAAACAAACAAACGAACTCTTCAGCCTTAAATTATTAGTATAGATAGCTGTTGCCGCGACTTCGTCCACGTTTCCGTCGTTTTTCGTAAAAAAAAAGTAGCCTATGTCCTTCCTCATGGTTCAGTGATTTTGATGTAACAGACAGATTAACCTTCGTAATTTAGTAGGGAAATATAATATGTCAATCTATAATACTGTTGAAAAATATCGCAATACCGAACCGCACAATATTATTGTTAATAGCTGTGCCCGCGACTCCGTCAGCGTGTAACTCCTTGTGTGTTATTAAGTTAATGTATTGGTAATATTGTTTAGATCACGTTCTCATGAGGCTTAAGTACCTATAGAACGAAAATACTTCAGCGCAAAGCTTCCGGGTAAACTATGTTGAAAGTTGACCCGTCCGGCACGTGAACATAAAAACTTCTAGAAATGCTAACCCGGGAAAGAGCGACGTACAACTGACCATGCGAGAAACAACTGACACCGAGATCTACTCCAGCAACACGAAAAGTCTACCCTTAAGCCTTATTAATTGTCATTGCATAACACACCGATACTGGGAATTGCGTTCTTTTAAATTGGAATGGAAAATTATTTGGTATTATGGGAATTCTGGGAATAAAGACGGTTTCTCCTGCACCGCAACCTGTTAAAATTTGAGCCTCGATTATATTTTGTTGCAACTGGGTTACTTTTAGTCGAGTTCCATTGCAAAGTTGTGGTGGTTTTAAATTTCGGAGCAGAATAATAATCAGAAAGCTTCGAACTGCTAAGCTATCGGGAGTTACACGTGTTATTGTGAGTCAACCATAAAAGATAGATATATGCTGTCGTGGGATATTTTTTATATAATTTTAAGGAGAACATTTACGTCATAAATGATTTCTGTGTAGCTTTAACCATTAAGGTTGCACTCGCGACGGAAGCTTAAAAAATGAAGTAACTTCTCCCGTTTTCCCAACATTTCCCTTCACTGCTCTGCTCCTATAGATTGTAGCGTGATGAAAAGTATACTATAACCAGCTCAGGAGTATGGAAAATAATTGTACCAAGTTTCGTTAAAATCCGTCGAGTAGTTTTTGTTTCTATAACGGTTATACAGACAGACAGACAGACAGACAGACAGACCGACAGACAGACAGACAGACAAAAATTTTACTGATTGCATTTTTGGCATCAGTATCGATCCCTAATCACCCCTTGATAGTTATTTTGTAAATATATTTCATGTACAGAATTAACCTCTCTACAGATTTATTATAAGTATAGATTAAAATGAAATATCTGTGTGAGATTTTTATCATCACTACTGCTTACAAAACGGTGACAGAAAACGTCGTCAGGAAACCAGAATGTCCTAGGCAGTCCTATAGGACCGATATATCTGAAACAAAGGCGCCAGCCATCAAACCGCATTAGGCTCGCGTGGGGAACTACTCATTCCCTCTCATAGAGAGGTTCATTATAACGTTGCCACGGCTGGGATAACATAAAAATTCCAATGTTATTCTATTTTAGCTATAAATCTTTGAAAATGTAAAACAAAAACGCAAAATTTCCTTGTTAGTTACTTTTTCTATTAATGGAAACCGCATGAAAATCCGGTGCGTAGTTACGACTAAGTAAGTTAGCACAGAATCAGAAAGAGGCAGAATAGCAATTTTGTTTTATACTTTTCAGATATAAAAATTGGGTGCTAATTAAACAGACTTCTTTTTAATATCATCATTCGCCTCTAAAAATCTACATAGCCTTCTAAATTACTAAGTCAGCCACAATTCACGAGCGTCTGAATGACATTATTTTGGCCACTAGTTATTTTCTATGTAAGCCACTGGTGGTTATTAACCGACTTCAAAAAAAGGAGGTTTACAATTCGTCTTGAACTTTTTTTTTTTTATATAAATGTTACCTCATAACTCGGAGACGGCTGGACCGATTTGAAAAATTCTTTTTGCGTTTGAATGGGTATACTTTCTAGTTGGTCCCATTGTTACGAAATCAGGATCTGATGATGGGATCCTGGAGAAATCGAGGGAACTCTTCAAATATTATAGGCACACCTATAGCGTTTTGGGTATTTCTTATAGTATCTTGAGCAGTTGCTTCCGAAAAGTACCATTTGGGGAAGTTGAACTGATGATTATTTTTTGCTAAAAATTTTTTTTTTAGCGTCTTAAATAACGTGCCTAAAAAGTTATTTTTGGCTTTGTAGTGTTTTGATATGGAAGTCGGTTTTATGTTTAGCAAAAAAGTTTTTTTATGAAGTATAAAAGTGCGAGAGGAATAACTGCAAGAACTGAAATGCATGAGATTTAGATAGATTTAGATTTAAATAAGAAGGACAAGTTAAGATAATTGTTGATCTTTACTTGTCGCTTTTTGTAGAATACTTAGTTGGCGTTGTAAAAAAGACTAATTAGTTTATTAGGGGCTATCTCGTATTCCCGTTGCTTAGTTATAAAATGAGAAGTTTGATCACGTGGACAATAAAGAAATCTGTGGCTGGACTTATAATTTCCCATAAAAATTTAATTTTGTTTTTTGTTTGTTATTGATCTGATATTTATATTGAGGGTTTTGATTAGCAGATGAAAACGAACACGTAATATCTCCGTGGTTTTTTTAAAGGTCTCATAGTTTTCCGATGTTATTTTTATTCTCCATCAAATCCATCTAAACAAACCAAAAATGTTGATTTCATCTTAAAACCGTTTATCGTGAAAAGCTTTCATCTGATCGAATTCTTTCTTGCCAGAAAAGTATTGCCATTAATAATACTTTGTTCTTGTTTTTCCAGTAAAATGCATCGCTTTGCTTTGTTTATTGATCGTCTTTCCGTTAAATATTTTTTTATGAAAAAAGAAAAAAAGCTTTTGCCGCGTCTGTGCCCCTCTGGCGTATCGTACGGGAGTCGAATGTTTCCGGGACAAAAAATAACTTCTTATGACGAACTTGTAGAATGCATCAACAAGGCTGATGGGACAGAATTGACACACAGGACGTGCTCATAACGGCGCTGTAAACGAAGCATGGCAAAGAAACGTTTTCTTTTTTGGAGTAAAATAGCTAAGAGCTAAACTAAGCTGAAATAGCTAAAGTTAAGGAGTGGAATTCCCTGCCGGAGTCTGGGTTTCCCGATAGCTATAAGCTTACTTCTAGGTAAACGTGCTCCATCTTCGACCACATCTTCGGTGGTTGACCACCAAGATGTGGTCGAAGATGGAGATGGATGGATGGATGGACGGTTGTTTTTTTTTTTATTGAGATTAGGCTCGAGATTGACTCGAGCCTAATCTCAATAAAAAAAAAACAACCGTCAAACGACGCTTCTCGTTCTATTGGAAGTGAAAGACTACACCCTTCCACTTCCAATAGAACGAGAGGCGTCGTTTGACGGTTGTTTTTTTTTTTTCGTTTTTCGAACGAGATTCGAATAGAGTAGATCTAGAGCGGGACAGACTGTCAGACTTCCACTGAATAAAAACCGCTCGGTTTCTACACCTGTACAGTATAGGTATGCCCTTGTGTGTGCGCGATATGTCAATTGAATATTTCCGCAACTCCCGCAGATGCTAAAGAAACGCTGGCCTCATGATTTGGGCTCGTTGTCGTAGTACCTGACTTCTAGTTGTTCTACTATTTAGAAGCCTTGATTGACCTTTTTTTTTCTTTACGGGTGGGTATATCATTGAATGACCTCTCCCGACCTGGGTGGAGCCTGAGGGAGTGTGTGGTGACTTCTACTGTCTAAAAACCCACCCTGTTCCTTCAGCTGCCCTAAGTTCCGGGGCCGCGGTATCTCCTTAGAACATTCCCGCAACCCCGGCAGATTAATATTGACCTTAAGTTGTTCTCGCGCCTATTACATACATCGGAATTTTAACAGGCAAAATATGGTAGACCTATGCCTAACTTTTTGAGGAAGTTCGTATTTGAATGAATTTGCCAAGTCATCTTTTCCCTTACTTAAAGGGTGATAGCGTGTCCCACTGCTACCAACTTACCAAAGCTTTATTGCTACAAATGATCTCCTATTGCGTCTGTTTAGTAATTACAGTAATGGAGATAGCACGGTTGGGTGTAAATTAAACAGCGGCATTTGATCTCTATCTGTTAGCAATCAGCTAATGTAGCTTAGGTTTTATAACGTGTCTAGTTGATTTGTTTTGCAAGTTTGAATAGATGAGTCTATTATTCTTCGTGTTTGCAGGGCATCTTCATTAGTTGAAGAAGGCAGCGATTATTCATATGATATATTATGTACAGACGCCAGCACATGAAACTACCCGAAGCTGTCAAATTTTCCCAATCAACCTTGAACCTAATTTCTTTAACAATAAAGTTGAAAAACTATTAAAGAAATTTGACAGATTGTTGTAGCTTGATGTGCTGGCGTCTGTACTTTTATGTCATACCGATCTTAAAATATCGGGTTTCCTCTGTGTCTTGGAAAGCGCGGTCCTGGCTGTCATTTGTCAATCTTTAAAAGCCGTTAAAGATAGTCAGAAACAAGAAAAACTGACACCAGCCCTTCCAAGGGGTACCTATCGTGTTATCCAACTACTGGGTTGTGGAGGTCAGATATTTTGTCTGAGTTTTTTGAATGAGTAGTACTAGTAATACCTACATAGATCAGGAAAGCCTAACCAAATGCTATCACCTGATAATATATCATTGTAATGAAGTAGCTTTACATCAGGTGAGATGATGGTTGAACGCGACCCTATCAACAGTAAAAGTCAATATTTAATTTAAAATTAAATACGACAGTGGTGTCTCTCGTTCTCTCTCGTCTAGCGCTTTTTCGGACACCCTTGCTTGGACTAGACTGTAGAAACATCGGCTTGAGTGTTGTACGTCCACGAACTGTATGTGCTGTCAATTTTGTTCCTATTTAGTTCGGTCACACCATAATTTCTCCCAAATTATTCCCCTAGTGTAGCGAACCTTACTAATCGTCTAAACACTTCGTGATTAGTGCGCAATGATGCGATAAATCTGGACAGCCAGACACTGATCGAATGCCCGACACCGATGGACGTCATCCGTGTTTACGTGTCGGACAATGTGGAGGAATCTGGTCTGTGGGTGTTTGTGGAGCTCTGACGCTAGCGAGTTGCTGTGCGGAGCGATTTAGTGCTTACGGACTGTATTGTGTATCCATCTATGCGTCGTTAAGAAGAGACACTGTTCTTTCTGTACATGACTGTCTCTCTCATACACTGAAAAATGATGACTTCAATACGTACACATAGTACGGCTCCTGGAGTGTAAATGCAGATGCCAATTTGGGGAATTGAGTAGGAATTGGACTGCTATCATTAATTTAATTATTTTCTACTAATCTACAATGGTGTTGCAAACATGAAAGGTGCATAATAAAAAAAAATAAAGTCGAGAATATATAAATGTTGCGTTTCCGAAGGTTTATGAATTACTAGTACTCTCGCGGGGCTTCGCTCCCGTGGATTCTATCACGGTAAAAACATAACTCTCATTTTTTGCAGTCGGGTAAAAAGTAGCCTATAACCTTCCTCAAGCTTCAAGCTACTTCCATACCAAATTTCATCCAAATCCACCCAGTACTTTCGAAGATTAGCGCGTTCAAGCAAACAAACAAACAAACAAACAAACAAACAAACAAACAAACAAACAAACAAACTAACAAACTTTTCCGCTTTATAATATTAGTATAGATAATGTTTTTATACTGTCTGTAACTATAAACCTGATTGTGATGATAAATTAATAACACTAGTTTACAAATTTTTTTTTTCAGTTAGTCCTATTAATAATACTATGGCAATGGCAAAAAACGGAACCCTTACAGTTTCGATATGTCTGTCCGTCTGTCTGTCTGTCTGTCTGTTCGTCCGTCCGTATGTCACAGCCATTTTATTCCGAAACTATTAAGACTATACATGTGAAACTTAGTAGGTAGATGTATTCTGTGAACCGCTTTCCGATTTTAAGAAAAAAATTAAAAAATATTTAAAATAAAGGTGGGTCCTCATACATGGAACTAGAATATTTTTTTTTCATGAAACCTATGCGTGTGTGGTATCTATAGACAGGTCTTTAAAAATGATATAAGGATTTCTAAATCCACTTTTTCATAAAGTCAATCGTTTAAAAGATATAAGCTTCCAAAGTGGTAAAATGTGTCCTCCCCCTCTAACTTCTATAATAATGGAGTGAAAAATCTAAAAAAATATATGTCTGTAGATCTTAATGTAAACTTTCAACCAAAATTGGTTTGAACGAAATCGGGTCAGCAGTTTTTGAGATACAGCCTATTTTCTAAAACCGCAAATATAACTTTGTAATTCATACAAACACTATGAAAAACGAAGTTATTTAGCGTAGTTGTAAAAATGTAAATAAACAAGTTTTAAGAAATTTTTAAGGTTTTGTTTATTCGTCAAATAAATATACATATTATATTATTATAGTTACTACGGAACCCTTCATGGGCGAGTCTGACTCGCACTTGGCCAATTTTTCAGATATCACAGCACCATGAAAAAATTTTTTCACGAAAAACTTGTCATGGTATTTAAAAGTAATATTATGCATTACAAACATATATAAAAAGCTAAATTACCGCATTCATATTTTTTATTTTGTAACCGTCATCAAATCAATATTTCCGAAGTAAATTTTTGATAGAATTTGCTAGCAAATATTCAATACTAGATTATTCGGAGATGAAAACAGATATCAAAAAGAACCAAATTGGATTATTATGAGGAAAGTGAAAGCTTTAAGTCATCGCAGCCGATTTTTACCGAGCTTATTAAAATTACACGGTATAACAGTGCTTTGAAACTGGAGAGCTAGCTACTTTGAGCAAAGATATCTAGGTAGCCTAACGTTTTGGAATTTTTGTAACATCAGAATTCAATTCAGCACATCTAAAACCCTCTAAAAACAATGATATAATGACAGTGACAAAAACCTTGTAAACTAGTGTAATTATTATCATGTGTTCATAATATTCTGTCTGACTTTCTACCATTTAGCATCAAATAAACCAAACATGATTGAGATACTAATTCGCTGATCGCTCGCACTTAATGAACCGCGGCCGCGGGTTACGTGGCCCCAAGTCTAAACAATGGTCAATACAACCATAGACTGTGCTTGAAGAAAACCATGCACAGACCATAAATATCGGTGCCGACCTTAAATATTGTGAAAAAAACAACATAATGTTTTAATGAATATCTATGGACGCCTGATTGATAAGTTTATGTTTATGAACAGTTTAGGAATTTTTGGGCAGTAAAAAGGTATTTCTATGTTAAAGTAAACAAGTACTCTTGTTTACTTTGAAATAGAAATACCTTTGGAAACCAGTAGTGCCCTGTGGTAACAAGATTTGTAGGTCCTGATTTACGCGTGGTGGATAAGGGTCCATTCTCTCTCATAGAAAGAAAGCCTTGCCAAGCTAAATGTTAAAGTTACCATCTATATGAGTAACGTTTTTTTTAAAAGAGAACTACTAATGTGGGTAGTATTGACTAGCAATCTTCTCCAACTAAGCTAGATATGCTTGTGTCTGGAGTGAGTTTACGGTAATAGTGCAATAGGTGGGGTTCGAAGCCGCGACCTCTCGATCACAAATCCGACACCTTCGCCATTAAACTATTTACCAGTCATTAAGCACAATTACTAGCTGTGGGGCACTCCATAGTTTTTTTTTGTTTATCCGTGTTGTACGCTAAATAAAAAAAACTTTTTAGCAAAAAATATACCGACTTCCATATCAAAACACTACAAATCCAAAAATAACTTTAATTTCGGAAGGCGGTGTAAAAAAAAAGAAAATACAAAACCAATAACATTGACTACCGAAATTAAAGTTATTTTTGGATTTGTAGTGTTTTGATATGGAAGTCGGTTTTATTTTTTGCTAAAAAGTTTTGTTCACGCTTTTTAGTGGGTCGGTTTGTAATTTATCTAGTTACAAAAGCCAAAATGTCAACTACTTATCACCTTTTACAAAATATTGCTTTTCCCGATGCAGAGCCGTTAAGTTTTGAGGAGTTCTCCTGGTACTACATCATTAGCTCTACTTCACCATATCCATTGTGACGAGCATAAAGTGCTTAGCATCCATATTCAGGTAATCGAATCGTAATCCACGAAATACTCATTATTGAGTAGTTTCCGTGGCCGTCTGTGGTCTTCATTATCAATTCCGCTTTCCCAAATGGTGCTTTTCGAGAGGAACTGCACAAGGTACTATAAGAAATACTCACAATACTATAGGTGTGCCTATAATATTTGAAGAGTTCCCTCGATTTCTCCATGATTCCATCATCAGATCTTAACTCGTGATGACAATGGGCCCAACTAGAAAGTATACCCTTTCAAATAAAAAAGATTTTTCAAATCGATTCAGCCGTCGTCGAGTAAGGTAACATACATCTCCTTTTTTTGAAGTTGGTTAAAAAGTTTTCTTTTTCCACAAATTAATTGTCAACACAACAGAAAGTATTATTTGCAACAAAAAGGAATTTCAGTGTGGGCTAAGCTAATGTTGAGCTGTGTGCACACCACGGCTATAATGTTGACTACATACAAAAAGCGAAAAACACTTGGCTGTCGAAGTATTGCTCGAAAGCGTTCTCATTCTCGAACGTATGACGACAGACTTTCAGCAGCAACGTTCAGAGACTAAGCTAGTTCCTTGGGCAAAAAACCTGACATGTATCGAAAATACGACTGCAAAAACTAATAAAAAGTTCAAAAAACGTCACTTTACCAGTAGTTTGATGTAATTGATTACATTTATTCCAGGTTTATAACAGATTTTATTGCATCCAGCCATTGAGATAGGAAAAGTACCCCAAGTCAGTGCATCTAGCTGCATCGTGAAATTTTTGTCGTAGTTTTTTATCGAGTTTTGATGCAAGTAGTTTGAATAACTCTTTACATTTTTTGTGGTATTTTTGTAGAATATCTCTTTGAGTTCTTTATTTTAATACCTCGCATGACTAATTAATTTTATGTCTTTATAAAACGGTAATAGAAATGAAAATGACCACAGTTTTACTAAATAGTTTGAACAAATTCAAGTCTGGGTTTTACAAAAAAAAAAAAAATTCAAGTCTGGGTTTTACAAAAAACTTCAGATCTCTGTGATGCTTTTTCAGCGAGATACAGTTTTTTTCACCGTTACAATGGCGCGCCAAAGCGGTATTAGTTTTATAGCTCTTAAACTGTTTTTTTTTTTCTATATTTTCTTCAGGTGTCTGCAACGATTAATTTTAAAGATCCCCGTGGCCGCGCAGTTCTCCGTATTCAATGGCGCCTTATAACTTTTTGGCTATAACTTTGACAAATTTTTGGTTTTAGGAATCAACTTTGACAAATTTTTACAAAATCTTTTTTGTTAGTGCATAGTTTCTTTAAGTTAAATTTAGCCGTGGACGCGCCTTTGAAACGCACGTCGGTTTCTAGAGCGTTACACAGTTACACTACACATTACCATCTTATGCGTCACACATTCGGGTAAAAACAAACCAGCCCAAGATTTTTTTTATATATAAACAAATTAAAAGTTTAACATATTAAAAAAAAACGATTAAATTATGTTTGTCTTGTAAGCTTCAATAAAAAGCATATAAAATGTTACATTAAAGGAATCTTGAGCCGCTAATATTATTTTATTTGTGCTGTAAAAGAATTCATACAACTTCATTATAACAAACTAGAGTTTGGTGTGCACTGTGTAGTCGGAAGTGTGCGGAACTTTTCATGAGTCCAAAGTACAGAGTCGTTGACATCTGACAAGTTTATTTTCGTGTTTCTTCTAGAAGAAGTCAGTTAGGACACAGCTTCATCTAGCTAAACCTAAAACAAAAAAGACTTGTAAAAGTTTTATTTATAACCAACGATTTATAACCAACTAGCGCATCGCTCACGGCTTTGACCGCGTGGATTTTGAAATAATTTATAGCACTTACCAATAATGCACCTTACTACCAATGTAATTTTTTATTTGAATTGGATTTTAGGTACGGAGATTACCCCTACATACAAACTTACAAACAAATTTTACCTCTTTATAATATTAGTATAGATTTACAAAATCAATATTTCAAAATCAACATAATGAACTTAACTTTGTAAGTCGGTGCTTCTGCTTTGCTTTCTAAATAGCAATCATGGTCGACGTACTGTTTTCTCCAACGCGCCGCGTAAGCTTACAAGAAACATTCAAGCTTCGTACATTAATGTCCCTTTTTTCCGGTGGGTAAATCATCAAATGACTTCTCCCGCTCTGGGTGGAGCGGAAGGGAGTGTCAGACTTCTACTGACTAAAAACCCACCTTGCTCCTTCAGTTGCCCTTGCGTTCCAGGGCCGCAGTATTTCGTTAGAACATTCCCGCGAGCATTACTGTCCCTTTCAATCAATTTCTATTTAGTTAGAACATTCCCGCGAGCATTACTGTCCCTTTCAATCAATTTCTATTTAGTTAGAACTTTCCCGCGAGCATTACTGTCCCTTTCAATCAATTTCTATTTAGTTAGAACATTCCCGCGAGCATTACTGTCCCTTTCAATCAATTTATTTGAGCTAAGAAATATCAGTACAACAGACAAAAACTTGGTGTATAAAATGTAGATAAAACTTTCAGACATCGACTGCATCAATGGGCTATTTGAAGCATTTGTTTATTTTCAATAAAAGCTGGATTCAAGCGGCACGTAACAAAGTCCCACACGAATAACTCGCAGTTTTGCTTTTAAAATATAATTACCGTTGTAAACCTCACACGTCTCTTTTTATATTGTTCTAGTCCTGGATAAACATTTTTTTAACTTCTAGTTCTGAATCAAAGTCACTATTATTAAAATTAAAGTTATTAATATTATAGTGGAAAGTAAAACAAGTATTTCATCGATCTTTTTATACGCTAGATCATAAACGAAACCAGATGCATAGACCTGGTGCAGATCATCCAGAACACTTTCCTGAATTTATATAAACTGTGCTGTGTTTTTTATAAGACACCTCCCACGTATCTTTATAACCGTTAGTCAGTGAGTAAAGAACGCCTATGGCATTAAAAAGTTTAAATAAATTAATTGAGAACCTGAAATTAGAAAACCAATTCTAGATCCTCATATTCAAGTCTTTCTTATCGTTCGTCAATGAATGTCAACATGCATGGTAAATGATAGCAGTTGCAAACTTGTCAAAAACAACTGTAATTTAAAATTACTTTGATAAGTTTTGAAAGTGACCTAACTCTAAATTACTAACTACTGTTTTTTATATAAATGGACCTACCTACCTAACACTACATTCAATTCCTGTAGTAATAAAGGGGTGACCAAACATTGAGCAGCAAGAGCGCGGCAGCAACACGCGGCATTTCTAGGACACATTACTGCCGCGCTCTAGTTAGGACTAAGCCGACTAATGAACCACGCTCGATTGCCGCTCGATGTTTGGACACACCTTAATAATAGCCCTCCTGATCGATTTCGACCACTCTGGCCAATCTCAATAGAGATTAGCCATCTGCGCAGGAGATATTATAGTGCATAAGTATGTGCTTTGGTACAGGTGCACTCTCTGTTCCTTTACTCTCATAGTCTGATAGGACGGAAATCCGAAGCGACCGGAGAGAGATCAGGCGCAGGACCAACGGTCTAACATGCTTTCCGACCCACGGGGGTATCACACCACCAACTTCCAAACTCCGGGCTACTATTGAGTAAATTCTGTTAGTAAAACCTAATACGCGTTTTCGACCACTAGACCACCGAGGCAGTTCATGTGGTAATTAGGATCCGAAATAGGAGAAATAAAAGGATAATATACATACACGGAGACGGGTAATAACCACTGGAGAGAATATCGTCGCCTTAGAGTGAAAACCTCGGGAGTAGATTTTTGTCCAATTTTTTTTTATTGTGTTTCCAGAAAGCAGTCCTAGCAACCCACATCCTGATCTCACTAACATGTTCATTCGATACTCGAAACGCTATCCATGAAAGTAAGTGAGAACCTCGTAAACACTCGCATCGCGTCGTTAGTTTAGCGTAATCAGGCCATGGATTTTGCATTTCTGAACTGTTCGATATTATGTATAATATTTTTCTTATTGTACATAATATCGAACAGTTCTGGATATAAAAACGGGTTAAATTTACATATAAATTAATAATAAAAAAACATAAAAGAAACCGTACAAAAATTTTATAGCACGCAGATTTTTCTTCCTCCTGAAAAGTTACTCCTTTTTCACTTACGAGGTTTTCACTCTAAGGCGTCGATATGCACATTAAAATTTTCTCAACACTTTTTCAAAGACTCTTGCTCAAACCAAAAATAGCAATTTTTGAGTTAGGTCAATCTTATTTCTAAACATATGAATTTACCTTCTGATGTTTCTCGATATATTTAAACTGTAATAGAAATTGCTACTCAGAATGTTAAGCAAAATGCATTTGTTTTGCATAATTTCAATAAGTGAAATTCATATATACCGATACAAATGCATCATTTCACAGCTTTGTTTTATTTCATATCAATCTCACACCGTCAGATCTGAAAATTTTACAAACATTTTCTTATTTTTGGAAAGGTATGTGGCATGCATTCGCTCTTCAGGTTAGCACTCCCGGATCTAAATACAGAAATGCATTCTTTATGTTTATGACCCAAAAATGTGATGGATTTCGTCGGAAATATTTTTATCCTTCTGCAAGACGATTTGTTATAATTATTTTCATATGACTCAGCTACGGCTTCGCTCGAGTTATTAAGTTTTTTTTTCATTGCATATAAAGGGAACAGTGTCAGTTTTACCAAAAACCATATCGATCCATTGCTCTGATTTGACGTGAAAAAAGTACACACAAACACACGTGCGCATTTATTATATTAGTATGGATTATTATACTCTTATCTGGTACATACGAATGATATAAACAGGATTTCATAATACAGTATGTTAACTAACAGAAGGCGTTCCGTTAACCCTAGTATAGCATCCATACATGCTAAAAAATATATTACCATTCGAAAACAAAATTGTATTGACTGTACACGCGTACTTGAAGGACGGCAACGTCGCAATTTATTTATGAATGCGTACGCGTGTATAGTGTTTCTTTTACGTATCAATTTAACATTTTTAGTGAATATTTTAATATTAAAAAAAAAATAAAAACATTTCGTATTCAAATGGTAATTTTTTAGCATGTTTGGATGCTATACTATTGCGGGTTAACGGGAACGCCCTCTGTTAGTTAACATACTGTATATACAACATGTAACATAATTAATGCACATCCTGAAATTAGTTTGTTCAGAATTGTTTGCAGAATCGATTCTTATAGTTTTTAATAAAAATATAATGGAATTTTTATCCCAAAGCAATTAAATCTACGTAAATTACAAATTACACTTTCGCTGTATAGTAAAAACAAACTACCTATGGACCGTGAATTAAAGAACATAGTAACTTTTTAAATGCAGAATTAAAATTCCGTCATTCAGTACACATTACAGAAAAATGAAACTCATTTAAAGGAAGTTAAAGTCTTAAAAAACTGTTTAAACAATCAAAACTAAAAATTCAGAGTATGTATTATGATAATAACATAATTTTCTAATTGACCCCAATTAGAAAATTATGTAATTATGTTATTTGAAGGTGTGCGTTAATTACGATACATGTTGTATATATATAACACTAGCTTTCTGCCTGCGGCTTCGTTTGCGTGTAAGTTCCCATAATTCCTATAATATGTTGCCCAGACTTTCTTGCTATATAACAAAAGAGTTTCATTAAAATCCGTCTAATAGTTCTGGAGATTAGCGTGTACAAACAGACGGACATTTTATTCTAAATTCTTGCTCTATTACCTACTGTTTCTAAACCCCGTAAATACATTCAATATACAGACACTGCTTTTACTGTTTTATTATATGTATTGATGATAATATGAGGAATTTGCACGTCTAGCAAATTGTCTTCTGGTGTGGCAGACCCTTACGGGATCTAAGTTCCTGCGCCTATGTTAGTCAGGAATTCAGGATACGTCTGGACAGGGCCGGATTAACCATGTTTGGGCCTCTAGATGATCTACGGGGCCCCTTTACCCTAATCTAACTTCCAGAAATACGCTTTACTACTTACGTAATTTGCATTCTGATTAGGATATTTAAATTTTATTTGAGATCTCTTTAAACTTATCACTGTACTTAAGTATGGTAAATTTTATTTTTTTATTTTATTTTTAACCCTGGGACAAAATACTTTTTTATATTTAACCAAGGCTTTCCTACGTAGCTAGATAATATCTACTCAGGTATACGTTGAGAATGAAATTTGTGCAGTGTCTTTTTCTCGGTTCGCTGGGCACCTACCCGAGCCGAGGCCTCTACCCGAACCGGGGCCCCTAGCCGATCCGGGGCCTACACTGATAATCCGGTACTACCTCTAGTCGATGCTGTGTTCTGTGGCACAATCTAAATGTCCATAGCCCTGTTTGTAAACGTTTACGATCGTCGCGATGGCATAGCTAATAGAATAACAAACAGTTATTTGTTTTGTGGAGTGGTTTGCGAGGGCGTGCTAAACAGTTTTATTGTATAGTTGCGGACCGTGCCCTCAACTGATCCCATTACTCCAATATTTATTATCTACACGGTATTTTAGATACTGCTAGCTTTCCACCCGCGGCTTTGCACGCGTAATCGCGACTCGCGTATTGACTTTCCTCGCAATTTTCCTCTATATAAAAACCATCACCGGAGATGATCCAGTCATGCTCAAGTAACACATAATTATATTTGTAGCCTGGCAGTCACACACGATTAACGCAGTGTTAATCGGTGGTTTCTAGGGTGTGTCTTTTGAGGCTCTATTCTCAACCACAATATTCTCTTTTTGAAAAATTACTTTGCTATTTGGTGGCCAATTACTTAATTTTTTTAAACAGATTTTTTTTGCTTTTTGAAATCAATAACAAATGACAGAGATTTTAAATTCAGGTAGGCATGTCACTAAGTTCCTAAAAAGTAACACGCCGTGACGTAACGTGAAACTTAAACTCACTGTAATGTTTTAATTTTTTGATTACGTGTCAAAATAAAAAATCCGTGTCTAACATGATTTGGATATCTTAATGATGGACTAATATTCTAGTAATAGGGATATTTCTGAGAGTCAACAAAGGCGGAAAATAGAGTGACGGAAGAAGAGACTTTAGTATGATCGATGTTCTGTCTTGCTCTCTTGACTTCTTTGTTGATCCGTTCGAGGTTTAACAACGCTTCTCGAGGTCTGTTTGCGGATGGGTGGTTTATATCGAGACTAGACCGTGGATCGGAAAACGCGTTAAAGTTTTGATTTCGGCTGCTGGCTAAGTCCTTTCCTGACTTGGTTTGCTGTGATATAGTTGTATTTTTTTTTTAGTTTCTTTATTAAATTCGTTTACGCATCGTTTCTAGCGGAATAAATTGTTTTTATTTCTATTATAGATCTCTGACAGTCGTTACAGTAGTTACGAGTCCAAATTGGTCTGACACCAGCCTTGCAAAAACTGTCGTGTTACCCAGTCAGTTGTAAAGTTCAGATAGGCAGCTGCGTTATATAAAATACGAGTATTCAAGTGCATTCGGTTTATCTGGAAGCCGAACTTAACCATCTTTGTTTTTTTTTTCTTTGGCAATTGTGCCGATATCGCCCATTCCGTCAGTGTGAAACCTTATTATCATTGGAAAAAGGCTCGACATGTATGTCTCCGTTACAAAAGTCATAAAAGAAGTTTACAAACGACTGGTGTTCGAATAGCAACAAACCAATAGCTTTTACAAATATACTTATTTGCCTTGATACTTTCGTTCCGTAGTGGCTTAAAGATGATTTTATTAAAATCCAACACCAATTTGTTTTTCAATATTATGCCCGTTCGGAAATCTTGCAAAGTTATCTTGCGAAAATGTTTTATTAATTTTTTTTTGTTTGATTTTTCAGAAGTTTTGGGGTCCACAAATAGATCCACGTCTTGCGCAGTACTTGACAAACTTTCTGTTTGGTTTTGGGCCGAACAAAGCTCCATCGTGTGACTTCAATAAATTCGCGGAGTTGTACGTTTATAATGTAAGAGGTGAGTCTTCTTTGTTTATTTTAAATAATTGTTTAACCCCCTCCCTAACTAAAAAGGGGGGTGCTATGAGTTTGAACTGTCTGTGTGTCTGGATGTGGCATCGTAACTCCTTAACGAATGGACTTATTATGATGTGGTTCTTTCACCTCAAATTGCTGAAGGAACCTCTATACGTCTCTGTGGTGACGTAGGTGTAGAACACTGGTCACAAAACAAAATATGCTAGTAAGATTTAATAGATATGATCCTTGATATGTATCTGTATCTATTACATTCTGTGCTTTTCTTGGCCTGGAAAAGATCACGGAAACCAATAAGGCCGTCCATTCTGTGTTTTCGTTTAAAATTTCCTTTCGCACTTCACACACTTCTATCTTCTATTCTTTCTACACCTCTACATATAAACCTACTTTTTTAAAAACTATGCTCTTTTATAACGCACAGCGTATATCGGTCCCGTCGTTCCCCAAGACAAGTAACATCAAACCAACGAGATCAATGTATTAGGGTCATAAAATCGAATAACTTTCTCGCATCATTATAGAAGATTTTGTACGAATATTGTTCTTGTTCAACTTCAAAGTCCTGAAAAACTGTCTCTAATCAGCCTCATATCGAACTCATTCCATCAAAAAGTGATGCATGTCCTCTAAACCTCCATACACCACACAATAAACTTTAGCTGTGCCGCATTTCGTTCGTCTGACGGTGTAATTTTCGTAGCACAAAGTTTTTGCTAAAGATTCTATGAGTAAATAGTACTTAAGTCTAACTGAAACTTCATCCAACGTTTTGGTTCGAAAATCAGTGTATTTGATGAACCTATATTGCGAATCGAATATATTAAGAACTAGTAGTCTCGTAGTACTTCGCTCCCGTGGACTTTTATCACGATAAAAACATAACCCTCGTTCTTTTGCAGTCGAGTAAAAAGCCTATAATCTTCCTCAAGCTACAAGCTACTTCCATACCAAATTGCATCCCAATCCACTTAGAATTTCCGAAGCTTAGCGCGTTCAAACATACAAACTATTCAGTATAGATTAAAGTTATTGTTTCTGAAGTTAAGTTATACCTTCTTTTACAGGCACCACGGAGGAACGTATGAAAATGGCGTACAACAGCCTGGGCATGGTGTACAACGACTCCATAGAGCTTCCCTACCAGCTCCTACGAGAGGTATGCCATGAATTCTCTGCCATAACTATATAGTATGACGTTCATCTGCTTAAACTTAATTCCGAACTGCGTCTAAATGGATACAGCCGAATGCTAGCCTATGATCTCTGTCTGTCTGTTTCTAAGCTTTCTTGTTCGACCTCCACTAGTCAGTAGCTGGGTATCACCAGAGCCGGATTAACCCTGTCAGAGGCCCTAAGGCAATGGCATTCGCGGAGCCCCTTACTTTGACTGACCAAATCGTGTGTGAACTGAGGAAACGCACATTAAGGGCTGTGGTTTTTAATATATTTGTTTACTTATTCCCAGATTTGTTCTAAAATTGTTTTAATTCTACTACTAAATCTAACGATTTTTATTTTGTGAGATAACAGTGAGGTCCCTAAGTTCGCACGCACATCAAATTCTCGTTCGAAGAAACATGTTTTCTTGGTGCGTGCACTGGGCCTGGGCCCCTAGTTGATGCGGGGCCCCTAGGCAGTTGCCTACTCCGCCTAATGGATGCGGCCCTGGGTATCACGATACCCCTTGAAAGAATGGTGTTTGATTCTCTGGATACGTGTTACGACGAAGATTTACGAGTGATAGCTGGGGCCCAATAGCTTAGCGTGCTTTCCGGGGCACAGATGAATTTCGATATGTTGAGATATTCACCCATCCACGAATTGACCTCGGAAAGCGTTGCTTAACCTTGCACGTCGACCCGTGCGGCTGTTGTTATTTAGTTACGAGCTCACAGAATGAAGTTCAATGCAGTGATTTCCTACCGGAGTCCGCATTTCTATTTAACTTTTAATAAATTAATAGTTTAAAAGCACTAGAAAAACACGCTTTTATAAATGCACGTAAAAAACAAAAAAAATGTAAAGAAAACCGATAACGGATTTTCTTTAGGTTTGTTATAACCTTGAAACCTGATCGTGTTCAAAGTCCATTATGTGGCCTTTCTCGCAAGTGCAAACACGACTATGATACGATATTCCATCATAAAGTTCCAGTTCATATCTTCCGGCTCCATCATCAGATCAGTTTGACAGTACCATATTATTGTATTGTCATTAGAACTACATACAGCTGCCAATTTTTATTACGCTACGACCTTTGAAAGATGGTTAAATTAGTTACCTTAGATTCCATTACATAGTTAGTTACATACAGGTCGACCTAATAAAAGCGTGTTAAAAACGTCATTTCTCGGCATTTTATACAATTTGTCCAAGAAATCCATGTTCTTGGAAGGTATAGAACTGATTTTACTGAAATTTGCTACATATACTCAAGATACCATGCCATTCTTTTTTATCGAATGAAAATCATAATATGAATCCAACCGATTTAAGTGGAACGGGAGTGTCCGTCTTCAACTGGTCAAAATCCAACCCTGTTCCTTCAGTTGCCCTTGCGGTCCGGGGTCGCGGTATCTCTTTAGAAACCTCCTAAATCATCAAAATCTCAATAAGATATATTTATTTTTCATAAAACTGTTAATATTGTAAGAAAGAGCATTTTTTATGTACCAATACAAATATTTAATTGACATAAATATTAAAGATTAAATTAATACTAAAATGTTTATTTGACAAAGAATAAATACATACACAATATCACATTCCTGCACTTCAGATAAATTGTAATTTAAATACCTTAAATTTAAATTACAATTTATCTGAAGTGCAGGAATGTGATATTGTGTATGTATTTATTATTGTATAAATTGTAATTTAAATTTAAGGTGTATTACCCAAAAGTGAGAAACTGTTTCCTAAACTAGGCTGGAGCCTGTATGTTGGGAGACAGCGATTAGACCGACAGAGAGGTCATTTACACATAATAAAACAGAGACTAGCATATTATAATACTACTAGACACTACTATACAATTACACAGACTGCACTACACTACCACACAACTACACAGACTACACTACACTTCGATACAACTACACAGACTACACTACACTTCCATACAACTACACATACTACTATACAACATATACGACTAGCATATACTAGCATCAGGCGAGATTGAGGTCAAGAATAGGCTCAACCCTAAATAAAAATAAATAAAAAATAAAATAAAGATACTCTGTAAAATGTAACCCGAACTTTTAGCTAGGCAAAGTCGTAGTGTTTTAGTAGTCAGTAATACTAATAATAATGTTCGACCTATTTAGTCTACATTAGTGACTAAATAGGGTAATAAAAATGTATACAAACTGAATTGAGTCCATTGAGAAACGGGCCAAGAGTCTCATTGGCAACGATGCACTGGTCGAGTCAAAGCTCCAGAGCCTTGAACATCGACGACGAGTTGCAAGTCTATCGGTTTTCTATCGGTTACATTTCGGAGAGTGTGCGATGGAATTACACAATCTAATTCCGCCAAGCCCGTTCCATCATCGGACTACAAGACAAACGGCGATGCGCCATCGTTACATGGTGGACATCCGACCTATCCGCACTAAACGTTTTGGGAATACTTTCATTGTGCGTACGGCTAAGAAGTGGAATTCCCTGCCGGATTCTGTGTTTCCCGATAGCTATAACCTAGGGGTCTTTAAGTCAAGAGTGAATAGGTTATTTTTAGGTAAGCGTGCTCCATCTTCGACCACATCATCACTTACCATCAGGTGAGATGGTGGTCAAACACGAACAATGGGTTCGCGTTTGATCAATAAAAAATAAATAAAAAAACATTCCACTTGAACCTATTCTTCAAACTCCGCGTTACGCGTTCCCGTAGGTACATAAATTTTACCAATATGTGACATCACCCCACTACTGATGTTATATGCGCTTTATCTTATCGCCAGACGAGTTTATTGATTTGAAAAGACAGAGAATACTTGTGCTATATTTTTTTTGTTAATCTTAATGACAGATCTAATAGAATTATTATTTTTGAATCCTCCTTGGATTGCTGCAAGCTCGAAACTGTAGAAGCCTGAACCCTTTTTTTCCGTGTAAAGAAGTAATCTATTATTTTTTGGGGTCAGCTTACATTCTAACTGGATTCAGTTAAGTATTAGTGTTTTACATGGCGAGCCTATCTGGCCTCCACAAGCCAGTAGCTGCGTAATACCATACATTTTGGCTAGACCAGTGACAAATTTACTGGCTTCTGAATACCCGCAGGGCCGGATTAACCATTAGGCGGAGTAGGCAACTAGGAGCCCAGGCCTAGTGCACGCACCAAGAAAACATGTCTCTTCGAACGAGAATTTGATGTGCGTGTGAACTTAGGGACCTCAATGTTATCTCACAAAATACAAATCGTTAGATTTAGTAGTAGAATTAAAATAATTTTACAAGAAATCTGGGAATAAGTAAACAAATATATTAAAAACCACAGCCCTTAATGTGCGTTTCTTCAGTTCACACACGATTTGGTCAGTCAAAGTAAGAAAAGGGGCCCCGAGAATGCCATTGCCTTAGGGCCTCTGACAGGGTTAATCCGGCTCCGAATACCCGTAACGACTGTCAAAGATGTCAAGAAGACAGCCGGGACCAACGGCTTTACGTGCTTTCCGAGACACGGGGGTATCAATAACTCCGGTCTACTATTGAGTCCTTCCTTACAGAAAAAGCCAATAGTACTTTTTGACTGACCCGGTATTGGAACCCGCGACCTCTTACTCGAGCAACGACGCAGTTGTTACTCAAAATGAATAATAAAAATAGTGTAATAACAAAATAAATGCATTTATTTTGTTATTACACTATTTTTATTATTCATTTTGAGCAGTCGCTTGCGACCACTCGAGCAACGACGCAGTTATTACTCAAAATGAATAATAAAAATAGTGTAATAACAAAATGAATGCATTTATTTATTCTCTTTACTCATAAAAACAAGTATTAATGTGACCGTTCAAAACTTAAAGTGCTTATTTGATTCTACAAGCAAGCACTCGATTTAGCAAGATTTCAATCACACAGTGAAAATTTGTATATTATTTTTTTTATTAGTGATAGGTTTGCGTTTGACCTCCATCTCACTTAATGTTAAGCGATGATGTGGTCGAAGATGAAGTGTTATATCATTTTAATAAAATTGAAGTGTTTTGAAGTGTGTAGCTTTGATTTCAAAATAAATGTATTTTCGTAAGTGCTTACAGTTATTATAATTTACACGATGCTAAAACAAAAACGTTTTTTAGTTTGTGTTTGTTGACTTAAAGACTCCCAGTTTATAGCTATTTTAGTAGCGCAAACATATTTTTGCTCTTTCTCTACATATTGTCAACATCAGCAACTATCAGCAGTAAGTTTCCTTACAATTAATAAAAGTGCTATTCCATTGTCCACAGTACTGCGAAAGCATAGCATCAACGTACATAAAGGTGTTGAAAGCGTCAAATTCCCCCCGCGCTAAGACTTGGATCAGCAAGGGGTTCAAAGGACGCGCTTCGCACGTGCAAGCTCTCGGCGAAGCGATAGCGGCCAGCGTGGAGAGCGATGCTGACGTCGCCATTAACGCTTGCACTGCCAACCAACTTAATAAATGGTAAGTCTAATATATGGCCAATGGTCATGGAGTAAACCTTTTCAGGGAGATCTGGTCTCTGAAAAGATCTCTCGGGTGATCGTCATGAAGTAAGCATTCTACACTTCTCGATCTTATTGACCCAGAGGTGTTTTCGGCAAGCTGCAAGCCTATCAGTTTTCTATCGTTTACATTTCGGGGAGTATGCAATGGAATTGCACAGTCCACTAAGCCCGTTTCATCAGACAAACGGCGAATGCGATGTGCCATCGTTACATTGTGGACATCTCACCCATACCCACAACCAGATTCGTGAATAGTTTCATTGGGCGTACGGCTAAGGAGTGGGAATTCCCTGCCGAAGTCTTGTGTTTTCTGATAGCTATAACCTGGGAGTAAGGCAATAGTGAATAGTTTACTTCTAGGTAAGCGTGCTTTATCTTCGACCACATCATCGCTTACCATCAGGTGAGATGGTGGTCAACCGCGAGCGTATTTATATAAAAGAAAAACAATATACAAACGATAGGATGAACAAAGTAGAAGATGCGAGATGATATCGGCCAACATAGAGAGCGAAGCTGACGTTATTTCCAATCCGTGTTCTACCACCCTGTGTAATAATAAAACATCATAATCAAGCTTGCACTATCTGGACAGGCCCACTCAAATCTGTATGCATCTTTCCTTTGAAGATCGGGTCAGACATTAACCTACAAGGTTCTCATATAATTTGAATAGTACAGATTGTATGGACAAAGAGACTTTAACCTCTGTTGCGATGTTTCGTTCTTAAGGATAGAAAACACCGGCCACATTAACCGACTTTTTTAGTCGTATTTTTAATTATTTTATTTATTTATTATATTATTATTCCGGATGAACCCACTTTTGAGCTCGATCTCGCCTGATGGTAAGCGATAAATAAGGTCTACGATGGAACGAGCGTACCCAGAATATGCCTGTTCACTCTTGCTTTAAAGACTGAAAGGCATAAGTTGTAAGTTACTGAAAATAAACAATTAATTATATATTGGGTAGAAGTAGGTAAGTAGTTAGTAGTGAGGTAAGAATCCCACACATTACAGTCCTTGGTTTTTAACGGTTTCTGGGGCACGGATGGTAACAAACCGTTCTATCGATTATTGCTACTACTCAAACAGGTGGGTGCAATCCTTGACATGGAAACTATAGATGAAAGTCCAACTCAAAGTCTAAGGCTAAGGTGTCGGCCCTGTGATCGAGAGGTCGCGGGTTCGAACCCCACTCAATACACTATTGCCCACTCCAGACACAAGTATATTTAGCTTAGTTGGAGGGGTTAACAAGATTGCTAGTAATGTGGGTAGAATCCACATTACTAATGTGGATTCTACCCACATTGCCAGTAATCTTAAAAAAAAAAATAGTTGATGGGAGATACCATCGGAAAGTGATAAACAAACCAAAGAAAAAATTAAAGAAGCACAGTACGTATTGTTCGTATTTACAAAACGATCAATTTTCCTACCGATATCTGGTCCTTTGAGCTGCGTAACAGTATTAAGTAATTAAACCTTTTCTGATTATTCGGATATTCAATTATCCGAATTTTTAACGACAACTTTTAGATCCGGTTTGTCGAGTTTCCTCTGTATTAACAATCTGTCAGCATCTGCTTATCCTTTTCCCAGCTATGTTTGGGCAGATTGTTAATACAGATTGTATTAACAATCTGTATTTAATAATTTAAAAAAAACTAGTTCTCTTTAAAAAAAATGTTGCGTTTCAGGCTCCAATCTAACGTGATCCTGCAGCAGATGGCTGAAGCGGTGTTCGTGAACCTGTACGGCATCAACAAGCCCGCAGATGATAACTCAGGACAAGTCGCGCGCGCCGAACCCGCCTTGCTACCTATGCCGAAAGGTACGTACCTAGCAGTCGTGGATCTCGATAAAACATAACCCTCCTTTATTTGCAGTCGGGTAAATAGTAGCCTATAACCTTTCTCAAGCTTCAAGTTACTTTGATCCTCCAAATTTCACCCAAATCCTCCCAGAACGTTCTAAGATTAGCGCGTTCATACAAACAAACTTTTCCGCTTTATAATATTAAAACTGAAGTGTCAATTTTTTTAGGGTTTCGTACCTCAAAAGAAAATATTCCACAATAATATTCCACAACTTTTCACACAACGCCATCTAGTCCCAAACTAAGCAGAGCTTGTGGTATGGGTACTAGACAACTGATAAACATACATATATATTTCTAAATACATACACATTATAGATAAATTACACCCAGACAAAGAACAAATGACCGTGCTCATCACACAAACATTTGTCCTAGGTGGGAATCGAACCCACGACCTTGCGCATAGCAGTCAGGGCCACTGACCACTATACCAACGGGCCTAAAGTGGTAAATGACGGAACCCATATAGGATTACTTTGTAGTCCGTCTATCTGTCTGTCAAGGCTCTTTATTTCAGAAACGCGTGGAGATATTGAGTTGAAATTAAAACCATATACTTAGGTCTACCGTCCCTAAAAGCTATGAAAAAATCGCATCTAAGTTAACGTTGTAATTAAAACATTAAAAATATTGTTTTGGGGTCCAAATTTCAAATTAACGCTACTAGTTTAAGTGAGGTATCATATCATAAGGCATGATATGCATATTCAAACACCCTTCCCCCCGGTACAAAACCCCCGATGGGCAAGAACAAATTTTCCGGTTTTTAGTTTTCTTTCGTAAGTACTTCCAGTACTAACACGTCCATGAACTCATATGTAGATTCGACTTGTCACTAGCACTTTCGCACTCACCAATAGTGACACCAATAAGAAAATGTTTAGATTTGGATCATTAGTACCGGAGATTACCCCGTACATAAAAACTTTACCTCTATTTTTTATTGATAATAGGTTCGCGTTTAACTACCATCTCACTTGATGGTAAGTGATGATGTGGTCGAAGATGGAGCACGCTTACCTAAAAGTAACCTATTCACTCTTGACTTAAAGTAGTAAATTTATGGCTATCAAACACAGAATCTGGCAGGGATTTCCACGCCTTAGCCGTACGCACAATGAAAGGATTCCCAAAACGTTTTGTGCATATGGGTGTGTAATAATCAGAGATCAGAATAGGTAGAGCTGTTTTATGTACTTGCCATAGGTTAGAATAATATAGATATTCCCCGAGTCCCGGGATTTGGTTTTTAAGTAGTAAAATCATAAAAAAACTATTCCCGCCTTCAGGACTAATGAAAGATTACACTTCCTTTCTGACGGGTAAATATAAGAAGGACGGGATTAAGGATAGTATAATAAATAAACTTGATTAATTGAACCACATATTTTTGTTTACGTAACAATTTCTTATTCAAGAATCAACAATCATTTAAACATTTTTATTCTGAAATTGTACAAAAATATTTACAACTGTAAAATTTACAACGTCGCTCATGCGCTTATTGGCTTACATAAACCATTTTTATACATATTGACAAAGTAAAGTAAAGTCGGAATCCCGCGGAATATCCATATTAACATCAATGTTTACGGTCAATGAACCTAAATAGCTCTACCTATTCCGATCACTGGTAATAATAGTCCTCCTAACCGTTTTCGTCACGGCGGTCAATCTCATAAATTATTGATTAGCCATCTGCGCAGGAGATATTATAGTGCACAAGTATGAGCGCAGGTACAGGTGAACTCTGATTGTCCCATGCGACAGCCATCCGACACGACCGGAGAGAGATCAGGCGCAGGACCAACGGCTTAACGACCTTACCGAGGCACGGGGGCTATCACACCACCAACTTCCAAACTCCGGGCCAAAATTTGCTAACAGAAAAGCCCAATATCACTTTTTATATAGCATAGATTAGATCGGGACTAGTATCCGGATATTTGCGAATCCGAATTTTATTAATTTATTTATTTTAGAATAACAAACGGTTACACATTTTGTCTTAATTAATTAATATACAACGTGTAACGGAAACCCCATATCTATTCAAAAGGGCTGAAGACAACATCTGGTATGGAGTCTCTAAGCACAGTTTCAGCACAAAATGACTGACTCAAAGAAATGATACCAAATTATTGGTTTCATATATTTCTTGAATACCAATCATAACAAACGTGTCACAGCACTACGAGGGTCAATAACTTTCCACGTCACTTGCCAATAACACGATAATTCTTTTCGTTCTTCTTAATTTGAAAAATTCGGTCTCTAGTATCAGTGTATTGGAATTTGTAATAACGTAGACTTAGGCTTACAAAACCCTTGCCTTATCGTTTGTTATCATCCAAAGAAGCCATGCACTTGGTATGTATATACCCTTTAAATTACACGTTGTATATATATATATGTACATACAAATTACAAATGTATAATTGTCGACGTTATCCACAGCATATAATACAAAATATAAAAACAATTGTGAACTAAGACGCAAGAAAACGAATACAAAATTACTGTAACTTTATACTTTGATTTCAAATGAGTTATAATATTACTTACATATTTTTATCTTTGATCTGTTGGATCAACGCGTTACGGAATCTACTAGCTTGTACAGAAAACAAATCCAAATCTGAGAAAAAGTCATTATAGTTATCCGTATCACTGAGGTCCGAATAGTCGAGTATCTAATGTAATTTTTGTTTTCAGGTTTGGATGCGATGCCCGACTACCCAGCTTTTATAGACCTGTCGCATATAGTGTGGCTCAATAATCATATTCCTAAGAAGCACCAGGATCAGTGGCGGTTTCTGTTCTCTTCGCACATACACGGAGAGTCGTTCTCTACTATGACAGGTACGTAAAATGTACAATCGACCAATTTGATTGACTCACCACAAGCTTAGCAATTAGGTCGACATTCGCGTAGACATATATTTCCATGGTAACGACCTTGTTATCTGCTTTCAGAGAATTATCTATCGATATTAATCCTAAGACTTGATTTATTCAAAAAAATATTAATATCTGTATTGCTATGTATCTATTTAGTCATATTCTACGACATGGTTTATATTAAGATTAGGGGTCATCCATAAATTACGTCACACGAATTTCATAATTTTTGCCCCTCCCCCTCCTTGTCACAGCTGGTCACATTTGTGAGACTCCCCCCTCCCTAGTGTGACGTCACATATTTTGCAAACATTTAGAAATTATTGAATGAAAACAGCGGTTTCGAAATCAGTTTTATTTCCATTAAAATTATTTTTTTAGTAAAATTAACATCAAATTAAACATCATAAAAAAATATTAATAGAATTATATTAATTAAAGATACAAACTTAAAAATCTTGAGTCCATGGACTTTAAACGAATTTACACAATAATCGAATGTAATCACTTATCGTTTCCACCCTGTGTACATACATCAGCAATACCTAGTCAGTTTAGCTTGGTTGTTATTATTACAAAATTCAAACTTACTTTAACGCCTTTGAACTCCAGTTGTATTTGTGAGAATTGAGAATTTTGGAAAAAAAATCATAAGTATCGCTTTCTTTCTCGTCATTTTTATTTGCAATTCTTTGATTTTAGATTCCACTTCACCTTCAACATCGTCACTATTTTTTAAACTTTTCCATACGTTTGAATTTATGCCTGAAATACGGGACGTCCAGTGAGATACGGGACGTCCAGTCCCCCCTTAACGTGTGATGTAATTTATGGATGGTCCCTCATATACCCTAACATTTTCTAGTCTCTAAACGTGAGGGATTTTTAATTGGCTCACTGTCAATACTATATATTATTCTGTGTATAATAGCTGTTAGTCCTACATAATTAGTAAATAAATAAATATTACGTCCTCATGCACTGTAAAGGAGGAAAATCTTTGTTACTTTCACGGTTTTAAACGATTTATCGTCAAAGTTGGTCATGATTCGAATTTGACGATTGTACTGTTGAGGATATAATGGAGATAGGTACATTTCAGGGTCATTGTCAAATTTAGCGCATATAAAGTAGTTGTTTTTATTGTTACGACTAATTATTTTATTTATTTTTATTTTACTTTATTGGGACATAAAACAGTTACACATTACAATATAAGTGTGTAGAAATAAAAATGTATAAATAAGTAAACGTGTAACCCACATCAATGTCCGCAGAATAATGGTATAAGGATAAATTAATGCGTGCGTTGTTATTACAGAAAAGTAAGAAGTATCTACTCGTGCGTATTTTTATATAGTTAGTATAAAAGGGCTATTCTAAAGACTCAATAGCCATCTTTTTGAACTTAAAGTGTGTAAGCGCGAATATATCCAAATCAATGAAGTGGGTATTATACGTATCAACAATGCGTCGTAGAGGCGCCCGTGCACCAGCGTGAGTTCTACACCTTGCGGTATGGAAAAGCTGAGGCACACGCGCCTCTCGACGCATAACAGTTCTAGGTACAATGTAACATAGGTTATTGGTGATATCTGGACAATCAAATCTGTTATTACACAGACCATGAAGCATCATGGCCATTAGTAGGCTGCGTCTTGACTCCAAGCTTTGAAGTTTATAACGCGTCAGTAATTGAGAATATTGTAATTTAGACTTGGTGCATTTTTATTGCATAGCACGCAAATATTTTTTTTGAACCATTTCCAATCTTTTTTTATAAACATAAAAAATGGGACTCCAAATTGGTACTGCGAATTCCAATTGAGAACGGACCAAAGCTTTGTATAGAATTAAAAATGTAGATGTTCTTTTGAAATCGTTTGAAGAACGCATGATGAAACCAAACATACGGTACGCCTTATTAATTATATTATCAATGTGGATATTGAAGATTGAAGTGCAATTTCGAGTCCATCTCGACACCGAGATCACGGATATGGTCAACTTTTCGTAGAGTGATACTATGTAGGCTATAATCAAATCTTATTATATTTTTGTTTTTTGTGAAAGTAATTGCATTGCATTTAGGTAAGCTAAGCTGGAGCTTGTTATGTGAACAATATCGAGCAAGTCTGTCAAGATCCTCCTGCAAAAGCATACAATCCTGTGTGCTTTTACATGATTTGTAAATTTTTATGTCGTCGGCGTACATTAGAAATCTGGAATTAATGAAGCAATCTTTAATGTCATTGACAAATAAAATGAAGAGTAGGGGCCCCAAAATTGAGCCCTGGGGCACACCGGAGGTGACAATGATTGAACTTGATTGGAAACCATTAATGACTATCTTTTGAGATCTATTGTGTATATACGCCATGAACCACCGTAACAAATTGCCACGGATTCCGTTGTAAGCAATTTTATCTAAGAGCAGTTTGTGATCCACCTTGTCAAAAGCCTTCCGAAAATCCGTGTACACGGCGTCAACTTGAACTTGTTCATCCATGCTTTTGCATAAAAAGTCTGTGAACAACATAAGATTGGTATTCGTCGAACGTCGTTTAACAAACCCATGTTGCTCACCAATAATGAGGTTGTGAATGTGAGAATATACTTCACTATGTACAAGACGCTCGAAAAGCTTCGACAAGGTGGAGAGTATAGAGATAGGGCGATAATTTTCTATGTTATTTTTATCGCCACTCTTAAACACCGGTGTGATATGTACCCGTTTCCAAATATCGGGAAAAATACCTTCTTGCAGACATTTGTTAAATAAAATATGAACTGGAAGTACAATAGTTTCAGCAGTCATTTTTATAAAGACTGGTGGCAAGCCATCGGGACCAGGACCTTTGTTTAAGTCTAATTGCATTATCGCTTTATGTATAACGTCAGTTGGTAAGTAGATGTCAGAGATACAGGGCGCATTATCTGCGTATGTATTGGGTGGCTGCCACATCGCGGGGTTAAAGTTCGTGGGTTCATAAACGGAAGTGAAGAAATTGGAGAACATGTTACATATATCAGTTGGAATATTTGAATTAAGATTTTCAAGAAACATATTCGCTGGGATCTCCGTCTTGCCCTTTTTCAACCGACGACCAAAAGAGGAGGTTATCAATTCGACGCGTATATATATATATTTTTTTTTTTTTATGTATGATCACCGAGTACTCGAAGACGGCTGAACCGATTTGGAAAATTATTTTTTGTTTGATAGGGTATACTTCGAAATTGGTACCATTTATCACCAAGTCAGGATCTGATGATGGGATCCTGGAGAAATCGAGGGAACTCTTCAAATATTATTAGCACACCTATGGCGTTTTGGGTATTTCTTATAGTAACTTGTGCAGTTGCTCTCAAAAAGTACCATTTCGGGAAGTGGAACTGATGATGAAGACCACAGATGGTCGCCGAAACTACTCAATAATAAGTATTTCGTGGATTGCGATTCGATTACTTGAATATGGATATTAAGCACTTTATGCTCGTCACATCGTCGTCGTCGTGCATATGGTGATGTATAGCTGATGGTGAAGTACCAGGAGAACTCCTCAAAAATTAACGGCCCAGCATTGGGAAAAGCAATATTTTGTAAAATTTTATAAGTAGTTGACATTTAGGCTCTTGTAACTAGGTTAATTAAAAATCAACCAACTAAAAAGAGTGAAATAAAAACTTTTTACCAAAAAATTAAACCGACTCCCAAAAAACACTGCAAAGTGAAAAATAACTTTAATTTCGGAAGTCGGTGCCAAAAACGAAAATACAAAACTAAAGACACCGACTACCGAAATTAAAGTTATTTTTCACTTTGCAGTGTTTTTTGGGAGTCGGTTTAATTTTTTGGTAAAAAGTTTTTATATTTGAAACGTAAGTCCAGAAATGTTTAATGCTAAGCGGAATGCTGTCCTCAACCGATTTCATGTATTTTTCAAAACATTTATCACATTCAGTTTTAAAACGTTTACGATGAACAGAAAAACTCTCGTAATCCGATGCATTACCATATGTTTTCCATTTTAGCCAAGCTTTTTCTTTATTTTTGAAAATACGGATGAGGGACGGAGAAAACCATAGCGGAAAACGTGAATTCCTGATACGCGAAAGCGGAACATGCCTTTTAATTATACTATAGATTTGATCGTAAAATACATTAACGGATTGGTCAGCAGAAAGGCCGTTAAACAATTGATTCCAGTGCAATGTACTCAACTCTTTATTGATAAGTTCATAGTTAGCTTTTAAGAAATGATGTCTCGTTGTTAAGTGACGTTTCATTGGCATACATTTCGTGTTAAGTGATGTTAATATCGAGAAAGGCGGATGGTGTTCATCTATCGGCAGTAATGGTGTACATGTTTTAGACTCACAATCAACGTTACACATAAACAAGTCCAGTATACGCCCTAACTTATTCCTAATCGTGTTAAATTGAAAAATATTAGTTAAGGAAATAAAATTGCATAGATGACAGCTCAAGTTATCGACAGGTAGTGGAACAACATAATTACATCCATTACGATCCAGCCAGTTGATACCCGGTAAATTATAATCACCTGTTATATAGAATGTGTCAGTACCAGCAGTGTTAATTACATCCAGCAATGTTTCAAAGTGCGATGTGTACAAGTCGTCCAGAGAACGAGGCGGTATGTAGGCTGCAGTTATGATATGTCGCTTTGTCGGATGCGACCCCGGCAGCTGGACCAAAACGTGCTCAATATCAGCGTGAGATGGGCGCATCAAAATGCTAGTAGGCCGTAGAGTGCGTAGCACGGCGATCAGTACCCCGCCACCGTCACGCTTCCCCGTGGTGCAGCGGTCGCGGTCGCATCTAAACACTAAATATCGATCATCAATAAACTCACCGTCGGATATGTTTGGTATAAGCCAAGTCTCTGTGAGAATGATTACGTCATACGAAAAAGACAAGATATTCATAAATAATGTATGTAGCTTGGTACGCAGTCCTCGACAGTTTTGGTAATAAACTGTTAAATTATACTTATCCATTGGAAACCGAAAATATGTAAAAAATGCTATCAAACCAAAGCCTGAAGTCAAGTACAGTTCCAAATTGTATCCATAACAAACTATAATATAATATAACACAGAAATGGCAAACACAGAATGAAAAGAATACAGTCAACGATTGCAAGCACAATTGGTTAAAATGTAGGTAAGATGAAGATGTGATGGTTATATCTATTTTGTGGTAAACGTGAATGTGCACGCTAGAGTAAAACATAAATGTGAAATGAATAATTATTACCAGAATTAGGCCATGTTTACAGATAATCAACACAATACAATTCACATATATATTAGATTTTAATATAATGGTACAATTATTTAGATACGTGAGGGTGATCGTAAAATATTTCGCGCGCGAGTCATTAGTAACAACTTCGTAAACAACCAAGAGTAATGTACGAGTCAGAGAGCACAGATTGTATCGTAAACAAAATAACAAGTTAAAAGTTATGAAAAATAAATATGGTTGTACACAGATATTATAGCACTTATTTAAAGTTTTGCCCAGATACTTTATTATATGGTTTAATTTTAGATAAATCCTCTTCGGAACGAATAGTGAAGGCCGCTTCGGGGACGTCAGCGCGAACGAGTATGACACCGTGTTTAATCCAAACAAATCGATGTCCGTTGTGTTTTGCAATCTCCTTTGTTTGACGAAACAACTTCTTGTTCTGCAGTGTAAGATGCTCATTTATGTAAATTTTATTGCGGATTGCCACTCAGTTGTAATTCCTCAGATGTGATTCCCTTTTTGAGGCGAGCAGCTGCAATGAAATTATCACGTAGTATTTGGCTGGAAAGTTTAACTACTATGTTTCTTGGCCGTGCAGATTTGGGATTCATTAGAGGAACACGGTGAATAGCAATCACATCATGAAGCGATAACGGTTGGGCGATTAAAGAAGATATATTTTCCAGGATTGACATCAGATTTTCACCGCGCTTCTCAGGTAGATTGCTTCTTTCAATATTGCAGTTACGGGATTTTTGTTCTGCGGTCTCTAACTTCGCCTCAAGTGATGCAATCCTTTGTTGAACTGCCAGAGGAGAAGAAACTTTTTCCTCGAGCTTCGAAACGCGATAGTCAAGTTCCTTTGTTTTTTCCTCTATACAATCATATTTGTCACTAATGAACTTTATAGATGATTTCACGCCTTCAAATTCGCCTAAAATTAATGAGAATTTTTCATCCTGTTTAGTTATGTAGGTCTCAAGCATAGATTTTATATTAGCTTGGAAGTCTATGAGCTCGTCACGCCAGTCTGGATCTTTCTTGCATGACATCCCTTGGCGAAATGTAACGTAAGGAGGAGGAGACTCCTTCTCTATTAAGGAACCGTCTACACTCATTCCACCCGATGGATCGTCACTCATTCCACCCGATGGATCGTCGACTTCACTTATATGTTCATAGGTGCTGTTTATTGTATTCATGTCTGTCTCTGTCCGCAACACTACACTGTGCCAATTCGTTCGGTTCGCAAACGAGCACTAAAGTTAACGATAACACCGATGGGTAATTAGTGACACACGCACTGTCACACACACCAAGTTATTATTGTTAATGAGTTAGAACGCGACGACCGGTTAGCTACGGGGCGCACGGCGGAATGTGTTTATATAAAATTATATAAAACTAATAAATAAACTCAAATACAAAATACAATAAAAAGTTGTACTTTCTTAGATTAGTTTTGATCAACAAATTAAATCGTGATATATATTTTTTAAGCCAACATGGTCACTAACAGTATCATTAGAACTTAAAACGGGATTTACCATGAGTATGAATTGTTTCGAGTTAAATATCCCGCTTTAAGTTCTATAAGAAATCGTCATACGTAATAAATGTATGAACTGTTTGATAGTTACTACTGGATACTTTATAGCGCATTAAAAAAATAGACCCAGCAATGTGGGTAGAATTCACATTACAAGCAATCTTGTTAAAGGGTGAGTAATATATGATACTAGCTTCCGCCCGCTACTTCGTCCGCGTGGAAAAAAAATTTTGAAACATTCTTCATTAGTGATCTGCTCCTATTGGTATTAGCGTGATGATATATAGCCTATAGCCTTCCTCGATAAATGGGCTATCTAACACTGAAAGAATTTTTCAAATCAGAACCGTAGTTCCTGAGATTAGCGCGTTCAAGCAAACAAACAAACAAACTCTTCACCTTTATAATATTAGTATAGATATTAGCATAGATAATTAAAAAATCTCTATTTTTTACAAGATATAACAACTGAATCTAAATTTTATTTGATATAATGATCAGTTCATATAATAAACGATTGATATAATTTTAAAACAACTCATTTTATAAGCATAACATACATTGAATATTAAAATCGTTTGATAGACCTCTCAAAAGACAAAACCTATTTAGTATAATATATATGATAAAATGCCTAGTTATTTCCCTGTAAAAAATATTTAAACAGGGATACGCCATCCATGCAGCAGGCATGCAAACAAGCATACACTATGCATGCAGCATGCAATCAAGCAAACATGCAAGCAAGCATGCAGCAAGCATGCAAAATGCAGCAGGCATGATTTCTTATCGAACTTATCGTCGCAGATGTGTTTCACGCTCCCCACCTGCTCCTCAGCTCGCGGGCCGCCAACGCGATTTTAAATAACACAAGGTGTAGGACAGACAAGACTACGTGGAGTCGGTTTTGCAGCGATTCGTTTCTGTCACGTCGCTCTCGCAGCACGCTCAAACAAATTAATCGCAATATTATATACTTTAAAAGACACGCCTAATGATTTTCGATTAAATAAACATTATATCAATATTATTTATATTTTATACGATAAGCCTAATTGTAATTACTTTCGATTAAATAAATAAGTTTTAGAGTATACAACGTGTAACGGAAACCCCATATCTATCCAAAAGGGCTGAAGACAACATCTGTTATGGAGTCTCTATGCACAGTTTCAGCACAAAATAACTGACTCAAAGAATCGATACCAAATTATTGGTTTCATATATTTCTTAAATACCAATCATAACAAACGTGTCACAGCACTACGAGGGTCAATATCTTTCCACGGCACTTGCCAATAACACGATAATTCTTTTCGTTCTTTTTAATTTGAAAATTTCGGGGTCTGGTATCAGTGTATTGGTATTTGTAATAAGTTCTACACACGCAGACATAGGATTACAAAACCCTTGCCATATCGTTTGTTATAATCTAAAGAAGCCATGTACTTGGTATGTATATACCCTTTGAATTACACGTTGTATAAATGTTATATCTAAAGAAATTATATCAACTGTTAGTATAACTCATGTTTACTATATCTTGTGAACGTTATTGAAATGAAAACATATTAAATAACTTTATATGATACTAGCTTTTGCCCGCGACTTCGTCCGCGTGGAATAGTTACTTTGGGCTAACGTTAAATTTAACCCCGATTTTGAAGCATTCTTCACTGGCGCTCCGCTCCTATTGGCCTTAGCATAATGATATATAGCCTTTCTCTATAAATTGACTATTTAATTAAAAAATAATTTTTCAATTCGAACCAGTAGTTCCTGAGATTATCGCGTTCAAACAAACAAACAAACTCTTCAGCCTTATATTATTAGTATAGAAAGCTGTTGCCCCTGACGTCGTCCGCGTTTCCGTCGTTTTTCGTAAAAAAAGTAGCCTATGTCCTTCCTCACGGTTCAGTGATTTTGATGTAACAGACAGATTAACTTTCGTAATTTAGTAGGGAAATATAATATGTCAATCTATAATACTGTTGAAAAATATCGCAATACGGAACCGCACAATATTATTGTTAATAGCTGTGCCCGCGACTCCGTCAGCGTGTAACTCCTTATGTGTTATTACGTTAATGTATCGGTAATATTGTTTAGATCAAGTTCACATGAGGCTTAAGTACCTATAGAACGAAATTTTATACCTACAACCGCGAGACGCGTCGAGCGCGGCGACCGATTCTCAAAAATAATCCTTATAGCATGATTCAGTATTCACGCGCGATGGCTTATTATTAGCGTATTTCGTGTATAACTTTAGTGTTTCTATACCGATTTATATGATTCTTTTTTATGGAATAGTTAATAATGTTAACTTTTTCAATTAGGAGTGACTGAGAGTGTTATAAACGTAAGAGTAGACAAATATTATAATCAGAAAGCTTCGAACTGCTAAGCTATCGGGAGTTACACGTGTTATTGTGAGTCAACCATAAAAGATATTTTTTATATAATTTTAAGGAGAACATTTCCGTCATGAAATGATTTCTGTGTAGCTTTAACCATTAAGGTTGCACACGCGACGGAAGCTTAAAAACTTCTCCCGTTTTCCCAACATTTCCCTTCACTGCTCTGCTCCTATTGATAGTAGCGTGATGAAAAGTATACTATAACCAGCTCAGGAGTATGAAAAATATTTGTACCAAGTTTCGTTAAAATCCGTCGAGTAGTTTTTGTTTCTATAACGGTTATACAGACAGACAGCCAAAAATTTTACTGATTGCATTTTTGGCATCAGTATCGATCCCTAATCACCCCCTGATAGTTATTTTGGAAATATATTTCATGTACAGAATTGACCTCTCTACAGATTTATTATTAGTATAGGTAGATGAGACGCACCCCTTGTTAAATCTGCCAACTAAGCTTATACTTGTGTCTGGAGTGGGTTCACGGCAATAGTGTAATGTGCGCAACACATACACATACAGTTGGGTACAGCTAGTAAAACTTATAACACCCGTCTTTTTGCGTCGGGGGTTAAAAAATTAATATCTCAATTTCAGGTCGCATCATAGACCAAGGTCCGTCCATCCTCATCGTGGAGGACAATGCGGGGTATATCTTCGGCGGCTACGCGTCTGTATCGTGGACCTTCGGGCCCAACTTCGTGGGCACTGACGACTCGTTCCTCTTCACGCTGTCTCCCAAGATGAGAGTGTATCCGGCATCGAACTTCAACAAACACTTCCAGTATATTAATCATCACACTAAGACTCTGCCTAATGGCATGGTGAGTAAAACTTATATAAAAGCTTTTACAGCCTTCAAAAGTATTTACCAATCTGAACTCACCATTCAGTATGCATTTAAGCGAAAGTTGTAGAATTATTTTCTGAACAAATAAGGAGCAGCACTTTTGTCTCGTATACAGGGTTAATTGTAAAACACCGAAAACCTCTCAGGACTATGTTACTAACATCATAATCAACAACTTTTGTTCTATGACTTTTAAAAATTCGTCATATTTTAGTTCACCAGATTCTCATACAAAAATAAAAATATTTAAATTGAACGCCCTAAATGTTACGGAGTCTATGCGAAACAAAAGAAAGTGATAGTATAAATCGTTTTCTTTTGCTTCGCATAGACTTCGTAACATTTAGAGCGTTCAATTTAAATATTTTTATTTTTGTATGAAAATCTGGTGAACTAAAATATGACGAATTTTTAAAAGTCATAGAACAAATGTTGTTGATTATGATGTTACTAACATAGTCCTGAGAGGTTTTCGGTGTTTTACAATTAACCCTGTATAATTTTTGTTATTATATTTATATTGTTATGTCATATACTCGAAAATCCATTACCCGCCCTTAAATATATCATCTACTTAGTTTTTTTATGCACCTGCCACAGGAAAGACCAATATAATATAATAGAAATTTTTGCTCGACCCGGGAATCGAGTCTGAGACGAAGCTAAGCAGTCGCGCTTGGATCACTAGACCTACGAAGCAGCAGGCTAGACCAACGGGTCTGAATGGCGATTACGTCTGCAATATTCATTTCCTTCTTTTAATAGGTAATTTTGTTCGTGTTTTTACCCGACTGCAAAGGAAGGGTTATGTTTTTCGCGCGTATCATGTATGTATGTATGTACTAGCTTCTACCCGCGACTTCGTACGCGTGGGAAGGTTTTCCCGCGCAAATCCCGACCCCGTGGGAATTTCGGGATAAAAAGTAGCCTATGTGTTATTCCAGGCTGCCAACTATATACTTACCAAATTTCATTCAGATCCGTTCAGTAGTTTTTGCGTGAAAGAGTAACAAACATCCATCCATCCTCACAAACTTTCGCATTTATAATATTAGTAGGATATTAGTAGGATGTATGTAATATTCTTTATTACCTCATATCTCCGGAACCGCTGAACGGATTCACACAATTGAGGTATCGTTAGCTTTGTCTTAGCAGCCCGAGTGTTCGTAGAAAGGTGATATTTGAAAAAAAATTAAACATGGCGGCTGTGCGAAGCCATTATACAAGGTGAATTTTTTTTTATTGAATCCTTTAATATGGGTATCAAATTAAAGGGCTTATTACAAGGATTTCAAAAAGGTATATCATGTTTATCATTAGTATAATACTAGCAAAATAATATAATGAGAAAGTTTAAAAATATGGACTTCACTTTCTGAATCCGGTAGAGTGCCAATGTGACACGACAGGGAAAACTAAAAAATTGTTAATTTATATTTTAACTAAAAACTTGAAAAAAAAAGTTATTTAAATAATCTAAAAAACCCGACTACTCAACTGAAATGCAAGAAACAAGCAGATTTTTAATTTAAAAAGTGATAAGCAGGCGGACGAAAAAAAATATGTTCAATTGGGTCCCGCCTGCTTATCACTTTTTAAAATAAAAATCTGCTTGTTGGTCTTAAAAAATACATTATTATTATATTATTTCCATAAAAACCTTCAGATAATGGGTGGCCAGTTCAACTTCGGTGGCATATGGATTGATGGAGACCCCTTCGGACAGGGCTCGTGTGCAGAATCCTGCAGTACTTTCCGAGGATACAAGCGCCTCAGCAAAGAACCCACCTTCCGTATCAAGAGCTTAGAAGTATGGGGCGTCGGGGAGAAACCGCTATCGGACAAAGAAACGGTAAGTGGGAATCATTTTCACGTAACCTCTATAAACGGGGAGTTTGCAATTCTCCACCATGCCCGTTCCATCATCGGACTACAAGCAAGACTAACGGCGATGCGCCATCGTTACATGGTAGACATCCCACCCATACGCACAAAACGTTTAGGGAATACTATCATTGTGCTTACAGCCAAGGCGTGGACCTCACCAGTTTGCTGGTATCTGTAAACTGGCTGTCTATGAGTCAAGAGTGAATAGTTAAGCGTGGTAATAGGTAAGCGTGTTTCATCATTGCTTACCATCAGGTGAGATGGTGGTCGAACGCGAGACAATCATCAAAAAAAGAACGTCTTTTTCGTCCCAACGGGAGTTTGACAAAAAATGAGTCAAGAAAAGTGTACTTTAAAGTACTCTTAAAGTTTTAAAATAAGTAAAATTTAAGTTATATTGTTGGAAACGTCGATCCTGCTACAGCACATATACAGGTTTATTGGTAAAACAGTAACAACCTCTCAGGACTATGTGAGTAACATCATAAACAACAACTTTTGTTCTATGACTTTGATTTTTTATTCCTTAGATTTTCATGCAAAAAAAATGCTCTTAACGTTACGCAGTCTGCGAAGTAAAAGAAAGCGCTAATGTAGTTAAACTGATGATACAAAAGGCAGCGAAGGGCATCCTGAAGTTTTGGTTATGATACTTAAATATATTTTGTTTCATAAAAAGTCATAGAACAAAAGTTGTTGTTTGTGATGTTGGTAATACAGTCCTGCAAGGTTTATTTATTTATTATATACTTACTTTGTTTTATCAATAACTCTGTATATTAATTGGACCTTCCCTTCACCTCCCGCTGTGACGTCATAGATCGTGGAAGTGAGCCGACTAAAATGGTAGTAGAGATAGTGAACGTAATGTATTGGATTTTGAACTTTGTCTCGTATAAATTAGGTTGATAATGATTTTGAATTCAAGTTTAATCCTAGATTCAGATAGAGCAACCTAAATCCTAATCCCACAGATGTTGGTCAGACTCTTACAGACTAAAAGCACCCCGTGTTCCCTTGCGCCGAGTATTACCTGGACTGATACAGTCTAGTTTAGCGAGAGGAGTGGGGTGGTTTAATTCTCTTGGTGTTAAATCCTTTTTCCCTCCTAAATCCTCCGCCCTTGATATGGGTTCTGTCAGACCCCAAATGACTAAATGCCATGTTCCATGTTCGCACACACACACGTGCGAAAAGTATTTAAGTATTCCCGTTTATTATAATTTAATAATTAAATACTTAAGTACTTAAATACTTTTTAACGCGGCCCCCAACAGTAGACGGCACCACCGTTTAGGGGGGGTGACCCCAACTGCGCGATTGGTACTTTAGAGCACTCATAACTACTCCATTTTAATAGATGAATATACAAGATGTTTTTTTTACATCCCATAATTCTAGGGTGATATTCTATAAGTGAAATAAAAACAAAAAGCCCTAGATTATGTAGTCTAAAAATGCACAGTTTCGAAGATATAAAAAACCATCAAAATAGTAACACTAGACTCTCGACGCGTGTCCAATTATGATTAAACCATTTCAGCTCTTTGCTAAATGCGATATACCGGATGACTTTTATTTCCATCTTGAAAAAATTGGGTTTAATAGGTGAACTGAGTAGAGGCATATGGCATAGAAAAAAAAAACAAAGAAATTGATCTATCAATAAATACTACTCATTTGCTGTTAACTTTTAATAATAGAATATAAATAATAATTTAAAAATATCGAAATTCACCCTACTAATGCGCAGAATTTATCATTTAATTTGTAGGGCGATCCTATTGCTTGAAGCTGGCTGATAGGTATACAGCAAACTCGCCGCATGCGTCGTCGGCCTCTTTGATATTCTTTCCCGTTCTCGCATCAAATATTCTCGTGTATGGTTTCTGTTCCACTTGCACAATACACCATATTATTTTCCAGATGGTAAAAAATGTCACCCGGTATAATCCTAATTCATAGTAAGCAAGTAAACTGCACTCAACCAGTTCGATAACCCATGAACCGCTTCAGCAGTCGTGTTAGAGGGGCGGCTAACATCCCAATCCTATCCTAACCTATCCTTTCCCCTTAACAGGAAGAAGACACCAGATCAGTTACTAGTAGAACTAGTATCCTGGAAACGCATAAAACCGATAGGAACTTCATGGAGTTATTAGGAAAGAAAGCGTCGGCAAGCGTGGGCTTGACCGACGATAAGTGACATCGAGAAATAAGCACTTGGAAGTCACATTACTGGATTATGACGTCATAAAGTTACATTATGTTAAAATTAGAACTATTTTGAAGTTAAAAATACAATTGGCAAAAGGCTAGGCAGATGAAGGATTTGGGAGTAAGTAAATAACATTTTGAAGTCAGAAAATTAGAATTTGGAAGTCGGTAAATTACATTGGGAAGTCATAAAGTTAGATCTTGAATTCAAAAATATAATTTGCAAAAGGCTAGGCAAATGAAGGAGTTGGAAGTAAGTAAATAACTTTTAAAATTAGAATTTGGAAGTCGGTAAACTACATTGTCATAAAATTAAATTTTAAAGTCAAAAATGTAGTATGCAAATTAGAACTTTAAGTCTTGAATATAATTGCTAACCTTGGCTCACATGAGGAGTTGGAAGTAACTTAGTTACACTATAAAATTAGGAAATTAGAATTCGGAAATCAGTAAATTACATTGTCAATCCATATAATTAGAACTAGAAGTAAATAACATACTTGGTTAAAGGCTGTACTGAAGAGTTGGAAGTGAGTAAGTTGCATTATGAAGTCAGAAAATTAGAATTTCAAAGCCGGTAAATTTCATTGTAAATTCATAAATTAGTAGTGAAATCAATAAATAGTTTCTGAACTAGCTAGACTGGTCAGAAAATTTGTAATCGTTTTGGCGTAATACGGATTCGTTTCGTATATATATCTAGTAAAATTATATAATATTGCATTAGTCATTCTTCTATTTAATATTAATACTAAATATTTCAATCAAGACAGTCCCCCAAGCAAGTCCGACGCTACTTCCTAGTATTTAGTTTGGAAGTATTTGAATAATAATAATAATATTCCACAACTTTTACACAACGCCATCTAGTCCCAAACTAAGCAGAGCTTGTGGAATGAGTACTAGACAACTGATAAACATACTTATATATTTCTAAATATATACATATTATAGATAAATTACACCCAGACAAAGAACAAAAAACCCGAACCCTTGCGCATAGCAATCAGGGCCACTGACCACTATACCAACAGGCCCGTCTAATTCTTGTCTTCATCAACAAGTGTGCGTGTGTCTGTTACGTTTGACGAACTTGAGATTATGCAATAGTATAATTAGACATGCTTGAACTCGAACAGAGTTAATTAAAATTCCGAAATAGAAGAACATAATGATGAATATTGCAATAGAAGATGCACACTAACTAGCTCATAACATCACGCTCACACTGTCTTATACACACAAAACACTCTTGCTACTAACCCAAACACTCTCCACTATACACCCAAAACTCACTACTCACCCGAACAACGCATACACATTACAGATACATACAACGTACATACTTAGGTATAACTGACATACAATATTACCCAATTCGGATTAATTTTATATTGTATTCTTGTTATTAATATTGATGTGTAGTCTAGTTCTATTTAATATCCAATGTAAATGTATGTCCTTGTAATTTGTGTATGAAATGTACTGTACAAATAAATTACATTAAATTGAATTGCACTAAGCAAATATACATATAGTGAACACGATATCATATTCCAGATAAAATAATAAATTAAATGGAGAAATAGGCCGAGGTAGAAACTGGCTTAGTAATATGCAATTTAGTGATGAGTATTCCAGTTACCCGATGTTAACTTTAATTTTAATCAACACCTATAATTTTCCACTGTTTTCCAGGATGAACGTGAATTAAGTGTTCTGGATGTGAACCCCGATGCTAAGGCTATCTTAGACATGGCGGGCCGCACGAGACACAGCGAGGGTCTCCGTGAACCACCTCCCTTATAATGTAAATAGCTAGAATAATCTTATATCTTCCTGTAACTAGCGCAATTTATGTCTTTGTATAAAGTCTGACTTTCGTGTAATATTATTAGTTTCGCATAAAGTCGGTTTCGCATAAAGTCAGTTCTTCATAAAATATGAAATGGGAGGATTGTATATTAATTTTATTTTTGTTTGATGTTACTAAGCCATCGCTTAGCATAATGCTGGTCATTATGTGGGATACTGATTTTCAGCGACAGCCGGACAGACTTTATACAAACACAATAAAATAATACGATCGAAATTTAAACTTTATACCAAAATAGATTTATACCAGTCATTATGTAAGGTAGGCTTTCTACGAAATAAGCCACGATTTATACCAACTTATTGAATAAAGTGGACTGTGTTTAATATAACTTTTGTCTTTTGAACGAGTCCTGTATGTATGTATGACCATATTTATATTAGATACCAATTACATGAACAATGAGTGTATCTAGTAATTAATGGAAAAAGATTGGTGGTTTAGTCACTTGTTCCCCTTAATATTGTCTCTATGAATGGAAGCACATAACGCAAAATGTATTCTCATAATACTTAATCAACTTTTCACTTGTTTTTCAATCAATCGATTTGAATGAAAACATATCTTGGAAAATATCATCATCTAATTGGCGCAAATGACTAAATCAGAGTTTATGAAAAAATCATCCTATATATTCCACTGGTTGTTATAATTGAATCGACTTTTCTAAATGATATTTGTTCCTGATAATAATTACTTTGAAAAATGAAATTAAGGCTGGTTTTCACACTTCTGGATAGGTTTTAATTAGTTCATGTAGCAGATAAATTTTCAAATAAATTATATAATTTATTTAATGATTTTGTTCTACATTCATTTAACGTAGTGGCTTAGTGGTTTACTGGTCCGACTTACGAGTTATTTAGGCCGTGGGTTCGAACCTATTAAGGCACAAAAATCCGAAGACACGCGACTTCCACCAACCCCAAATCTCTCATAGAGAGGAGGCAGTGGGAATAGCTAATTATGTTTATGTTATTTAACGAATTTATCTGCTTGATAACCTATCCAGTGGTTCAAAAACTCGTAATCTCCTAATCTCGTCCTGTGTTACAGTAACGTCCAATTCATTATATAAATTTCCTTATATCGCACAATTTTGTACTTTATTACCTTTGTGTGAGGTCCACTATCTTATGATCTTATTATCGATGTTAATTTGACTAGCTTTCGTCTGTGACTTCGCTTATTTATGCTTGACTGTTGTGTAGTATGAATTTGTGATGGGTTAAGTCCGGTAAGAATTAAGTAATGTGGAAATTGTTATATTTTTGTATGCACTTTCTAAATCCTCGTGAAGGAATTTCTGCATTCCAATAGATACTGTTGCCATGACAACGGAAAAATAGAGTTCGCTGTCAATTTGCTTGTTTTTAGTGGGGAAATCGGGTAAAATGCTGTTTATTCACTTGTTTTTATCACCAAGGCAGGTTAGAAGGTAAAACCTACCATAAAATATTAAACGGTGGACATCTTACCCGTAATCCCAAAATGTTTTGAGAATACTTTCATTGTGCGTATAAGGAGTGAAGTTCCCTGCCGGATTCTCATTCCTGATATCTATAAACTGGGAGTCTTTAAGTCAAGAGTGAATAGGTTATTTCCAGGTTAGTGTGCTTTATATACTAGATCATTGCTTACCATCAGGTGAGATGGTAAATAAAACGCGATGCAATCATGAATTAAAAATAAATGTTCAATGTGTCGTGAATAGTGCGAAATGTAAATGACAACACAGAAGTGTCAATGTCAAGTATTTTTAGGTTAAAAGTTTCATATTTCCGTTACTAGATGGCACACTGCGCCGTTCCCAATTCTTATCGGACCTTACCCAAGAGATAATGATCTGTTATTTATATAAATATAAAGTATATATAATCAGCAATAAGAAGTGCATTTATTGATAGTGAGGTGCCTTTGTATTCGTGTCTGTTTTAATGTAGCTTTTATTATGCGTTGTCGAGTCGGCCACAAAAGATGTTACCAATTTATTTTTCTGTTCTTATTTGTTTATAGAATATGGAAAATTAATCCACGGATCGTACCGTTTCAAAGATTTCATATGTGATAATAATAAATCTGTTATCTTCAGGCAACAATATCGACAGATACAAACTACCTACCAAACTTTATAAACGAACAGTGATTTAAACTATAAAACTTTATAAACGAACAGTGATTTAAACTATTTGTAATGTGCGGAAGGGTGTGTCAGATTTCTACTGCCTAAAAACCCACCCTGTTCCTTCGGCTGCCCTAAATTTCCGGGGCCGCGGCAACTCGGTAGAACTTTCCCGCAAACCCCGGCAGGGTCACGGTTAACTTGGATTCATATATTTATTATAAGGAGAACCAACAGCTAATCTACATTGATTGCAGTGGTATATTTACACAAAACCAATGATAGGTTCTCACGGGCTAACTACACTATAAAGAATACAGTATACATATGTGTATAGTGCCATATACCACATGCCAAGATATTTCCACGGACTAGGTTATAATTTACCCTTGTGTCAATTTCATCCAGAATTGCCAATTATCACCTAAAATGCCTTTGATTAAAAATATATATTAAAAAAAAACTAAAGATAGGTACATTATTTTAACTCTATTAATCTCATGGAGATTAATAGTAAAAGTAAAGTAACAAACTGTGTTCTTGGAAAATAATGTACTTGATATTTGTAATGAAACTTCTTGGGAGATAAAACATGATACTTAATTCTAATACTTAGCTTAGACCTTTTTCGAAAAAGAGTTCAGAAGGGAGAAAGAATGTTGTAAGATTTCTATAGAAAGTGAATAAACTCTCTCTCTCTCTCTCTCCCTCTGTTTTCGTCCAAACTCGTGATAGTTTCGATACATAAGAACATGAAAGATTTGTATGAAATAGCATAAGGAGGTACTCTCCAATTAACTTTCTATAAATAATGGATGAAATCCCTTTGAAAACTTTGTGGCCGACAAAAAAAAACATTCTAAATATTTGTAGGCGTTAGTCGTATTTGTACATTTGCTGTTGCGTAGCTTATTAAGGTGTCATAATGTGTCAAATGTTAAGGATGTTGTTTTAACCTTGTTACGAAGTTAATTGAATAGACAATACGGCCTTAACAGTGCACGGAATTGTACTGTCAGCAACTAAAGATGATAATACTTACTATAGTGGCGTCACTGAGGCGAGGGGTCTTCTTTGAAAACGTAAACATGTCATAGACGTCAATTTGACAGATGTCAAAACTAGCGTTTGACATATGTCAGGACCTGACGCGTTAGTGCTGTCACCTGGTTTCAGAAAACCCTAATTTTTAATAGCCTCTATTTTCGGTGAAAAGTTATTTTAATGCTGTCTTTGTGATTTGTAGTGTCGTTTGCGAGAAGAACTTTAATATTTCATCTTGATAGTATATATGAATGCTGAAATGGCAGTTGTTTAGAAATTGCTTCTTAAAAAGTTAAAACAACACCTGTATTTAAATATAGTTAGTTTCAAATTGTCTCATCATCATACATGCTAGTCATTGCTGTGAGTTCATTAATAGAATATTATTTATATTATTAACTATTATTATAAAATATTAATCTTCATGTCAATTTTAATTTACATAAATTGTAGTATTTTTATATTTATAATGTGTTTGGCCATTTGTACTTTCCTTTGTTTAAAACAGAATCGTACCTATGTATTGTTTTTAAATTACTCGGTGTACCAATTGCTAATATTATTTATCTCATATATATATATATACATACTATGTTTGTTTAGTTGTCGAGAGATCGCACTCTTAAAGTGAATATGAGTTTACCATAAATTCCTTGATTTCTGATTTTGACTTTAACTGAACCTTTTTCTCTGGATGGGAAGTAAGAGAGTGTCAGAATTCTACTGACTAAAATTCAACTCATTCTTTCAGTTTCCTTTTCATCAGGGGCTCGTTAGAACAATCCCGCAATAGGCAAGGGCCCCGTCATTGCTGTTGACGGCTCTAAGACTTCCAGAAGTTGAACTACTCCTTTTTGGGAATAAAATACGAATAGTAGAAGACAGAGGATGTGGAGGGAGTTAACTCCCCCTCTTAACCAATAATACCTGGGGACTCCATTCCTTAAAAAAGTTAAAAGCTGTGTTCAGCACAAAATTATTAACGGAAATCACAAAAGCTCATAATTATATTGCCACCAGCGAATTATACGCAACGACTTCTCGGCCAAACCGCCCTGACGGAACTCCTCAACCCTGAACCCTAACCCTCTTGTCCCAAAATCTTGCTGGACTCACCGGGAAACCACATTTTTATCCATTATTACCCCCCTGCGCCGGAATACCCCCTCTTCCTTTGAGACCCGGCTGATAGCGGCAGGAACAAAAATAAAATCATGAGTTATGCAACTGTCATTCTAAGAGTGTGATATTATATTTAAAACATATTATTTAAAGATGAATATTATGTAGTTCATCTATGGTAGACACCAAATAAAATGGCAATACAGTACATTTACCTCTTCAGTGATAACCCCTTATAACTTGTCTTTTTTTCTCTCACCACCCTCAATGGCTGTAAACACTCCATTCATTTCATTCAAATAGGTAACAATATTGTTAACATTATCTGGTATCTACATACAATTAATAAATATTAAATGATCCAAAAATATATTTTCCATGTAGGTATGTGTGTTCTAATAACACCGAAATACAATCGCAAACTAACTTTATAAAAAACGTGTCAACTATTAAATTAGTGCCAAAAGCTTTCACATACTATGTTCGGTCTTATTTTGTTTTAGAATCAATAAAAGTGCCAATTAGAATCATCGCCATATTTAATAATAATTAATCTTTTTGGGCTTTAGATGCTCTAAACTAAAATAAAAAGAGACAGCGCTATACGTCCTATACTCTATCTCTTTCTAGCACTGCAGTAACACTGAATTACCCAACACTTATTTTGACTCATAGATCTGGGGACAGTTACCATCTCATTGTTCGAATATAGAAATAGCAAGTATACTTGTGCCTTTAATCTCCGCTTGGTATTGTCCCTTATTTTTCGAGGAAAAAGTCATCAAATGACTGCTCTCGCTTTGGCTGGATCGGGAGTGTCAGAGTGACTGAAAACCCATCCTGTTCCTTCAGGTACCCTTGCTTTCCGGGGCCACGGTGTCTCGTTGGAACGTTCACGCAACCTTAGTAGTTTACGAAAACGTTCCAATTGGGGTCCCCCCTAAAAACCTGCTTACGCCAGGTCAGTCAAGAGGTCTTAATTTTGTCAACCATCTTTATTTAATGCATATCGGACTTAATTAGCTTATATAGAAAATATTCAAAGCTCTATCATGATGTGAAGAAACCTATTTTCTTCTTCTTTTATGTATTTGTATGTCATGTAAACGTTGTGGTTAGAACTGTAATTTAGACACCAGTCCAGTGATCTATTCTTGCAGAAAAGGATCTCGGTGCAATGCATGCGCTGGTGGTCAAACCAATTTAAATTGAATTGTCAATTATATTACCATTAAATTACAAATATTTACCTATTTTAATCTACAGGCAGTTGTTCGACTGCGGGCGAAAAAACGACTATCGGCGATTTAATGGCGGCACAATGAAATATACGAATGTAAACGAAAGAGATGCATATATTAATAGTTGCTCTGACTTTTCACACTGCCTGCGACGACTCGCTTCACTAGTTCTGTCGCTGAGCGACAAGAGCTGTCAAAGATAATACTCGCTCAGCGATGCTCGCTTGGCGGTCAGAACTCACGCCCAGAGACCAACTAGCGGTCCAGCGGACCAAGTAGCGCGTGATGCGAGTAATCGCCCGTCGCACTCGCACTTATAGCTCAGCGACAAAACTATCGTAACTACTCGCTCGCTTGCAGCTGGGTGCTGGGTCTGGTCTAATACGCAGTTCTAACTTCAAATGAAAGATTAAATGTAATAACAATGTGAAACTAAGTTGTACAAATCGTATTTATTTAATTTATTACTGTAATAAAAATTTATTTCAAATACGAGTTGTTTTTTTATTTACGTTAAAATTCTTGAAAGTGTACTCACGTTGTACTAAACTTGCAGATGTTGATTTTGCAAGCAATTATTACCATACATACACTATAGCGAAATATCTCAAATCCACAAGTTTTATAACTTTATGAACAATAGTTGTACATGGGCCGACTTAATGCAATAAGGCAGTCTCTACCAGTCAAACAAAGTCAATAAGCCAGGTCAATAAACCAGATGCTTTTTTGTTCCGGAAGAACCCACTTCGACTACGACCACGGCTGATGGTAAGCGATAGATGAGTTCTACGATGGAACGAGCGAGCCCAGAAGTCACTCTTGCTTTAAAGACTGCAAGATCGTAAGTGGCAGGGAACACAAAAGCCAGCAGGGAGTTCCACACCTTGGCTGTGCGCACAATAAACGTGGAGGAGGAACGCTTTTTTTTTATCGTGGTAAAATAATCAAATAAGTCCTCCCACCCCGGGCAGGGCAGTAGGGACTGTCAGACTTTTACTGACTAAAATCCACGGTGTTCCTTCAATAACCCTTTACGTTCCGGGGTCACGGTAATGGGATAAGTCCCACGACCCCGGCAGGCTTCGGCCCTCTACAGGGGCCCTCGTCATATTGCTGACGCTCTTTGAGGCGCGCGTGGAACACAACGCGCCGTCGACCCGGGCATGGTCCATGGTCGGACAGCGAGTTGCCCTTTACTCGCTGTCCGCATGCCCGCGCCTACGGTGGCCGGAGATCGTCGGCCGACGTCCGACGCCGTGGGCGTCTACCACTGCGGCTGGGCTGGAGGGAGGACGCCATCCTCTCCCTCACACGGCCCGCCTCCTCCTTCGGAAGCATGACTGCTTCACAGAAGGAGGCGACCGCTCCCTACTCCCTCTCGCCCCGCAGCATGGCCTCGACCAATGCCGGGCGCGAGAGGTCTCCGGGAGGAGGAACGCTTAGTAAGATAAGATCGTATATCAACCAAGTGTGCATCTGGTAGACCGGTAGATGGTGAAAAGGAGATGTAGGCATCGATATTTCATTACTCCTGCCTCGTTGGTCGAGTGGTTGCAAGCGCGACTGCTGAACACGAGGTCCGAGGTTAAGTTTAATTCACATTGTTAATTTATTTTAACAGCAACTTGAAACAGTAAATTGAACCTTAAAATCATGTCTTTGACTATGCAGGACCACCATAGCCTATCGGTTGCCTGGCTTTGGTTATTGGCCTGGCTCATCGGCGAAGCGTGGTTTGCCTGTCGGCTTATTTCAGATTGTACTTCGGAGAGTACGCAGGAGCTCCACGACCTGATCCCTCCATCTCCCTTTCACTACCAGACGCCCTGCTGGGTACCATCCACACTTGGTTGATATATTATACCGTTTTGTCGCAAAAAGCGCTTTTCTTCCACATTTATTGTACGTACAGCCAAGTTGTGGATCTCTGTGCCGGCTTCTGTGTTCCCTGCCACTTATGACCTTTCAGCCTTCAAAGCAAGAGTAAATAGGCATCGTCTGGGCTCGCTCGTTCCATTGTAGAACTCATCTATCGCTTAACATCAGGCGATATTGAGGTCAAGAGTGGGTTCATCGCTAAATAAAAAAAAGGTAAATAACTATGACTAAATTGGTAGAAACAAAAGATAACCATACTAGTTTTCAGTAAATTGATATTGTTCGTAGTGTGCGGTAGTCACACGTCGACATCGGAGTTTAGTTTCGGAGTTTCTTGTGGATAATCAGCTAGGGACCACCGGCCACATCTAGTAACGTGTAAAAGTATTATTTATAACCAATTAGCGACAAGGTTCGACTTCGCATGGTTCATTCCGCTCATTCACACTAAACCTTAATAAATTATACACTCAAACCTACCACATGAATCACTGTATCCATTAGTGAAAACCACACTCATACAGACAGCGACGTGAATTGTTTATATAAAATAAATATTATCCGCAACAATTCCCCTTGTTCTGCGAAAAAGGACAAACATTTTAAGCTATTCTTCTAACTAGTCAATAACTATAATTAGGAACTTTTAAACAAGGCATCAAAATAAAACCAAAAAATCAAATCGTTTAACACACTTTTCTTTATTCTAAAACATAAACTTAACCTATATATTCTTCAGTCCTCCGCTTCCCAATAGACAGGTCAATCGGACCTTCACATTCATCGAAGGGGTCCATATTGGCCTTAGTGTCGTGGATAACGGTCTCTACAGGTATCTTGGACTCGGGGTTGTTATGTCTAATAATGCCATACATGGGCACTGGCGTTGTAACTTCTGGTTTAGGCAATACTTTCATGGTGTTGTTGCATTTTGAGGAGTTCCGTGTGTGCATTCTGGGAAGAAAATGTGGGTAAGTTTTAGAAATTTTGTTGAGTTGGAGAGACGTAGCATGCTTCTCTAAGCTCAAAAGGTAAAATGAAAATGTTAAAATACACATCGACAGAGTTTTGTGATTTAATATCTGGGGCACTTGCAACAAGTAGGTATTATTTCAAGCCAACGTGTACATCAACATACTTACCATCCATAATTATTACTTAATCAATCAATCAATTTATATGTGCACACAGGACTGTAGGTCTAAATATTTTTATAAATGTATCATATATGAAAATAAAGAATAAAAAAAAATTGGCATGGTTAAAACCTAGGGTTAAACTCTACTAACATACACACTACACTTTTTTAAGTAAGCTAAGTAGCGGATGAGTGTGCTTTATGTAAATAAAGATTAATATAGAGTTTATATGAAAAATTGTGTGAACGAAGTCACGCGTAACTGCTTCTCGTGTAATGCAATATTATGAGGGTATGATACGATACTACAGTAAATAACTTTGCTTTGGGGATATACGAAATTTCGAACTAATTATTAAGACCTCTTTGGTACATTTCTAAAATAAAAAAAAACATTAGTTTGGAACACCGTGAAGAGCAAAAGGCTCTTAATAAAGCAGAGCACAAAAAACCTACTTGTACTTGCGGCAGGCGTCGTCTCGATGTCGCTCCAAATATCGTCTCTGACTGAAAGCCTTGTCACAGGCGGCACAGCGCCATTGCCACGTGTGGTGGCCGCGCGTGCGCTGGTGAGCGCGGAGGTTTGAACTGGAAATAAAATTGGCCAAGTGCGAGTCAGACTCGCCCATGAAGGGTTCCGTAGTAACTATACTAGTAAAAAAAAACCTTACAAATTTCTTAAAACTAGCTTACTGACATTTTTTACAACTACGCCAAATAACTTTGTTTTTCATAGTGTTTGTATGAATTACAAAGTTATGTTTGCGGTTTTAGAAAATATGCTGTATCTCAAAACTGCTGACCCGATCAAACCAATTTTGGTTGAAAGTTTACATTAAGATCTTTTTTACACACAAATTCTTTTTTACACCTAATTTTTTTAAGTTTTTCACTCCATTATTATAGAAGTTAGAGGGAGGACACACACATTTTACCACTTTGGAAGCTTATATCTTTTAAACGATTAACTTTATGAGAAAGTGGTTTAAGGACGCATTTACGTTTACCACTCGCTCAATTTTAGGTATCCTAGTAGCAACACAGCAACATTGCGCGCACACACACTTACAAACCATTGTTCGCCCGATTTTATACATTACCTTAACTCATCTTGATACTTGAAGGTAATATTATATTTTCTTTTATATTGTTTGACCATAATAAGTTGTAACTTATTGTTTATAAAGGGTTACATGTTTATTGATTAGATGTTAGTTTCAATTTTGTATTAATATGTTTGACGCTCGATTAGGAGTAGGTACTAGAGGACTTTGGAAATAAAATACTAATATGTGATAAAAAAATTAATAAGAAATAAAGAAAAGTTTCGTCATGCCTGTCTATCTGTCTGTCTGTTTGTCCATCCGTCCGTATGTCACAGCCATTTTCAACTGACGAAAATAACGGAGGAGGTTATCAATTCGACGCGTATATTTTTTTTAATGTATGATCACCGATTACTCGAAGACGGCTGAACCCATTTGGAAAATTCTTTTTTGTTTGATAGGGTATGCTTCGAAATTGGTCCCATTGTCACCAAGTCAGGATCTGATGATGGGATTTTGGAGAAATCAAGGGAACTTCTTCAAATATTATAGGCACACCTATAGTGATTTGAGTATTTTTTATAGTAACTTGTGTAGTTGCATTTGAAAAGCACCATTTGTGAAGTGGATCTGATGATGAAGACCACAGATGACCACTGGAACTACTCAATATATAAGTAGGAATAAGAAGTATTTCATGGGTTCCGCTTCGATTACTTGAATATGGTTATTAAGCACAATATGCTCGTCACAATGCATATGGTGATGTGAAGCTGATGGTGAAGTACCAGGAGAACTCCTCAACAATTAATGGCCCAGCATTGGGAAAAGCAATATTTTGTAAAAGGTTATGAGTAGTTGAGATTTAGGCTTTTGTATTTAGATAAATTATAAATCGACTAAAAAGAGTGAAATAAAAACTTTACCAAAAAATTAAACCAACTTCCAAAAAACACTGCAAAGTGAAAAATATCTTTAACTAGCTTTTGCCCGCGACTTCGTTCGCGTGAGAGATTTTCCCACGTAATTCCCGATCCCGTGGGATTTCTGGATAAAAAAACTATGTCCGTTTCCTGGTTTTAAGCTGCCAAGCCTAAGCCCTACCAATTTTCAGCCAAATCGGTTCAGCAGTTCTTGAGTTATAAATAGTGTAACTAACACGACTTTCTTTTATATATATGGATTTCTTCTTTTTCTTCCGAAATTAAACTTATTTTTCAGTGTTTTTACTTTGCAGTGTTTTTTGGGAGTCGGTTTAATTTTTTGGTAAAATGTTTAAAATGTTCTGAAACTATTAGGACTATACATGTGAAACTTAGTAGGTAGATGTATTCTATGAACTGCTTTCCGATTTTAAGAAAAAAATTAAAAAAGATTTAAAATCCTTTTTTTTAATCTTTTTTAATTTACAGGGTACATAGAACTGAACCTGAAAATATTTTTTTTTCATGAAACTTATGCGTGTGTGGTATTAATAGACAGGTCTATAAAATTATATTGAGGTTTCTAAAACCACTTTTTCATAAAGTTGATCGTTTAAAAGATATAGGTACGCTTCCAAAGTGGTAAAATGTGTGTGTCCCCTCTTACTACTATAATAATGGAGTGAAAAATTATACAAAAATATATGCTATGGTTCTTAATGTAAACTTTCAACCAAAATTAGTTTGAACGAGATCGGGTTAGCAGTTTTTGAGATATAGCATATATTCTAAAACAGCAAATAAAACATTGTAATTCATACAAACACTATGAAAAACAAAGTCATTTGGCGTAGTTACTACGGAACCCTTCAAGGGTGAGTCTGACTCGCACTTGGTCAATTTTTTAGTTTTTGTACGAACTGAATATTTTGGCATATTGAACCGTATGAAGTAAACCCAACAAAAGGTCACTGTTGTATATCGTTGAGGAATTTCTTCGACTATCTATGGTCTCCATCAACAGACCTCTAATGGCACTTATAACCCATATGGGTGCAAAGTTCTCATCAATATAAATGGATTAAGTCCAAACACAAGGTAGCTACTGTAAACCGTTGAAGAGTTCTCTTAACTGTCCTTCGTCTTCATCATCAGACCTCTAATGACAGTCACAAATTATCTAGGTGTAAAGTTCTCGTTAATTCAAATTAATCAAGCCCAAACAAAAGGTTACTGCTGTATATCGTTGAAGAGTTCCCTCGACTGTCAGACCTTCCTTAATTTGTAGTACTTTAAAATACTTAATGAAAAAAAAACATTATACGGTCGAATTGCGAAACCTCCTTATTTAAAGTCGGTAAAAAAACATTGTTGTTTCATACTAGGTTCAGTAACCAATATCCATCCAATTCTAAAAATAAGTATGGTTCTCGTTCTTACTTTTGTTTCGGTACGGAAAAGTATCAACGTATTCTAGTCACAGTATAGAAGACGCCACTCCTTTTATTATAGGTTTCGACGTATTTATTTTTTCGAGGAAAGCGATACACCCCTGCGTTCACGAGCGCGTCTAAGCGCGGAATGACGGTCGGAGCCGTGCGTTCGGTAGAAAAATGTATGAAGAAATTTGAGACCGATTTTATTTTTCTCATATATCATAAAGTTTTTTACGTATGTTCAAAATAATTAGCTTAACGTATAGATAAATACATAGTCTGTAATTTCTTGTTATTTTGAAGTTAAGAATATGCTCCAGATTTGGCTTACACGTACTTATTCAGACCCCATTTTTTGTATTTTTCTACGATTATTGTGGCGCTAAAAACGTATTTGTGCGAAAAAGATGTATAGAAGTGTGTAATAAATAAATAAATAATAAATTATCTTGAAATTGATACCATAACGTTGTCAAAATTTTAACTCCTTCTGTATCAAAATGGTACCAGAAAAACATTGATATTTGCGAGAAAACGTAAATGCGTCCTTAAGAAACGCCCATGCCATTTTAAAAGATCTGTCTATAGATACCACACACGTATAGGTTTCATGAAAAAAAAAATATTTTCAGTTTTAGTTCCATGTATGGGGAGCCCAGAATACATCTACCATACTATGACATACGGACGGACGGACAGACAGACAGACAGACGGACAGACATGTCGAAACTATAAGGGTTCCGTTTTTTGCCATTCGGCTACGGAACCCTAAAAACCAGCATATTGTCGGACTACAAGACGAACGACGATGCGCCATCGTTACAAGTTGGACATCCCACACATTTTTTGTGGGTGGGAAAATCATCAAAAACCCACCGTGATCCTTCAGTTGCCCTTGTGGTCCGGGAAGCGGTATCTCGTTAGAACATTTCCGCAGCCCCAGCAGGTAATGGTCCTATCGGGCCCCGTCAGTGCTGCTGACAGCTCTTTGAGGTGCGCGTGGAACACGACGCGCCGTCGACCCGGGCCTGGTCCTTACCGGACGGTGAGCTACCCCTGCATAGGTACCCACAAAACGTTATGGGAATACCTACTGTCATTGTGCAGCTATAAGTGGAATTCCCCGACGGAGTAGGTGTTTTCTGATAGCTATAACTTGGGGGTCTTTGAGTGTATTGGTTAGTTCTAGGCAAGTGTGCTTCATCAAATTGTTGAGCTCCTTAAGTTCTAAGTTGAGCTACACGATAACTGACAAATGCTTGCACTGTCTGGACAGGTCCGCTCAAATTTGCGTGGTTATTTCCTTAAAAGAATACCACAGACATGAACCTACATGCTTCTCATATAAAAATACAAATTGTCTGGACTTTAAAAGAGACTATGACCTCTGAGTTTGTTTCGGTGTTTCTTCTCAGAGTAGTCAGTTAGGAAATACCGGCCTCATCTAGCTAAACTTAACACGCAAAAAAACGTGACGTGTAAAAGTGTTATTTATAACCAATTTACAAAATAAATATTTCATTTCATTTCATTTCATTTGACCATTATCATCTCTTACGATCAGATATATAATAAATAAAAAACTTTTTTGCAAAAAATAAAACCGACTTCCATATCAAAACACTACAAAGCCAAAAATAATTTTAATTTCGGTAGTCGGTGTTATTGGTTTTGTATTTTCTTTTTTTTTCACACCGCCTTCCGAAATTAAAATTATTTTTGGCTTTGTAGTGTTTTGATATGGAAGTCGGTTTTATTTTTTGCAAAAAAGTTTTTATTTTCGTGCTTTTTAGTGGGTCAGTGAATTTTCCAAATCGGTTCGTAAATGACGGAGTTATGCGCGAACAAAAAACGCAATGCAGCGTAAACGAAAAGGTCATCAACGTAAACATTTTTTTAGACTTTTGTTGATTTTTCAGAAACGGCTCGTCCGATTTCGATAAAATTTTCATGGGACCATTTGGGAAGTATACCCTTTCTAACAAGATCAGAATTTTTCAAATCGGTTGGCAAACGACGGAGTTATGCGTGGACAAACATAAAAAAAAAAAAAAAAAAAAAAAAAAAATACAAACATCCGAATTGAGAACCTCCTCCTTTTTTAGAAGTCGGTTAAAAATAAATAAATCCATACGTAATAACAGAAAAAAGATGAAATACTGGTCAAAAATCATTTTACCACTTGTATTAAATAAGACAGGTTTCTTTCAATAGTTTGGAGGAACGCTTCCTTATTTAAAACTAGAGATCCGTTTCGGCTTTTCACGGGTTTAATGTAGTTACTAATGTGGTGAACGTATGGTTCTACTCATCGGCCGCTCTGCCCCTACATTTTAGATCTCTGATATCTTCTAATATACTCATTTTACTGATATGTTGTAGAGAGTGTGTGAGTTTGATCTATGTACCTACATCTAAATATATATAACTCAAAGGTGACTGACTGACTGACATAGTGATCTATCAACGCACAGCCTAAACCACTGAACGGATCGGGCTGAAATTTGGCATGCAAGTAGATGTTATGACGTAGGCATCCGCTAAGAAAGAATTTTGCGAAATTCCCACGGGATCGGGATTTACACGGGAAAAACTTTCCACACGGGCGAAGCCGCTGGCACAAGCTAGTTAAATTATATAACTTATCTCATGTATTTAATTGGATAAGGAACTATACTGTTTGGTTTAAAATAGCTTCGGTAATACCCAAGTAGCAAAATTCTCCTATAGCAATTGACTTATAAAATTACACGTCTTATAGAAATCTAGTAGACGCATTAACTCAGGCCACTGATCCTGCCAAAGCATTGTATAAGATGATTTGAACTACAAGTACTTTTGACCTTATCATTTAGTTTTATAAATGTTAATAGGATTATTTTACACGACTCTTACTAGAGCGGTCAGTCAGGTTCAGTCTTATAAGTGCAAGTTATAAAAGTAATTAGCAAAGTGTGACTTTTGATCCGATAATCGCATTTAGTAAGATCGTTTTATCTTGTTAACGTCTTGTTTCATTCTTCTATAAGACATGCACTTCCTATAAATGCTACAGATATAGCTGCTAGAGGTAAAGATATTACAGAACAAATTTATCTTATTCGTGACACTTAGCGGATTTTTAGCACCAAGCTAGCATAGCCTCTGATTTTTATAAGTAAGATTCTACTTAAATGTGTTCTACATTTGCAATTATTAGAGTAATCGGCCATCTTGTGATTTGTTAGAGAAAGCTGAATAAATGGAGACGATTTAAGCGTAGTTGCGGTTATCAAAGAAGAGTTTCGAAAAAGTACTTTGAAATGAAGTCGGTATCGGAGTTCGGGTCAAGCGGATCAAAAGAAAAGTTCTTAAATAAAAAAGAGCCTGGTGAAGTTGGTGAAGTTTGTGATGGTTCCGTACACGGTAAAATGGAAATAGACTTAGACAACTGGGAGGATAATTTTACAGAGAAAAAATATGCTAGCGGAAGCATTACTAGTGAATTTAGTGATGGTGATCATACTGAGTTTGATAAAAATTATGAATTACAGATGGATATAAAACAGTGGTCTATTAGGAATAATATATCACATTCAGCTTTAAATGATCTTTCTGCGATTTTAAATAAAAGGATAAAATATGCTTTACCTAGGGATGCCCGTACTAACCTTAATAACAATAAAACAATAGACGTTACTATTGTGGGCACAGGACATTATTGGCATGTGAAAAATCAGGTGTGCTGTAAAATATATTTTAGTATTGAATATCTACTCTGAACAATGGAACAGTTAATTATTTCGTAGAAAAATACTCAACAGCTTTAAACACGTCAATTAAGAAATAATGAAAATTCCTAAAAAACTTACTAACAGCAAATTTCACACTCATTGGTAGGGAAATGATCATAAACTCGCAAAATGCTTGCAATTTTGACACCAAAAAAAAATCATGGTATAACAATTTTGTCATCTTCCCTTGAGCCACAGTGAAGTGTACCGGCCTATTGGTTGTGTCATTTGAAATATTATAGTCACAACCATAACATTTTTTACTTTAAAAAAGTGTGTAATTTTCCACGGCCATTTGGCATACTTCAGCTTATGGAAATCCTTTTTAGTTAAAAAAAAATATCGTCATCTATTAATACAACCATTTCCAGTCCAGACTAAAATGCAGCTTGCTGAAAATGTTTAAGAACTTTATAATTACGTATTTAGGAAAAAAAAAGGCAATGAAATTGATTTTGTTTGGACACTAGTCTAGGGGTGCAAAATTAAATAACATAGCGAAATTTTAAGATTATGATATGTTGCGATGTTTTATATAAGTATAAATATTTGCAACAACTTACAAGATTTACACATTACCGTATGGTTTAACTCACAATACTCACAGAACCTTAAAACTTAAATATGGTGGCGTAGGTATGTCATGTAAGCGTCTTAACTTTGATTAAAAAGCCATTTAAAAGTTCTGATAAATGCAATGTAATGGCACGTATTTCGACACTATGTCGGATAGGTATATATTAATTTATTACTGAATTAACAAATAATGAAAATGTTAAATTTTGAAGGCGCATGAAGATATGTTTATTATCATCTAACACTTCATCAATAAAACACACGGCAAAAGTTACTTTATTATAATCACAGACATTATTATAATGTGACTTTACTTTCCTTTTGAAAATAAAAAAGTATTCAATGTCACGCACCAGCACAGCACAATGAGTTAACGAAAAAAGAACGAATGATCGACTGAACGAATCTACTAATGGCATTACGCTGATCACTGTAGGATCAATTACTCTAGTAGCGGCACGCGCCAGATCGTAAGAGGACCAATCGCTCTTTTTAGATGCATTTACCGGATTTTTATAGGACAACTATATTTTGTTAAAGCAATCTGTAAAAAAAATAAAAATCTGTAATAAGGTAATTATAAAATCAAGTAGCACTTTACTGGATTATAACAAAGCGACTATAGGGCGTAATAGTCCTATAAACTGCGCCCAAATGCGGCTCTATAAACGTTTACAGGATTTCTATAGGATTGAAAAATACGTGCTCCTAGGATAATTACAGGGCCACATTTTGCTACTTGGGTACTCATAATTTTTTTGCAATGTGTAAAAGATAAAAATGGATATTTTGGATTATCCTGAGATATATGTATATCCACAGCGAGCTTTTCTGCACAACTTTTTAAGATATATATTTTCGTAGTACCTACCTACATTAATTTGATATATCTCGTAATCTAAATATATATAACTCAAAGATGACTGACTGACTATCAACGCACAGCCCAAACCACTGGACGGATCGGGCTGAAATTTGGCGTGCAGGTAGATGTTATGACGTAGGCATCAGGCTAATAAAGGATTTTGCGAAATTTCCACGGGATCGGGATTTACACGGGAAAAACTTCCCACGCGAACGAAGTCGCGAGCAACTGCTAGTGTTTACATAAAAAGATAAAGATAACAATAATAAAAAGTATGTTTTTGTACGACATAATACTATTGCAAATCTGTGAATCTCGACTTTTCTGTACCTACATGTTTATGCTGTTTAAGTGGTCTTATTACTTAACTTACGATGATACTTCCAGTAGCTACGGAAACCTCGTGAATGTGCGAGAACCCCCCGAACACCATGCGATCTGTTGTCAGGCTTGTATCTAGTTATCTGTAGTTGCACGTTACATAGATAATAAAAAGAACTCCCCAGCCGCCGCGGGAGACGCCCCGGGCGTCGGGATCATGGGCTTATCTCCGGCCACAGTAAACGCGGGCCTGCGAACGGCGAGCAGGGGTAGCTCACCGCCTGGCAGGGTCCAGGCCAGAGTCGGCGGCGCGTCGTGTTTCACGCGCGCCTCAAAGAGCTGTCAGCAGCATTGACGGGGCCCGATAGGGCTATTGCCTTACGGGTATGTTCTAACGAGATACCGCGGCCTTGCAACGCAAGGGCAACACAAGGAGCAGGGTGGGTTTTTAGTCAGTAGAAGCCTTACACTCCCTTTCCCTCCACCCACGGCGGGAGGAGTTATTTGATCCCACCCATAAATAAAGGAAAATATAAAAAGTCATTCGTGTACAATTTCATTACAAAAATCCCTTTCCATTCTATATCAAAATTGGCCAATTGGCAATGTAAATTGATCCTAGTCAAGGATCAAATTCCACCACGGAAAGGTTAAACGCTAGTAGAACATATTATTTCTTTGACACAGAACATAGTCGTCGCGTCGCGCTCTATGTAAGTACATAGATATGCTTAGAGCTTTCAAACTGCGGAACAGATATTAATGCAATTTTCATTAATAGACAGATTAGTTTATGAGGACAATTTATGCATAGGTATGAACTGAACATCCTCTATAGCTTTAAGGTGCAACCGCGAGAATTTTAGAGGAAGAGGTGATTGTAGTCCTATTCGGGCCATTCCTGGTGGCAATGTATGAAGCCTTATAGCATGCTAACTACCTACAAAGAGAGGAGATAAATGTTATGTGCTGCAGCAACTTAAGCATTACATACGCTGAAACATAGTGGCAAATCGAGAACGGGACATAAGGTTAATTGGCAACGAGGGGCTGGTCGAGTCATAGCTCCAGAGCCTTGAAAATCCGCGACATATTGCAAGCCTACCGGTTTTCTATAGTTTACATTTCAGAGAGTGTGCGACGGAATTGCACAATCTAATTCGAGAAAACTCCATCCATAATATAGGACTACAACACGAACGGCAAAACGCCATCGTTACATGGTGGTCATCCCACCCATACGCATGTAAACTCATCGATAAGTTAAGAGTGAATAGTTCCTTCTAGGTGAGCGTGCTTCATCTTCGACCACATCATCACTCAGCATCAGGTGAGATGGTGGTCAAACGTGAGCCTATTATAATAAACCGTAAAGGCCAGCTGCGATTAAGGTACTGCTTGCAACCAAGAAGTTGAGAGACCCACAGTGCAGAACTATCGACATTTAATGGATGATTAAATTACTTGATTATTTATCGAAAGTAATGTAGTACGAGTATGTATCTCCAATAAAGTCTGTGGATGGGTGACTGCTTACTTAAGCTGTTGTTTCCAGCTGTCATTTTAAAATCTTTGATAGTCGTTAAATACCTGTGTTTGTACAAGTCTACGCTTGAGCAAGTATGGGTCACAACACACATATCAACTCAAGAGCGGATCGTCACCGCCTCGCCTTTCCCCTTGGCGTGAAACAGGCGTCCACGTAACGTAACTACGTATCGTAAGCGGATCAGAAGCTCCGGCACGTCGACTCGGCTAAAGCTTTGGTTTCCTAGGATAGCGGCGCCGTCAAATAGCGGCCGTAATACAGCGGTGAATGACGTCACTAGAACGTTGTCTATGTAAACAAAATGGCGCGGTTTCCTAGAGAGCGGTAACTGACACCGTAACGTCAAAAAGCGGTGCCGCCATTTGCATGACGGCCGTCTTGTCGGTGTCAGATGGTTTCGTGAACGTTTCCAAAGAGAATGTAATACACTAGATAGCGATGAAGCAGACAGTGTGTTAAAACGGCCGTGGAACTTTCCACATGTCGTCACCGTAAAGACGGCCGCCTTTTTGCGTCCGTAATATTACGACCGCTATATGACGGCACCGCTTTCCTAGGAAAACAAAGCTTTACTTAAGCTGTTGTTTCCGGCTGTTATTTGAAAATCTTTGATAGTCGTTAAATACCTGTGTTTGTACAAGTCTAAGCTTGAGCAAGTATGGGTCACAGCACACATATCAACTCAAGAGCGGATCGTCACCGCCTCGCCTTTCCCCTTGGCGTCAAACAGGCGTCCACGTAACGTAACTACGTATCGTAAGCGGATCAGAAGCTCCGGCACGTCGACTCGGCTAAAACTTTGGTTTCCTAGGATAGCAGTGCCGTCAAATAGCGGCCGTAATACAGCGGTGAATGACGTCACTAGAACGTTGTCTATGTAAACAAAATGGCGCGGTTTCCTAGAGAGCGGTAACTGACACCGTAACGTCAAAAAGCGGTGCCGCCATTTGCATGACGGCCGTCTTATCGGTGTCAGATGGTTTCGTGAACGTTTCCAAAGAGAATGTAATATACTAGATAGCGATGAAGCAGACAGTGTGTTAAAACGGCCGTGGAACTTTCCACATGTCGTCACCGTAAAGACGGTCGCCTTTTTGCGTCCGTAATATTACAGCCGCTATATGACGGCACCGCTTTCCTAGGAAAACAAAACTTAAGCTAGGCGACGCCGACGCCGCGCTTACGGCTCGCCGACCGTTGGTTGATGGTTCGCCGACCGTTGGTTGATGGTTCGCCGACCGCTGGTTGACGGCTAGGTGGCACTAGTTCAATCATAGAAACATGGATATTTTCTTACTTCTTCTATGAGTTTCTCCCTATTCATCGTTATTTTTTTGTTAAAATCGAACCTAAAAATTCCATCAAACATGCGCGCAACACAACTGGAAGCTGCCTTGTGAATGACAGCTAATGAAAGCACGTTCGGCAACGCAGACTGCGGCATAGTGGTTCCGCGCCCTAAGAGAGGCGGTCATAGGGTTTCGCGAAGGTAATGACTGTCGTTATCAATACTAATTATTATTATTATGATTTTTTGTAATACTTTACGTTATAATAAAATGAAAATAAGCGAATAAATGTTATAAAACTTTTTTATTCGAAAAAATAATGCAGTTATTATACTTGACGAAATACATACTAAAATACAAGAAAAGAATTGCAACTTAATAACTAATAAACTTAAATATTTAAATTTGTATAGGAAAAATAAAGTAAATACCTAATTATTACCTAACTACAAACACAGAAATGGACAAAAATATATTAGTTACATAATAGGTGCTGTATCTAAAATAATATAAATCTAGTATTTATTATTTAACTATACACATTTTATTCTATACTGACAACAAATTCAACACCTTTTTAAATAGAATAGATTTCTTCTTCCGTGGTAACCTTCTTAAACCAGAAAGATACGGATCCGAAATAAGAAGAAGTCTATGTATCAAGTCGGTGTTTGTGACAACCCGGGACTTATTCCTCGTGTGTCATGCCTAAACTGTTTAACTAACTTATTGCAAGATTCGGCGGCCTCTTCCGAAAACTCACCTATTGACAATAATGCATGGTCAATTACTTCTGAACCATCAATGAGGACCTTATGTACAGCCGAGGGCAGGTTGAACCATGGATAGGTAGCAACAAGCTTACGTGCTGTGGGAGCTGTGTCTAGAGCATACTCTTTAAAAGCCGCGTTATTTTGTATCCTGACGAAAGACACTGCAGCAGATTATGACATCTATCAATAAGGTCTTTGTCTAATCCAGTAATTTCCGCTGAAATAGCTGAATTACAAAAAAACCTTCTGGCAGTGTTTCCATCGTTGGATGTGCCACTTCCTCCACTTCACGGTTTGTCGACTATTTGACCAAGTCGCTGCCTAAACTGTTGCAGGACATGTTGTTTTTTCTGTGTAAGAAGAGCTTTATCGTCTGATGAACGCGCCTGCCATTTTTGAAATCTAATCTATAGGAAACGTGAATGAAATATTCAAAGAATCGGATATGCGAGTGAAGAGGAGATAGTTCAAATTGATATTTACTACTGTCTACAGTTTTGCTACGTGATTTATCTATATCATTCATGTCTTTTGGAGTTAAACCACAAATATAGCACCTACTACAAGATGTATCACTCAGAGCACTGCACACTTTACCATCAACCATGGTTAATTGTAAAGAATGCCGCACCTTTATTTCACATCCGTTGTGAGTGAAAGAAGATAGTTGTAAACTGTTAATTTTAGTCTTGAAATAAGCTTCTTCTTGCACAGAAAGGTCTTTCGATTATTTGGCAAATTGGAATCGAATAGGCCTACAATACTTGGTGGAGGAAGGGCGCGGGTTTTTCCAAACTATTTGGTCTGGGTCGGAAGTATTTTTTTACAAACTAATTGGAGAGGACAATATGAAGTAAGAAACATACTGCCATCATCCTCGATACCAGAATCTCGAAAACACTGTTTATATTCGCTGTGCCCCGTACTTTCATCGAAACCCCATTTTCCAATCAAAACAAATTGTTTGTTAAAGTCAATATTATTCAAAACGTTTTTTGGGATTCTAGTATCCGGCATGCAGTATGATCTAACAACGATTGTAATTCTACTTCAGCAGATGAATCCGTGATAAACTCATGCGATGGATAACACCGCTTCTTAGCTTCCAACACTTTTGTATAAGATGGTAATGCATTCGGTGATTTTCAACCGACGACAAAAAGAGGAGGTTATCAATTCGACGCATATATTTTTTTTTACATTAATGAAGACTTTCACCACAAGATACGGATATTTAGTCAGTTTAGTCTCCTTTATGAGAGACAAGACTTCGTCAGTGTTGAAATTTAAAGATGCGGCGTTAGATCGACTTGAATCATCCAACAAATAATTTATCGCGGAACTGTCTACTTTACTTAACTCTGTAAACCTGCGGCGTTGTGATATCTTGCTACACTCCACGAAGTCCTTCCTGTGTTGATGCTGTTGAGTGCTCGTCATAGCTTTTGCTGCTGGCCATTGATTGTCGTAGCTCTCTGCTGCTGCACAAGTTGGTAGAAGGCAAAGTTCAATTTCGTTCAGCAAGTCTCCGTACTTAGAGACCACGCGAGAATCCTTGCGAGAGACTTGCTTCCAGATAGCTACAAATCTTGTACAAAGATAAGTAACTCTTTTTTCTAAGTCATCAGCAATCAAATTCTCAACATCAGGCAGCATCTGTATCAGGGCTTGAAAAACTCGACGGCACCGTTCCAGTTCGGATTTGCTGTCCTTAATAGACAGCCAAGTATCTAGTACAAGCACTCTTTTGAAAGAACACTCAATACTAGTACCTAAAACAAAATAAAAAGCAGTTAAATGCAGATCAAAAACAATACATATTTCGTAGCAAGTGCCACGCGCCTAGGCGCTTGGCGTAGACCCTGGCTGCACCTTACAGCTGCAGCATGCCACAAAAACATTTTTTAAAGTCTAGTAGTAGAGATTTCAAGCGACATTTTTATACCTAATTGAATGGCACAAGTAGATAGGAACATAAGTAAAAGCTTCAACTTAAAAAAAATACAGAAATAAATATGTAAGTAATGCTGCGGAATAGCACTCTATTTAAAAAAAATGGTGGATTGAAAATACAAAATAGTAAAGTAAATTATTAATACATACCTGTAACTTGAATGTCCATTGCAAAATAACAGGTAACACAATTTGGAACTTGAAAACACGCGTCGCGTCTTAGGCTAATTAGCGCTTGGTGATAAACATGGTTATTATGACTAATTAGATGTGTTCACTTCCGATGCCGAAAAAGTAATGTTGCGAACAATAGATTGCAAAACCTTTTATTATTAACCAGATATCATGGCATAGCTCAATCATTGCCATCGGAGGCCCGTGACCTTTTACGTGACCACTGTGCGCGGGAGGGGTGTGGATGAAGAGACGTAAGCTAGGATACGGAGAGCCGTAAGCTAGGGTACGGAGAGCCGTAAGCTAGGCTACGGAGAACCGTAAGCGCGGGAACTGCAAGTTGACTACGCACCGCACCGAGTTTCGTGAGCTTGCGTGAGTGTGCGTTGCAGTAGGGAGTTTCATACATATAATACTGAACGGCTCGAGTTGATACGGTGACGATCCCTTTCCGAGTTGATATGTGTGCTACGACCTTATATCGTTACATGTATGGCCGGCATTATACATCTGTGACAGTCAGAAGCCAGAAAATCAGTCAGAAAGGTAGTCGCTCCATGCAAAACACTAGTACACAGTTGCATTTGGTTAGATTGGAAGTCGAACCCGATATAGATGGGAAATGGGTAAGCAGATGAATGAAGTATCTACTTACCGGTCAGCAAAAGTCCTGCCACAATGCAGATGGGGACATGGAAAGGGTCTCTCCCCTGTGTGGAGCCGCAGATGTCCCTTCAGCACCCAGGGTCTGTCGAAGCCTTTGCCGCAGTAGGAGCAGTTATGAGTGTCGCGCGCGCAACGCCTCGGCTCTGACCACTCGCGGGGCTCCTGACGTTCTGTAGGAAAGTTTTATTAGATTTTTTTTTTTTTTAATACACATCTAATAAAATTGAGAAAACGTATTTTTTTATCAGTAGGTACTCAAATAAGCGTCTATAGGCTATAGTTTTCGGACTTGTGATTCAGAGATCGCGGGTTAGAACCCCATCCATTACACTATTGCCGTGAAGACACAAGCATTAGCTTAGACCGGCCGCTCATTACAACTTTTTGTCACCGTGACTTTTTTTCACTTAGTCAAGTGCTATGAAAACTATACTGAGTGCGCTCATTATGGTGACTTGATAAGACGGTGACAAAAAGTTGCAGCGACAGGCAGTACCGGAGTGACGTGACTGTCACTTGCCCTGTACACTACTATGGGAGTCCGCTCACTGGTGACTTTTTGTCACTCAGCCGTAAAGATGGGCGTTTAAACGAAAAGCATATAATAAAACATGTTATTTAAAATAAGCGTAAGCAGATTAGTTTGACAACCTGGTTGAAATCCATTACAAAAATGAACGCGTCACGTGATTTGTTACCCAAGAAGTCACCTCAGTGAGCGCATCGTGGGTGACAGCAGGCGACAGTAACAATAAGTCACGGTGACAAAAAGTTGTAATGGGCGGCCGGCCTTAGTTGGAGGGATTAACAAGATTGAATGTAAAGGAGATAATTCATTTTGGGCTACCATTATGTACACCTCATAAATAAATAGAAAAAAACAATAGCGATTATCATAAAAATATTCAAAAAATTATTTGGAGACGGGTATAGCTGTGATAAACTATTATTTGGGAAGATTTTTATTATACCTATATAACTTGTTTTAGGGCAGCCATGACAGTCGTGTTTGACATGACGCGTGACAGATTTAAGTTTCGTGGCGTTACATGTCTTTCTGTGAGTCGTAGGGATAAGCAAGTGAAAAAATATATCGATAAATATCAAATCGATATTTTTATGCATGTCGATTATTATCGAGTGAAAAATATCGATGTATCGATATTTTTCGTAACTGACGTCGTCGGTAGCATTGACTATTTTGGTACATGTTTTTTGGCACTACGCGATCTCGTGACCAAAAACAAAGAATCTAATCATATGTATATTCTTATGGCGCAAACGTGCTGACGATCTGGTGATCCACGTTTGAACTACTCCCCGGATATGACAAGATTAGTGTAAGTAAGACCAATAATACTAAAGTGAATTAAAAAAGTAACGATTATCGATTTATTGAGATTTAAAATATTGTCGATATTTATTAATTATTTTATGTGAAAATATCGATATTTTGTCAACTGGTCACAATGACATTCTCATCACTGTTCAACAACATGTCTGATCCACCATATTTGTTGTGTTGCTCTCTTTGACCAAGTTAATTTGAATATTTATTTATTTAGACTTTATGTACAATAGTGTTACATGGGCGGACTTACAGCAGCAAGGCATTCTCTACCAGTCAACCTTTGGGTACAAAAAAAAAACACATTGTGGTAGGTGTACGAGAAAATGGAATGAAATAGTATATTTACCACTAAAGCCGGGTCCGCTGCGCCAATTTTCTAACAAAACATGTTAGCAAAACCACCCGTCCGCTGCGCCAATTGTTGTAATGTTTTTGTTTAATTTCAAAAATGAGTTCCGACGAAGAAGACGTGGAAACCGTTATAACAATAGTAGATTTAGTTCCCCAAAGAAGAAACAGAAATAGATTCCGGGTCCGACCCTACCTGCAATCTCGTTCGTTCGTTATAATATAATTATCAAAAACTGAAAACTGATGATAGGTTCGGTATAAAAATTGTTTTAGATGTTCAGAAAGTGATTATCAAGAGCTGTTATCATTAATTTTACCAGATATGGAGAAGAAAACATAGTATTAAAAAGCAAAGTATTTTCTTTATTCCACTCCATCACAAACCAAAGAGAATTGTCATACAAAATCAACACACTCTTCGAACGATTCCATCTTCCTCTAGTGAGCGCGAACACAAAATGCGTCACTTTCCCTCCCCGCAGGCGAACGCTTGCTAACAAAACTGTTAGGCCACGCCTATATTCGGTTAGCAAACAATGTTATACTGTTCGCAAACACGAAAACACGTCGCAGTGGACCCGGCTTAATAAATATCTGCCGTGATTCTTTAAAAGGCAGTCATCTGATAATTTACCGAATTTGAGTTAAACATTGAACGATATCAGGAAAAAAAAAACACTGGTATCAAAACCACTTCACAGCTTTTTATGAAAAAAATATCTCAAAAGCTAAATAAGTTTCAGAAACAGGAGTTAGATAGGTCGACGCGCCTTTTTTTCCTGATGTCGCTAAATGTGTAACTCAAAATCGGTAAATTGTCAGATAATAATAAAATACAAATATATACATATATGCAAAAATAATAAACTAATGAATACGGTGCTTTATAATAATTTTTCTGATTAAGAAAGCTCATAATAATTATGACGAAAACTAAACTAAGAATAACAGCCCCTTAAGTAGCGGTTTTAAATTTTACGCTTAAAAGAAAATTTTGACTCAGCCTTCTTGATGTCAAGGGGTAGCAAATTCCAGACTTTAATAGTTAAAATAGCGTGAGCATTAAATAGAAACCCGGTGCGGTGAGAAGGAACGTGAAGAAGTAAGTTTTTGGATGCGCGAAGGAAGACTATGAGAACTGTCCAACAATTTAAAATTTTGTTTTAAGTAAACAGGAGCACAAGGATCGTTTAAAATAGTGAAGAGCATACAGAGGGATCTGAGGGATCTCTTTTGACGTATAGGCAACCATTTAAGCTGAGAACGGAAGGAAGAAATGTGATCACATTTTCGAAGGCCAAAAATGAAATGAATACAGTTGTTGAGAAGTCGATCCAGTTTGTTAAGAAGTTCGTGGGAAAGATCAGAGTAGCAAACATCAGCATAATCAATGATAGGAAGCACAAGTGGTTGGACCAATGTGATTTTAATGCTACAAGGAAGGAAATGCTTGAATCTATAGAGTGATCGCAGTGTGAATGTGTCCCTCTGGCTAAATTGTACAATAAGCTTATTCCAACTTAACCTGTCGTCAATATATAGGCCTAAGTCTTTTACGTGCGGCGCGAGAGGGATGACAGTATTGTTAAAGTAAAGCGGGAGAAGTTGGCTGGTGTCCAAGTTTCGCAGAAAATATGAGCTACCGATGAGGATAGCTTGACACTTACTGACATTGACAGTAACCCCAAACCTGCTTGACCAATCACTGATAGCTAGAAGGTTAGCATTCAGCAATGAGATGCAGTTGTCTAGGTTGTCAATGTCAGCTTGCGCGTAGAGCTGTAGGTCATCAGCGTACAGATGGTAAGAGCATTTGAGGATAGTGGTAATAGAGTTTATGAAAAGAGAAAATAAAAGTGGAGAGAGTATGCCGCCTTGTGGAACGCCAGTTTTCAGGCTGCACCACTCAGAAAAATTCGGATCAGCACGAACAGCTTGCTGGTAACCACGAAGATAAGATGAGAACCAATCTTGTGCCAATGATAAAACCCCAATGTATGACAGAATGGCCAGGAGGATGTCGTGATCAACGGTATTGAAAGCATTGGAAAAATCAATTAAAACTAACACCGTTAATCTCGAATTCTCCAGGCCATTCTTTACGTCTTCTCTAACCTTAAGCAAAGCTGTGGCTGTGCTGTGGCCAGGCCGAAAACCTGATTGAAAAGGGGATAACAGATTATTCCTAAATACTAAGGAAGATATTTGCTTAAGAACAACTGCTTCCAGAATCTTAGATAAGAAAGGAAGAATGGAGATCGGTCTGTAGTGATTAAGTAGGCTGGGGTTGGATATTTTTGGGAGAGAGATTATGAAGGCCTTACGCCAGATTGTGGGAAATACCCCAGTCTGTAGGGAGGCATTGATTACGTGTGTAATAATAGGAAGTATACTTTTAATTATGAGGGATAGCATAGAGCTGCTGACACTATCACAGCCAACAGTTTTGGACTTAATAGCATTGAAGTTCTTGAGGATCTCAGGAGTCGATCACAGGAGAAAGAGAGAAAGAATCGGGAGGTAAAATTGGCGAGGAAGTAATCTCAAGAATAGTTTGGTTTTTAATAGCAACCGCAAGCATAGCGGAAGATGAAAAATGCTTATTTAAATATACTCGACAACACTCAAGGACACGTTTGAAGAAATAACATTAGAGGAAGACTTTGTTATGCCGAGTGATTTGAGAAACTTCCATATATCAGCCGGTGAAGAGTTGAGAACATTTTCAGAGATATATTGGCGTTTAGAGGCTCTTACCATCTGGTTGCACCGGTTTCTTGCCAACTAGTATAGATTCCAGTTTTCTATCCTGCGATCCCTTCTATATCTTCGAAAGGCCTTGTAATATCATATCAAAATTAAGTGAAATTATAGAAAATTAACATTAAAAAACGGCTACTATATTGTAAAGCTACATATGGTGTACATAGTTCTAGCTCAGGCTCCATACATTTCTGGAACATCTCCTTTTACCCATATTGCTAGTTCTCTTTATAAATAAAATACTACGGGATCGGAATTTACGCGGAAAAACTTCCCGCGTGAATGAAGTTGCGGGTCGAGCTAGTCTAAAAAAAATCACTGCGGCTGACGCAAGACGTAAGAAGATCGAAGTGAAAGACGGAGCTTAATAATTTCTGCATAGATAGCCAGATACGCTTCTACGGCCCGATATTTTATTCTATACATGTTCCATACATGATTTATGCGTCACAAGAAAGGATAAATTCTAGAGTTCCGTTTTCCTTTTATATAATATATTTAATTCTAGCTGCTATCCGTTACCTCGACTGGGAAGAATAAGTTTTCCTCTAAAATCCCTGGGGAATTTACGAGGGCAAAACTTTTCTATTTTATTTTACTGACAAAAGAAATGAATTCCACTTTTCACAAAAGTCAGTTGAAAACAGGACAGTTTGACTTTGGAAATGGGGCACATATTTTATTACCTAAGATACAGAACCTCCATGTACCTATGTCCAGCAAGCTTCATTGCTTAAGCATATTCTTCGAAAAATCTTGAAAGTATAGATTAACTGTAATTCTCCTAATTTTGGGAATAGTTTAACAGTGCGTACAACTAAGGAGTGGAATTCCCTGATGGAGTGTGTGTTTCCTGATAGCTACAACACAATAGCTAAATAGGTGTTACTTATTCATTACCATATCATACAGTTTTACTCTTATTTTGGTTACCCTGTTTCATCAAGACGAAAGGCGATGCGCCATCGTTACATAGTGGCATCCCTCTAAACTGCACACAAAACGATTTTGGAATACTTTCATTGTACGTACAGCACAATAGTCAAGTTACCTGCAAGAATCTGAGTTTCCTGATAGCTATAACCTGGGGGCTAGGGTTAGCAACGTCATCGCTTACCATCATGTGAGATGGTCCACAAACGCAAGCCTGTCATCATTTGAAGCGTCAATAACCTTAAGGCTAAGTAAGGTGTCGGACTTGTGGTCGAGAGGTCGCGTTGAACCTCAACCATTACACTAATGCCATTTAGTTATCTTTTCTTTAAAAGTAATTCTTACCTTCATTCTAATATCTAATGATCACCACTCACCTGTATTCTCCTTAGCTTCTTCATCCTTATCAGGTCCTTCGATGGTATCCTTGTCAAAAGACTCTGTGCACGTGAGCAGTTCCTTGTCTAGCTTCTCATCAGCGCTAGCTTTCACCAGACTCTTCAGTTTCTCTGCGATCTTGTCGATCTCTGAGCCTCCTGGTGACAGGGATACTGTTATGTTACCACCTACTAGTTTTACTGTGGGTCGATTTCGATAGATACGAAAAATACCAAAATTTTAGATATAGATAGATATAATTTTAGAATATCTCCTCACTCTAAATTACAACCAAACAGAAGACCTACTCAAACCACTGTATAAATAAATACACATAAACACTACACACACATCCACTTTCCACACCCATTTTTAAAAATCTCTGCATGTTATTTTTAAGTATAATTTATTTTTCTATAAGTGCTTTATGTACTGATGAACACTGATTGTACACATAACGGACGGATGGATGACCCCTATAACACAGGTACCACCTAGCATAGGGGTCATTGATCAAAAATTTACTATGCACCTGTAAATCCTTCACTGTAAACAGCTGTGCATAATCTGTATTTTACTTTGGAAAAAAAAATGTTGTAAATTATGATTGGCGGTATCGAGCTGTTTATGTGTTTACAAAGGCATACATACAATTAGGTCAGAGCGCAATATTCTATAAAGCGTTAATGCTGAATTTAATTAATTTGAAGTCTCTATCCGAAATGTTAATAAGATCAACAACGTATTTGTAAATTCATGGTTCAACATTTTTCGAATAAATAACGAATGACAGCCGTGTCAAAGAATACATAGACAAGGAAATTGAAGGAAATTAAGGAAATTGACAGGCAAATAGTAAAAATCAAAAATAGCTGTAAATTTATTATTTCATACCGGGTGGCCTTCATTTGAGAGTTATAAAACCTTTTTATTTATAAGTTATCTTATTTTTACCCGACTGCAAAGGAAGAGTTATGTTATCCCGCGTATCTTGTATGTATGTAGGTAATATTCCTTATTACCTCATATCTCCAGAACCACTGAACAGATTTACATTATTTAGGTATTGTTAGATTTATCTTAGCAGCCCAAGTGTTCTTAGATCGATGACGTTAAAAAAATCAAACATGGCGGCTGTGCGCGGTCATTGAACTAAGCGAAAAAATTTTTTAGAACCCTACGTTATGGGTAAATTAAAGGGCTATACAAGGATTTCAAAAAGGTATAATATCATGATTATCATTACCGTAATACTAATAAAATTAATACAATGAGAATGTTTAAAAATATGGACTTCGCTCTTTCACTTTTTGAATCCGGTGGGGTGCCAACGACCGGGGAAACTAAAAATTATTGATTAATATTTAAACTAAAAAGTTGAAAGAAAAAAGTCTTTTAGAAATCTAAAAAACCCGACTGCTCAACTGAAATGCAAGAAACAACCACATTTTTATTTTAAAAGTAAGGAGCAGCCCATTTAAAAAAAATATGCTTATTGGGGTCCCGTCTGCTTGTCACTTTTAAAAATAAAAATGTGCTTGTTTCTTGTTTACTAATATTATAAATGCGAAAGTTACAAACACCCTTAAAGATGTTTGTGACTCAATCATGCTAAAACGGTTGAGAACGGTTCTGAATGAAATAGGATTTGGTAAATAGGTAGCTGAAATCTACCTATTTACCAAATCCAGGAATACCTAAGTTACTTTTTATCCCCGTATTCCCGGCATTAGAATTTACCCAGGGAATTAATAAATATGATTCATGTCATAGGCAAGTATAGTTTACATTTTAACGAAAGAATGACCAGGCTTGTTCACTTTATCGAATAAAGATTACGTTAAAGTGACTTCCGATCACGTTGTTGTAAAAAAAACTGTAACCGGAGTCTGTATTTCCTGATAGCTATAACCTAGGGGTTTTTAAGTCAAAAGTACATAGGTTACTTTTAGGTAAGCGTGCTCTATCTTCGACCACATCATCGCTTACCATTAGGTGAGATGATGGTCAAACGCGAGCCTATGATCAATAAATAAAAATTGGCCAAGTGCGAGTCGGACTCGCCCATGAAGGGTTCCGTAGTAACTATAATAAATCTAATATACACACATCAAAAGTGTCTAGGGATCAACATATATTTTTGCAATAACTTTTCTCCTGATTGATATTAATTAAAATTTTCTTTAAGGATTCATCAAATAAAGTGTTTTCGTTTGTCACAGTAACGATAAACCAAGTCACCTTTGCATTAATAAAGAAATTTGCCATTTTCCTAATAAAGGGATTTTTGACATTTGAACCACTAACATTAAAGTTCCAAAAAAAGACTGAAATAACAGTTTTCTTTAAAATTTTATTGGGTAACTTAAACAATGAATAATCCGTGTTTCTACCGCGAACACTAACAACACAAGAACATCGGTTTGGCATACTCAAAATGAGTTCATCCAAATCACGCTGTGGAATGGCCGCCCATGTTCGTTGCAACAACAAAAAAAGGTCTTCTTGCGACTGGATACCCTCCATATTCGGCAGAGCTCTTCTCTGTAGCATATCCCATGCATGCTCAATCGGGTTCAAGTCTGGCGACTGAGCAGGCCAGAGCAGGACATTGATGTTAGCTGCGGCGAGAGTCTGTCTTACAACTCTTGCGGTGTGTGGTCGTGCATTATCATGCATTAACTGAAATAAGGGACCGATTTGCACTTGTAGAGGAACGATGACGTCAGATACAATCGTCTCAGCATAAATTTGAGCGTTGAGGTTGCCTCTGATCCAAATCAACTCAGTTCTTCCGCCGTTCCAAATACCCGCCCATACCATGATGGTTCCACCACTATAAGGATGGACTTCCTGGCAGGATTTTAATCGCTGTTGGCGTCCAGGGGTTCTCCAGTGTCGTATACGTCTTGTATCCGGTCTCATACCAAAACGAGACTCATCAGAAAAGCACACGAAACGCCATTGTTCTTCTGCCCAATTTCTGTGTTCAAGAGCCCATTGATATCGAATCCTACGATTGTGCATTGCTATAGGTGGTACCCGTAGCGGTCTTCGGGAATGAAGGTTCACTTCATGCAAGCGGTTTCTGACTGTTTGGTCGCTAATTAAGTTCCCTGAAGAGTGATGAAGCCTCACGGCTAACATCATGGCGGTTATTGTTGGAGCTCTTCGAGTTAAGATTTGAATGTATCGGTCTTGTCTCCGTGTGGTGCAGCGATACCGTCATCCATGGCGCTCAGCCACGGTACCAGTGCTTCGGTAACGTGTCCAAAGTCGACTGATAACACTCTGACTTGTATTCAGAGCTAAAGCCACAGTACGTTGCCGGGAACCAGCTTCTATCATTACCACGGCTCTGAGCATTTCTTCCATGCTTAAATGACGTCGCCGCTCCATAATAACGTTGGTTTTAATCAGTAGTAGGGAAACAGTAGCACTAATAATGTCTTTAATGCGTTGTATGTTTTTATAGGGAAAATATTGACAGCTGATTTTCATCTTTTGCTCGAATTTGATTAACAGTTCCTGTTTCAAATTATGAAATGCACCAAAAAGGATCCATATAAATTTATAAAATCATAAATTTATTACAAAGCCACATCTCAATCTCAAGAAATCCGCATAAAAATGCTTGATCCCTAGACACTTTTGATGTGTGTACTTACTATATTTATTTGAAAAAAAAAAAACAAAAAACCTTACAAATTTCTTAAAACTAGCTTATTTACAATTTTTACAACTACGCCAAATAACTTTGTTTTTCATAGTATTTGTATGAATTACAAAGTTATATTTGCGGTTTTATAAAATATACTGTATCTCAAAAACTGCTAACTCGATCTCGTTCAAACCAATTTTGGTTGAAAGTTTACATTAACATCTACAACATATGGTTTTTTTAGATTTTTCACTTATTTATTATAGAAGTTAGAGGGGGGGACACATTTTAACACTTTGGAAGCGTATATCTTTTTAACGATTAACTTATGAAAAAGTTATTTTAGAAACCTTAATGTCATTTTTAAAGACCTGTCTATAAATACCACACACGTATAGGTTTCATGAAAAAAAATATTTTCAGTTTCAGTTCCATGTATGGGGAGCCCCCTTTATTTTAAATATTTTTTAAATTTTCTCTTAAAATCGGAAGGCGGTTCATAGAATACATCTACCTACCAAGTTTTACATGTATAGTCCTAATAGTTTCGGAATAAAATGGCTGTGACATACGGACGGACGGACAGACAGACAGACGGACAGACATGTCGAAACTATAAGGGTTCCGTTTTTTGCCTTTCGGCTATGGAACCCTAAAAACGTGCAAGCTCACATTAAACTTTCTATTTCGATCTTAAACTATGTAATTAACATCAAAAGGTAGTGTAGTTTTTATATATCGTCGCTGTAGAATGTATAACTCGTATGTCAAAAAACATTTTTACTTTTTTTTTGTAAAAATCGTATGGAAATCACGTATTTTATAATACGCTGAAACTGTGAACTCAGTATATGATTACAAGTGCCATCTTCCATAGATGGCACTTCCCAACCAGCAAAAACTAGGCTTACAACAATCTCAAGACTACTGTTTTATTGCTCTTACATCACTCCTATATAATGATATAAGCCTGGGTTTGGGCACCAATTATAAGCATATTTAGTTTAATATCGTTCTAATATCAGTCTAATTGAATGCTGGTTGCTTGTTTTGCATGCTTGTTTGTTTACTGAAATCTAGCTGAAATTAATTTAAGCCGACTTAGGCTAATATTGCTTTTACGTAAGTATCATGTAAGCCTATATTGGTCTAAGGTTAGAATATTTTGAGAATTTTTCGTCAGATCCAACTTAAAAGTTCGTGTGAGTGTTGGTTTGAAATTAAATGAAAACAAATTAAAGTTGCGTGAAGTCAATGTTTATACTGTGCGGTACGGCATTTTAGTATCAAAGTAAAAGTAATTATACGTAGGTAATGTATTGGAATTTATTATTTACTGTTAATTAGACCTCGTTTTAAGCTTCAAAATTCATGCACCTTGTTAAATAAGGTATTTCCTGTTCTCGTTTAATTATTTTATTTATTAATTTATATTGATAGTGTCGCCATTAGTATAGCTGCATTTTACAAGTGCACTATTAAACTAATGTAAGATTGTTTACTCTAATTTTAGCATTCGGTACACTAAAGATAACTCCATATTGGAATAAATTAGGGTTTCTCGCAATTTTACTTAAAACCTTAAATCGACAGAGAAAAAACGAAGTCGGCGCGCGCGGCGTGGGTGGCGGGGGCGACGATTTGAACTATTAGATACTGGCAGTCCGTCTATATTGACATTCAAATGAATAATATCTATATAGAGTGCACGATAAACGTCCTAAAATATCAATGAGTCTTGTAATCAAGCCACTGCGCCAATACATTCCTGGAGCCGAATTACTAATGTGTACTATCTCTTTGTTTGTTTGAAGTAGTGTTCGCGCGTCTTTGGGTAGAACATCATTTAGATTCTTGTTTAAAATAAATAATAATGCATTTAGTGCTCCATGTGATATGTTAAATTTCAACGCCCATTTCTTGACATAATTTTTTAACACGAAAGCTTTTTCATAGTCGATTTCGTCCTCGCTCGGAGATTCATCTTCACTGAAATCATTTATCACAAAATTTCCGTCGTTATTATCGACCTCTTGTATGAAAGCAAAACGTGCCTTACTGATATTTTTCTCAACACTACTTTGTCCTGGCAGCGGTATATTTATTTGTCTTTTTAACATTTCATTGTACTTCTTTACAATTTTCCTCCTGTAGCCACCAGTTTTCATAAATCTTTTCCAGTTTTTGTAATCCATTATTACTATTAAATTTAAAAACTTACTCTTAAAACTATTAAAATTAGTTATTCCCAAAATCGATCTAAGATCAAACGCTCTTATATGGGTCTTGTCTTTTGTATTGTAAATATGTTGAACGAAAATCACTCTAATATCATACTTATCCAGTGGTATTGATCTTATATTAGTTTCAAATAAGATCAGAAATGCACGTACTCACGGTACTTTTATGCTATGTTGATATTAGTCTGACATCTTACAATAGCATTTAGCAAGTCTAATATAAAATCAAATGAGCTTAGAAAATACCCATATAAGAGCAAGCTTTTCTCAAGTGCAACTAGTCTTAGCAAATGCTCTTATATACATATATGAGACTTGGTTATGAGACTAAGCATTCTTGAGGCCATACCGGTTTGTCTAAAAGTAATATAGGATCGATGGTATGTTCTAAAACAAATATAAGAGCGCTTTAAGCCTACTACTCTTAAAAAGTGCGAGTTCTGAGACTGTTTTGCTGGTTGGGTTGTATTCATATACCGAGTTCGAAACGAACGAAAACCTCTTATCTTATCTATAGAGACATGGGCGTTTAAACAAAAACTACGTAGATATAAGAACAGAAAACCTCTTATATCATTTGACATTTCTCTGGCATAATCCAACCAATTTATATACTCTCTGAATCCAACTGGATTACTTAACTAAGTAACGCATTGGTTAATAACATAAATAAGTCCTTTTTATCATTCAAAACATGAGACAAAAGCTCATAAAAATATTTTAAACATTGACAAAATTAACCGTTTTTTTCGTTTCCTGTGAAGTTTGGATTTCTGGACATACGAGGTTATCATTCTACAGCGACGATATAGATCATTATAAAATAGTGTAGGTATCTAGCTACCAACGGCTAGCTGGCTTACCAACGTGCACAAATTCGTCAAGCAATGAGGTCGTACCGCAAATACTTTGCGGCCTGCAAGCCCTTAGAAAACTCTTGTGCGCGTGTTGGAGCGAAGTTGAGCCGACTATGTTGGCCAAGAGTCCAAGACACATCATCAGTGTAGCCTTTTCACAACTATGCTGGGTCGGCTTCCAGTCTAACTGGATGCAGCATGAGTACCTACTATTGTTTGACACGTAGAGACTGCCTATCTCATCTGCGCAACCCAGTACCCCTTAGCAAGACGGGACTCAGATTTTCTAGCTTCTGACTACCCGTAACGACATTCAAAGGTGTTAAAATAACAGCTGAGACCAACGGCGCAACGCTGTAATCTGGGGGGAAAGAGATGAGGGTCAAATTAGTAAATACCAAGATTTATAAGCGTTTCTCCTCTACATTTATTGTGCGCACGGCCAAGGTTCGGAACTCTCTGCAGGCTGCTGTGTTCCCCTCCACATATGACCCATCTGCCTTCAAAGCAAGAGTGAACGTGCAACTTCTGGGCTCATCAGTAATCCACCTTATCAGTAGAACCATTGTACACTAATTTTATTATTTGAATCCTTAAGTGTATTGTAAGGTGTACAATAAAGTATATAATAAATAAATAAATAAAACAAATAAAAAACTAGCCGAGGGTATTCAAGGTATTGTCTTTGAGATACGATCTTATTTTGTTGCACGTATGTGCATAATGCTGTAGCATACATATTATTGTAATTAACCAATAGGTATTGTTTACATTAATTAAATTCAATTAAATAAGTACCTAAGAAAGATTCTATTGCGTCTGGTTTTTTGTTTCTTATAAAATATCGAAAAACTGATATTTTAAATCCAATATCGCTTTTTTCAATATCGGATTTATGGTCCGATATTCCGGTTTTTCGATACTATTGAAAACCGGTATCCATGCTCTAGTTATTGGTAACTATTGCTTTACCTTGAAAATAGACGTGCGGTTGTTATTATTTAGCCACGATCTCCTCAGCCCTCGTGAGGCACGAAACCGCGACTCACCAAGTGTACAAATCCGCAAAACAGTGACGTTGCACCCTGAAACCTGTGGAGGCTGAAAGCCCACAGGAAACTGCTCTGCTGTTGAGCAAAATTGTAACGGCCATGGTGTCAAGTAAGAACAATGAGTAATATTTCTTTTTATTCATTATAGGCTCGCGTTTGATCTCCATCTTACCTGATGTTAAGCAATAATTTGGTCGAAGATGAAGCACGCTTGCCTAGAAGTACCTATTCACTCTTGACTCCCACGTTATAGGAAACTCGTACTCCGGCAGGGAATTCCACTCCTTAGCCGCACGCACAATGAAAGTATTCCCAAAACGTTTCGTGCATATGGGTGGGTTGTCCACCATGTAACGATGGCGCATCGCCGTTTGTCTTGTGTGTTATGATGAACATGGCACAGAGAACAAACCTTTACAACTGAACTTCAATGGCTCCCGGTTTCTAATTTCTTCAATAATTGGCGCCAAAGGTTCCTTCCTCGGCTTCCTTTTCCTATTGACTTCCTGTATCGGTTCGGAAATGGATTGCGTTTCGTTATCACATCCGTTGCGTTTCTTTCGATGTGTCTTTTCGTACGTTTTGCGTTCGGTTTTTGCTTCGAGAGATCTTAAGTTATAGGTTTTTTCAGTATCTTTTTTTATTAGAATCTTGTTTTTAGGTGCAGTTAACTCAGGGGACTGTACAGCTTTTTCACTTTCCGAAGCGTATTCATAAGGTTCCGTATCTTGAAAATGTTGCAAGAATTGACTTTTCTTAAGCAATTGGAGGTAGAATCGCGTAGAAATTGGCACTTTATCGTGATATATCGTCTCGGTGGGTTTTAAAAGATGTTTTTGTCGCTTTATGTTTGGTTTTGGCACGCGCGTCGTTTTGATTTCATCTGAAAAAGATGATATTTCGTATATAAAATATTTGCTTAGGCTTATCACAACTTTATCGGACTCAAATGCAGCTGAGCAACTGTTTATCTGACCTCCACAGCCCGAAGCTGAAGCTTTGGCAAGAATGTTGCCAGATTTTTTCAGACTATTGGCCTTAATGGCCTACTGTCTGAAGAAATTGTACCACTGACAGCCGAAAGAAACGGTTAGACGTGCTTTCTTAAACACCAGAGGAATCTTGATGTTAAGATGATTACCCATCCACGGACAACTTTCAAGATCGACCTATTAAATATTTTAGCCACGACTCTCTTATTTCAGATATTAATAAAGATAGAATATACCAAATCCAATACAGAAAATGTTGTTTGCTTTTCAGATTATAAAAATGCTTTTATGTCTGCATTACTTTTATCGAAGAATATAATGACATGATGAATGGGTTGTTATTTTAATGGGTTATTTTCTGGACAAATATGGGTGAAACCACCCATATTAGCGAAACTTTGAAGACTGCTTTATACAAATAGATACATGCTGTATTTTTTAAGTGGGTGCGGTTGGGATAGCGAAAGATACTCAAAGAAGTCACAGGTCCCTATAAAAATCAAACTCAAGAATTATATTTCAAAATGTAATATATAAAAATATCGTGTCACGGTGTGTTATCAGATTCCTCCGAAACGGCTTGACCGATTTTTATGATGTATATTTGCCGTGGTAGGTCTGAGGAAAGATCCATTTTTAACACCAAAATCATTAATGTGCCAAAACAACGTTTGTCGGGTCAACAAGTATAATTATATTCTTAATCTATATTTGCTAGGAATCGAAACCGATGTTGGAAACAAAACTGCCATATATGGTCATACTTTTGTTGTTAAATGTTCATGTGAATTCCTTGAAAACCAACTGCCCACCACGTCGTTCCAACGGGCGTTGGAGAAAAAATATATCACAATAAATATGTACCTTACTTACAACTTTTGTAAGATACTTTTCATTTGCGGGCGAGAGGGCGGAGCTGCCGCCCCTAGATGTTCTATCCTATATGGATAGAACATCAATTTTTTTTATTGAATTAACACTAGATATTAACAGATATGTTTCTGTAGTAGGTATTTGTTTGATTTGGATCTACAGAGTATCGCCTGACTTTCTGTATAAATGGAAGTTATTTTCTATTGGTAATCTTAATCGCAAAGCTAATAGGCATGGACCAGCAGACATATGTCTGTATTTATTTGCAGTGCTTCGGGGATGTTTGCGGAGGCAGGTGTGCCTGATATTTATGTTATAATACGGTCAAACAGCCTGATAGCCATCGTCACTGACAGGCTTGACAGTCGAATAATGGATCCTGCAAGCGTTCTCCAGCAGTCGTTCCTCCTTGGGACTGATCACCAACAAAACGTTTCGTTTCCAAGAAATTCGTCGACAGAACGTTTCGCTTATGGACGTTTCGTCGACAAAATGGTTCGCATTTCTGAGTTTCGACGACAGACGACGACTTTTCACCTATGGAATATTCACCCACAAATATTAACAGATGAATACTATTAATTAAAAGTACATCATAGGCGGTCTTACATTAAAACCCTTTCTTTCTTCATGACTTTGTAGCAAGTTTTTTGTTGGCTTGGTAAGTAGTTAAATAGTGAAAAAGCCATGTCGAAACAATCATAAGCAAACAATATCACGGTGAATATTCCATAGGTGAATAGTCCTGTCTTCGAAACTCACAAAAATGTGAACCATTCTGTCGACGAAATGTCCATAGGTGAAACGTTCTATCGACGAAACTCTAAAAAAGGAAACGTTCTGTTGGCGATCACTCCAAAAGAGAAACGACTGCCGGAGAACGCTTGCAGAATCCAAATAATGCACGAGATCACAGAGCGTCATTCAGTTACATCTATTAGTATTTTTAGGGTTCCGTTGTCAACAAGGAACCCTTATAGTTTCGCCATGTCCGTCTGTCTGTCCGTCTGTCCGCGGTTTAGCTCAAAAACTATTGGTACTAGAAAGCTGTACTTTGGCATGAGTATACACGTTAATGACGCCGAAAAAGGGGTAAAATAAAATTTTGAAAAAAAACAATTATTTAGGGTACCTCCCATACATGTAAAGTGGGATGATAATTTTTTTTTCGTTCTTCCCATAGTGTGGGATATCGTTGGATAGGTATTTCAAAAATATTAGGGGTTTGGTAAGATTGTTTTTTGATTAAGTAAACCGTTCGTGACTTATCAAGCTATAAAGTACCAATTTTCGTTAGAGTCAAGTGTCCTCCCCCTCTATCAACTAAACGGTTGTAGTTAGAAATTCAAATGTCACGGCAGTAGTACCTACATATAACGAAATTTAAAGGAAAACTATCACACATAAGTGGGCTTTACAAGTTTACGAGTAATAGTCGACCAACTGTATTTGACTCGAAAATTTCGAACAACTCTATAGAAATGTCGATAGATGGCGCTAAGCGCCAGTTGTATCGTGCTGGTTTCTTGTGACGATTGAATAGTGTAGCTGTGTGTCCGTATTTAAATTCAAAACACCGGCTATGACAAGTTTTATACAAATCTCTAAAAAAAATTAAAACTTTCCGTGCAAAATTATCGGATCAGGTGAGGATTTGTATAGGAAGTCAAATTAGTTAGGTAGTCATGTTTGGCTTTTAGTTAGAGCATGGTACAAAACGATCAGTCAGCGAATACGACACGCACTTGGCTGTTATAAAAACTACGGAACCCTACACTGCGCGTGGCCCGACACGCACTTGACCGGTTTTTTAAATATTGTAATGTCATTCGTTATTTATTTTTTATCTTAAGTAACTGTAATATGGACTATGGTCTGATAATAAAGATGAATTATTATTATTATATGTAGCACAAAACAAGGACAGGATGCCCTACTTTATGCCCCAAAGTGGGTGAAGATGCGCCGTAGAAGAAGACTACCTATCTAATTTGTAGCTACATCTAAAGGTAAACTTGTACCGTTCAGTCATAAAATTTTCACCAGAGTGAGCATGTTTCAAGAAAATGATCTCGTTTTTCTCTGTCTTGAAAACTGTTACATAGAACTACAAGAAGAGCTTACCTAATGGCTAGTCTGTCCCTCGAAGAATTTTGCCTGATGTATAAACAAATATTTCGTAACGTAATTACCGCGAATTTGCCGCGAATCGTAAAATTCCACGGGTCTTTAGCCATAACAAGTTCTCCGTAAATTATTTCTCTGGGCTTACCGAAAATAATAAAAAAACATAATTCATGAGACCATTATGTTTTCTGGCGGATCATATTCTTAAAATTCAGCAAACATAAAAATATTTAGAAAAAATATCGTGACACTGTCAATTTGGTTCGAAAGATAAAGTTGGGAAAATAGTGAAAAAAGACGCTGAAAATGCCGTAGAACCATAGAAACCGTAATAATTATTGTAGGAGAATGTTTTGTCTATCTTTTTGTCTCATTGAAAAGCCATGTCTTACATAGCATAGAAAAGTAATCTTAAGAATTCGTAGAACACAAAGTGACTTACTTTCGACCGAAAATTCACCAAATTCCTGTATGAAACTCCTCTTGAGACGTCGCACAGAGTTTATGAAACACCTGGGCATCTTGCCAACGATAGAAAAATATTATATTTAAATACAGTTTACTTAAAATTACAAATCAAAATATGACAAGTTCGTAGTACTTGTGGGCACTTGCTGCAGGGGCACAGACAGAAACAAACGACATTAAATTTTATTTTAAGAATTCCAAATTCGAATGTGGCGGTCATTGGCTGCCAGTCTGTGAAGGTTTCATACCTTTCTGGAGTTCTTATAAAACCTTAATGGAGGTGATTGGCGTGATTTTCTACAGAAAGTTTACACCTTATTGTAATCCAAATAATGTTGTGTTATATTGTATAAGTGGCGACGAAAAGTGTTGGTGATGTTGCGTGCCTAATCTTTTGATCTCCCGCCAAGATGTCATTAACTTCAGTGAAGTTATTGATGAATTTATTGATGAATTTATTGATGACTAGGCGGCAAAAATTTAAACCGACATGATCTATTTAAAAGTTAAGTGGATTATAAAGCATTACAAAATGTAAGATTTTTAACAGACAACAGCGGAATCAAAAGATTGCCAATGTAAAAAACCTTTACGGTTCGGAAAAGCTCCGATCGCGGCATGTGTCGTGAAAAGCGTTGATAATGAGCAGGCGCGCAAGAGGCGCGCGCGGGTGTGCTGGGGGCGGGGGAGGGGAGACTGCGCATCGATTATTCGGCGGCGAACGCGCGTCGCGATCGCACGTTTGTACGTGCGTATTCTCTCTCGCGTTTACCGCCCGAAACGATCGCGACGCCGGGAAATGTTAAATTATTACAAGAAAATAGATACTAGCCGGATCGGACGCGTGTGTGCGTGTGACCACTGTGTGTAGTGCATGAGGTGACGGTGCGGGTGATGACCAGCTAGGGGCGGCGCGGCCGAGCCGGCGACGACATGGGCAACTCTTGCAGCTCGGGGCAGGCACACAAGGACAAGGATAATGTATCACAACATTCTGAGGAGTAAGTACCGCTGGCTATGGATTGACGCGTGAAGGTCGACTCGCTCACAATACTCTCGTTAGCTAAATGGCTTGAAAGAAAACAACGTAGTTATTTATGTGTAATATTTGTTGTACGGTAGTCTCTGAGATAAGCGCACTGTTGTGAAGTCGTCAAAATAAATCAATACATCGACCGGGCTTGTCTACAGGTTGTCTAAAATTGTAAAGAAATCTAAACGTTTGAGAAAATGTGCAAAGAAACCTTTGAACATAGACAACATGTTTTTTTAATGAATACTGAACGCATTTAGCTATTAAGCCATCACAATGTACAGATAGGTACAGATGAAGTTAGAAAGGATGATACAATCTCCTGGAAATCACCAATTTATCATGTATACACCTAAGTACCTACCTCCTTAAAACCGCAATGAGACTTTTTTTCTCCATGCAAATAAAAAAAGAACGAATAACCACGATGAACTAATCATGAATGACAATAATAATTAATACATTGAGTAATAAGTGAAGCCAAATCTTCCAAATCAATTACGCGAATGGAGGATTATGAGGTCTTATTCAGTTAAAGCTTATATGGAGAAGAAGTTCAGAAAGCTAACATTGGTATAATATAATAATAATAAATTAGAAATAGTTTTTCATATAGGAGGAAATCTATTAAAAATTTAAAATAGATTTAAAAATTCCATATTTAAATTGAATTCAGAAAATTGATGCACTCAAAACTAGTCATGCATCGTGTATTACATTCTCTTTGATGCATCGGGCTATACCTACAATAAAAAAGGAATCTAGATTGGTATTAATTTATTAAGACAAAAATTATCATACGATGCCGAAAAATTATTAGACTTTATTGGACAGAAAAACAACATTGAGTAATAATTTAACTGAAGTCATCCTCGGAGTTTCATCTTGATAAAGACTTATGCAAAATGAAATTTAATATAAGTAGAAGTACTTATATTAAATTTCATTTTATATAGGTACATCGGTAACTTTACCGATGTACCTATATAGGGAATATTTACTAGGTACACAAAGCTAAAAGCCTGGATTGATCTAAATATAATGATATGGCAATATTAGCCCAGAAAACCAATTCTCGTGCTCAAAACGATCAAATTCAAGTCAGAATTTAATCAGCGACCATAATGTCAAAATCTAGAGCTATAAAAATATAGATAAACGTTTTTTAAAGATAACCTTGTTTTAACGCCTTAAAGGATGAAAAAAAATAGGTATTTTATTTTTTTGATCGCGTTTGACCACAATCTCAGCTGATGGTAAGTGATGATGTGGTCGAAGATGGATCACGCTTACCTAGAAGTAACCTATTCACTCTCGACTTAAAGACCACCAGGTTATAGCTATCGGGAAACATAGACTGCGGCAGGGAATTCCACTCCTTAGCCGTACGCACAATGAAAGTATGTATTCACAAAACGTTTTGTGCATATGGTTTATTCTAATTTACGTAATTGTTCATTAATATTTATACACAGACTTATGACCCGTCTGCCTTTAAAGCAAGAGTGAACAGGCATCTTCTGGGCTCGCTTGTCCCATCGTAGACCTCATCTATCGCTTACCACCAGACGTTATCGAGGCCAAGAACGGTAACAACAAAAACTGCGTCTATCTAACTCTTCTGTCGCAGATCTGCAGAAAGAAATGTCTTATGAAAAAAGCAGCATCTTTGTGCTCCTTTGTCTGTATGTATTTTGTTTTTCTCTTTTTAAGTATCACGTTTAATAAATTATCATCTGTTTAGCCTTTCCCAATATACTATGTTGGGGTCAGCTTCCAGCCTAGTGTTTTACATGGAGCGACTGCCTATCTGACTTCTACAACCCAGTAACTGGGTAACACAATACCCTTTGGCTAGACTACTGTCAGATTTACTGGCTTCTATCAAATAAGTCCTCCCACCCCGGGCAGGGCCGGAGGGACTGTCAGACTTGTACTGACTAAAATCCACGGTGGTCCTTCAATAGCCCTTTACGTTCCGGGGTCACGGTAATGGGATAAGTCCCACGACCCCGGCAGGCTTCGGCCCTCTACAGGGGGGCCTCGTCATATTGCTGACGCTCTTTGAGGCGCGCGTGGAACACGACGCGCCGTCGACCCGGGCATGGTTCATGGTCGGACAGCGAGTTGCCCTTTACTCGCTGCCCGCATGCCCGCGCCTACGGTGGCCGGAGATCGTCGGCCGACGTCCGACGCCGTGGGCGTCTACCACTGCGGCTGGGCTGGAGGGAGGACGCCATCCTCTCCCTCACGCGGCCCGCCTCCTCCTTCGACAGCATGACTGCTTCGCAGAAGGAGGCGACCGCTTCCCATTCCGTCTCGCCGCGCAGCATGGCCTTGACCAGTGCCGGGCGCGAGAGGTCTCCGCCTATCGCCGCCGTGAGGACACCTCGGTGCTCTGCCCAAGCGGGGCAGTCTTGCACCGTATGCTCTACTGGGGGACAACGGCTTAACATGTTTTCCGAGACACGGGGGTATCACACCGCCAGCTTGAAAACTCTGTGCTACTACTAAAAATTCTTTACAGAAAAATCCAAAAGCACTTTTTGTCCGACCCGGGACTCGAACCCGAGACCTGGTGCTCAGCAGTCGCGCTTACAACCACTCGACCTAGGAGGCAGTTATAAATAAATAAGAAAAAAACTGGTGTAAAATAATGATTATCGATTTTTTTTCCTTTATCCTCACATTGGAACGCCTCACACCGTACACCAATGGGGAACGTTACAATCTAGTGCTGAAGTGGTAGACATCGATTGGATTGACGATGAGTCACTTAAACTCATTTTACGAAGCGGGCACCTGATGCCACCTTCTCCAGCATTTAGGTTTTTGAACATGAAATTATTAATTTTAAAATAATCGATACTGAAACAACTACAAAATTTCAAGTCTATTTGTAAATATAAGAGGAGTACTAATATTTATTTCATTAAAAACAATTTTCATCATACAGGAATTGGGCGACGACAAAAGTTGCACTTACAGTACAGTACTTTCGTTGGGGCTATCTTGCTCTTCTATTAACAATGTCTGCTACTGTGAAGAGGAAAAGGTTCAATTTCAACATGCACGATTTGACTTCAGTAAACATTACAAATTGGTTTTTGAAATCATCTTCAGATGATGATGTTGTTTTTGACGTTCATCTTCAGATGGTAAATCTAACTTAATCTGTTGGGTTCATGATGATGAACGTATCTGATGAAGTCTAACCGGCAGCTGATTATCGGTATTTTGCATAGAGCGCCGATCTCGATCTGACCGCCTCAAAACCCATTAACTGGCTAGCACAATACCGCTTAGCAAGACTGATATCACTTTTCCAGCCTTGAATACCTGTAACGAATATCAAAAACTAGCAGTTACTCGCAACTTCGTTTGCGTGGGAAGTTTTTCCCGTGTAAATCCCGATCCCGTGGGAATTTCGTGAAGTCTTAGCGAGCATCTACGTACTAAAAGGAACTCCCATGCAAAATTTGAGAGCCATACTACTTGTAGTTTCTGAGAATTCGTGATTAATTAGTGAGTCGTATTTCGCTTTTTTTTAAATAATAAGTATATAGATTTACAAATGACAACTGGAGCCAACTTGCAGCTTGACGAGGCTTGACGTACTTCCAGAGGCATCTAGATATAGCAAGATTGAAACAACCACAGCAAGTGTTGCTAAACTTTAATAATCGTCAGTATAGTTTGGCAGATTGTGACTGAGATTATAATACGAACAGAACGGTTCGCCATATTTGAGTGATTATCTCTTTAATTATATAATGTATTATATCCCGATAATTATTGGCCACTGCATTTTTTTTTTTGATATGGCCTCTCGTAGTTATGCACACTAAGATTTCTCCTAAGGAATTTCTAGTAGATACCCACAGCAAAAGTATAATCGGCTCAATCAAATAGGTACCCAGAATTACCTTTTTCTTAACCCACGCAGTATTATGGAGTTCTTTCCTTTCCATTTTATTTGTGGCCTTTCCGGTACCGTCGATTGGAAATAGACAGGCATTAATAACCTCCATGCTTTATTTAATCACTTTCCAGGATGTATTCTTTGGTTTCTAATATTTCTGATACACGATTATTTATAAATTACCAGGCTATATAAGCAGGGAAAAAAATCATGGGCCATACAAAAAATCGTCAACATCATTGTCAAATGAAAGGAAATGTGGCCAGAAAACAGCATTGTCACGTTGGACCGTTGCGATACTTTGACTAAAGAAAAGCTGGCCTAATCTTCGGTCAAAGAATCCTTCATAGTTACGTGAAGAGACTAGTTGAATACTCATTAGCCGTCGTCCAACTAAGCTAAATATGCTTGTGTCTAGAGTGGCGATAGTGCGACGAGTGGGGTTCAAACCTGTGACCTCTCGATCCCAAGTCTGACACCATTAGGCTATTTATGGCGTTTGAAATATTCTTCACCTGCTATTGCCGCCCCAGCACAGCCCGTCGTGCTAAGAAATGGATGGATGGCGCAAAGATGTCAACATATGTTGCATCTCACGCCAAAGTCCTACCCAATTTCCAAAGCTTGGCTAGGTGATGCCCTGCGGTTCTACTCGCCTTCTCAAGAAACTTATTTAAATGCGAGATTCAAAATGGCCCTATGTCATTCTTTCGGCTGCGTTTAAGCTTTGACGCGTTAAGAAGTAACAAACAAACGTATTCTTTTGCTCGAGTTAACGCTAAAGTGATCCAAAACAAGAATGAAAAGTTATGTAAAGAAGTTTTATGTGCATTAAATATGAGCCATGAGAGTAATACAAAAGGAATTAATTATTTTTTATTGAAGTGGTTGTGACCATGACTAAAATATCATTAATTCAAACTAGGAAAAACGACACTGTAAAAAATATATTATGAAAAAGCGGTCTAAATGAGCGTACTTTCGCAGTTTTAGGCCACAGATAATATCTCCGCAAGGCATCATTGTTAAGTGGAGTTGTTTTACTTTTAAAGAAAAAGTAATAAAATGTAATCTGAACTCCTTTCTCTTCCAAATTTTGTGTGCAGCCAGCAATAAAATTCAGGATTTCTGGTAACATTTTGATGGTTTATTTAATAGAGACCAATTCAAACTTTTTAGGGTTCCGTACGCAAAGGAAACTACACAAATCGGCAACAATGGCTGACGAAATCACACTTGTCGCAGCAGCTTACATTATTTTAAAATCAAAAATGATAGATATCTCAAATTTTTCAGCGATTACAATCCATCCATCTTTTTTAGCATTTCTGTCTTTGTATATACCGCTTTTAACATCCCACAACTGACTTGAGGATGTAAATGTCGGCCATTGCATTGCAGCCACATATTGCAGAAAAATATAGCCCGTTTAGAAGCACCTTTAAACAAATATTGAAGGGGGCTCCCATACAACAAAACGTGTTGTTTTATTTTTCGTTTTTATGGATAATTATAATGGTACGGAACCCTTCGTGCGCGAGTCCGACTTGCACTTGGCCGGGTTTTATTAAAAACTCGTCAGTAAAGTAGCCCTAGCCCTGTTGTATATTACAACAAAGTTTATTGTTGTAGAAACTACAGAAGGGCTCCTATCTGGTATGATCCTAACATAATTACATCCTCCTTTGGCTGAAATAGTGTGGCAATTCCCGTTTAATTAACTCTACCTGTCGTTATTAGCGGTCGCCATTGTCTTGGTCGGTCGATTGAGTTTACATACGAGTAGGGGTGACAATGGGTTGAGCTCGCGTTGTAACCGAAAGGGTGTACTAATAGGTCAGCCGATGTATTAATAAGAGGGTTGAAACTCGTAAGTAATTCGGCTATTTATACCTCATGAGAAAAAAGATACCTTTGGTAATTATGATGAAGAAATTGATAGGCTTGAAACAAATGTATTATCTAACTTTTTTTTATTGATAATTGGCTCGCGTTTGGCCACTATCTCACCTGATGGTAAGTGATGATGTGGTCGAAGATGGAGCACGCTTACCTAAAAGTAACCTATTCACTCTTGACTTAAAGACCCCTAGTTTATAAGTATCGGGAAACACAGACTCCGGCAGGGAATTCAACTCCTTAGCTGTACGCATGATGAAATTATTCCCAAAACGTTTTGTAGGTATGGGAAAATTGTAGTTGGAAAAAGACTAAGTAGATAATGATGAGTGTGTATTATTATTTGTATGGCCCAATTTGACTTAACTAAATGAGTTATTATTATGATTAATACTTACAAGTGTATAATACTTAACTAGCTATATCATAAAATTATGAAAAACCAAAAAGTGTTTATTGGAATAAAAAAGAATCAAAGTTTTGGTAAGCTTATATTTTAGTTCAGCATAATGCTTGGCTACTAGGACTAATGTTCGATGTAGGGTTAGTATAGCGACTGGTATCACAACTATTCCATGAAAGACCTGGGAGTCATATTCGACCGTAAGCTTACTTTCCACGACCACATCACATCTACCACGAAGGTGTCCTTCAGGCGCCTTGGCTCTGTTTTAAGAAACTGTCGTGATTTCCAAAATCCTCGCGTAATCAAACTTGTTTTTGGGGCATTAGTCCGCAGCAAGTTTGAGTCTAGTGCGTGCGTATGGAATACTTTTGAAAAGCAGTATGCGCTAGCTCTAGAAAAAGTCCAAAAAGCATTCCTAAGATACCTTTACAAACACTTGTATGGGTATTATCCATTCCTGTATCCCACTAAATTTCTGTTGGGTTGCTTGTCTTTCAATTCGTTGGAAGTGAGACGGTCGCGTGATCAGATGATTGTGATATTTAAGATTCTCAGGGGAATGATTGATGCACCTGACCTGCATGATGAGGTCTGCAATCTGTTTGTCCCGGACAACTACTGTGCTCATAGAAAATACCGCCTACTGGCTGTTCCCACTCGCCGTACAGTTGCACACTCCAAGTCGCCTATTCCTCGAACTCTAGCCGCTGTTTACGTTCTCTTGGACTCAAGCATAGATTTCGATATGTTTGTGGATGAATGGAAGATAATATTGTCAGAATGTTTGAATTTTTGTGAGAAGAATGTATGAATGTGCTAATTAAATAATAAATTATATTAAATGGTGTAATTGGTTTGGGCCGTTCTATTTAATTAATTAAATAAATAAACTGTATTTGACCCGGCTTCCAGTCTAGAGCGATAGTGTTCAATATTTTACTAGGAGCATTTTTCCAACCTGCTGGGATATGAAATTATTTTTTTTTTGTAAATCTATGTATATTAAAGAAAGTCGTGTTAGTTACACTATTTATAACTCAAGAACTGCTGAACCGATTTGGCTGAAAAGGAGTTTTGTTGAGGATTTTTGAGTTGTTTGTTGGATGTTGTTTGTTTGAGGATTGGTAGGGAGGTGGCTTAGAACCAGGAAACGGACATAGGATACTTTTTATCCCAAAATTCCCACGGGATCGGGATTCACGCGAGAAAAACCTCCCACGTGAACGAAGTTGCGGGCAAAAGCTAGTTGGTTATAAATAACACTTTTACACGTCATGTAGTTTTGAATGCATATTAAGTTTGGTTTAGCTAGATGAGGCCGGTATTTCCTAATATGTCACCTTGATAAGACTGGCCGGAATTTGCCGGAGTCTGTGTTTCTTGATAGCTATAACCTGGGGCTTTTTAAGTGTTGTCTGACTTCTGGCTGCCCGTAACGACTTTCAAAGGTGTAAAAATGACAGCCGGGACCAGTGGCTGAACGTGCTTTCCAAGGCACGGATGAATATCGACATGTTAAGATGGGCACCCGTCCAAAGATCGATCTTAGCAAGTTGTGCTTTACTTTGAAGATCGATCCGTGCGGCTGTCATTATTCAGCTACGGGCTCCTCCTGCCCCTTAATTGTTATGACTATAAAAATGTACAATCTGATAGTCTGGATAGGCAACTAAGAATCTGTATATTGTAATATCCTGTACATAAAGAGGGTCTGGATCAGAGAGTAAATAACCACTTGAGAGCGTATGGGCCGATTTCTTTGAAGAACACGACTCACTACTCCGGGCCGGGGGGACAGAGAAATGCAGAGCTTCAATTGGTCAGTTCAAGGTCAAGTTGCGTAGATATGCCTGGTTAGGGATTGGTCTACTTGATTAAGGGAAACTAGTCGATATCGATAAAATTGATTTTTACATTGTAGCTTCAGCAGGCACTCGGTAATAATTATTTTTTGTTGGTAATGAAATAATGATGTTTATTTTGCAAATGGGTTATAAATAACACTTTTACACGTCATTTTTTTCGTAAATGTAATCTAGATGAGGCCAGTGTTTCCTAACTGACTACTCTGAGAAGAAACACTGAAACAAACTCAGTAGAGTTTCGCACGTCGTCGGGGCAACGTATGCGCGGTCAAGTGGTTTTATAGTCTTTGGTCTGGATATACTCATAGTGTGAATAGATGCAGCCGATTTCTCCTAAGCGACTACTTTGGGAAGAAACACCGAAACAAACTCAGAGGTCAACGTCTCTTTTCAAGTCCTTACAATTCGTACTGATGAAATCATATGAGAACCTTGTAGGTTTATGTCTGTGGTGTTCTTTTAACCTCTAGAGCCCCAGCGGCACAAAAACGTGCCAGTAAACAAGTATTAGTTGAGCCCCGCTGGCACAAAATTTGTGTGCCAGAGGGGCTCAACTAATAGTTGACGTAGATAATGGCGGTCCTTGAGAGGTTAAGGAAAGAAGCACACATATAGAGGGTCAAGCCATACATTTAGACTGGAAGCTGACTCCAATATAGTTTGAAAAAGACTAAGCAAAAATGAGGATGTAGTTTGTATCCTGTAGTTTTAGTGTGGTATGAATTTGCAGAGCAAAGTTTGATTGCATTCTGTATAAAGTGGATGGAAATGGAAGTGATGTTTTTATAGCAGCCGCATAATGCTGAGTTGTGCAATGCAGTCGCTTGGTAGAATCGGAGATCAATATCGTATCCTGTAGCTTTATAAACATCTAAACTAATATGTGTAGTGTGTTTGTTTGTCCTTCTTTCACGTCAAAACAGAGCAATGGATCGATGTGGTTTTTGGTGTGAAGATAGTCGGATGGTTGGAGAGTAGCATAGGCTATTATTTTGCGCTGAAAAAATCTTTTTACGTGAGCGAAGCCACGGGCAGAACCTTGTATATGTATGTATATATATGTAACTATATCTTTAGCTCGCTACTAATATCTACTATGTAACCTAACTACGTAAGCTTATAAACAAAACAAAATACATTAAGGGGTCGAAATACTCCTCCATGTCGCTATCTTCCGGAGACGTGACGTGACTGCTACATTTTTCTTCATACACGAAGCTCGGGTTTGAAGAAAGCCTTTTTTACGGTTCCTTAGCCGAATGGCAAAAAACGGAACCCTTATAGTTTCGTCATGTCTATCTGTCTGTCTGTCCGTTCGTCCGTCCGTATGTCACAGCCATTTTATTCCGAAACTGTTAGGACTTTACATGTGAAACTTGGTAGGTAGATGTATTCTGTAAACCGCTTTCCGATTTTAAGAAAAAAAAATTAAAATAAAGGGGGCTCCCCATACATGGAACTGAAACAGAATTTTTTTTTTCATGAAACCTATGGCGTGTGTGGTATCTATAGACTTATGAAAAAGTCTATAGATACCACACAGTAAGTAGACTTATAAAAAAAGTATTTCATAAAGTTAAATTTTTAAAAGATATACGCTTCCAAAGTGGTAAAATGTGTTCCCCCCGCTCTAACTTCTATAATAATGGAGTCAACAATTTTTAATTTTAAAACACATGCTGTAGACCTTAATGTAAATTGAGATATAGCATATTTTCTAAAACCGCAAATATAACTTTGTAATTCATACAAACACTATGTTAAACAAAGTTATTTGGCGTAGTTGTAAAAATATGTAAATAAGCTAATTTTAGGAAAATTTTCTTTTTTTTATTGAAAATAGGTTCGCGTTTGACCACTATCTCACCTGATGGTAAGTGATGATGTGATCGAAGATGGAGCACGCTTACCTAAAAGTAACCTATTCACTCTGGACTTAAAGACTCCTAGGTTGTAGCTGTCGGGAAACATAGACTCCGGCAGGGAATTCCACTCCTTAGCCGTCCGCACAATGAAGGTATTCCCAAAACGTTTTCTGCTTATGAGTGGGATGTCCACCATGTAACGATGGCGCTTCGCCGTTTGTCTCGTAGTCCGATGATGGAACGGGCTTGGCGGAATTAGATTGTGTAATTCCATCGCACACTCCCCGAAATGTAACCGATAGAAAACCGATAAACGACTTGCAACTCGTCGTCGGTGTTCAAGGCTCTGGAGCTTTGACTCGACCAGTGCATCGTTGCCAATGAGTCTCTTGGCCCGCTTCTCGATAGACTCAAGCGCGTCCAGTTGGTATTTCGCAGATCCATCCCAAAGATGAGAGCAGTATTCCATACACGACCGAACCTGGGCTTGATACAAATTGAGCAGCTGTTCCGGTGTGAAGTACCGTCTCACCTTGGCTAGGATTCCCAACTTTTTTTATGCTAACTGAGCCTTAGCCTCGATATACGGGCGTTACTACAGAACCCTTCATGGGCGAGTCTGACTCGCATTTGGCCAATTTTTTTATTATTTTAACCATCACCACTGCTCTCAAAGGCCGTTTTCTGGGCCCGCGTGATGGTTTGCGGCCTACTCTTTTGCTAAAGGAGGCCTGTGTCCCAGAATCTCAGCAGTGGAAACATTTTAGTCTGATTATGTGATGTTAAGCCCGAAAATGCCTACTTACCTTACACCGAAATACTACTAGATATCCTGAAATAATTTAGTATTAGTTCCTAATCCATTAGTCACTGTAATTATTGTAGATATCTTCTTTTTAAATTAGGGATTAATTAATTTATTGTTTTTGTATATTATCGATGTAATGTGATGGCCTGAAACACAGGTTTTTTATATACCTACATCAGGCAGGAAGCAATATATTTGACCGCTATTGAACTTAAGATAATCACCATTTTACCAATGTTTTTCAAGCACTTAGATTTACCCTTTAAGAACTATTATATATATTTAAGTATGTTCTGGACTATATGTACTTTTCTGTAAACATGTTATTTGAATAAAATTTATTATATAATCTTACTCATATTATAAATGCGAAAGTAACTCTGTCTGTCTGTGTGTTACGCAATCACGCCTAAACTACTGAACCGATTTTAATGAAATTTGGTACAGATGTAGTTTAGAGCCTGAGAAAGGACATAAGCTACTTATTATTGCTAGAAAGGGCTGTAATGGGTTGAATTAGGGGATGAAAGTTTGTATGGAAATTACGTCATTTTTAAAGCTAGAAGCTTGAAACTTATTTTTTAGACTTTTGATTAGATATTACTAAATACGACATTCAAATTATGTATGAGTTTTATTTTCAATATATTTAGCCTAAAAAATTAAAAATGCTGCCGAAAGTCACTATTCCGCGCGGACGAAGTCGCGGGCACAGCTAGTATAATTAATTCTTAAATATCCATGAGATATTATGTTTTACTAGACTAACAGGTTTTGAAGGATTTAAAACTAAAAGCTATTTACAGCACCAATTGCAGACTAAAAAAAAAAACTTTTTAGTCGGTTTCATTTTTTGGTAAAAAGTTTCTATTTCACTCTTTTTAGTTGGTCGATTTTTAATTTACCTAGTTACAAGAGCCTAAATGTCAACTACTTATATTCATTTACAAAATATTGCTTTTCCCAATGTTGGGCCGTTATTTGTTGAGGAGTTCTTCTGGTACTTCTCCATCAGCTTCACTTCACCATATGCATTGTGACGAGCATATTGTGCTTAATAACCACATTCAAGTAATCGAAGCGGAACACATGAAATACTTATTATTCCTACTTATATAAGTATTGAGTAGTTCCAGTGGCCATCTGTGGTCTTCATCATCAGGTCCACTTCACAAATTATGTTTTTCGAATGCAACTACACAAGTTACTATAAAAAAATACTCAAATCACTATAGGTGTGCCTATAATATTTGAAGGGTTCCCTCGATTTCTCTAGGATCCCATCATCAGATCCTGACTTGGTGACAATGGGACAAATTTCGAAGTATACCCTTTCAAACAAAAAAGAATTTTCCAAATCGGTTCAGCCGTCTTCGAGTAGTCGGTGATCCTACATTAAAAAAATTAAAAAAAAAAATATACGCGTCCAATTGATAACCTCCTCCTTTTTTGTCGTCGGTTGAAAAGACTTATGCAACACAAATAAATAATTTTCTGTCTCTGTTTTCTGTTAATTAGTTAGTGCTCATACCCAAAACTACGTACCAGTTTAGTGGATTATTCATATTATGTGAACAGAATATAATATACAGCAGAAAAAGGCTTTGTTTCGTTCAAATTTTATATCGAAAAAACTATAATTAAATAATACGTGAAGAAAAATATTTCATCCGTCATCATGACGCTGCAACAGTGCCGAAAAATCGGAAAAACGAAACAATAAATACATGGTAAATATCCCGCTTAAGGCCGTGCACGCACTGCGTTGCGTTTTGGAAACGCAAAATCTGTGAAGTATGGAGTGTCATAGAAGTGCGCGCACTGCGGTGGAATAAACGCGTGCGGTAGAGTCACCGGTGGCCCCGGTCATTCTACCGGTGCGGTAGAACTACCTCAATGGCGGCCACCGCAAGGCAGTGCGCGCACGGCCTTAAGTTCTAATGTTTACAGCAAAATTGTTCCTCTTTTGACGAAAATTAGGCGAATATTTGGCACACTTACAGTATGTATGGAGAAAGGAAATATTTTCATATTATAATGCATTTGAAGGAATTTTAATTACGATCGAATTTCAGCCACTAGAAGGTGTTATAAAATAAAATAAATCGTGTTCCCTTTCAAGCTAATCCATCAACTTCAATAAAAGTTTCCTAACTTGCGATGAAGAATGATTCATAGTTCATACTCAAAAGTTCGCAAAGCAATGTCTTTAAAGTTTTCGAGGCGTCTCATGTCACCTATAGGTACCTTCCGTATCAAGCCAACAACTGAATCTTAGTTGTATGTGGATTTATCTACCACTTAGTTAATAAAATACAACTTTTTATTAAAAAAAACCAGCCAAGTGCGAGTCGGACTCGCGCAAGAAGTGTTCCGTACCATTATCTATAAAAACGGCCAAAAAATCATGTGTGTTATATAGGAGCCCCCCTTATTGTTGTAAGAGCTGCAACAGAAAGACATCATCTGTGAGAATATCAACTGTCTAGCTATCACGGTTCATGAGATACAGCCTGGTGACAGACAGACAGACAGCGGAGCCTTAGTAATAGGGTCCCGTTTTTACCCTTTGGATACGGAACCCTAAAAAATGAGACCTTTTGCTCCTTCGATTTGGTCTGGTGGATTTTTTATAAATCCATACCACGGGAATCGTAAATTTTCATCATCATCTAGGTACTTAGCCTTTTCACAACTATGTTAGGGTCAGCTTTCAGTCTAACCTGATGCAGTTGAGTATAAGTGTTTTACGTATGTGCGTCATACAATATCCTTACGCAGACGCGTATGTATGTATGTATTGCATGAGTGTATACTCATGCAATGTCAGCGACCGACACGCACACGAGCGCATTTCCTTGAATTAAGGATTGTATTCATTTGTCATGATACGGTGTTTCCATTTTAATTATGAAAGATTTTTCCGTCAAAATTTAACACCTATTTTTTATGACGGAAATCGATTCAGAAGCCGATTCTGAACCAACTACTTTCAGGTATTGCGTTTATTCTGTTGCACGTTGTATATCAAGACATGTGACATCTACCAATACGCATTGGGCTTGCTTGGTGGATTACGGCCCATTTTTTCTCACAGAGAGGAGGCCTGTGTCCCAGCTATGGTAACGTTATAGGCTGTTTAAGCCTGCAAATACCTAGTTATCTTCACTTCAGGCTTGAATATCCATGAGATATTATGATCTATTAGAGATAGCGCGCACTAGTGATTTTTGTCACCGTGACAGTTGCGTCACTGTCACCGCGTACATCATCCCTAATGAAGGTGAGCGCATTTGGATACGTGGCAATTGGCATTTTTCATTGACGCGGTGACAGTGACGAAACAGTCACGGTGACAAAAATCACAAGAGCGCGCTATCTCTTAGATTACCATGGTTTGAAAGAATTTCCCAAACTTATCAATATTTTTTTATTGTTAGTTTAGTCTTGCGTTTGACTACTATCTCACCTGATGTTAAGCGATGATGTGGTCGAAGATGAAGCACGCCTGCCTAGAAGTAACCTACTCTTGACTTAAAGACTCCTAAGTAGCTATCAGGACTCTAGCAGGGAATTCCACTCCTTAGCTGTACGCACAATGAACCTATTCCCAAAACGTTTTGTGTGTATGGGTGGGATGTCCACTGGAAACTGTCAAACGCACTATATTTATATTCTGTCCAACAAAAATAGAATGATATTCAACTAAAATACTTTACGCACGCTCAGTGTGTCTGATTCATATGCTATTTTTGTGAAGGCGACAAGACAACTTTAAACCATGAGGAATGCCGATAAAAATAAGTACTACGAGTATATGTATGTATGTATGTCTTCTTAGGGTTGCAGCTTGAAAAATTTGGTTTAGGCTTGAAACATCTCTGTTAAGAATTTGTCGTGGTCACCGTAGTTATATTTTTATTCTCTCGAAGTAGTTATTTAATTTTATCATTATGTTAAATTGTGTGCTGCTAAAACGTAGACCGAAAGCTTATTTTATTTATTTCTGATTTTTAAGTGCTGTAGGTACACAGGCAATACTTTATACAAAAAAGCCTTCTCAACTTTATTGTTTTAGGTGTACAGAATTTTTAATTAGGAATAGTATACTTAAAAATACATAATTATATAAATTTATTAAAATAACGAAACTACTATCCGATTCTTAATGTACGGAATATTTGAATTAAGAACCGTTTTAGGGTTCCGTAGCCGAATGGCAAAAACGAAACCCTTATAGTTTCGTCATGTCTGTCTGTCTGTCCGTCTGTCCGTCCGTCCGTATGTCACAGCAATTTTACTAAAAAAACTATTAATTAAGACCATACATATGCAACTTGGTAGTTGCATGTATTCTGTTAACCGCTTTCGCATTTAAAAAACAAATTAAAATTAAGGAGGGCTCCCCATACAGTAATATTTTTTTAAAAATGACATTGAGGTTTCTAAAACCACTTTTTCATAAAGTCAATCGTTTAAAAGATATACTTACGCTTCCAAAGTGGTAAATTGTGTCTAACTTCTATAATAATGGAGTGAAAAATCTAAAAAAAATATATGCTGTAGATCTTAATGTATACTTTCAACGAAAATTAGTTTGAACGAGATCGGATCAGCAGTTTTTGAGATATATCATATTTTCTAAAACCGTAAATATAACTTTGTAATTCATACAAACACTAACTATGAAAAACAAAGTTATTTGGCGTAGTTACTGAGGAACCCTTCATGGGCGAGTTTGACTCGCACTTGGCCAATTTTTTATATTTACATTACATTATTACATTTTTAATATACTCTATAAAAAAACATTTAACATTTTTTACATTTTTTTTGTTATTGTTAAAGAATGCATTTTCTCAATTTGTTTTTTTTTTATTTTATCGGGTCTAGAACCTTAAGCTGTTTGTCCCGGCTGTCATCTGTACATCTTTCAATCGTTACGGTAGTCAGCAGCCAGAAAAACTGACACCAATCTTGGCAGAGTGTTGTTTACCCAGCTACTGGGTTGTAGAAGTCAAATAGGCAGTCGCTCCATAAGTACGTCGAGAAACTTCCACCGACATCTAGAATGTTCGAGACACTAACGCCACCTGGCGGCGAGTAGCAGTACTGAGTATATCGTTAAACTTCGACCGACTTCTAATACGTTCGAGACACTAACGCCATCTGGCGGTGAGTAGCAGTACTGAGTATCTCAAGTAGCTTCTGGAACATTCTTGGCAGTATAGACAGTGAGTCTTATTACAAGATACGAGGCAATATAATCGAAACTACAAGTGAATTTCAGTGCGATTTAAGTGTTAAGTGACAAGTATTGTAGTGCGAATAACTGTGTTAATTTTTGTTTTGTGTTTATTTAATTAAAGTGTTAATTTTGGTCTAATTGGCGTTAATTATTTCTATCCAGAACCCCAGCTCGTAACACTATTACTCAGCAGCATCCTACTAACTAGTCAGTACAGAAGAGTATCTCAATTTTAAAAGATGTCAACGCTATTGACGGGGCCCTATTAGCCCGAGAATTTTATCTTGAAGAGCCAATCAAATATTAAGATTATGTTAAAAGTGTGTGCAACATGGATTCAAATATGGAGCTCTGGAAAAGCAGAAATACTCACTTAAGTGTATTAGACCCATCGGCAATACATTCCATATCCACCATTCCACCGCGCATATGATGTTGGAGAGAAATAGATTATAACGTTGTCTGTTGGTGTAATTGCTGAAGGCATTCCAATTCGAGCATAAATGAATAAATAAATAAACGAGATACCACGGCCCCAAAACGCAAAGCCAACTGAAGGAGTTTGTTTTTAGTCAATGGAAAAGTCATCAAATTACTCGATAAAACCATTTAATGACTCATTCTTCATCTGAATGAGTCATTAGATGGAATTTCTCACCGGAAAAAGTACAAATATATACCTCTAACGTTTTACCGTAGCGTACTAATAACGTTGACTAATAAGAACAGTGTTTTGGCAAGAAAACACAACTTCCAACGTTCATATCTGACCAGAATCTCATTCTTTAACTAAACAAATAACTTAAAAAAGAGCTTTTAATTTAATTATTCCATTGTTCGAGTTTCGTACGGAACGCTTTTTGTTTAGTGAAATCTTATCTTAATAACAAGGGGTCGTTTTGGATCCGCTGTCAGGACTCTTAAAGAAACAACAAGTATTTTTGGTTTCTCTATAAATAAAACATTAGGGGAACCGTTGGTGATAATTATAAGGCAGTTGTCCCACCGCCGACAATGAACGAGTAGCGAGTAGCTCAGTAGAGCTAGCATCTGAAGACGAGTTGGCGAGCAGCGAGTGTGTTGTACCGACAGTTTATTCGCTGAACTATCATCAGGGTGGTCTCTCAGCGTGAGTTCTGACCGCCAAGTGATCGCTGAGCGAGTATTATCTTTGACAGCTCTTGTCACTCAGCAAAAAAACTAGTGAAGCGAGTTGTCGCCGGCAGTGTGAACAGTCAGAGAGCAACTATTAATATATGCATCTCTTTCGTTTACACGGAATGTGTATTTCATTGTGCGTTTCTTGAGCGAGTAAATCGCCGATAGTTAGTCGTTTACTCGCCGACATTCGGACAACTGCCTAAGTCTGGTCTTTTTTCGAACTTTTGAAATGATACTTATTTTTGGGATCTACTTTGTGAATTACAACGGAGCGATACTCAAATATATCATCATCTACTTAGCCTTTTCCCAACTATGGTTAGACTTGAACAACCCCAAGGTCGGTTGTTCCAGTCTAACCATATTATGCAGCTGAGTATTGGTGTTTTACATATAGCGACGGCCTATCTGACCTCTATGACCCAGTAGCTGGGTAACACGATACCTCTTGGCTAGACCAGTGACAGATTTACTAGTTTTTTTTTTTTACTACGGCTTAACGTACTTTCCGAGGTCACCAACTTCCAAACTCCGGGCTACTACTGAGAAATTCGTTACAGAAAAACCCTATAAGGTGCAGCGGGGCAATCTCGACTGATAAAACCTAAACCACAACTTTGAAGGTATAAAAATATTAGATGATATAGTTTTATTAAAAATGTAATGTATTGACGCTCCAGAGTCATTATCTGTGTATTATTTTTATAAACTCATATTAAAAAATACTCAATAGATAGGCTTAAAAATGTGTTTTTGTCAAAAAAGGCAAAAATAGTTGTAATTCCCCCTCCGTGGGGCAATTTCAACTATTAATTATAATTTCTCTTCTAGAGTTCTTAGCTTGATGTTAGTCAGTTGCAGAGTTTCTTTATAGGGATGGTAATCTAAATTGAATCTTGTCATTTATACAGCTAGGCTCATTTTTGAATAAAAACACGTTAAAGGTTTAGGCGGGGTAATTTCGACTGCTCGCCATAGTTAATAGTGATGGGAAAGTAATAAAAAATAAGTCGATAGATATACCAATAAATAATTTTGGTCTGCTGTCTACTAAAGGTACTATATCTACTCACTAATCATAAATCAAAACTTCATTTTAAGAAAGGAATATGTATTTAAAATAGATTCAGAGCACCCCTCGTCCTAAATGTACAATCGGTCATATAAACATTACGCAATTTTATAATTTAAGCCTTTCTTCTAGCTATCTCAACGGATTGAGGCTTTTTGATTGAGAGACTGTTCCTTTTCTGAAATGAAAAGAGCCAGTCTTTTCCTGGCAAATCATTTTTGAAGGGATTGTCGTTTCCATTTAGGCGGACATATTGAAATACCAAAACAGCTACTTCTTTTCTAGTTAACGGGAAACCATGTTTTTCCATAACATGTAAGCTATGGGCAATTCTTCTTTCCACATCTTCCCCGAGAGCTATAGGTCTTCCAACGTTGTCGTTCATATGATTATTCTAAACTCTAGTTACAATGGTTGATCTAGGAATGCCATATATTTCTTCAGCTTGGTAACTCGTCATTACTTTATTTTTTACATCTTGCACTGCTTGCTGCAATTATGCCATTGTGTATGACTTGTCCGTTTTTTTTCTATAGTGGCGAACCATCTGCAATAAATTAATAAAGTAGTAAGAAATTGGAAAATCCCTCGAAATGCATCGATTTGAATCGTGTTGCGATCCTGCGAATAGAAAGATTACAATAATATAGCTACAAGTTAAATATTTGTAAAGTATTTACATCGACAAAACATATCGAAACATGCACATTACTAGTGTTTGTTCATTTCCATATCTGGTGGGGCAATTTCAGCTGCAAAAACGTTGAAATTAGCCGCCATTACAATCCAGGTGGTGTTATTCAAACTCACACCAAAATGCTGTTAAAACGCAAGTTACAACAGAAAAAAATAGCTAAAAACATGAAATAGGCTTTAATTAAATGAAAATCTTCGAAAAACACATTAATTACCACTTTTTTTTTGCAAAAATGTGAGACACTAATTTGCACGTGCAAACAAGAAAAAGAGAAGAAAACAAAATAGCCATGTCGATCAAACAGTATTGGGTCTAGCAGTGCCATCTAAGTAGAAATTATAAATTGCTTTTGAGCTATCAGGTCATAGATGGCACTTATTCAAATAAAGTAAAATGTAGAAGTTATTAAGATTAGTTGAAATTTCCCGCTGTCGAGATTGCCCTGCTGCACCTTAGCACTTTTTGACCGACCCGAGAATCGAACCCGAGGCTCGTGAACTCGAGCAAAGAGACACTTCTCAAAAAATATCTAAAAAAATCGTAGTTATTTTATTAAAAATAAGCATTAAAATCTTAACAGCCAACTACTTAAAGCAGTAAATTGAAGTGCTACGCAGTTGCAAGAAAAATTAATTTACATCAATTATTTTCCGTAGAGTCTTCCAAGTTAATAATAAAGAAAATATTCTTATATTTACTCGCTCCAAGGAAAAGCTTTGTTATTTAACCTTTTAAAAAGATAAAGGCTGGTAGAAACAAACGCTTGCACAAAAGGTCAGGGTTGCATAGCAAAGAAGTTAAAATGGCGGAAAAACGGCGCGTTTAATATTTTATTCTAAACGTTTGAAGTAGTTTTATGACGTCATGCGAACTGTGAACCGCTGGTCATCCATCATTAGCTGTTTAGAATCGATCATATTTATGTTTTTTTTTTATAGTTGATAGTCTTGCGTTTGACCATAATCTCACCTGATCTTAAGCGATGATGTGGTCGAAGATGAAGCACGCTTGCCTAGAAGTAACCTATTCACTCTTGACTTAAAGACTCCCAGGTTATAACTATCAGGAAACAAACTCCGGCAGGGAATTCGACTCCTTAGCCGTACGCACAATGAAAGTATTCCCAAAACGTTTCGTGCGTATGGGTGGGATGTCCACCATGTAACGATGGCGCATCGCAGTTTGTCTCGTAGTCCGATGATGGAACGGGCTTGGCGGAATAAGACTGTGCAATTCCATCGCACACTCCCCGAAATACCATGTCATTATGAATCCCGTATGGAAAAGGGATAGGTAGTGCTGTTTGTACTGTTAGAAGAGTGGAATTCCCTGTACAACGAACGTCGATGCGCCATCGTTACATTGTGGACATCTCAACCGGACACATAAAACGTTTTGGAGATTACCTACTTTCATTGTGCGTAATGCCCGGTAATGCTAAGGATTGGGATTCCCTGCCGGAGTCTCTGTCTCCTTGTAGCTATAACCTGGGGGTTTTTAAGTCAACAGTGAATAGGTTACTTGTCGATAAGCGTGCTTCATCTTTGACCAAATCATCCCTTACCATTAGGAAAGTTGGTAGTGAAACGCGAGTCTATCATCAATATTAAATTAATAGTTTAAAAAACCGGTCAAGTGCGTTTGGGTCACGCGCAGTGTAGGGTTCCGTAGTTTTTATAACAGCCGCGTGCAGTTTATGTTATGAAGATACATAAGTTCAAGGTTGGGTCTGAGTCAATAGCTCACTAACTCCTATAATACAAGTTTTACTTAGTTTAGGAGTTAGGAAACTCCATAATTATGTGACAGCGTACAACCTGTAAACTTAGATTAAATTTGTCATAATATTAAGAAATTTGTACCTACTTTGATGGAAGTAAATATTATTTATTGTTATTTATTTAGCTTAGTTGGAGGGGTTAACAAGATTACTAGTAATGTGAATTCTATCCACAAAGCTAGTTCTCTTTAAAAAGAAAAGAAAACAGGGCATGCTTCATCTCTTTAGTCGCGCGGTGTACCTTCTAGGTTTTAAACCAATATAGAGTTGCTCAGGTTAGCTAGAATTGGTCTAACTTTACTTTATTAAAGTCAATCAACATGAAAAGAAATAAGTCAGCAGCAGCGTGTCGTATTCGCTGACTGATTGTTTTGTACAATTTTTTTTTTGTTCCGAGGTGGAAATCCTCATGGATGTCCTCCGCCCTGGGGCGGGCGAAGGGGTATGTCAGACTCTTAACTGACTAAAACCACCCCGTTTCCCTTCGTACACATTCGCCGGGGGCTGCGAGAATGCATAAGTATTCAACATCGCGGCCCCCGACTAGTGCCGGCCCGCCTCTGCAGGACCCATCTTTTTTTTTTTATATAATTCTTCTTTTTATAAAACTTCTGAGAAGGGCGCGCGTGGAACAAAACGCGCCGCCACCTCGGGTCTCGTGTTATAGGGGACGGTGGGTATCCCTAAGCCCACCGTCCCTGGACCCATTTAGGGGGGCCGCCAGAGGGCATTGTCTGCCCTCTGTCGACGCCCGGTGCGCCTTCTGCGGGCCGGGAGAGCACTCGAGATCTCCCTCTCCCTTTCCGCAGCCTCCTTCTGCGACATGACAACTTCGCAGAAGGAGATCACCGCGTCCCAAGACGCTGCGCCGCTGGCCATAGAACGAATCACAGCCGGCAGTGACAGGTCGTTTCCCACTTCTGAAACGAGGGCACGGCGCGGCTCCTCCCAAGCTGCACACTCTGCCAGCGTATGCCGCGCCGTGTCCTCCCGACAATGGACGCAGTGATGACACCGAGCGTCTGGCTCTCTGCCTATGCGGCGCAGGTACTTCCCAAAGCAGCCGTGACCCGAGAGCACCTGCGTCGCCCTAAAAGATAGAGAGCCGTGCCTCCTCCCAAGCCAGTTATCGAGCACTGGCCGGACCGCCTCGATAGTAACGAGGCCGGCGGTAGGGCACATAAGCCTGTCCCGCCATTCCGCCAACAGGATCGTTCCAGGACCATGCTCTAACTAAAAGCCTAACCTAACTAATTTGACTTCCTATACAAATCCTCACCTGATCCGACAATTTTGCACGGAAAGTTTTAATTTTTTTAGAGATTTGTATAAAACTTGTCATAGCCGGTGTTTTGAATTTAAATACGGACACAGAGCTACACTACTCAATCGTCACAAGAAACTAGCTTGATACAACTGGCGCTTAGCGCCATCTATCGACATTTCTATGGAGCTGTTCGAAATTTTCGAGTCAAATACAATTGGTCGACTATTACTCGTAAACTTGTAAAGCCTACTTATGTGTGATAGTTTTCCTTTAAATTTCGTTATATATAGGTACTACTGCCGTGACATTTGAATTTCTAACTACAACCGTTTAGTTGATAGAGGGGGAGGACACTTGACTCTAACGAAAATTGGTACTTTAAAGCTTGATAAGTCACGAACGGTTTACTTAATCAAAAAACGTTCTTACCAAACCCCTAATATTAGAAAGACCTATCCAACGATATCCCACACTATGGGAAGAACGGAAAAAAAAATTATCATCCCACTTTACATTATTGTATGGGAGGTACCCTAAATAATTGTTTTTTTTTCAATATTTTATTTTACGACTTTTTCGGCGTCATTAACGTGTATACTCATGCCAAAGTACAACTTTCTAGTACCAATAGTTTTTGAGCTAAACCGCGGACAGACGGACAGACAGACGGACATGGCGAAACTATAAGGGTTCCTTGTTGACTACGGAACCCTAAAAACACTAAAAAAAAACACGCTTTTATAAATGCACGTAAAAACAAAAAAAAATGTTAAGAAAACCGATAACGGATTTTCTTTAGGTTTGTTATAACCTTGAAACCTGATCGTGTTCAGAGTCCATTACGTGGGCTTTCTCTCAAGTGCAAACACGACTATGATACGATATTCGATCATGGAATGCCAGTGCCTATCTTCCGGCTTCATCATCAGACCTTGAAACCTAATCGTGGTCAAAGGTCATTACAAGACTTTTCTAAAAAATCCAAAACAGCTATGATATGATTTTCCATCATGAAGTTCTAGTTCATATCTTCCGGCTCCATCATCAGATCAGTTCGACAGTACCATATTATTGTATTGTCATCAGAACTACATACAGTTGCCAATTTTCATTACGCTACGACCCTTGAAAGATGGTTAAATTAGTTACCTTAGGGTTTAGATTCCTTTACATAGTTAGTTACATACAGGTCAACCTAATAAAAGCGTGTTAAAAATAATAGTAATTTATTTATTTAGATACTAGTACTCACGCGGGGCTTCGCTCCCGTGGATTCTATCACGGTAAAAACATAACTCTCCTTTTTTGCAGTCGCGTAAAAAGTAGCCTATAACCTTCCTCAAGCTTCAAGCTACTTCCATACCAAATTGCATCCAAATCCACCCAGTACTTCGAAGATTAGCGCGTTCAAGCAAACAAACAAACTTTTCCGCTTTATAATATTAGTATAGATTTAATTCAGATGTTAGGTACATCCATACATTGGTTAGTAATACTAAAAGCTATGTTAGTAATTTAAAATAATATTAAAATCCATTATTAAACATAAATTGTTTGATTTTTATTAGAATAAATTTCATAAAAAAAACATGATACAATTAATTAATCTAATCTATACTTCTATACTAATATTATAAAGCGGAAAAGTTTGTTTGTTTTTTTGTTTGTTTGCTTGAATGCGCTAATCTTCGAAAGTACTGGGTGGATTTCAAAAATTCTTTCTGATTATGATAGGCAATTTCATGAGGAAGGCCTCTTCCTAAAATAAGAGTATTAGTGAAGTAAGTCGGAAGAAAATACGCCGCTAAATTACTATAATCGCGTGCGCTGGCGAAATGTCAGCATTTCGCCAGCGCACGCGATTATAGTAATTATATACATAAAAATCATGTACTACAAAAATGTAGGATTTATGTAGATCAAAAAAAATCCGAGGTACTACACATCAAACTTTTATAAATAATCCATAATAAGGCAAATTATGTAAAGAAAATATTTAAAAAATAAGCTGACTTTGTAGTATTATAATTATGCGACCATATTAATATTTACGTTCGCAAGTAATTTCATCATCAAGACAATTTTATTGAGATAAACTTTGCTTTTTACAGTATGTAATTTGGACTTATAGTTTAGGAGAAAATGTAAAATTAAAATTATTCAACAACGCTATTCACCAAACGGCGCGCGGGTGCACGGCGCGTCGAGCATAACTCGCATCCGCGATAGATACCGCACTGATAGTAAACCTAATCTTGGTTTCATTTCGACTTCTTGGCTATGAGAATGTAATTCTCATAGCCAAGATCAATAGTATCAGCTTTTTTTACGTCAGATGTGTATTTTGTATCTATACATTTGAATATTTTTATTTTACTCTCTGTTTAGTTGAATAAGTCATTTTGATAGGTTGTTGTTTCTTTTATCCCATTTTCAACCGACGACCAAAAGAGGAGGTTATCAATTCGACGCGTATATTTTTTTTTATTTTTTTTTATTTTATGTATGATCACCGAGTACTCGAAGACGGCTGAACCGATTTGGAAAATTCTTTTTTTGTTTGATAGGGTATACTTTGAAATTGGTACCATTTGTCACCAAGTCAGGATCTGATGATGGGATCTTGGAGAAATCGAGGGAACTCTTCAAATATTATAGGCACACCTATGGCGTTTTGGGTATTTCTTATAGTAACTTGTGCAGTTGCTCTCAAAAAGTACCATTTGGGGAAGTGGAACTGATGATGAAGACCACAGATGGCCGCCGAAACTACTCAATAATAAGTATTTCGTGGATTGCGATTCGATTACTTGAATATGGATATTAAGCACTTGGTGCTCGTCACAATGCATATGGTGATGTATAGCTGATGGTGAAGTACCAGGAGAACTCCTCAAAAATTAACGGCCCAGTATTGGGAAAAGCAATATTTTGTAAAAGGTTATAAGTAGTTGACATTTAGGCTCTTGTAACTAGGTAAATTAAAAATCAACCAACTAAAAAGAGTGAAATAAAAACTTTTTACCAAAAAATTAAACCGACTCCCAAAAAACACTGCAAAGTGAAAAATAACTTTAATTTCGGAAGTCGGTGCCAACAACGAAAATACAAAACTAATAAGAATTGAACCCCTATTATAGGGATTCAATTCTTATTTGTTGTAGGTAATATATAGGTTCTAACTAAGTCGTTACTTTAATTAAAATACCTTCGAAGCAATGTCATAGTTGCTATAGTTTTCACTGAACCAGCGGCTAGACAAACGGCACTAATACCTCGAATAGTTATGGTACCAACAGATTTACTTTTTAGTTTTAAAAATATACAATTTCCTGTAAAGGTATGTCGAATGATGATATGATGATGATGTATTTCGAAGTCACAATAAATAAAGCGCCGGAGTTGCGGGAATGTACTACGGGTGTCTATAAATAGATCTTTAAAAATAAAATTAAGTTTCCTAAAATAATTTTTCCTCATATCCAGTCATATGGAACATACCTATACATTTCCAAAGTAGTAAAATGTGTCCTCTCTAACTTTTAAAATAATAAAGTCTAAAATTTATAACTACTGTATATTTTAATGAAATATTTAAACTCAATTTTAGTTAGTTTTTAAACAAGATACAGCCAGTAGTTGAGATATAGAACATTTTCAGAAACCGCAAATATGTGTATTTCTTTATGTAAACACAAAAGACAAAAGAGAAAAAAAATACAGACAAAAGAGCACAAAGGTGCTGCTTACTTCATAAGAAATTTCATCGAGCAGACCTGCGACAGGAGAGTTGAATAAGAGATGATGGACACAGTGTGAATAAATATTAATTACGTAAATTACTAAAAAAACATATTTAAGTAACTATTAAAATAAATAATAAAGATACAATAAACAAATATAAACATATAAAATTACGGGATGATGGAGAAGCAGTGTTCTTTGACTAAGTTTTTGAAAATATGGATTCGTTTGAACTTTGTTATTCATACAAACACTATGATTAAACAAAGTTATTTGGCGTAACCACTACGGTACGCGTCATGGGCGAGTCTGCCTCGCACTTGGCCGATTTTTTTTTCACGTGGCCAATTATATGTTGCTTTATCTATGTAGATGCGGACGCAGGAAAACCAAAACTTACTTATACCACAAGAAAGTAGGACTAAAATATTGTATATACCGAAATACTGTAAATCTATTCTTAACAATATCATTAACAACTATCTTTAATTCGCGATTCTCTATCCAGTGCGAATTAGATAGGTATACTTAAATTTTAACATCTATTCATTAATATTCAGAAATCATCGAGTAGTAGGATTATACGCGAGTGAAACCGCGGGGCACAGCTAGTTCCGAATAAAATGATCAAACCAAGTTAATTTACTTTATATTAAAAAGAGCACCGCCAGAAACGTGGAGAGTATTCCAGTGTTTGACCACAGGACAAACTACTCCATCCAGTATGATGTTCAGAAGACTGTTGGTGCTACCCCGCACACGCTGCATCAGGGAGGCAACTCTTGCGTGCTATCGCTCTAAAGCAGTCAATGTTGGTCAGTCAATGTCGACAAACATATCTGATGCACTGCAAAAGCGAAGCAACCCCAGCAACATTCTGAACCCATTATTGTACAGGAATAAGTAATACTAATAGCGTAAATGTGTAAGTAGTAAATACGTAATAAGTGCGTCTCTCTCTAACACCAAAATTCATCACTATATTACACGATTTTCACTGCTGAAGACATGCATACTACCCATCATCGAAATACTATTTTCTTACAAACTTTTAAGAAAACCACACCGCCCAGTCTTGTCTAATAGCCTTCATCTTGAACCCCACACGAGTGATTGTGGTATTATCATCAGATCATATGGTTTTAAAATCGCGAACAAATTAAAATTAGTATAGATTTTAATCTATATTTTATTGTACACCAATAATTAAAACACAACTGATTCACAATATAACTTTGTAACCTATGGTTACAAAGGCGGTCTTATCGCTCATAGCGATATCTTCCAGACAACCTTTGGATAAACTTTACGAACTTTATCAAGGAAAGTGGAAGGGGAAAGTTAATGCACTTCAAATATGTTACATACATGAAATCAAATTAAAATATATAAAATTGGTTGTAAACAAAGAAAATCTTTCGTTAAGTCTTGACGGCCAGAGCCGTCATCTACCCCGGTCACCGGGGAGAGTGGAACCGGCGAGAGATGTCGTGCGGTGTCCCACAGGGATCGGTCTTGGGGCCGCCCCTGTGGAATATCGGATACGACTGGGTGCTGCGCGGCGACCTCCCTGACGGCGTCAGCGTAGTATGTTACGCTGACGACACGCTCGTCCTGGCGCAGGGAGAGTCGCACCAGGCGGCGGCCGACCTGGCGACGCAAGTGGTTGCGACAGTCGTTCATAGGATCCGGCAGTTGGGACTCGACGTGGCGCTGCACAAGACCGAGGCCATGTGCTTTCATGGCGGTCGGAACGCGCCACGGTCCGAGTCCCACATAACGGTGGAGGGGGTTCGCATCGGCGTCGGGAGGACGATGAAGTACCTGGGACTCGTCCTCGACAGCCGGTGGAACTTCAGGGAGCACTTCCTGAGTTTGGCCCCAAAGCTGAACCGGGCAGCAGCCGCCTTCAGGCGACTCCTGCCTAATCTCAGCGGGCCAAACGCCTCCTGCCGAAGGCTGTACGCCGGCGTCGTGCGGTCCATGGCCCTCTACGGGTCCCCAGTGTGGGCCCTGTGCATCCGGACGCGACCACTAAAGTTGGTCGCATGCCAGAGGGTCATGGCTATCCGAATGATCCGGGGATACCGCACGATCGCCGGCGAATCGGCCAACCTCCTTGCCGGATTGCTGCCCTGGGATCTGGAGGCGACTGCCCTCCAGCGCGTTTTAACTAATAATAGTGTAATACATTTTTTAGGGTTGTGTGTCAAGCCAATCTTGTAACAAACCTGCAGCTGCAACATATGAGGAACTAGAAAATATAGAACCAACCTAATAATAATAACCTTATAATTGTCATTCGATCTGCCTCCTTCATGTTTAGAATTATGTATGTTAATAATATTGATTTCTAACCTTAAATAGCACATGTGGTGTTAGCCTGTAATTAATTGTTACACTTATAAATGTAATATGACTGTTTCATACAAATGTATAGTGTAAACAATTGTAGGTTAACTAACCTAAATAAATATATACATAAATAAATTATATCTCTTCTGTTATTCTTTCTATTTATAATCATCGTTTTTCATGAAGGGTTTTAGTACTTTTAATTATATATAAACATTGCATCATTTTATTTTTAGTCTACTGGTTCTGACCGTACAAGTGTCGAATAAACGTAGATTACCAATTAATGCACGTTTGTTTGGACGTCTATACCACTGCCTATCAAGGCCAAGCCTTCGAAGAATTGCCAGCTGGTGATTCTGTTATTAATTCTGTATCTGCAATAATTGTATTTGTATCACGGGTCTTAACCACTTTGAAAGTTTATAATTCCACGCAATAAAGTCTGCTTAACAAAACCAATTTTGCGTTTAGCCCGTATAAGGAAGGGTTTATTATAGAAATTAGCGCGCTCAATATAAGTTCCTCAGATATATATTGAGAACTAGCTTTTCACCCACATGGAATTCAGTTATATCGCGCTACCGAGCAATTTTTTTTATTTATAATTGAATTTATTTCTTTCTTTCTATGTAATACGTTATTAAGAAAAAAACCGGCCAAGTACGAGTCGGACTCGCGCATGATGGGTATTTTTATAGGTAGGTAATGAATGGTACGGAACCATTACCTATAAAAAGCGCCAAAAATATCACAACTGTTGTATGGGAGTCTCCCTTAAATATTTATTTTAATTAATTTTTAGTATTTTTTGTTATAGCGGTAACAGAAATACATCATTTGTAAGGTTAATAATAAGTGTCTTAAAAAAACCTGCAAATATTGCATCAAATAAAATTGTCCTTACGTTTATCGCGAATTGATATCCACACTACTAGAAAGAGATAGCTAGGTCCTTCGAGGGTATACTCTTCGGAACGGATTTGAGCTTCGCGTCCGCATTCCAGTTTAGGTACAAGTTCCTTGGGGTAAATACGTAATGTCCTTAGTGACGCGCTTGCGATTCGTTTCGTGTCCGTACTAATGACCGGATGCGACATACGTAATGTCGCTAGTGGCGCGCTTGCGAGTCGTTTCGTGTCCGTACTAATGACCGGATGCGACACGGCCATTCTGCGATGCACACGTCCTCGTGTGTTGTTAATCTGGAAAATACAAAATTCTGGCACAGTTTCTGTTCGTCCAATCCTGACTCATATAAAGACTGATGAGATAGTTAAAATGGACTAGACTCTTTAAAATCTGTTTATTACAGGAGCAATTTGTTGATAGTAATCAAATTAGAACTAAGAAAAACTATGCTAATCTACGAATTATAACTAATCTAGTTTCGAGATTACCGAGAACCAAGCACATTACATTAATCAAAGAAAACTAAACCTCAGGTATCTTCTCATGGTCAACAAACAACACACACACTATTCCCCACGGGAATACCGAGTCAACCCTTGACTCTATGGTTTTTGCTTCTAGGCAAAACCCGACTATACCACCCAGAGCTACCGCCTACCGCGTACCCACGGACTACTCATTGAGCAGATACCGATTTCCAACGGGCTACGGCTACGATACTCTGGTTCAGTCTCCGACCCATTGAACCGAGAACCTGTTTACATAAACTAAGGTGATGCCAATTCACCATCTATTTCATCTACAATCTCAGTTTGTACTTGGCCCTCGGGCATCTTTCGAACACGGTCATGAGCGTATTTGTAAGTACGCTTGTTAATGAGAGATTTTAAAACATACCGATCGCCATCTAACACTTCAACAATTTGAAATGGCCCCCTAAACTTCACATCAAGCTTAGTTTGATTACGCTCCTCGTTCTCAATAAGCACGAATTCACCGACAGAGAACCTATTCACGCTTGCCTTCGTACTATCAAAACGACTTTTATCATAACACGCAGACTTTTCAATGCTTTCGGAAGCTAATCTCCTAATGTCATCAAGGTTTGTAATGTCGTCATTGTCATTAGTCATTAAATTAAGTGGACGTGCTACCTTACCTATCAAAAGTTCTAATGAACTTGCTTTTGTAACGCGATTAACCGTACAATTAAGGACTAGCTGTACATCTCCTAGCGAGTCTTGCCACGACTGATCTTTATCAGTCTCTATCTCAGTTAACATTGACTTGAGCACACTCATTATCCTTTCTACTTGACGAGATGAACCAGTCGCAATAAGGTGACGATTGATATTTTTACCTTGACAGAAGTCGCGAAACTCCTTGCTCGAAAAGCATTTACAACGTCCCTGATCAGCGATTATTCGCACAGAAGCACCAAAGAGCACTGTCAGACACTGCCTTGATGCTGCTCTTGGTATCAATGTTTTTACTGTGAAATAGCAATACGTACTTGGTGAAAGCGTCTATCATCACAAAAACGTACTCCTTGTTGTCACTCTTCCCACTCAGCTTTCCTGTAGCGTCTATATGGACGGTATGCCATGGAATCGCTGTCTTGGGTATAGGGTGAAGTTCCGCCTGTACTTTACCTGAATGGGACTTTGCTATTTTGCAGGTGACACAGTTGTCTACAAACTTTTTTACGAAGCGACTCATACCCCCGAACCAATAATGATTGTACAGCTTCTCCAGCGTCTTCTCCCATCCTAAATGAATAATGGATTCGTGAATATTATTGATGACAGACCAACGCATAGCACGAGGGACGATTGGCAAACATTTTGTTCGACCGTTACGTTGAACTTTACGGTAAAGTATAGCTGATCTTACCTCATACGTTTTAGCCACGTCGTCGTTAAGCTGACCTTGGTCTAGATCAGAAATAATTTTCTTGATCTCTTCATCTCGCTGCTGCTCTGCTAGAAGCCAATGGTCAGACAATGCGGTAAGGTTAACCTGCTTCTGTTCAACTTTACAAGCTTTTGGTGGTAGAGGCAATAAGTTTCGAGAGAAGAAATCAGCGTGCGCCATTTGCTTACCTACGCGGTATTTTACGTCGAAATCAAATGACTGTAAGAATGCCCACCACCTGTGTACCCTCGGTGTCAGGTCAATTTTGTTCCGTGATGATTTTAGAGAATTACAGTCCGTTACTACTGTAAACTTTCGGCCATGCAGGTATTGTCTAAAATGTTTCACCGCGTTGACGACCGCTAGCGTCTCCAGCTCGTACGAGTGGTATCGAGACTCCGCTGGTGTCGTGCGTTTACTAAAATAGGCAATAGGATGTTGCTTACCTTCTACAACTTGGAACAAAATCGCGCCATAACCCTCTGAACTGGCATCAGTATGAAGCTCCACCGAATGCTGCGAGTCAAAAATCATGAGCACTGGATCACTAATTAGTATTTTGATTACCTTCTGTCTAACTTCTTCACGGCCGGCTGTCCACTTGAACGGTGACTTTCCAGATGTCAATTTATAGATCGGACCCATGAGGCGGGAAAAATTCGGTACAAACTGACGAAAGTAAGAAGCCAAACCTACGAATTGTCTTACCTGTGTAAGTGTCTGTGGTGAAGGTAAACAAGACAAAGCCTCTATCTTTCGCTTGTTTGGTTTAATCTTACCTGCCTCAACCTCATAACCTAGGAACTCTATACGCGTTTTAAGAAAGGAGCATTTCTTAAGGTTCAGCGAGAACCCCGCTTTTGTTAGCACCTCTAATACAGTGTGCAGTCTCTCCAGGCCCTGCTCTATAGAGTCGGAGATAATGGAGATGTCATCGACATACACAACTACGTACTGGTATGCAAGGTCACCAAGTGCATTCATGATTGCTCGTTGGAAAACAGATATGGCGTTACGTAAACCCATAGATGATACATATAAATACTGAGATAGATGCGCCACTCTATGATTCGAAAATTGAGGTTTTGACCCTGATCGCCAGGTAGCGTAACGGTAGTTTAATACCGAAAAAATCCGATAGGTGGCGTCTATCTGACATGTTAATAATATTTTCTTATTTTAAAGATTTTAGAAGTACTAGATTGATTAAAATAAATATTCTAATCGACAAAAGATTAAATCTTTGATTTTAGAATATTTATTTCAATCAATCTAGTACTTCCAAAATCTAAAGATTAGATTTTAGAGGCTGGCAAAAATTAAAACACGGTGAAGATGGTTTTAATTATTTTTTATATTTGTGATTTTTTGGATTCATTATAAATCAACCAAACATAACGAACGAACGAACTACTAATTCAAATGTTAATTGAGTCTAAAATAGGCAACAAATCATACCACAATTGGAAATGGAGCGAGTTATTTTTTAAGCACTGCTTATATATTTTTGATGACCCCTTGTAAGACTGACCATTAAATGATTCGAAGAGCTTATCAAATAATAAATCTCTGCACTCTTCGGGCAGCATGTTGTGTTCTGAAACAAAATATTAATGTTGGTTAATAACATATTGCAAAATTTGCTAGGTAACAATAATGATGCAAATATGTGAAATTATAAACATACTAACTCGATAAAAAACGTAAAGCGCTAGACACCCTCTGGCTAAACACTTGTGCTGCATATTTTACCTTCATTTTAGGTATTTTATTACTCATCACATGTTTTTCTGTTAATTTATTAATTAATCGAAATTTGTCAAACTGTTTTTGACAGTTTTATATTTTTCTTTTTTCTTTGTTTTTCATAAACAAGCGAGGTGTATAGAGTCTATGATGCATTAAAATTTTAATGCCATTTAATTTAGTGATTTAGTGAATTAGGTGCCTAAATACTTTAAATAATGCTTTATGAATTTTTCGATAAAAATAATATTTTTTTTATTAATTTTGATTATCATATATGTATAAATATATCGTAGCTGCTGCCATCTATTAGCAAAACAAACGCATTACGTACAAAACTAAGTTGACCCCAGACATAAGATGTCACTAGTTTTTGTGGCAAATTTTGTGTCTGAAGTTTCTTCGGGAGTTTCACCCCCCTGCGTAAACCAAACGGCATGGTTAAAAATTCAAATTGTCCATCAGGAGTAATAAACGCAGTGCGTTCAATAGATTGTTCTTTGACAGGAATTAAATGGAAACCACTTGCACAATCTAACTTTGTAAAGTAATTTGCACCATGGAGTCGTGAAATTTGGTCAGAAATTAAAGGTAACGGATAACGATCTGGCACTGTATTATTATTAAGCTCTCTATAATCTATGCACATACGGTCTGATCCATCGTGTTTTTTAACTAAAAGGGCCGGACTAGCAAACGGTTCAATTCGTTTACCCTATCGCGCATGATCTGACGTTCGTCCGGAGACAGTTTGTAAGGGCGTCTTTGCACTGTACGATTAGGGTCAATCAATCTTACCTCCAACGAGCCAGTGTTAACACGTGTGGTTGGAAAACCGTTAATAAAAAAGTCAGAGTATAATTTTAAGATTTTTACAAGGTCACGTCTTCTCTCAAATGGTAAATCAGTATCAATCTTATCAAAATTATTATTTATAGTCATGGTTGGAATGGCGTTACACACGTTTATAGTTCTCTCTGTAGTCAAAATTAATTCATTTGCAGTCATACTCACACAAAAACCGTTATTCAAAATCTCTCGAACCAATAGAATGTTACTATGCAAGTACATATCTGGCAAAACGTGGAATAGAATCTCCGTCGCGAAATCGTTGATTTCTACCTTACACAGCAATTGCATAGTACTATTGACATTTTTATTGCCTATACCGACTAAAGATACTACATCATTTACTCTCTTGCCTCTAAATTTACAAGCTATACTCTCTTTCATCAAAGAACACAGCACCGGAATCAAAATCAAATTTGAAACACTCACCAAAATGCTTCAATGTTCCTGATGGTGGCTCGACAATACAAAGATCGACTCGTTTTTCCATCGGTACAGCAGCGCTGAACCCATCCGCTGTGCAGCGACTGGCGATGTGGCCCGGCGTGCCGCACTTGAAGCACACCAGTGGGCTGCTGCTGGCTTGTTGTCGCTGCCCAGCACCCGAAGCAGGTGGCACAGGCAACGGCTTCTTGACGTCGTTCTTTTTCGTGCGACAATCCGCTTGTTTGTGTCCTGGCATGCGACATGCGTGGCACTTGATTGGCAGTAGTGACGAATACTTCAGACGTTTCTCGTTCCCGGTGTCAGTACGCGTATCTGTAGGGGCTTTCCTCAGGTAGGAGAACGCTTGAAGCTCTTGCTGCAACTTATGACGCGTTGTAATCTCCGTGGTAAAAGCGAGGCGTTGTAAGCGTGTATCGATTAGCGCCAAGTGAGCAATTACAGTCGACGACTAGCATAGGCGGCATAGGTCTCATTATCCTTTGGTTTTTCATTACTCAGGTTAATGAGGGTAGCCGCAGAAGTTTCAACACAAACGAATCTGGCCTTGAAGAGTTCTTTAAACTGGTCCCATGTCATACCTGGATAGGTTATCTGCGACAGCCATGTTGATGCGGAGCCCCTCATCGCTTTGCTGATTGTTAAAATGAGTTGGCTTCCTTCCACTGCATTCCCGTCGAAACACAAGTCAGCGGTGGCGCACCATGATCGCGCATCAGACTCGGGTTTATCAGGGTCGAATTCCGGCAACACCAACTTGTTATTCAGTGGCTGTGTTTTAAGAGTTTGTATCAGCGCGCGCATTTTTGCATTTCAAAAAGTAACCGCCACTGATTGTTATTGTCACTGTTCCCGCATGTGATCTCATTAGCACGATTTGATCCCACTTCTGATGTAGGATCGTCAGGATTTATTCCGTTAGATTCGGACATCATGTGGGAAGAAGATGGGTTTCGTGCAATGAAAACACACTTGGTACGATACACTGAATTTATTAAAATCACAAACTACTAATTATGACTGGGCACAACGAATCGGGTACAGTTCCGCGACGTCTTAACTCCGATGCGATCAGACACTAAATGTCCTCCCCGCCGTCGGATTAAAACATCACGACTCTGTAGAAGCGCGCTGTCAGTTGGTGTGGGTAAATACGTAATGTCCTTAGTGACGCGCTTGCGATTCGTTTCGTGTCCGTACTAATGACCGGATGCGACATACGTAATGTCGCTAGTGGCGCGCTTGCGAGTCGTTTCGTGTCCGTACTAATGACCGGATGCGACATATATTTTGGTATGTTTTTTTTTTTGGTTGATACATGTCACATGTCTTTTCAGTCCTAAGACATTCCGATTTCCTCACTATGATTTCCTTCACCGTTTTTGCAGTGGTCATCACCACTGCTCTCAAAATGGTCTAGTATACGGTATACCCGGACATTTATTCATATTTCTCACGATTAAAATTCGCTCATTTATTATTCGATTGATTGAATCTATCTATTAGGGTTAAATTTGTTTTAGTAAGTTACACTAGCTTATGTCAGCTTACTGCATCGAATTAAAAATCCGGGTATAGTTTGTAAGAAAATTGCACAAAGTATTATAATAATATGTCTGCTTCTCAGAATGGATGTAGGAACGGGTCCCGTGGTACTAAGGAGCTTCTCCTCATTAATATTGCAATTAACCAACAGGTTCGTCGTTCCCGAAAGAATCTATCGACATGTTGGATAGATTATAAGAAGGCCTATGATTATGTTCCACATACATGGCTCAAGGTGTTGGAGTTGTATAAAACAGACCCAATACTACGCAATTTTCTTGAGTCATGTATGGGGCAATGGAATCCGTGGAAACTCAACTCTCGGATTCCATACACCTAAGATCCCTCGGAACGTCTGAAACTTGCAAGTATTTGGATATGTCAGAAGCGCTAGGCATCAATGCTGCTTATGTTAAACAGTCATTGAAGGAACGCTTCATTGGCTGCCTGAATAAAGTACTGAATAGTCTTCTATCAGGTGGAAACAAGGTGCGTGCCTTCAATGGTTGGGTTATGCTAGTATTGATGTATTCTTTTGGCATACTCAAATGGATTCAGACTGAACTTGACGCCTTAGACAGACAGGTCCGCACATCGCTCACTGCAAATCGGATGCATCACCCACGTTCATCGGTGATTAGGCTGTATATCCCGCGGAAGTGCGGGGTCGTGGCTTTTTAAATGCAAAGACCCTGCACAACCGAGAGGTATGCAGCCTTAGGGAATATTTCCTAAAAGCTGACGTGGGTATGCATCGGGATGTGGCAGCGGTGGACAAAGGCCTCACCCCGCTCTCCTTAGGTAACGAAAATTGGCGCAAACCTATAGTATTGGATACTAATGACCGCAGAGAAGTATGGCAGAGCAAGGAGCTCCATGGACACTATTACCCGGCCCTTCATGGGTCTGAAGTAGATTTATTAGCGTCCGTAGCCTGGCTAAGTTTTGGTGACACTGAAGGTTTTGTCTGTGCGATTATGGACGAAGTTATGATGACGAATAACTATCGGAAATATATTGCGAAGGATGGTACGGTAGACACATGTCGGGCATGTCACAAACCGGGAGAATCCATTCGTCACATTATCTCCGATTGTTCTCGTCTGGCTAACGGAGAATACTTGCATAGACACAACCTTGTAGCCAGGATTATTTACTAGCAACTTGCTCTTAAATACAATCTTGTGGAATCAGAAAAACCATACTATAGGTATGTGCCCGACCCAGTTCTCGAAAATGGCAATATTACACTGTACTGAGATCAGTCTATCATCACTGACAGGGCTATTGTTGCCAATAAGCCTGACATAGTGGTGATAGACCGATTAGAGCGTCGCACAATGATTGTTGATATAGCAGTCCCCCATGACGAGAACCTCGTGAAAACTGAGATAGATAAAAAAATAAGTATCTTGACCTGGCACGATTGTCGACATGTGAGATGTGGAGACAGCAATCATTGTGCCGATAGTCGTCACAGCCAATGGTATAATATCCAAGAGCCTCGACCAACATCTAAGGAGGCTCTCGTTGGGCAGCTGGATCAAGAGCTTGATCCAGAAAGCAGTACTCCTGGAAACGGCGCGTATTGTGAGAAGGTTCCTCTCTCAAGAGCCCTGACCACCGGTAGCTGTTCCCGATACCGGTGGGCTACTATTTTTTATATTTTGAAATGTTTATATTTTTTATATTCATATTTAAAAATGTAATTTATAAGTACATAGATTAAATAAATGGAATAATAATGATATACACTTTATTTTGGATATTGAAAATCCATTATGCCTGCCTGGGTACGAGTATAAGCCCATAACCATTACTAGGCTACTTCTGCTAAATTATTATGTTTAATACTGCAAATTAATCTTAATAAATTAAAATTTAAAGTTTCACTTGCAAGAAAATTTTCGATTTGTCACGTTGCGTTGTCTTAACGACCGACGTAGCTCGCATTTGCTTAGTAAGTACTCGTCATTTCATTACGTACAATTACTTGCGAAAATTTACTAGAAAAAATCTCACATACAGGCCGTGCATCTTAGATAAACTTTTAGGCCGTGCGCGCACTGCCTTGCGGTGGCCGCAATTCCGGTAGTTCTACCGCACCGCAAAATTTGTGAAGTATGGAGTGTCATAGAAGTGCGCGCACTGCGGTGCCGGTCAGTCTACCGGTGCGGTAGAACTACCGGAATTGCGGCCACCACAGGGCAGTGCGCGCACGGCCTTAAGCGATTATTGAGTTATACGTGGTGCGCCGTGCGATGTTCAGAATTGTCGTCACACTTAAGCCCGAGACCGCAATCGTTGTGCGTTAAAATACTTTAACATAAGTCAATCATTTCTCAAAATTCTATAGATGGATTTAATGTAAACCAAAAAACTTATTTTATTTTATACTAGATTCTGTCTGCGGCTTCTCTGGCGTGTAAAGTTCTGCGTCAGGTCTTCCAGTTTCCGAAATCAAATATAGCCTACCCAAAAATTCAAAAAAAAGTCAACAGATGCGGTGAAGTCCTACTTTTTTGTTGAGAACTTTTTTGTTGAGTTGGGTTTTTGGTAAGCGATAATGTGGCCAAAGATAAATCACGCTTATGTAGAAGTAACGTATTAAATGTTTATTTAAAGACCCCCAGGTTATAGCTATCAGGAAACACAGACTCCAGCAGGGATTTCCACTCCTTAGCTGTACGCACAGTAAAAGTATTACCGAAAATGTTTTGTGCGTAGGTATGGATGGGATATCCACCATGTAACGATAGCGCATCGCCATTTGCCTTCAGATATATTAAATCCTCTATTTCACCAATAGCAAAAACAATAAAAAAAAGCATCAAAACTTAGAACAAAAGGTTTATTCTGTGAGGTCCAAAGAAATGGTAAAACCCTGACTGCTTAACTAGATGTAAGTTCGTGTGACTTAGAGTCAAATCTAGGCTCAGTAATATTTTCACGAACTCGCAAGACAATAAAGTTTTTAATCTAACATGGTCACTAACAGTATCATGATCACGGATGATCATGGCGCTTGCAACAGTGCCGGAATATCGGAAACTCGAAACAATAAATACACATGGTTAATATCCCAGTTTATGGTAAGTAGAATGATATCGCAAGACTATGTCCACACACGATCAAATGACCATCAACGCTGATACTCGTAATTGCGCCAATTAGGATGCGACGTCGAGTGTCTATGGTTGTCAACTGTCAGACGATTCAATCACGTGACGGGTGCCTGACGTGTTGACTCGGCGAGTGGTCGGAACTGATAGATGTGTGGAGAATTTGTGGGTAGGAAACTTGCTAGACTTTTTGAGAATTATAGATATCAACATTAACTTGTAAACGAATTAACTAAGCATGAAAAGACACGGTTTATTTAAGAATGGGTAATCATCCAAGGACTGCCCGAGCCCGAGGGACTGTCCGAAAGTGATAAACGTCTTCTACTGTACCACACACTGAACAATTGGGAGATTCTGTTTTCTTCATTAAGAAATTAAATTTATTAAGTGGCATGTGACCAGGGTCCTATTTAATAAAGCTGACAATCAGACAAGTCTCCCTCCCTCGAAGGGCTGTTACAACAAGAATTCTCTGCAATGAAGTGTTAGAAAACCACGGTATATCCAATGGTTTCGCTTCCAACGTTCTGTACCAGATTTCAACGTTCTGTACAAAATACAGAGTCCAGTTATCATAAATATTATGTCTGTATTTAGACCAGGTTTCGCTGTAACCCTGAATACATATGTGAGTTTCAAAACCAGTATCAACACCTTCCCTAGCACAATTATCATCTACTTCATTACCGCGTATACCCACGTGGGAGGGAATCCATTGCAATCTCAGAACAACACCGTTATTTATCAATATACTAACTTTTTTTAATGGCATAGGCTATCGAACTACCTCTTGTACCTGAGGCGCATCGAGCCAAATGCTGTAAGGCACTTTTGCTGTCACTTAAAATAACCACAAAATTAAAACCCATAGACTCAATATAGGAGTTGCAAACAGTTCCACAGACATGATCGAGTTTAGTTCAGAAGTGACTTTATAATTAAATATGGCTGCATTGACATACAATACATATGTGACACACAGATACAGTAATATTTCAATCTAAAACTTAATCATCAGATACTCAAAGCCGGAAACCCTAGAAATTTGCCATTTAAATTCCATAAAGCACACGCCTAATCGCGTGTGCTTTACGGAATTTAAACGGCGAATTTCTCTATCGCACGCGCGCCAAAATCCTCATTAAACGCGTAAGTAATAATAAATAACAATAAATATGCTATTTATTATTCTAAGAATTAACCAATAGCCGTCATTGTTGTGTGACGAGTACTTTACGAGATGTACGAAAGCCGCCTACAGATATAAAAATAAATTATAATGTTGTTAAAATATTATACTCAGTGACGTGTTGCGAGCCATGACGCGCGCCTGCCTCCTGTTCAAATTGAAAAGTTATTATACCTATCTCCCGCCATTTTCTTTTTAAATTTGGAATGTGCGGTATGAAATTTGAAAATATGATATTTTGTTAATTGCTTCCTGGCATTTTTTGAGCAAAATATGAGTTTCAAAATCATACCGTAGAAAATTAAATAATTAAACTCCTCGTCAGTCCATAATTGACGGGCCCTTTCTGCTCTACAGGTCTCCTTGTTTTTCGCGCGTATCTTGTATGTAAGTATGTAATATTCTTTATTACTTCATATCTCCAGAACCGCAGAACGGATTTAATTAACTGAGGTATCGTCGTAAGATTCGTCTAAGTAGCCCAAGTGTTCTTAAGTCTATCGGTTTTCTATCGGTTACATTTCGGGGAGTGTGCGATTGAATTACACAATCTAATTCCGCCAAGCCCGTTCCATCATCGGACTACGAGACAAACGGCGAAGCGCCGTCGTTACATGGTGTACATCCTACCCATACGCACAAAACGTTTTGGGAATATCTTTATTGTGCGTACGGCTAAGGAGTGGAATTCCCTGCCGGACTCCCCGATAGCTATAACCTAGGAGTCTTTAAGTCAAGAGTGAATAGGTTACTTTTAGGTAAGCGTGCTCCATCTTCGACCACATCATCACTTACCATCAGGTGAGATGGTGGTCAAACGCGAACTTATTTTTAATAAAATAAAAGATAGGTGACATTTAAAAAAAATAAACATGGCGGCTGTGCGACGTCATTGTACTTAGTGAAAAAAATATTTATCGAATACTTCAATATGGGTATCAAATTAAAGGGTTCAACAGAAGAATTTCAAAAAGGTATATCATGATTATCATTAGCGGTAATACTAGTAAGAATACTATACTGTTTCACTTTCTGAATCCGGTGGGGTGCCAATGTGACACGACCGGAAAAACTAATAAAAATAATAATTAATATTTATACTAAAAAGCTGAAAATAAAAAAGTTCTTTCAAAAGTCTAAAAAACTCGACTGCTCAACTGAAATGCAAGAAACAAGCACATTTTTAGGGTTCCGTAGCCGAATGGCAAAAAACGGAACCCTTATAGTTTCCTCATGTCTGTCTGTCTGTCCGTCCGTCCGTCCGTATGTCACAGCCATTTTATTCCGAAACAATTAGGACTATACATGTGAAACTTGCTAGGTAGATATAGTCTGTGAACCGCTTTCCGTTTTTAAGAAAATATATTTAAAATTAAGGGGGGCTCCCCCATACATGGAACTTAAACTGAAAACATTTTTTTTTTTTCGTTGTATCTATGCGTGTGTGATATATATAGACAGTTCTTAAAAATGACATTGAGTTTTCTAAAACCACATTTTGATAAATTCAATCGTTTAAAAGACATACGCTTCCAAAGTGGTAAAATGTGTGTGTCCCCCTCTAACTTCTATAATAATGGAGCGAAAAATCTCAAAAAATATATGCTGTAGATCTTAATCTAAACTTTCAACGAAAATTGGTTTAAACGACATCGGGTCAGCAGTTTTTGAGATATAGCATATTTTCTAAAACCGCAAATATAACTTTGTAATTCATACAAACACTATGCAAAACAAAGTTATTTGGCGTAGTTACTACGGAACCCTTCGTGGGCGAGTCTGACCCGCACTTGACAATTTTTTTTTTATTTTTGTAAGTGACAAGCAGGCGGGACTCATACCTTTAAAATATACATATAGGTATTATGTTCAATTGGGTCCCTCATGCTTGTCACTTTTTAACCAACTTCAAAAAAGGAGGAGGTTCTCAGTTCGTCCTGAACTTTTTTTTTATGTATGTCACCTCATAACTCGAAGACGGCTGGACCGATTTGGAAAATTCTTTTTTCGTTTGAAAGGGTATACTTTCTAGTTGGTCCTATTGTTATGAAATCAGGATCTGATGATGGGATCCTGGAGTAATCGAGGAAACTCTTCAAATATTATAGGCACACCTATAGCGTTTTGGGTATTTCTTATAGTACCTTGTGCAGTTGCTCTCGAAAACCAAAACTACTCAATAATAAGTATTTCGTCATTGCGATTCGATTACTTGAATATGGATGTTAAACACTTTATGCCCGTCACAATGCATAGGGTGATGTAGAGCTGATGGTGAAGTACCAGGAGAACTCTTAAAAATTAACGGCTTTGCATCGGGAGAAGCAATATATTGTAAAAGGTGATAAGTAGTTGATATTTTGGCTTTTGTAAGTAGATAAATTACAAAACGACCCACTAAAAAGCGCGAAAAAAAATGTTTACCAAAAAATAAAACCGACTTCATCTTCAGTCTCATGATGGGGTTGGCATATCCATTGAGATAAAAGCCCCAAACAATTTTATAAAGATAAAAATAGAAGTACCTGTCTGCATGACATGTCGAGCCAAAGGTTTTTCGTAGTAAGTATGCGAAAATGATTTAGATAGAGAAATAGAATATTATTTTTTGAAACACCAATAATTTAAACACACCTCTTTCACTATATTGCTTAACCTATGGTTTTTTACAATGGTCTTATTGCTGATTGTGATATCTTCCAGACAACCTTTGGATGGACTTTAGGAACATAAAACAGACAGACAATTTTTGATTGAATACAGAGCACTTTTCTTAAAACACAGTTATTTTAAAACGCAGATAGACACTTTAATTTAGGTACGTACGTAGATTATTAAAAAAAAACATGTAGTGACAGCGTCTAATCAGAAAAATTTTCAATGTTATCATCCGCGAGCCCATTAATTAAGATATTAACGTCGTAAAACTTAATAAAAGCTTTCGTAAATATTAAACAACGTTTTTATCAAGCGACCATAACTAAATCAATGTCTGCTTGTCCATTGTCCGGCTTATCACCATATTATTACTGATTAACGAGCCATTATGATAACAAATAAGATAACATACAAATGGCTGTGTTCTGAAAACGTCATGGACTTGACGTCATGTTGCGAAAAAGGAGCTAGTGGGCACTTATGTCCTTTTGGCGTGAGGTTAATAGACCGATATGGAAATGTCTAAGGTTTTGCAAAAAAGGACAAATGCAGGGAGGTCGTGGTTAAATAATAAAAGTCGTTTGTGCAGATCTTAAAGGATAAGCATCGCTTTCGGAGGTCGCTTCGTAGATAATGGACCATTCACAGCTTGCACCGTCATCTCGTGTGATGGTAAGCGATGATATGGTCGAAGATGAAGCACGCTTACCTAGAAGTAACCTATTCACTGTTCCCTTAAAGACCCCCGGGTGAAAGCTATCAGTAAACACAGACTCCGGCAGGGAAGTCTAGGTACTCCTTAGCCGTACGCACAATGAAAATATTCCCAAAACGTTTTGTGCGTATGGGTGGGATGTCCACTCTTTAACGATGGCACGTCGCCGTTCGTCTTTTAGTCCGATGGCAAATATTCTCGGCTGTCAATTATAGGCACTCGAAGTTCTTTCAGTTATTAGGAGTCGGAAAGCAGACATAAACAAGTCTTGCTAAATGGTAGTAGGCTGTCATTTTCTGATATAAACTATCACTCAGCTGTATCTGATTAGGCTAGAAGTCGACCCCAAGATAATTTCGATAAATCCTACTTCCTACTAATATAATATATATAATATAATATTATAAATGCGAAAGTTTGTGAGGATGGATGGATGTTTGTTACTCTTTCACGCAAAAACTACTGAACGGATCTGAATGAAATTTGGTGAGTGGATAGTTGACTGCCTGGAATAACACATAGGTTACTTTTTATCCCGGAATTCCCACGGGATCGGGATATACGCGGGAAAAACCTCCCACGCGAACGAAGTCGCGGGCAAAAGCTAGTGAAGTATAAATGTGTCTCCCAATGTAATGGTTTTTAAAATCAATTTCAATTTATTTCAATTTCAAATGAGTTACAATATTGGAGTTCTTATATGCTATACATATAATACATAATTAATATAACAAACATTATCGTAATTTTAATTAAAAAAAAAAATAAGTAGATTTTTTTTTATTATCGTGTTTTCTATGTTTTCAATGGTGTCATAACATTTTTTTTTTATATTTTAATATGCTATGTATTCAATTCTACCTCCTATCCTGTCCTGTCCTCTGTGTGCAAAATGCAGGCATTTGAAAAACCGGTGTGCCAGCGACAGCAAAAGAAACAAAAGTCGTTTATAACGTCAACAAAACCCGACTGCTCAACTGAAATGCAAGAAACAAGCACATTTTTATTTTTATTTTTTCAACCGACGACAAAAAGAGGAGGTTATCAATTCGACGCATATATATATATATTTTTTTTTAATGTATGGTCACCGATTACTCGAAGACGGCTGAACCGATTTGGAAAATTATTTTTTTGATTGAAAGGGTATACTTTGAAATTGGTCCCATTTTTATAAAAGTCAGGATCTGATGATAGGATCCTGGAGAAATCGAGGGTACTCTTCAAATATTATAGGCAGACCTATGACGTTTTGGGTATTTATTATAGTAACTTGTGCAGTTGCTCTCAAAAAGTACCATTTGAGGAAGTGGAACTGATGATGAAGACCACAGATGGCTGCCGAAACTACTCAATAATAAGTATTGAGTGAATTGCGATTCGATTACTTGAATATGGATCTTAAGCACTTTATGCTCGTCACAATGCATATGGTGATGTAGAGCTGATGGTGAAGTACCAGGAGAACTCCTCAACAATTAACGGCCCAGCATTGGGAAAAGCAATATTTTGTAAAAGGTTATAAGTAGTTGACATTTAGGCTGTTTTAACTAGGTAAATTAAAAATCGACCAACTAAAAAGAGTGAAATAAAAACTTTTTACCAAAAAATTGAACCGACTCCCAAAAACACTGCAAAGTGAAAAATAACTTTAATTTCGGAAGTCGGTGCCAAAAACGAAAATACAAAACTAAAGACACCGACTACCGAAATTAAAGTTATTTTTCACTTTGCAGTGTTTTGGGAGTCGGTTCAATTTTTTGGTAAAAAGTTTTTATTTTACCAAAAAGTAAAACCGACTTCCATATCAAAACACTACAAAGCCAAAAATAACTTTAATTTCGGAAGGTGGTGTCAAAACAAAGAAAATACAATACCAATAACACCGATTAAAAAATTAAAGTTATTTTTGGCTTTGTAGTGTTTTGATATGGAAGTCGGTTTTACTTTTTGGTAAAATAAAAACTTTTTACCAAAAAATTGAACCGACTCCCAAAACACTGCAAAGTGAAAAATAACTTTAATTTCGGTAGTCGGTGTCTTTAGTTTTGTATTTTCGTTTTTGGCACCGACTTCCGAAATTAAAGTTATTTTTCACTTTGCAGTGTTTTTGGGAGTCGGTTCAATTTTTTGGTAAAAAGTTTTTATTTCACTCTTTTTAGTTGGTCGATTTTTAATTTACCTAGTTAAAACAGCCTAAATGTCAACTACTTATAACCTTTTACAAAATATTGCTTTTCCCAATGCTGGGCCGTTAATTGTTGAGGAGTTCTCCTGGTACTTCACCTTCAGCTCTACATCACCATATGCATTGTGACGAGCATAAAGTGCTTAAGATCCATATTCAAAAAATCGAATCGCAATTCACTCAATACTTATTATTGAGTAGTTTCGGCAGCCATCTGTGGTCTTCATCATCAGTTCCACTTCCTCAAATGGTACTTTTTGAGAGCAACTGCACAAGTTACTATAATAAATACCCAAAACGTCATAGGTCTGCCTATAATATTTGAAGAGTACCCTCGATTTCTCCAGGATCCTATCATCAGATCCTGACTTTTATAAAAATGGGACCAATTTCAAAGTATACCCTTTCAATCAAAAAAATAATTTTCCAAATCAGTTCAGCCGTCTTCGAGTAATCGGTGACCATACATTAAAAAAAATATATATATATATATATGCGTCGAATTGATAACCTCCTCTTTTTGTCGTCGGTTGAAAAAATAAAAATAAAAATGTGCTTGTTTCTTGCATGTCAGTTGAGCAGTCGGGTTTTGTTGACGTTATAAACGACTTTTGTTTCTTTTGCTGTCGCTGGCACACCGGTTTTTCAAATGCCTGCATTTTGCACACAGAGGACAGGACAGGATAGGAGGTAGAATTGAATACATAGCATATTAAAATATAAAAAAAAAATGTTATGACACCATTGAAAACATAGAAAACACGATAATAAAAAAAAATCTACTTATTTTTTTTTAAATTAAAATTACGATAATGTTTGTTATATTAATTATGTATTATATGTATAGCATATAAGAACTCCAATATTGTAACTCATTTGAAATTGAAATAAATTGAAATTGATTTTAAAAACCATTACATTGGGAGACACATTTATACTTCACTAGCTTTTGCCCGCGACTTCGTTCGCGTGGGAGGTTTTTCCCGCGTACATCCCGATCCCGTGGGAATTCCGGGATAAAAAGTAACCTATGTGTTATTCCAGGCAGTCAACTATCCACTCACCAAATTTCATTCAGATCCGTTCAGTAGTTTTTGCGTGAAAGAGTAACAAACATCCATCCATCCTCACAAACTTTCGCATTTATAATATTATATTATATATATTATATTAGTAGGAAGTAGGATTTATCGAAATTATCTTGGGGTCGACTTCTAGCCTAATCAGATACAGCTGAGTGATAGTTTATATCAGAAAATGACAGCCTACTACCATTTAGCAAGACTTGTTTATGTCTGCTTTCCGACTCCTAATAACTGAAAGAACTTCGAGTGCCTATAATTGACAGCCGAGAATATTTGCCATCGGACTAAAAGACGAACGGCGACGTGCCATCGTTAAAGAGTGGACATCCCACCCATACGCACAAAACGTTTTGGGAATATTTTCATTGTGCGTACGGCTAAGGAGTACCTAGAATTCCCTGCCGGAGTCTGTGTTTACTGATAGCTTTCACCCGGGGGTCTTTAAGGGAACAGTGAATAGGTTACTTCTAGGTAAGCGTGCTTCATCTTCGACCATATCATCGCTTACCATCACACGAGATGACGGTGCAAGCTGTGAATGGTCCATTATCTACGAAGCGACCTCCGAAAGCGATGCTTATCCTTTAAGATCTGCACAAACGACTTTTATTATTTAACCACGACCTCCCTGCATTTGTCCTTTTTTGCAAAACCTTAGACATTTCCATATCGGTCTATTAACCTCACGCCAAAAGGACATAAGTGCCCACTAGCTCCTTTTTCGCAACATGACGTCAAGTCCATGACGTTTTCAGAACACAGCCATTTGTATGTTATCTTATCTGTTATCATAATGGCTCGTTAATCAGTAATAATATGGTGATAAGCCGGACAATGGACAAGCAGACATTGATTTAGTTATGGTCGCTTGATAAAAACGTTGTTTAATATTTACGAAAGCTTTTATTAAGTTTTACCACGTTAATATCTTAATTAATGGGCTCGCGGATGATAACATTGAAAAATTTTCTGATTAGACGCTGTCACCACATGTTTTTTTTTTAATAATCTACGTACGTACCTAAATTAAAGTGTCTATCTGCGTTTTAAAATAACTGTGTTTTAAGAAAAGTGCTCTGTATTCAATCAAAAATTGTCTGTCTTTCTGTTTGTTTTGGCTTAACTCTGGAACGGCTGAACCGATTCTAATGGGACTTTTACTAGCAGATGGAGATTTCAGAAACAATAGGAACAACAGATTTTCAAGCAGACAATACATGCCACAAGCATCAGATTTCTTGAAAAGTAATTTTTATAGGGGTTTAGTCATATATTTTTTGAATAATTTATAGTAAAAATCATTTAATATTTTTAAATTGTATTTTTGTATTCATCACCATTTGATAAACATTCAGCTTTCCTAAATCTCGTTCTGTGTTTTAGAAATAAAGTTTAAACTACGAAACACGAAACTAAATAATTGTACCTAGTATTTTTGCCAAATTGGCCATTTAGCAAGGAATAGTTATGGTTGGCTGTTTTGGGCTTTCACCTTAGTTGGAAACTGCGTCAATTACCAGTTTTTAGAAATACACGTAATTGTTATGCCTTAAAAGTGCAGCGTTTTTGTACGGCGCATATGTCACTTTACCCGCGACTTCGTCCGCATGGATTCGGAAATAATTTATAGCTTATAGAACTGGCACGTAAAGTACCTTAACCTTGAAAAAAAATATTGGAATTGGACCGTTAATTCCGGAGATCACTCCCTACATAGGTACAAGCTTAAAAAAAAATGCCCTCTTTGTAATATTAATATAGAACTATAGATTACAATTGTGCATGTACTGCGTAGTTTCGTGAAAATGATTATTAACAAAGTGACGTTTCTCTCATTCGACAACGTAAACAGCATTCGAGTTACCAACCAATATTTACGACCACCAAAAAAAAAGCAAACAGTTTTTATTTCAGCGTAAGTACGTAAGCATAGAATTTTCTGACTGATGCAACCATTATCTATGACGCTCGCCGAATCGTTAATGGCTTGGTTACAAACTTTTTCATTCAAACCTCTGACGCATGTCTCTCACGCATTCCGACGTAAACAGTGACGATGTGAGCATGAACGTGCTCGCGAAGACTATCTAATAATAAATCTTAATTATTGATTAAAAATAGATCAGACAGACAGACGGACAGACATGACGAAACTATAAGGGTTCCGTTTTTTGCCATTCGGCTACGGAACCCTAAAAATGCATGGTTATTCTATAATAACTACGCATTCATATCTATAATCGTTTAACATTTTTTTCCAAATAAAATGTTATTATTTAAACATGTGTGATTGACCTAAACTACTACTTCTACTACTTATTATTTTATCCTTGCGTGACCAGAGGGCTGGCTCGTTTTTTGCCCAAAAAATAAGCATTGCCAAACAACGTGGCAATGCTGCCAGTCTTCTGGACACGTTTCCGGACGACAGCGATGTGCAGGAGTACTTCGACGCCTAAGTCTATTTATGTATTTTTTGTTATGTACATAGTTAGGTTTAGCACTGTTTTTTTATGTATTGTATTCATATTGTATTGCAATTTTAATTTGATTTTGTGTATGTATTTGCAGTACACTGACTTTCCCCTCATCTCTTTGTTTTATGTTCCTAAAGTCCATCCAAAGGTTGTCTGGAAGATATCACAATCAGCAATAAGACCATTGTAAAAAACCATAGGTTAAGCAATATAGTGAAAGAGGTGTGTTTAAATTATTGGTGTTTCAAAAAATAATATTCTATTTCTCTATCTAAATCATTTTCGCATACTTACTACGAAAAACCTTTGGCTCGACATGTCATGCAGACAGGTACTTCTATTTTTATCTTTATAATATTTTTTGGGGCTTTTATCTCAATGGATATGCCAACCCCATCATGAGACAGGTACTTGTTAGTGTAAACTACGAAGCAAATGCTTATTAAAAAGGTGCAAACGGGCGAAAGGCCTTTCTTACGAAACTTTTGTTTTCTGTTTGAAAATGCTCTCAAGCTCAGTCGTTGGTTGCTTTTGTTTCCTTCTGGTCAAATTGTAATCAGCTTAGCTTAACTGGACTTGGTCCTGCGAAAGATTGGTTCCGAAATATTAGCATCCTGTCACGCAGTAGGTCTAGAAGGAGATGGCGTGCTGAGCTTAATGAAGTATTGGCACACTATTGGACTTTGATTGTTCGAGATAAGAGATATCGGAAAGAGGGAAGTGCAGAGGAACAATAGCCTAAGCGTCAATAGTCCAATGGCTAAGATGTCAGACTTGTGATCGAGAGGGCACGGGTTCGAACCCCACCCATGACACTATTGATGTGAACCTACTCCAGACAAGCATGTTTAGCTTCGTTGGAGGGGTTAAAAAGATCGCTAGGAATGTGTATCAGTGGCGAAGGGTGAATTTTCATAAAAGGGAAGCCGGACCAAAAAATGCTTACCTTGCTCAAGTGTGATGCGTGAATTCCAGTAACTGTGGCCCTGTGGCTGACTTCGAAATCTTGTAACTTCGTAAATAATTATTTGTTTAATTGAAAATAATAGATTACTATTTATATATTCATATATAAAATAATAGACTAATATTTGCCATATTTCAAAAGGGAAGCCGGTAGGAATCGGGTTGTATGGAGCCTTCGCCACTGATGTGTATCCTAACCACATTAAAGCCCTCTTTAAAAAAAAAACATGGTGTCATACCTACTAATTTATTACCAATTCTGCGAGGATTTTCTGCGGCTATTCAACTAATATTCTTTTATCATAACTATTTAAATACCTACCTACTTCAAACATTAGACATGTGGCTGTTAGCAAATTAGCGCAGTGCCACGTTTCTATTAAAACTTTTTAGACATTTGAGTTGGCGGAAAATTATTCTCACGAAAAATGGCGGATTGGAAATTGCTCTAAGTGCACATGAAATAATTAATGACTGTTGAATGTTTACGCTGTAAACACGTATTAATGTGACTAGTATTAATGAGAACGTTAATATTTAAATTAATGTAATATAACTCGGGTGAAAGGATAAGAAAAGTTGGACATTTGACAAAGTCAATGTAAAGCGATACTTTAAAATAATCACACTTAAACCAACCGCTATTTTAAAACAAGCAATGTAATAAAATTTAGAGCTCATCAATTAAATCGAATAACTTTTTAAATGTGAGAATGATCTGCTATTGCATGCTTATCGTGTGTAAACACGACGTTGAAAAAAAAATGGCTGCGCGTCAGATTTTGGCGCGCTGCCATAGACAAAGAAGATGATTCAATACGAGTATAATACGAATACGAGGTATTTGTTTCTCTGCCTAATAGGTGCGTTGAATACTCAGTGTGTCGTTTAATTGGTTGATGTTTACTGTCTATAAAGGTGCGTTAAAGGTTTTCTTACACGGGCAACTAAAATTGCGCAATCCCGGTCAACATTCGTCAACTGTGACGTCACGACTACATCAAGCAATTTAGGACAATGGCAACAAGCTGGACAAAATGTTTCGCAACAACAATATTTAGGCGATAAGGAGCAATTTCAAGAAATTAGGCAATACTTTCCTACACGAGCCATTCAGCAATTCAGCGAGCGATTTTTAAAATCAGGACTTTTGTTATCCCACAAACAATTATGCAAGTGTACTGCATCGATAAAGTTAACAATCTTTTTATTATTCCACGAAAAAGACGACGCTATATTAAATCGACGAAATGCAGTCACATTTCACAAGACACAGGCCGAGCAGTGCACCTAGACGCCGCTGTACTTCTGTCCGACCGCGCCGTCACGCACTCCTCGCGGAAGCGAGACAGTACTTCCGAAGATTAGCGCACAAACAAACGTTTCCGTTTTATAAGTACTTAGAGATATATTTTAAAATACAATTTTGTGTAAAAAATAATCTTAAACAGTATCTACATCATATTTAAATAAAGTAAGTTATTTAAATGGTTTGGTACAAATAAACCTACGCTTTTAGCCCCTCCCCGCACCTATTTAATGAGGACATAAAATGTTAAAACGTCTTATTTTACTTAAGGTCATAGTAATAATACTGTCATTAACATGTTCGTAATAATATGACCTGACACGTCTGCTTGGGAATTACGACGTATTGAGAAAATCAAGACAAAGTTATAACCGTTAGCAGTGTCCCGCCGTTTCACCGAGGTTAATTTGAGGAAAAAACAAAATTCATTAAAATTTGTTAAGCTGTTAAGATTTCTCGTACAAACTTTAATTCCCTTTTCATCTTTCAAAAAAATATTAATCCGTCAGTTTGATTTCGGAAAGCCGTCTTTGGTGGTATGCCAATATCATGAAAAGACCTGATGACTACGTGATTAAAAAATACATAAACAAAGTGGACCTTGAAAGTGGTACCTACCAACCCCACATTTCTGGTGGGAAAATCATCTAATGACTCCTCCCGCTCTGGGTGGAGTGGAAGGGAGTGTCAGACTTTTACTGACTAAAAACTCACCCTGTTCCTTCAATTGTCGAATCAACGACGAGTTGCTAGTCTATCGGTTTTCTATCGGTTACATTTCGGGGAGTGTGCGATGGAATTACACAATCGAATTCCGCCAAGCCCGTTCCATCATCGGACTACAAGACAAACGGCGACGCGCCATCGTTACATAGTGGACATCCCACCCATACGCATAAATCATTTTGGGAATACCTTCATTGTGCGTACGGCTAAGGAGTGGAGTTCCCTGCCGGAGTCTGTGTCTCCCGATAGCTATAACTTAGGGGTTTTTAAGTCAAGAGTGAATAGGTTACTTCTAGGTGAGCGTGCTTCATCTTCGCCCATATCATCACTTACCATCAGGTGAGATGGTGGTCAAACGCGAGCCTATTATCAATAAAAAATGCCCTTATGTTCCGTGGTTGCAGTATCTCGTTAGAACATTTCCGCAACTTCGGCAAGCAATGACCCTATCGGGCCCTGTGAATGCTCCTAAACCAACACCAGCTTACGTGGGAACAGGCACCAAATCCGCTCAAATTTGCGTGGTTATTCCCTCAAAAGAATACCACAGACATGAGCCTACATGCTTATACAAATACAAATTGTCTGGACTTTAAAAGAGACTTTGACCTCTGAGTTTGTTTCGGTGTTTCTTCTCAGAGTAGTCAGTTAGGAAATACCGGCCTCATCTAGCTAAACTAAACATAACACGCTAAAAAACATGACGTGTAAAAGTCTTATTTATAACCAATTTACAAAATAAAAAAATATAAGAAGAATCCGAAAATTATAACGAATAAATTTAAAAAGATATTTTTGTTATATCAAGTTGAAATTTCGCATGACATCAGGTCTACGTTAAAAGTGTTCTTCTTTATCTAGTTGTACCTACTCCCCCACTCCTGAATTTTAAAATATGGCTAGAAATACGGGACCAATATTTTTTTTTGATAATCTGACTGACCATAGATATTTTTATCCAATAAAAAACCTGATTATTATTTTTCATAATTAAAATCCAAATATTGTCTGAAAGATATTGCTTTCAGCGATAAGACCGCCATTGTCAATATATTGTAGAATAAGCAATATTATTAAATAGGTGTGTTTAAAGAACAATACTCAAAACGTCCCCACTCTTGTAGCACTTTAAAACCCATGTCAATCCAATGGCCATAGTCATCTTATAAATTTATTGTATGACAGCGAAAGTGAAATGTCTAAAAATGTTACAGTGCCGTGAAAATACCGGAATCAGTTACAATACTTACAATTATGTTGCCGTTTAACATTCTTTTTGGCATTATTAAACTCAAAAATAAGGCAGTCATTATAATTATAGTATTTTAGGCTTTAAACATGCCAAAAAAAGAGAAGAGGCAACATAATTGCGACTGATTTCGGTATTTACATGTTACTGTTACTTTTTTCAGACAGACATTTCACTTTCGTTTTCATACAATAAAATGATAAGATCACTAGGGCCCTTCGATTGACATAGATTTTAAAGTGCTACAAAGGTGGGGACGGTGTCCATACATTTTTGGGCATTGTCCTTTGATGTACAATAAAGTATATTCTGTCTATCTTTTTTTTAGAAGTTAAACCTTACACACAAAAAGAACAGATTAAGATTAAGCTAAACTTACAAGCTAGTGGACGAACACCATCATTACGCCACATAAAACAAACGCCTTACGTCCAACAATTACACGCTTCACAATGTAGGAACGTAGACAAAGCGTGACGTCACTAGTGCGTCATACAGTAACTAGGTCAACACCGATCCATAGAGAATGGAAGCGCCTTTGAATCACAATGACCACTTCGTTACGGAGCAACTTCGAGTTTTTCTTTGCAATTTTCATGGTTATTTTACTGAGCATTTAGTGGACATGGCTAATAATAAGTTTAATTTATATGATAGTTTCTCAAGGTCATTAATTTTTTTCGGTGAAGCGTTGCTTACGTGTCGGTTTCCTACAGATTGTATTTCGAGGAGTGTGTCCAGGAGTTCCATGACCTGGTCCCTGCATATCTCCCTTTCGTTACCGGTCTACCAGACGCACTGCAGAGTACCATTCACACTTGGTCTATATACCGTCTTGTCGTAACAAGTGCTCCTCCTCCACATTTAATGTGCGCACAGCCAAGATGTGGAACTCACTGCCGGCTTCTGAGTTCCCTGCTCCACGTGGCCCGTCAGCCTTTAAAGCTAAAGTGAACTGGGATCGTCCGTTGTATCGTGGACTTCATCCATGGCTTAGGCCTCAGGCCTCATCGAGGTTAAGAGTGGAATCATCCGAAAAAAAAAACACAAAAAAATCTAAAAGAACTGCAAACTCTAGTCCGTTTTATTTGCATTTTTTTCTAATAATTTTAGAATAATATTCTTGTCACACATAAACAATGTACAATAATATACTAACTATGTAATCATCCCATAACCCGACACCATCAATCATCTGCAATGATATTAAAGTACTACTTAAATGACGCACGTAAAGTCCTCGCGGCCATATTGGATAATAAATAGTATGTCATTTTAAAATAGACGCTCAATATATTGCTGGGACAGTTCTTCCGTTTGTTTAACTTTGAGGAGTGGGTTTCATAAACAAGTGTGTGTTTGAGCCAATTGGGAATGTCCCGGCGTACCAAAGTTTGTTTCAAATTAATAATTTATGGTAAACTAAAATAGATTTAACTCGATTTTGAGAGTTGCCTTTTTAGTCACATTAGTAATGAGTAATGACTAAAAATAGTAAAATAACTACAATATGACAACACGGTTGGCGCAAGTGGTTGAGTGATTGACTGCTGCACTGCGTATCGCGGGTTTGATTCCTGCTCTAGAACAAACGTTTCTATAACAAACAAATGTACTTACTGGGCAAGCATGCTCTATCATCGACCAAATCCTTGCTGAGATATCGGCTGAGATACTAATATCTCAGCCGATATCTCAGCAAGGATTTGGTCGAAAAATAAATTTATTAAATCTTTTTTACAATCAATTTCTTAGCCAATTATTAATGTTTGCAATAAAACTTTGGCAAAGTAGGATATCCAAAAATTACGCGGCGCCTTTATCTTGGAGGTCAACATATCCCGTAAGATATATTGATCATTAAATAAAATCTTTATCAAGTCTAGGTTTCCGGGGTAGCGGGAATGTTCTAACGCAAAACCGCGGCCCCGGAGCGTAAGGACTACTGAATGAACAGGGTGGGATTTTAGTCAGTAGGAGTCTGATAATACCTTCCGATCCATCCAGAAAGGGTATCATTTGATAATGATACATGACAATGATGAGATTCAGCTCAAAAAAAAATTGGTAACGAAACGAGCTCTTGGTTACCTGCCTATCCTAGGCTTTTCATTGTTATTATATGACTTTACAAAATAAAGTTCTAAAAAATGCGTGAATTCGTGTGAAAACAATGTGTTAATAATATATTCGCGAAGAAACCTACGTCGTTGGTGAAGTCATGCGTGACTTGCCATCTTTACTGCATGCCGTTTGCCGTTTTTAAATTGATGACATTAAATAATTTCTGGAGCAAATCCCCTAAATATTATGAGCTTCTTTCGCATATCATTGCATATAATGCAATAAGTTAGACAAGCCATTCACGGGACGAGATGACTACCCGGTTGTGTGTCAAACAATCGGCACTTGCTACTTCTTGGTTTTTTCAAAGTCACCTCCTAAAGAAAAACATTTACATCGAACTAGCTGTCGCGTATACTCCACTCCAGTGTAATTACTACATGTTATAAGAATAGTTGCGGTGGGTATCGCTATGTAACAAACTTTGAATATCGATTCTGAATTGGCGATACCCCGCCGCGACTATTTTTATTTTAATTTTTAAGCGATGTTTCTTAAACTACTTATAAGTGTTTTTTGCGTAGGAGGTTTTTAATTTTATTAATTTTATTTTTATTTTAAGCTTTTTAAACTTTTCACCTACCACAGCTTTTGTCAATTTGACCAATTTCATGGAATGGACAGTTTTTGTAATATAGTACGCGTCGTTCCCTTTCAATTGTGGCGTATCAATTGAAAGGGAACGACGCGTATATTGGGTATATTTGACAGCATTCTATGAATCATCCCCACTTTCACCGCCCATATCTAGTAAATGACTGAACCGTTTTTGACAAAACATATCTAAAACTACTGCTGGAAAACCTGCTTTCTAACAAAAAAACCGCATCGAAATTGGTTCACCTGCTTAGAAGCTACGGTGCCACGGACAGATACACAAATACACACGTAGGTAAAACTTATAACACACAAATAGACATGATAAAGAGCCTGTTTTAAGTTATAATAAATATGGTCTCATTTTAATGACACGTTACTTCGTTACTTGGCCACATCTAGCTCACTGTACATCGGCGTACACTTGCCTCACAAGGGTGGAGGTCCCTGAAATCTGTCCACCCATTGTGTGTCGCTAATAGGATTCAAACAAGCACCTTTATACTTTTGTTTTTGCGCTAATAAGCGAAAAAAGGTACCGAACTCATTATACCTAGTTACTAACACACTATATAATGTATACAACATGAATCGTAATAGACTCATACTCTGAAACACCCCAATAGAACTTCTGTACCAGTTTTATAAAGCGTAAAAGTTTGTTTGTTTGTTTTAACGCGCTAATCTTTGTAAGTACTGGGTGGATTTGGATGAACTTTGGTATGGAAGTAATTTAAAGCTTGAGGAAGGTTATATGCTCCTTAAAGAAGAAGGGTTATGTTTTTATCGTGATAAGTCCACGGGAGCAAACGCCCGTGTGCCTGCTAGTTAACTGCAATGAATAGTTAACACACACAACATATTTTCCTGCATGATTGTGCATATATTTGCGGGCGGGAGGGTGCTGCACACTGCATGCAAGATTGATTATCTAGTGTTTGGCGGAATTAATACTAGATATTTTCCTGAAGTATTCGTATTAAAAGCATACTCTAAAACACCCCAATTTAATTAGAAAGTAAGCTCGCTCGTTCCATCGTAGACCTCATCTATCGCTTACCATCAGGCGAGATCGAGGTCAAGAGTGGGCCCATCGGTAATAAAAAAAAAAAAATTAGAACATTATGTTAATACACTGAATTTTTAGTATAAATTCTGTATTTTTTTAAATGTATATTATCCTGGAAATATGATTTATTTCCCTTTTATCCCTATTAAATGTCCGAATTAATATAAAACTGCATTTAAAAAAGTTAAGGAGTGGAATTCCCTGCCGGAGTCTGTGTTTCCCGACAGCTACAACCTAGGAGTCTTTAAGTCCAGAGTGAATAGGTTACTTTTAGGTAAGCGTGCTCCATCTTCGATCACATCATCACTTACCATCAGGTGAGATAGTGGTCAAACGCGAACCTATTTTCAAGAAAAAAGAAGTTATTTTGAATTACAGTTCATATTGGTTCGTTTTAATTGTACAGCGTTAGTAGGACTGTAATTTGCGTAAATTTAATAATTTTTGGGATTAAAAATTATAAAAATCGATTCAGTAAAGGATTCTGAATAAACTAAATTCAGCATGTGCATTCATTATATAATTATGTTACATTAGCTTCTGCCAGTGCCAACAACTTTTTTCGTGTGGGATCGTTTTTCCGCTTATATCTTGATCCCGTGGGAATTCCGGGATATAAAAGTAGTATGTGTTATTCCAGAATGTCAACTATCTACTTACCAAATTATATTCAGATCCGTTCAGTAATTTTTGCGTGAAAGAGTATGTATGTATGTATGTATGTATGTCGGGCAGGTGTCCGCAACTCCACGACCATGCGCGTATTTTGCGTGAGGGGTAAGATTTCTCTTCACTCAATCCATGCCAGTTCCTCCAGGAAGGCGAGCAACGCCCTTGTTTTGCTTACCATTTCTCGGAGGGTACCTGGGTTGCCGAAGTATTTAGTCCTGTAATCCGCTACTACAGGGCAGCTTAGTAGCAGGTGTGCTGCTGTTTCGTCCTCCTCCATGCAGGCTCTGCAGAGTGGGCTGTCTGTGACTCCTATTAAATAGAGGTGTTTATTAAATGATCCATGACCGGTTAGGGCGGCTGTCACCAGCCGCATTTGCGGTTTAGATAGTCTAAGGACCTGTTTCGACAAGCGGCCATCAAGGGTCGGGAGAGCCTCTTTGGCCTGCCTGCACTCACCATGGTCCACCCATAGTTTGTGGTGTAGGTCTCTGGTGCGTTTCCTTACCAGGTGACGCAGATAACCGAAGGGGAGTGGTGCAATGGGTTCGGGTCCCATAATCGCCATACTCGACGCCCTTCTAGCGAGTTCGTCCGCTGCATCGTTGCCTCGGGAGTCGCTGTGTCCTTTGATCCATTGAATGGTTATATTGTTGTGTCTACCAACCTGGTTAAGGAGATTGTGACACTCCAAGATCAGCCCGGAGTTAACTATGTGGCTGTTCAGTGCTTGCAGGACCGCCATGCTGTCCGAAAGTATACGTATTGAGTGGTCCTTAACTTCCCTGTTTATGATGGCCGAAGCTGCCAGTGAGATGCCCAGGCATTCGGCCTGGAACACTGTGTTGTAGACCCCCAAAGGTCTGGCTATACGAATGTTGAGATCCTCCGAAAAGACTCCTGCACCCGTACCAGTACCTGTTTTGGAACCATCAGTGAAGACACGCACCTCAGAGGGACACAACCCCTCACAGCGGTGATCCTCGTACAGTTGGATTCTGTATTTTTTGTCAAAGACGATTTGTTTGGGCACCCTGTCATTAACTGCCTTCGTTATGGGGAGCTCGTTGTTGAGTTCCTCAAGCAGAGCAGTGTGCTGTGTTTCTTTCTTACCCCAGAGGTCCAGTGTTTTAAGACGCACTGCTGCCATCGTCGCTTCCTGTTGTATGAACAGATGGAGCGGCGGGAGCCCCAGCATCGCCTCCACAGCTGCTGTCGGGGTAGTTCTCATGCAGGCGTGAAAGAGTAACAAACATCCATCCATCCTCACAAACTTTCGCATTTATAATATTAGTAGAAGATAGATTAGTAGATAGAAGATTAGTAGTAGTAGAAGATTAGTAGAAGAAGATTAGTAGTAGAAGAATAGTAAGAAAGAAGTAAGATGTACAACTACAGTGTGTTTTTGCTTAGAATCATATCATATTTAATTCCAGTTTTAGCTGTACTTTTTCAAATATAAGGTATCGATATTACTTACGCAATTTTTCCCGCTTAAATCCCGACCCCGTGAATTTTGAGATAATAAAAGTAGTCTATGCGTTGCCCTATAACTTTGTTTATCTTCCAGTGGAAGTCCCGTTAAAATCATTTTTAAAAATAATTGTGTTTCAGTGTCGTGTAAATAATACCTGATTCCTCCATCTCCCTTTCACTACCGGTCTACCAGACGCACGGCTGGGTACCATCCACACTTGGTTGATATACCGTCTTGTCGTACCAAGCGCTTCTCCTCCACATTTATTGTGCGCACAGCCAAGCTGTGGAATTCTCTGCCGGCTTCTGTATTCTCTGCCATTTATGACCTTTCAGCCTTTAAAGCACGAGTAAAAAGGCATGTTCTGTGCTCGCTCGTCCCATCTTAGACCTCATCTATCGCTTACCATCAGGCGAGATCGAGGTCAAGAGTGGGCTCATCAGTAAAAAAAAATACCTTAGCACTTAAGAAAACACAGCTATTTTGATATCAGACAGATACTTCAATTGTATTTATATGTACACTCAAATAAAAATAGAACACTAGTTTCTGCCCGTGACTTCATTCGCGTCGGAAGGTTTTCCCGCGTAAATCCCGATGCCGTGGGAATTCCATGATGAAAAGTTAGAATTATTATTCTAGCATGTCATTTATCTCGGGCACGCCGCAATTGCGGCGGTAAGACCCCTCTTTGAGGAGTGGCTAGATCGGCGTCACGGCGTCCTGGCCTACCGCATGACGCAAGTCCTCACCGGACACGGAAGTTTCGGGAGGTACCTGTGTCTGATGGGAAAGGAAGAAACGCCTGGGTGTCACCACTGCGAGGGTCGCTCTGAGGACACAGTAGAGCATACGGTGCAAGACTGCCCCGCCTGGGCAGAGCACCGACGTGTCCTCACGGCGGCGATAGGCGGAGACCTCTCGCGCCCGGCATTGGTCGAGGCCATGCTGCGGGGCGAGAGGGAGTGGGAAGCGGCCGCCTCCTTCTGCGAAGCAGTCATGCTTCCGAAGGAGGAGGCGGGCCGCGTGAGGGAGAGGATGGCGTCCTCCCTCCAGCCCAGCCGCAGTGGTAGACGCCCACGGCGTCGGACGTCGGCCGACGATCTCCGGCCACCGTAGGCGCGGGCATGCGGACAGCGAGTAAAGGGCAACTCGCTGTCCGACCATGGACCATGCCCGGGTCGACGGCGCGTTGTGTTCCACGCGCCCCTCAAAGAGCGTCAGCAACATGACGAGGCCCCCCCTGCAGAGGGCCGAAGCCTGCCGGGGTCGTGGGACTTATCCCATTACCGTGACCCCGGTACGTAAAGGGTTATTGAAGGAACACCGTGGATTTTAGTCAGTAAAAGTCTGACAGTCCCTCCCACCCTTATTTGATAATTTTACCACGTTAAAAAAAAAAACAAAAAAAAGCATGTCTACTATCTACTTACCAAATTTCATCCAGATCCGTTCAGTAGTTTTTGCGAGAAAGAGCAACAAATATACATACATCCTCACAAACTTTCGCATTTATAATATTAGTAAGATTAGTAGGACTAGCACTTCGCCCGCGACTTCTTCCCTGTGAATTTCGAATTAATTATTATAGTCTATAGCACTCACCAATAATGCACCTTACGACAAATCATTTTTGTTTTAGAATAAATTCATTATTTTGATATTGACGGAGATTACCCCTATACATATACAAACTAACAAACAAATTTTACCTCTTCATAATATTAGTATATAATTATGTATAAAAACTAATATTATAAAGTCTAAGCTGCACTTTGTTAAACCGAAAGCCGACCCCAACATAATTGGGAACAGGCTAAGGCTACGAATATATATTTTTCACATAGCAATAAATCCTGCTTCCTCATGCAATTATTACGACAAGATTTTCTATCCATCTTAAAAGAACCTCAAAGATCCATTACGAAGTCCACACGATACAACAAGGCTAGCATCAAGTCTCCAAGCCACAGAGCAAGGAAGCGTGTAGAAAAACCATCATCAATAGGAAAATCAAAATCAGGAAGGAGTCATTTATGAAATACCCTAGCAAGCTGACAGCAATTTTATTCCTATAAATATACGCATTCTATGCCTATATTATAAAACAGTTGAATCCGATTTCTCTGTCTAAAACTACTAGGTAATAAAAAAGAAGTAATAAATAACTACTAGAGGTCGGCCAATGGTCGAAATTTTACCATAATTTAAATTATTTCGACCATGATGCATTATTATACAAAAATATTTGCTCTCTACATTCCTTCTTCATAAAATAATTCCTATAATAGTATCTATAATAACAGGATCTGTGATTCTGTCGCACATCACACTGCCTTCTTCAGGCGACAATCGTCTTTTCTAGCGCCTTACCTGTACAACAAAATTAACTCCTTTTTAAATATATATCCCAAAACTCTCATGGTATGTAAAAGAATGATTAAAACTTACCTATTAAACTTAAATTATATTGACACCGAGTCTCTCATAGCCATAGTTAAGTAAGCAGTTCACATCAACGCTCAGACATCCACTCATACGTGAACATACATGCATACACCCACATACACGCGTGTTAATATAAATCACACGCACACACATTCATGCACATGCGCGTACACTCACTTACACACACACACACACACACACACGACCCCACACACACACACACACACAACCACACACACACAACCACACACACACACATACATACATACATACAGGCATACAAAGTCAATCCCCGTCCACCCCTTTGGTCTGAATAGACACGATAAAAATCTGTTCCGTAGGCGAGTGACCTGGAGTCCTGAAATACAGGGTTTCCCTAGTTTAGGCTCCAGTCCACCCTTTGAATACTGTAATATAAGCGAATATTGTAACTTTATAATTAGTACCTAATTAATTGTAACAAATTGTTAAATCTTACAATTGTGGTGGAAAATAAACGTTTTGATTTGATTTGATTTTATAATCAAGCGAAAATAGTCTAATGGCTAAAGTGTCGGACTTGTGATCGAGAGGTCATGGGTTCGAACCAAACCCACTAAACTATTACCGTGAACCCTCTCCAGACACACAAGATTGCTTTATAATAAAAAATCTGTAACTATGGCAAATTGCAGACTCTACCAACATCAATAGTGTAATTTCGTAAGAAAAAAGATATAAGTAATACGATTTTTCCGGATGCTGTTTTTGCATTTTGGGGTTGTTGTCAAAGACGGAATTTAATATTTATTCTAAAATATGATTACGGGTAATAAAATGTTGTTATACAATGATGTTTCTGGATGATGCAACACACTGAGAAAGACATACTCGTGATTATAAATGACACTGAAGGATTCTTTTGTTTTAAATGTCAATTTTGACATTCATGCTTTAGCTCGTCCGCTGCAGCGTTTACATGCTCTGTGGCACAAGTCAACGACCAAACGAAGTTTATCTTATGAAAGTTTAGTAGAAAACTTGGGACAGACGTCTAATACTTTAATCTTTGAATCTCGTTCATTGATTGATTTGTATTGTCTTAGCTTTATTATGAGGGCTGGATCCGCGCCAAAGTTTCGTCGTAAACTTGATTAGTTTTCATTTGTTTAATTGCGTTTTGAACTTGTCATAAGCAAGATGAAGATTTGAACTTAACATAAGTACCTAGTTCTAGAATTTAATTTCAGTTTGAGAATATATCGACGCGGTCAAATTCCTATTATTATACTTATATTGGCTTTTTATGCTTTTTAGTTAAGTTTTCCGTCTTTCAAGTGTTGTATTGAATATCGTTATCAAGATACCTCAGGGTGTCAAGAAAATGTAAATTTCTTATTCTTGAAATACTTATTATAGCTCTAAAGACCCTATCCTACCTACCTCAAAAGATCATTTTAGACTAACATACATGGTTCTCATATAGTTTAACCAGTACATATGGTAAAGACTTTAAAAGAAACGTTGACCTCTGAGTTTATGTCGGTGTTTCTTCTCAGGGTAGTCAGTGAGGAAATACCGGTTCCTAATCCAGCATAAATAAAATAAAAAAATACGTAGTGTTATTTAATAAATTTAGTTTAGAGCCCATATAAAATGCACTGTTATCAAATGTACCTACTGAACAGCCGACACACAGTCAATTTTTTGCAACGTATTAAGAACATGGGAAAATACAGTTATTTTGGAATCACAGTTCAATTTTACACACTTCAATGTTATTTGTTATATTGTATAAGAGAGTATTCGATAGTATCTGAACTCGGACTAAATAATGTCCAAATCTCTCGCTTTACCATTAAGGCGTACCTATAAGTACAAAGCAATGGCGTCACAGAGCGTTTAATATCGTTAACGATGAGTTATGAACGCTGGGTGTACTTGTAGTTAACGCTGTGTATACTTGTAATGAACGCTGTGTATACTGGTAGTGAACGCTGTGTACTAGTAGAGTGGAATAGTAACCGTTGGATCGGTGTGAGGTCAGTGATGTTGCCACATCGAGCGGTGCGGGCGGTGCGAGCGCGTCGGTAGAACGATGCTTTGAACATTGACAGGTTTTTGCAGAAGGATAGCTTAAATTATGTTTATATCAAAATAGAACCCACACACAATAACTACAATAGAAACTATCAACACCATAATAACAAATGTCCGACCGAAAGGATTACCAACTCTGTATTTGCTGGGCGAAAGACACAGACAGGGTTTTCAGTTGGCACCGCGCTGTGACACACAGACAAAGGTAGGGTATATTCGTCTGTCGTACCTATTAAGAACCCGAAATTCTAAGGAACGGTACGAAGTAATTTAAGTCTCTTTATCTTTGCAATTCAAAAGCTTAACGTTCTAATTTCTGCGTAGCAACTATATAATATAATTGAAATGATTACAATTGTCATAAGTCAATACCATCAAAGATGGCTGTGCGCTGGGAAAAGCGAAAGACTATGGCGGAGTCCTATACCCAGCAGTGGAATGATTTAAGCGATTTAATTTTAATTCATCCTTCACTCCTTATCCAAAGTCCATTCTCCATGTAAAAAAAAACTGTATGTACAAAATAAATCAAAACCGAAAGTCTTGTATTCAAATAAGGATTAAAAAATAGTATGAATCAGCTCCAACATACATTTTCCAACAACCAAGCTTATAATAGTGCCATGACCATGCCATGACAGAACATGACAGGGGCTAAAAAAATATTATTTTCATAATATAACTCATCACAAACACTTTTGCAACAAGCCTATGTTACAACTGACCCTACTGTCCCTCTCTGCTCACTGTCTAACAGTCGGTTGGCAAAACATCAAAGTGTAGCCGACGATTGAGTTCGTCTCGTTCATCAGCTGCTGCTATAACCGATCACGGTTGACGTACTACTACTAGCAGAGAGTATATAACCACTTTGTAGTCTTTGACTACTAGCCTTCACCCCGGCTATTTGCAAGTGTATTACTTATACTACAATATACCGTTAGGAGAATAGTAATCCAAATATTGAGATTTGCTGCTGACAGAAGCTCGTGGCGAGATAATATGTCGTTAGTCGGTTCTTGGATGATGATCTTTACGTATCAAGATTACACAGTCCAAGACACTTTCTTTCTCGCGACCCAGCCGCCGCATGAGACGCCCCGGACGTTGGGGATCGCGAGCCGATCTCCGGCCACCGTCTGCGCGGGCCATCCCAAAGTGGGTTTTGGGATCCACGTTTTATATGTATTAATCTACGTTATCAATGATATGTGTGCCTAATTCCGTGCAAATCCATTCGGAAGTTATTGCGTTATGGAAATTCAAATCAGCGGTCCATTAATGCACAGAAGCATACAAATATTAGTAGTAGAGCTAGAGGCTAAATTATAACAGCATTTGAGTGAAGAAGAAGAAGAAACACTTGATGAGGTTGGACTGTGGATGGCTGACCATCGTAAAAGAAAAAAAAAGAAAAAGAAAGAAAGAAAAGAAAAGAGATTCCTCCGTCTCTCGATTGGTCCCGGCTGTTATTTGTACATTTTTAAACACTGGTTACCGGCAGCCAGAAGCCAGGAAATCTGACACAAGACTTGCCAAGGTATCGTGTTACCCAGCTACAGGGCTGTTGAGGTCATATAGATAGTCGCTCCATGTAAAACACTACTACAGCTGCATTCGGTTAGACTGGATGCCAACCCCGAAACAATTGTGAAAAGGCTAAGCATATGAGGAATTAAATTAAAATTGAAAAACATTTATTCGGTTTTCAAGCACCGTATTTATTAGTTCGACATTTTAGCATACACAAGGTGTAACAGATTAAGCACAATACCTCAGACACCCCAATTAGAATATTAAATTATAAGTCTAAAACAACATCCGTAACTAAATAAATTGAAACCAAACCTAGACATTTTTTTATAAAATAGTTATCCTTACTAAACGCAAAACGTATGTGCGTCATACAATATCCTTACGCAGACGCATACACTCATGCAATGTCAGCGGCCGACACGCACACGAGCGCATTTCTTTGAATTAAGGATTGTATTAATTTGTCATGATACTGTCTTTCTATTTTAAGTTAAATGAAAGATTTTCCCGTCAAAATTTAACACCTATTTTTTATGACGGAAATTCTTCCGCAGACACATAAACTCATGCAATGTCAGCGGCCGACACGCACACGAGCACATTTCTTTGAATTAAGGATTGTATTAATTTGTCATGATACTGTCTATCTATTTTAAGTTAAATGAAAGATTTTCCCGTCAAAATTTAACACCTATTTTTTATGACGGAAATTCTTCCGCAGACGCATAAACTCACGCAATGTCAGCGGCCGACACGCACACGAGCACATTTCTTTGAATTAAGGATTGTATTAATTTGTCATGATACTGTCTTTCTATTTTAAGTTAAATGAAAGATTTTCCCGTCAAAATTGAACACCTATATTTTATGCCGGAAATCGATTCAGAAGCCGATTCTGAACCGACTACTTTTAGGAATTGCGTTTATTCTGTTACACGTTGTATATGTATTTTAGTAGTATTATTATATATTAGTATTATCTTTATTAGTATTAAATATATTATTTCATTCCATTTTCTCGTACAACCTACCACAATGTGTTTTTTTTTTTAATCCAAAGTTTGACTGGTAGAGAATGCCGTGCTGCATTAAGTCCGCCCATGTAATACAGTTGTACATAAAGTTTAAATAAATAAGACACACAACAACACAATACAAAATTACAAACATTATAACTGTTTCTCTAATCTTCTTATTATCTTCTTCTTAACAGACATTTTTAATGACTGAAGAAATAACGTATGTTAACTCACGGTAACTTTTTGCCAGTTATTTCTGTCCTGCAACGTTACACTATCAAATAAATTATAAGATATATTTTCATTTCAAACGAGCGGTTGAAATAGTTGCTAGTCTTTTATTATATTCTACTGTTTGCCAACCACGACGTATTTTAGTAGTTAAGTACCGAAATAACTTCTTGGATTAATATAATAATTTGTAGTTTTTTGTGAGAAATATTAAATGTTTTAAACTCTTGCAAACGACATTAAAACGGGTCATAATCGTTGACTGTTAGAGTTTTAAAGACCGGTGTGAAAATTTAATTACCTTATACACAACTTGTGTTGATATTCCGAGTTCTTTTTTTTATATAGTTGATAGGCTTGCGTTTGACCATAATCTCACCTGATGATGTGGTCGAAAATGAAGCACGCTTGCCTAGAAGTAACCTATTCACTCTTGACTTAAAGACTCCCAGGCTATAACTATCAGGAAACACAGACTCCGGCAAGGAATTCCACTCCTTAGCCGTACGCACAATGAAACTATTCCCAAAACGTTTCGTGCGTATGGGTGGGATGTCCACCATGTAACGATGGCGCATCGCCGTTTGTCTTGTAATCCGATGATGGAACGGGCTTGGTGGATTAAGACTGTGCAATTTCATCGCACACTCCCGAAATGTAACCGATAGAAAACTGATAGGCTTGCAACACGTCGCCGATGTTCTAGGCTCTGGAGCTGATATGCTGACGCTCCCACTGAAAACCTCAAGCGGCGTAAATAATGTAATCTCTCACTATATTTTCAAGCCGTTTGAGGTCGAAACTCTCGGACCGTGGTTCCCTTGTACCCATAGCTTTTTAAAAGAAGTTTCTAAAAGTTTTACAAAATCTTTTTTTAAAGAGAACTAGCAATTTGGGTAGAATTGACATTACTAGCAATCTTGTTAAACCTTCCAAAAAAGCTAAATATGCTTGTGTCTGTAGTAGTTTCGTGGCAATAGTGTAATGGGTGAACCAGTTCGGTTCGAACTAGCGACCTCTCCATCACAAGTCCGACATCTTAGCCATAACGCTATTGACGCTTAATTATTTATTACCACGAAATGGTTGTGGAACATCGCATGGAATTAATCAATCTCCCGGTCTATCTTAATAATAATAATCAGTCCGCGTTAGGCGTATGTCAGCGCGGCGTTTGTTAAAATTAAAATGTGTTATAATAACTCGGGCGCAGTTGTACTCGCGCACAGAGTAAACAATTAATAAAATAAACATTATGAAGAGATACACGAAATATTGCAGTAGGTATGTTTTGAACAACGGTGTTTTTAGGTTTATTTTCTCGGAGTGTTTCTGAACGTACGTTAAAGTCATAAGTCATTTATTTCGGAACAATATATATGATACAAATAATTCAACGATAAAAAACACGTCAAATAAAAAAAAATCAAATTCAAAGCGATAATCATCCACATTTAATTTTAAATAATCAATAACACAATAAAACAATAGTCAAATAAAAAGGAAAAACGAAAATCAAATTAGTATAAAAAGATCAAGATAAAAAGTAGGTAAAGTAAGGTTAAATTGTACAAAGGTTTACCTTAAATTACTTACCTTATCAGATGGCACCAGTCGGGAGCCGAGTTGAAGAGTATTTAAGTGTTCCCGCAGCTCTCGGCACAAGTGTGCAAACGTGGTTTGTGTCAGTTAGAGTCTGACAGACTCCATGGCTCACCCCAGGGCAAAGGAGTATTCGCAATTCCTCAATTTTCTAGAAAAAATATATTTTGTACAAGGTCCTATCTCATGAGTAAACATCCATTTCTTCATGCTCCTACTTTCGGAGCTAATAAGGCATTCTATTCAATTTTTCACCCCGATCAAGCCTGATGTAAGCGTTAGATAAGGTCTACGATAGAACGAGCGAGCCCAGAAGTTGCGTGTTGACTTTTGCCTTAAAGACTGACGGGTTATATGTAATAGGGAAAACAGAAGCCAGCAGAGAGTTCCACACCTGGCTGTGCGCACAATAAACGCAGAGGAGAAGCGCTTAGTATAACAAGACGGTATATCGTATCGACCAAGTGTGGATGGTATCCTGCAGTACGTCTATTTAATTTTAAATTGAATTTCTCCTACATTGCAGTAATCCTCCAGCAATGTTACGCTGACCTGTTTACGCATCATCTTACAACATGCTATGAATACGTTTGCTATGTCAAAATGTACTTAAGCATATTTAAAAGTCCGCTAATCTCGTACCCTAATTACCCCTATCAGTTTATGAAAATGTAAGAGCAGTGGTAGTGCAATGGTAACAGGCACACGTTATGAGTTGTCGTGAATACGAACCCAGTTAACATTACTGAAAGAAAAGTAGCTGGATATGCTTCTCACAATCACTTTAGTGGCTCTGTCACAATAAGACTCGACCCGAGTCCTCCTATGTCGTCTAAGTTAGTTTTAAACGTTAACCATATAATGAATCAATATAACGCGCGTACCGCCTTTTAAAACCAGAAATATCTCTATGGGCTGAGTGAAATAGTTGATTATTGTGTTTGCTAACACTGTGGGTTGCCATGAATAATTGTTACATTAAAGGTAACAGTGTTGCAACTCATTGATAAGATTAGTTAGATATAGTCGATTATTGTGTATGCTAACATTACTTTAAATATTTTTCATCATCACAACTGCGGTCAAAATGTGAAGAAAAACGAAAGAGAGGGAGTTCAGTTGAACTTAAACCTCTAGGCGACCAACTAGTACTTTCAAAAATCCCTCTTCGTCATTACTACAAAAATCCAGTATACCTTAATTAATTTTTAATTATTTCGTCCAGGTACACAGTATCATCCGGCAGCCGCAAAAGGTTTTTACAAAGAGTTTCGTGTTTTCCACTAATAACACTAACTAACAATTTGCAGTGTATTTGGAGTGCTAATTAACCTAATAAGACTTGTATTGGCTCATCAATCGAGTTATATAGCTTTTGCTTTTTCTGAAAGAGTTCTTTGTGTCCCATAAAAATCATCTTCCTAGCCTTTTGTCTAGTGATCAGTGGCCCTGACTGCTATGCACAAGGTCGTGGGTTCGATTCCCACCCAGAACAAATGTTTGTGTGATGAGCACGATCATTTGTTCTTTGTCTGGGTGTAATTTATCTATAATATGTATGTATTTAGAAATATATATGTTTATCAGTAGTCTAGTACTCATAGCACAAGCTCTAGCTCAAGCTTAGTTTGGGACTAGATGGTGTTGTGTGAAAGTTGTGGGATATTATATTATTATTATTATTTTTCCAAGTATTTTTAGCATGCTGTGGTCTCCTGTAAGTGAGGGAGTACACTATCGTAATACCTGTTGTTCATTAATATTTGTCATGTCTTGTGTATATCTTTTGTTGGAGATTCTAATAAATAAATAAAGTATGTTGAGGTCGGCTTTCAATTGTGTTATGCTTAGAGCAACTGTTTACCTGTCATCCACAATCTGGAAGCTAGGTACCATGATACCCTTGGCAAGACTGGTTCCACTTTTTCTGGCTAGTTAAGAGACTATCATACCAATAACATGGACTTTAAAGAGACGTTGACACTGAGTTTGTTTCGGTGTTCCTTCTCAGGGTAGTCAGGTTGGGATCACCGACCTAACCCAATTTAAATATAAAAATGTTTTTATCTACCCTCCGCTAATATAATTAATGTATTTGCAACATTTATTTAGTAACCTTTATACTTTGAGTAATTTTCATCATCAAACTGCTCAATACGTTGAAGGAAAACGCGATGTTTTTGCAAAAAAAAAAAAATCATTTATTAACTAATACGTTTATTAACTAATTTATATATAACTAGTACTCACGCGGGGCTTCGCTCCCGTGGATTATATCACGGTAAAAACATAACTCTCCTTTTTTGCAGTCGGGTAAAAAGTAGCCTATAACCTTCCTCAAGCTTCAAGCTACTTCCATACCAAATTGCATCCAAATCCACCCAGTACTTTCGAAGATTAGCGCGTTCAAGCAAGCAAACAAACAAACAAACTTTTCCGCTTTATTATATTAGTATAGATTTATAATTGATTTCTAATTTGTTCATAAAACTGTATAATGTATTTATTCACTTTTATCATAATCTAAATTATAAACGTATTTTAATATCTAAATATATTTATATTATACTTAAGTTATTTCAAATTTTTAATTAGGTATATTTTGTGAATAATTAACTTTTAGCATAACCGATTATAGCAGTAATTTTTATGTAGGCCGTAATTGTTATGTACATCAGACCAATTATCTGTATTTTGTTTTGGTGATTGCAAAATGTGCTTTATATGGCAGTGCTTTTCAAAATAAATAAATAAATACGAACTAGATGTAGGCTTTTGATTCACCGTAACGACTGATAAAGATTTACAAGTATTTTTTAAGGGTTCCGTAGCCGAATGGCAAAAAACGGAACCCTTATAGTTTCGACATGTCCGTCCGTCTGTCTGTCTGTCCGTCCGTCCGTATGTCACAGCCATTTTATTCCGAAACTATTAAGACTATACATGTAAAACTTGGTAGGTAGATGTATTCTGTGAACCGCTTTCCGATTTTAAGAGAAAATTTAAAAAAAATATTTAAAACGAAGGGGGCTCTCCATACATGGAACTGAAACTGAAAATATTTTCTTTCATGAAACCTATACGTGTGTGGTATCTATAGACAGGTCTTTAAAAATGACATTAACGTTTCTAAAATAACATTTTCATAAAGTTAATCGTTTAAAAGATATACGCTTCCAAAGTGGTAAAATGTGTGTCCCCCCCTCTAACTTCTATAATAATGAAGTGAAAAATCTAAAAAAACCATATGTTGTAGATCTTAATGTAAACTTTCAACCAAAATTGGTTTGAACGAGATCGAATCAGCAGTTTTTGAGATACAGTATATTTTCTAAAACCGCAACTATAACTTTGGAATTCATACAAATACTATGAAAAACAAAGTTATTTGGCGTAGTTGTAAAAATTGTAAATAATCTAGTTTTAAGAAATTTGTAAGGTTTTTTGTTTTTTTTTTCTTATAAATATATTAAGTATACCTATTATATTTATTATAGTTACTACGCATTACGGAACCCTTCATGGGCGAGTCCGACTCGCACTTGGCCAATTTTTTAATTGTTATATAGGATCGCGTTTGACCACTATCTCACCTGATGGTAAGTGATGATGTGGTCGAAGATGGAGCAGGCTTACCTAAAAGTAACCTATTCAAGACTCCCAGGTTATAGCTCTAAAACTGATTTTGGATTTACGCGAGAGAACTCCCATGCGAACGAAGTCGTGGCAGAAACTAGTACACAATAAATGTATGCAAGCTACTTCTTGTGACCTCTACTACTAAATCTAACTCCCATAACGTTACTATATATAGATTATATACATAGTTAGATATAGGTGCGTGGCATCAACCGAAATCCCGTGACTGTCTCAAGGTCAATGGCCTATCTGCGCATACGACCAATGAAACACGTCAATCTCACTTCCAAACTATTTACATATCTCAATCCCCATTCCAGCACTTTGTCCATCCATTTGTGTCCAAATACTCGTTTACAAGCATTCACACAGATTCCGTGGCAGTTCAAGGTTAGATATATGTACATTTTTCGGCTTGGCACGATTTACAAGCAAACTGTTTACTACGAGTTTAAAAGAATTCGTATAACAAAAACAATATAGTTTCTTAAAAACATTTTGTGTGTGTGTGAAATGTATGGAAGCTCGCTGTAGTGTACTTATATTTTTTGTTGTTTTAAAAGTTTTCTGCTACTGCCAGAAAAATTCTATGATAACAAAATTTCATCAAAATTAATGATGTGTCGTCATCGATAAAGAGATTTTTTGTATTGGAAGCAATTAAAACAAAGCATCGTAATCGGGTCAGTACTTCCAGAGATATATATATACCTTTCACAAACATTTACATAAGCGCGTGGTCATATTAAAGTGTAATGTTCCGTATCAAGCATAGGACTATTCGTAGCTAAATGATAATAGCCGCACGGGTTGATCTTCAAAGTAAAGCAAGCAACGCCGAGGACGATCTGTATCTACAGATCGTCCTCGGCGTTGAATCTTAATCGCCCTAAGATTCCTTTGTAACTGGAAAGCACAATAAGCCATAGGTCTCGGCTGTTATTTATACATCTTTGACAGGTTACAGGTGATCAGAAGTCAGGAAATCTGACACTGATCTTGAACTTGATACTTGAACGACTTCAAATTTTTAGCATAAGATTTATATTTGGCTTGCGCATCACGTATCTGAATTTTGTACGAAACTCAAGTGGCTTCCTATACGTCTTCGCCGGAACTTACACATCTTTTCTCTGCTTTACAGTATTCTGTTCAATCCTAAAACCCCCTCTTATCTTAAAGAACGTTTCAGGTTCCTCCATGACACACATGCCAAAAGACATTGTTTGATTTTGGCCTATATAACCGATGTGAATATAAATTACATGATAATTTTCATTTCTTTTTATACTGCTTGAAACAAATTTTAGTATTCCACGGACACTTGAAATAAATAAATTCAAAATAAAAGTTGGGTCACGATTAACGAAGGCGTGGTGCGTAAAAAATGTCTATTGGCCAGATAGTGTTGTCGATTTACGGGATTTTTCCCCGATGACAGGAAATACGGACGGTCCAGAGAGAATCCAGACAGGATTAAATCAGAAATTGATAAAATCCGGACAATTTCGGGTATTTTCAACGTATAGATAGAAATAAAAATAATAATAAAATATTGAATGGGTTACGTTATTAATTTAACCCTAGTAAATAATATATAATCGTCAACTAATTGAGGACGGGAAATCCCCCATGCTTCTTCAGTCTGACGCTGTCTCATTCACTTAATGAAGCTCACATTCGTATGTTCAATTGACTGATTATTTCTGAAATTGAGTTGATCACATATAGGTACATAATAATATGAATTCAATAAATCAAATAGGCACTGTATCCTATTATTGACCATAAATTAATTAATATCTAAAAAAATTATTTAACACTTCATTCATTTACATACCTGAATTGACTAGCTGGAGAAGAAAATGTATTCCATAATTTTTTATCGAAATAATACCCGATGGTATTAAAGCTTTTCGTAATTGACAACACTGGTGTGCTGATATTTCATTTCGTTTCAATTTTTATTGCAAAGTTCTTTTCTTTGCGATTTTCTATGCGTTTTATGGTTTTATTCTAACAACTTTGGCTTGATAACGGATTTCGATGAATTGATTATTTTTGTATCGTCAAGTGTCCGTTTGTAAAAATTGATTTAGTATGATTCCATAAAATATTTAGAGTCTATCTAAGTCATTTTCGATTCAAACGATTCTTAGGCGTGACATGTATGGAGCCGGAACAATGTCCTTTCTGAGGTCATCGTAAAACTTGAGTACCGAGTCACTCCACCAATTTCTTTGGTAAGTCGTTCGCAGCTCAAGCAGTACAACTGTGGAATACTCTTCCCGTGTCAGTAAGACAAGCACAACCCCTTCAAAAACATGGTAAAAGATCTCTATCTCTCTCTTTGATTTGTTACTATTTTTTTATATATCTCAGCTTTTTTTAATATATATGTGTATTGTGTATGTAGGTTATTACTTATGTATTGTATATAAGTGAATAGTACACCATGGACTACCCGCGTATTTATTTTCTCCTGTTGTGTCAAATCCATCCAAAGCTTGTCTGTAAAAGATCGCTTTTAGCGATAAGACCGCCCATTGTAACACCCTTTTAGTTTTTAAGTCCTCATTTAATTCTTTTATGGTGTACAATAAAGAGTATATCTATCTATTTATCGTGTTACCCAGCCACTGTGTTGTGGATATCTGACCTTTTTTTAAGTAAACAGATATCGTCGCTGTAGAATGATAACCTCATATGTCCAGAAATCCAAGCTTTTAAGATATTTTTCTGTGCTTTTGTCTCATGTTTTGAATGATAAAAAGGACTTATTTATGTTATTAACCAATGCATTACTGTGCTGGATTATGCCAGAGAAATGATATAAGAGATTTTCTGTTCTTATATCTGCGTAGTTTTTGTTTAAACGCCCATGTCTCTTTAGATAAGAGATTTTCGTTTTACTCCACCGCAGGATACCATCCACACTTGGTCGATATACCGTCTTGTCGTACTAAGCGCTTTTCTTCAACATTCATTGTGCGCACAGCCAAGGTGTGGAACTCTCTGCCGGCTTCTGTGTTCCCTGCCACATATAACCCGTCAGCCTTTAAAGCAAGAGTGAATAGGCATTTTCTGGGCTCGCTCGTTCGATCTTAGACCTCATCTTACACTTACTTTCAGGTGTGATCGAGGTCAAGAGCGGGCTCATTCGTAAAAAAAATAAAAAAAATATATACAAAACTAAAGACAAAGAAAAAAGAGAGGAGAAAAGAAATTAAAGTTATTTTTGCCGTTGTAGTGTTTTTATATGGAAGTCGGTTCTATTTTTTGCTAAAAAGTTTTTTTTTTCACGCTTTTTAGTGGGTCGGTTTGTAATTTATCTAGTTACAAAAGCCAAAATGTCAACTACTTATCACCTTTTACAAAATATTGCTTTTCCCGGTGCAGAGCCGTTAATTTTTGAGGAGTTCTCCTGGTACATCACCATCAGCTCTACTTCACCATATGCATTGTGACGAGCATAAAGTGCTTAACATCCATATTCAAGTAATCTAATCGCAATCAACGAAATACTTATTATTGAGTTGTTTCGGTGGCCATCTGAGGTCTTCATCATCAGTTCCACTTCCTCAAATGGTGCTTTTCGAGAGCAACTGCACAAAGTACTATAAGAAATACCCAAAACGCTATAGGTGTGCCTATAATATTTGAAGAGTTCCCTCGATTTCTCCATGATCCCATCATCAGATCCAAACGTGACGACAATGGGACCAACTAGAAAGTATACCCTTTCAAACAAACACAAGAATTTTCCAAATCGGTCCAGCCATCTCCGAGTTATGAGGTAACATACATAAAAAAAAAAAAATTCAAGACGAATTGTAAACCTCCTTTCTTTGAAGTCGGTTAAAAATACGTGGTTTCCATACGATATTTAAAAAAAAGAAGGAAAAACGGTTTTTTTTACATACGAGGCATTCATTCTACAGCTACGATATATTAGGTAGACAATTGGTCCATGCAAAACACTAATATTCGGTTACATCTGGCAAGACTGGAGGCTGATCCCAACATACAAGTTGGCATAAGGCTAAGCGGATGATGAGGACGTTCCGTATCTATACTAATATTATAAAGCGGAAATGTTTGTTTGTTTGCTTGAACGCGCTAATCTTCGAAAGTACTGGGTGGATTTGGATGCAATTTGGTATGGAAGTAGCTTGAAGCTTGTGGAAGGTTATATGCTACTTTTTGCGCGACTGCAAAAAAGGTGAGTTATGTTTTTACCGTGATAGAATCCACGGGAGCGAAGCCCCCCGTGAGTACTAGTCAAGCATAAAGACACAATATACAATGTAACCATTAAACTAGATCAATAACAAGATCATTTTTCAAACAACCTGATGAAATCGGTGATTTAACTAAACTCTATTTGACTGCGTGAACAGAAATTTTTAATTGGAACTTTTCAGTCGTTTTGATTCCTTTCATAAAAATTCGAACACCTTGCATTGGACCTGCATGTGTATTACGACCTATTCCCTCATGGCCTGTGATGGCCATGGGAATGTTGTTGGCTGATTACTATATAATTTTTTTTTTACTGTGTTTAATGACCGCGTACTTCCAACCCGCGCTGTTCAAACAATCAATTTACCATGTATATTTTTAGAAGCAGTCTTTGAGAATGAAAGCCAAAAAAGTGACGGTATTTAACATTCAAGAAATATTACCAAATACCTTTATTCATCTCAGCTGTGAAGCGACCAGCTTTCAACGTAACTATGTAGCTACCTACCTGTTTGTTAGGAAACGTCCTTGGTTTCAATACTGAAGCCATAGCGAGCTTTGTGCTTTATTTTCCCCAATTATCCAACAGTTGGTTATCGGTTATAATCGGAATAGGTATTTTCCTGTGTAGAAAAACAATTATTCTATTTCGTCGGTGAAATAGTAAACTCTTCAGGAGAGCGAAAAGAAAATAAAAGCTGGCTCTGTAAATCAGGTTTCATAATATGTATCTTTTCAAGTTTGTAAATTTATAAGTCAAAAATAATCTATAAATATAAAAGCGAAATAACACTCACTGATTAATCACGAAAGCTCAGAAACTACAAGTAGTAGGGCTTTCAAATTTTGCATGGGAGTTTCTTTTAGTACGTTGATGCTCGCTAAGACGGGATTTTGCGAAATTCCCACGGGATCGGGATTTACACGGGAAAAACTTCCCACGCGAACGAAGTCGCGAGCAACTGCTGGTATACCATAAGCTTAAAGTTTGAGGAGTGGAGGCTGCTGACGTCACTTGGTTTCTAAAAAGTAAAACGCCGCGTGACCTGAAATTAAATTTCGACTCCGTATAACTTTTTTATCATCTGTCAAAAGAAGAAATATAGGAAGAATATATCCTATTGTGAGAACAATATTTTGACTAATTTGTAAAGGGTCTTTCAAATAGGGCGGGTCGATGTTGACAGTTTGTGGCGGCCATGTTGTTTTGGCGGCATCTGTCAAATACGTTGTTATTTCTTCAGTTACTAATGCCAAATTACCATGGCAAGTTACATGATTGAGCAGCACGTACAAATCATAAAACTTTATTATCAAAATGAGTGTTCGTTAGTGCAAACGTTGCGCGCATTACGTCCATTTTACGGCAGACGCGGTGGCCCTTCAAAGTCGACTCTCCAACGTTTGGTGACCAAATTCGAGACGACTGGTTCGGTAAACCACCAACCAACACTCTTACGTCAAAGGAACGTCAGATCGGCCGAGAACATCGCTGTTGTCCGTGAAAGTGTTCAGGAGACTCCGAGGCAGTCGATTTCTCGCCGTGCACAAGAACTCGGCATTTCCCAGATTTTAACTCAGAACGTTTGGAAGAGGACCCCGATTTTGGCCGTAAAATCATCTTTAGCGACGAGGCGCATTTTTGGATGAATGGTTTTGTTAATAGACAGGCCCGTTGGTATAGTGGTCAGTGGCCCTGACTGCTATGCGCAAGGTCGTGGGTTCGATTCCCACCTAGGACAAATGTTTGTGTGATGAGCACGGTCATTTGTTCTTTGTCTGGGTGTAATTTATCTATAATATGTATGTATTTAGAAATATATATGTATGTTTGTCAGTTGTCTAGTACCCATACCACAAGCTCTGCTTAGTTTGGGACTAGATGGCGTTGTGTGAAAAAGTTGTGGAATATTATTATTATAATAAGCAAAATTGCCTTATATGAGACGACCACAACCCACATGAGGTTCACCAGGTGGTAATGCATCCACAAAAAGTTACTGTTTGGTACGGATTTTGGTCCGGTGGCGTCATTGGTCCTTCTTCGAAAACGATGATGGCGAGGGCATTACTGTCAATAGCGAGCGCTACATATCAATGAATAACAATTTCTTTTGGCCTGAATTGTACGATATGGCCATGGACAACATGTGGTTCCAACAAGATGGCGCTACGTGCCACACAGCGAGCGACGGTTCGAGGGTAGGGTTATCTCTCGCAGAGGTGACGTGAATTGGCCACCAAAATCGTGCGATTTGACCCCGCTAGACTTTTTCTTGTGGGGTTTTCTCAAGTCGCAGGTCTATGCCAATAATCCGCAATCAACCGATGCCTTGAAAGTCAACCTAATGCAGGCCGTCGCTCAGATTCAGCCGTATCTATGCAGTAAATTAATTAAAAATTGGACATCTCGTATCCGTGCCACCGTTCGAAGCCACAGTGGACATTTAAACGATGTCATATTTCATAAACAATGGCATAAATAGGCCTTTCAGATAAAAAATAATAATTTCGTTAATAGCTCACATCCAGCTTGTTTTACTTAATTTCAACATCGACCGGTCCTTTTTGATAGACGCTTTAGATGTATAGATTACTTGTAGGTTGTTACTAAATTACGACCAATAAGCTGAACAGATCTGAAAAAATAGTACCTCATAGGCACTAACATTATTGAAATTGAAAACCATTTATTGGGTGATAAACACACACAACAACAAACAATAGAAAATTACAAACATATAATTTAGCTAGTAGAACAATAATATGCTACGGATGAGAGTTACGAAGTATGTTTTTAAAATACGATTGTGAATACAGGCTTCCATCATCATCTGTGTAGCCTATTCCTAACTATATTGAGGTCTATCTGAACTCTAAAACCCAGCAGCTTGCTTGGCAAAACTAGTGTTAGATTATATTAGAACTGCTGACAAAGATCTACAAATGATAGCTAGACCAACGGCATAACGTGGTTTTCCAGGCATCCAGGAACCTTGGTTAAAACAGTCTGCCATCCACGGACCGAACTTTGAGTCACGAGACAATCACACACGAGACAAGCTTGCATCAAGAATGAAAAATGTATAACAATCCGCTAACCCCAACTGTCCCGTCCCTACAACGAAGTCCAAGTGTTTGTTTTAAAGTAGCACAACGATTCTTAAAATAGCCGCGTCCCGAAGACAATTTTACTTTCAAACGCTACTAATAGATTTGAAGGATTCATTCTATTACGCCACAGTGATTGCGTTAAGATATTTAACTATTAATACTAGTCTATTATTGTTCAACAACATATAAATTATCTGTAGCAAGATGAGAATTTGGAGAAACTAATCATCTGAGCAAACGTGAAGATGTACTGCAAAATCGCACTTAGTTGATATACCGTCTTGTCATACTAAGCAATTCTCCTCCAGATTTATTGTGCACACAGATTAGGTATAGAACTCTCTTCCAGCTTCATATTCCTGCCACATTTGACCCGTCAGCCTTTAAAACAAGAGTGGTCAGGCATCTTTTGGGTTCGCTTGTTCATCGTAGACCTCACCAGTCACTTACCATTAGGCTCATCAGTTTTTTTTTTTTTTTAGGTAGGGCCACTCGTAGTTTAGCTCTCTAAGGCTAATGTACTACTTAACCGGTCTTTCCTGTGGTGACCTCTAATAAATTAAAGGCCCCCAGCCAGGGCATTAAAGGCCCCCAGCCAGGGCATTAAAGGCCCCCAGCCAGGGCTTTAAAGGCCCCCAGCCAGGGCATTAAAGGCCCCCAGCCAGGGCACAGGCTCATCAGTAGTAAAAAAAAGATTTAAAGGGTCTTCGTAGTCGGGGCAGTTGCAGTCGATCAACTATCAAAGTTTCGAAGAAGTTCTCCGTATGGCTACCGATCGCCAAAAATAGAAAAAACGTCGGATGAAGAATGGTCTTCAGTCATGAAAGTTCGCCTGCAGAGATACATATTGTTATTTCACTACTGCTGAAAGACTCGTCTTAGCCTGAGAAGGCATGGGAGGGGCTGATTTGCGAAGTCATCAGTGGAATTCCCTGCCAGATTCTGTGTTTCCTGAGAGCTATAAGTCCAGAGTGAAAAGGTAACTCATGCTTCGTCTCCGACCACATCATCGCTTACCATCTGGTGTGATGGCGGTCAATCGCGAGCCTAGTAATAATAGTTCCCACTGCTCGGACACAGGTCTCTTCTGTTTGAGACGAATGAAGGGAATGGGCCGTTAACCCAAGGCGATTTGATGGAATACCCATATCTTCGAATTTTTGGTCCTACGACATGCATGCCGGTTTCCTCACGATGTTTTCCTGTACAGATTTTTCATCATCAATAAAAAACCGCACATTTCCCATTGTTAAAATAACAACTCTCCGTAAATCGGAACTCGTTAGTGTTACTAATAACGAAGGTAGTTATTTATGAAATCCACGCATTCCGTAGATTTGTAAAACGAAAAACCGAATCAATTCACACAACAGAATCTCTCCGGCCTGAAAGTAGGTCGGTAGCGCGTCACGCTGACGTCTGACGTGACGTCACCGCTCGTCCCCCTAGCCACGCCTCGCACGTACTTGCGTAGTTGGTTTGTATGTGTGAGTGAGGAAGTGTTGGGGCTTTTGCAAAGCTCTACCCGGATGGAAGTAACGTTGCTTTCCAGGATTTTAGGTCCCTGTAGTGGTTGTTAAATATACTGTTGACCTGTAACACAGGTATTGATACCTATCATGGGCACCAGTATCTAATAAATTTGTTAACATAGCATTGTATTTACGTATGTTTGTTGACTTTATAGGTTTGTAGAGAAAATAAATGTAATATATTATTATTAGATCGTTTGCAATATTTCGATAGTTATCAGAGTTGTGTGTCTTTTTGAAGAAGATTGCTTCTGCATGGAAAAAATAATAGTACCTACTCATGCTATTTTACTGTGTCGAGTCGAAGATATGAGATAGTACATCCTCAAGAATAAGCAATGCTTGCATTGCTTGTCTAGATTGGCCCATAGGGCTACCACCTGAAAAGGCGTACAAGTGAAGCCATTAGTGCGGCTGTCTTTTTACATCAATTTGATAATCCAGGAACATGGATGCTAGAAAAATCTGACAGCAGTCTTGCCATGAATATCGCTTTTCCCAGCTACTGGGTGGTGGAGGTTAAATAGGAAATCGCTCAATGTCGGTCACTGGTAGCCGACCCAAAGATTGTCTGGAAAAGGCCTAGTCAGATGATGGGACTTCTGTGATGACTTGGAAATGTATTAGTATTATTTTAGAGGATTTTAATGTGTTAGGAAAAGTTGAAACACGGAATCTGTTTGGTTTGTTGCGGTTGGTTTGAGATTATTTGAAATTCGGCTTACTAACTGCAATAATTAAGCTTTCAATATTTGTACATGTTATTTTCTATATTAGTCTTAGATTCTGCTTGATTTTGCTTGATATTAATGATTTTTTTATGTAGGTTGTGGAAATTATTTTCTTAAGAAAAGTCAACAGACGGGGAAATCAACGTGTCCGAACAGCTAGTATATTATTAAATAAAGAATGATTGTATTTTTGTTAAGTTTAAGAATCCTCCAAACAATGAGAAAAGTCGTACTGTAAATACAATAGTTTGACGTCATAGCGTTTGTGAATATTGTCTGTCCCGAGCGCGCTTACCTTGGTAATATAGCTAGATTCAGGATAGGGTTACCTTACATTGTAATAAATTTCCAGATTGATTTATTCATATACAAGGTGTAACAGATTAAGCGCAATACCTCAGACACCCCAATTAGAATATTAAATTATAAGTCTAAAATAACATCCGTAACTAAATAAATTGAATCCAAACCTAGACAATTTTTATAAGATAGTTATCCTTACTAAACGCAAAACGTGTGTGCGTCATACAATATCCTTACGCAGACGCATATACGCTCATGCAATAATAGCGGCCGATACGCACACGAGCGCATTTCCTTGAATTAAGGATTCTATTAATTTTTCATGATACTGTGTTTCCATTTTAAGTTGAATGAAAGATTTTTCCGTCAAAACATAACACCAATTTTTATGACGGAAATCGATTCAGAAGCCGATTCTGTACCAACTACTCTCAGGAATTGCGTTTATTCTGTTACACGTTGTATATGTAGAAATAAAAATTAAAAAAAAAAACTATCATTACCATCATGCACAGCCTGACTTTACCCACTGATTGGTAGAGGCCTCCCTTCGTTTGTGCCAAGCTCCACGATCCTATACCTACCAGTCTCATCCAGGGTATACCCGCAATATGGCAACAATGCCATCTGCCCATCTCGCTGCCGGACGATTAATACTCCTTTTTCCAGTCCTTGGCATCACTTGGTCTCACTTACTAGGTTTCTTGCCAAACTCCACCAGTTCCATTGCGTGATTTCGGTTATCGAATACCTTCGTTTGTTTTCTCGGCTCCATAAAAGAACCACTACAGACAAAAGGGCACAAAGGTGCAAGAAACGATATAAAGTAGAGAACAAGCTGGCATACCGTACTATTTTTTTTTTAATTAACAATAGGCTCGATTTTAACCTTAACCCTAGCTGATGAAAAGCGGTGGCGTGGTTGACGATAAAGCACGCTTACCTAAAAGTATCCTATTCACTCTTAACTAAAAGACCCCCAGGTTATAGCTATTTGGATACAGACTCCTGTAGGGAATACCACTCCTTAGCTGTACGCACAATAAAAGTATTTCTAAAACGTTTTATGCGTATGGATAGGGTGTCTACCAGCTACAGGTGGCGAGGTGGATCAAATGTATGTGAATTAGTATGAAGGAACTTGCGTGAACTTGGAACGCAATACACTCACACACAACAACACACACTTACAAAAGTGTTCAAATTTTCTATTGTTATTTCAAGCATCAGTAAATGCAAAACGTCTTCTGTGAATTTGACCGCTGTTTCTAGTCTAACTTTTCATAATATTAATCATCATTACCTTCTTAGCCTTTTCCAGTCTAACTGTACTTATCCAGCTGAGTCCTAGTGTTTTACATGGAGCGACTGCCTATCTGACCTCCACAACCCAGTAACTGGGTAACACGATACCCCCTGGCCAGACCAGTGTCAGATTTACTGGCTTCTAACTACCCGTAACGACTGTCAAAAATTTCCGATGCACAGGGGTATCACACCGACAACTTTCAAACTCCGGGCTAGTACTGAAAAATTTCATATTTTCATAGAAAAACCCAATAGCACTTTTTGTTCAACCCGGGAATCGAACCCAAGATCTCGTACTCAGCAGTCGCGCTTGCGAACAGTCGACCAGCGAGGCAATGTTCTTTTTTAATCGTGCATATAAAAAAATATGCTACCTCTGATTTTACTACATACGATGTTTGTAATCACGCCAAAAAGTCAGAACGGATTCGTAATGAAAGAACAATGCTCAAAACGTCCCCACTCTTGTAGCACTTCGAAACCTATGTCAATCCAATGGCCATAGTCATTCTTATCATTTTATTGTATGACAGCGAAAGTGAAATGTCTGTCCGAAATAAGTTACAGTGACATGAAAATACCGGAATCAGTTATAATACTTACAATTATGTTACCGTTTGACCCCTAGTCTCGAATTCGATTCCCGGTTCAGGTAAAGTATTGGTGATATTTTCGGTTTAAAAAAATAATTCAAAGTAATAAATAGCATGGAGTTTGGAATTGTGCCTGGTGTATGGCAATATGTTAACAGGGAGTTAACATTTCCTTCGTTTGAAACCTTATGACCTTCGTTTGATAATTCAGGGAATGACACATTTGAAGGGTCCCATGTAATAAGGGGTGAATCTATTGCCATACATCGTGCACAATTCCAGATTGCGTGCTTTTACTAAAAATATTTGACGAACCGGTAAAATCCAATAATATTTTTTTCCCGACCCAGGAATTGAATACGAGACCCCTTTTTAGACAGTCGCGCTTACGACAACTCGACCAACGAGGCATTCATTATAATTGCAGTAGTTTTGACTTTAAACATGCCAAAAAAATAAGTGAAAGGGCAACATAATTGCGACTGATTCCGGTATTTTCATGTTACGGTTACTTTTTGTATGTTACCGTTACATTTCACTTTCGCTGTCATACAATAAAATTATAAGATGACTAGAGCCCTTCGATTGACATAGATTTTAAAGCGCTACAAAGGTGGGGACGGTGTCCATACATTTTTGGGCATTGTCCTTTGCCACAATATAGATACATAATTTATTTATTTGAAACAATTATCAGCCACAACTTGTAGTTGTACAGTAGAGGTAATAAAATAACATTCTTAGAAACCTGTAACCCACACCATTGTTTTCAGATTAACATTAAATTCGAGCTTCTTAAAGTTCTAAGATGAGCTAGGCGATAACTGACAAATGCTTGCACTGTTCGAACAGGCCTGCCTAAATCTGTTTGCTTCTATCCTTCCTCAGGAGCACCACAGACATAAGCCTACATGTGTCTCATATGATTTTATCAGTTCGGATCACAGAAATATAAAAAACAGGTTCGGATTATTATGGACTTCAAAAGAGATGTTGACCTCTTAGTTAGTTTCGGTGTTTCTTCTCAGGGTAGTCAGTTAGGAAACACCGCCTTAACGTGTAGGAGTGTTATTTATAACCAACTTGCAAAATAAACATCATCATTTCATTATAGTTATTAAATAAAAAATTATAGTTTGGAATAGCATATAATAAGCTATTTATTCCCGGAAAAATGAGCTAAATATCCACGCCAGAGATGTTGCGGCCTTGCGGGCAACGGTTGTCATATTTATAAAATACTAGCTTTTGCTCGCGACTTCGTTTGCGTGGGAAGGTTTTCCCGTGGGAATTCCGAGATAAAAATCTCCTATGTCCGTCTCCTGGTTTTAAACTACCTCCTTACCAATTTTCAGCCAAATCGGTTCAGCTGTTCTTGAGTTATAAATAGTGTAACTATCACGACTTTCTTTTATATATATATATATATATATATATATAGATTTTGTCTGTCTGTGATACGTTGCTAAGCCACCGTTTTTTTTCTAGATGTGAAGTACCTTTTTTTATTCAATATTTCTTGTTTTATAATTATTTTATACTCGCCAAACTTTACATTTTGTTGGTGAGTATCGCTCGTTAATTACAATTAACCATAAACTTACTCTATTTATACATGGTTTCACAATATATATATTCATTCTACTTATATCTATTTAATTACACCCGTGAAATCTAAGCTGAGAAAACCATCCATCGGCAACGACAGACGGGGGCTGAACATGCAATAGACAGCGACTTTCAGACCAGAGTGGTCACCAGGAGCTGGACAGCCTACTTTACGACCTATTCTGATACAAATAATAAAATTTTAATTCTACAAATTCCGCAAAATTTCCAGTATAAGTCTACCGGCTTTTCTGTCTTCGGTCCGCAGCACTGAGACTTTAACTAAGAAAATTTTAACACAATCTCAGGTTAGCTACGAGGTGCCGTGTTTGATCGATGCAGTTAATGCCTGGAAAATGACTTGCCCGAATACAGCGTTGCCCGAGAACCCGTCCTCCCAGAGACAATGGGACGAGCCGCTCTGCAGTTTGGTACGGAATAACCTTTTAAATACGTCAACCAACACTGCTGAGCGCTCGCGCCTGTTGGCTGTGGGTGAATGGGAGTCGGGCCTTTGGCTACAAGCATTACCTTCACTTAACATAGGTACTATGTTAAGTGATAACACGTTCCGGATCGCTACATGTCTACGTCTGGGTGCTCCCAGCGGTGCTCCACATCGCTGTCAATGCGGTGCAGCAGTCGACCGCCTCGGACATCATGGCCTTTCCTGCAGCAGAAGCTCTGGTCGGATAGCACGGTATGCCAGCATAAATGACATCATTCGTCGGGCTCTTGCCACCGCTGGAGTACCATCTGTTTTAGAACCCAACGGCTTGGCACGGGACGATGGGAAGAGACCAGACGGGATGACTATAATGCCTTGGAAGTTGGGTAGGCCTTTGGTGTGGGATGCTACTTGTGTTGACACCCTTGCGCCATCCCATCTTCTCAGTACGGCGGGCTGTGCTGGGGCGGCAGCTGCAGGTGCAGAAAATCTCAAACGGCGCAAATACAACAACCTAATTGGGTGCTATATGTTTGAGCCGTTTGGGGTTGAAACGTTAGGACCATGGGGTCCGAGTGCGCATCGACTCTTTCGTGACATCGGCAAACGATTAGTCGACTCCACAGGTGACCAGAGGGCTGGCCTTTTCTTTGGACAGAGAATCAGCATTGCCATTCAACGTGGCAATGCGGCCAGTGTTCTGGGCACTTTTCCCATTGATAGCGATGTTGACGAATTTTTCGATGCCCTATAATTTATCTTTATTTTCGTCTGTATATATTTTTATTATGTATAGAAATACTTAAGTTAAATTGTTTCAAAATAAAATCAATTTTTATTTCTGTCATCTCATGTAAAATAAAATATTCTACAAATTCGGTAGAACTGTTTTGAAGGAGTACGACCAAACACACCATAACGGTAAAAACATAACCCTTCTTCTTTTGCAGTGGGGTAAAAAGCTTCAAGCTTATTCTATACCTATTGATCATAGGCTCGCTTACCACCATCTCAAGTATACGCAAGATTAAATTCAAGTATATGCCTGGTTTATACGGTATTCGGATCTATTACAGTCAGTCTTATTTGTCAAAACTCACGAGCTAAACTCGTCCTACATGCCTACGGCCCGTATAGGACTTGGACGACTTTTTTATTGTTGTTAGGCTCGTTTTTGACCAACATATCACCTGATGTTAAGCGATGATGTGGTCGAAGATGGAGCACGCTTACCTAGAAGTAATCTATTCACTCTTAAGGGCCTATACTACCTCAGCGCTTCTCACTCTTTATCTCGCTCGCACACTACTGGCGGCGGTCACGCGAGCAAGCGAGACAGGGTGGCAGGGAAAAGACTCCAAGACACCGTTAATTTAGTTTATTTCGTTTTACGGTGAAAATAATGGCAATTTAAAAAAAGTAAATAACATAAGACCTGCTTTATAGTTAGTTCAATTAATATACAAGGTTACAGTATCTAATTTGAAGTTATTTTTGAATACCAGCAGTTTATTGTTCGGTTTGGAGGTAACTTTGGAATTTTTTTTATCAAGAAAATTTTATGGAGTCGTGTTTTCGTCAAACATAGTACCTAACATTAATCCTCAACTTTGCCATATATTTATTTCAAAATTATTGCTGCAGTATTTTCGACATAACGGAGGATCATGCTAAGCCATTTGAGGTAGTATAGGCCCTTAACGTAAAAACCCCCAATACTTTCGAAGATAGAGCGCGTTTAACAAACGAACTTTTCCGCTTTAGTAATATTAGTATAGATTAGATGTATCCGCAAGTGTTTTCAACTCATTTCAATATTAGAAATTAATTAGAAAAGGAAAATTTAACACTCTAACCGAAAACTGAAACGCACAAAAAGTCGCAACTATATCAGCTAGCTTAAAATGAACATTCTATACAGAGCCATGCTTGGGAAAATGGGAACACACCCCTGTTTTGAAGTACCTCAGCACCCCTAAATATTAGCTAAGTAAACCCGGCGCCCCTTAGTTTGCATTCTGCTGTTTTTCACCCTTGTGGGGTGGTTCACCCCCAGGATCGAATTATGGGGAGTTTTGTGTACATGTTTTACTAATTATTGTGAGTTTTTTTTTAAAGAGAATAGAATTCACATTACTAGCAAACTTGTTAACCCTTCCATCTAAACTAAATATGCTTGTGTCTGGAGTGGAGTCTGGAGTTAACTTCAATAATGTAATGGGTGGAGTTCGAGCCCGTGACCTCGATCACAAGTCCGACACCACCAGTTAGTAACGCTTTTATCGACATAATGAGGTCAAGACCTGATGATATTAGAATACGATTTTAAATACAAGAACCGTTATCTAAAATGTTCTAGGAGTTTAATTAAGTCCTGTTAAAATATTTGTATTTCAGAAAAAATCTTATTATTTTTGAGGCGAAGAAAAAAGAATTTAATAAAAAGAAATTATAATCCATCTAAAAATTCGTCAATATCAATGGGAAAAGAACACTGGCCGCATTTTTATGTAACTCACACGACCTAGTTTTATAGATTTAAGTTTATGTCCTGTTAAAGTGCGAGAGCTCTGGTACCTAAAACACAAGGTAAATCTTACTTTGGGTACCAGTGTTCAACTAGTTTAGTTTACATAAATATGTTTAAAAATGTTGTTTCATTGCTATGTCATATAATTTAGTTGAATTAAATAAATATTCTATTCTATTCTATTGCCACGTTGACTGGCAATGCTGATTCTCTGTCCAAAGAAAAGGCCAGCCCTCTGGTCACCTGTGGAGTCGACTAATCGTTTGCCGATGTCACGATCATCGATTATTTCTAGATTTTACTAATAGGAGGTTTTAACACTCTCGAAAATATCACCCCCATTATTGAGTAAAAACAACCGTAAGCCTATCATAACAATCTTGGTGAAATGAAACAATAAACTCATTTACTAGAGAAAAAATATTTCGCAGTAGTTCATTTTATATTATATAATCTATGAACAAAAGTACAGCCCTTCTTATTATCTTATGTCGCACTTTCAAAGCCTTAAAAAATACTGTTTGTTATACATGTCTTACTAACTGTACCGATCGTTGATGAAGTTTAAAGTTGTACAAAAAAATTACCGTAAGAAGAGTTGAAAAATGAAAACATTATATATTATGACTTTCTGCAAGTCACATAATTCTATCATCGAACCACAATATAAACGGCGATGCGCACAAAACGTTACGGAATAAGAATAAGAATAAGAATAAGAATAAGAATAAACTTTTATTGTAAAAACATGAGTATACATCAAATGTGTAAGGTCTTAAAATAAAAACAGTTATTAGATCTACATGTTTTGCCATTCATGGCGTACAAAAACAAAATAATTCCGGTTTACAATAAACCAAAAAAATAAAATAAAGACAATTTGAGTTTACACAGCAAGCTATGAAATTAATAAACTAAATCTTAATGCTAATAAATAATGGAAGTTAGTATTTATAAATTTTAGAGACAAGTTGTGAAAATGTTGTAATTGTAGGTTAATCTATTGGATTATTTGCGGTCATTTAAAAATTCTGATATGGAATAATAGCATTTGGCTATGAGATATTTTTTTTAATGTATTTTAAACAAAGCAGTAGGCATTTGTTTAATAGTTTTAGGAATTTTATTATAAATGATTGGTGCTAAACCAAAAATACTCTTTTGCATCAATGCCGTCGTTGATTTTGGTACACATAATCTACTATTATCCCGCCGATTACGAATACAGACGTCTGATAATTTCTTAAATAGTTTTGGATTGGTTCTTATAAAAATTGCTATTTCATAAATAAATACGGAAGGTAGAGTTAAAATGTTATAATCAATAAAATACTGTTTGCAACTATCAGTTATTTTCAATCCAAACATAGCCCTAATACACCTCTTTTGTGACTTGAAGATAATTTCTTTATTCGTAGAATTTCCCCAAAATATAACTCCAAACCTCAATAAGGAGCCGACGATACCATGATAGGCAGTTATAAGTGCATTGGTACTTATAATTGGTTTTAATTTATATAGGGCATAGCCAGAAGAACATACTCTATTATTTAATTCTTCTATGTGTGCTTTCCAGTTCAAGTGTTTGTCAATGGTTACACCTAAAAATTTAGCTGTGTCTACCCTTTTTATAACAGTTGATTTGTATTGAACATTAATATTTGGTGCTGCTAGACGTTGACTGAAGAACATAATTTTAGTTTTTTCAAGATTTATTTTTAAATTATTGTTATCTAACCAGTTAATTATAGAATTGATTGTAGTATTAATTTCATTTTGATAGCTATCTTCATTTATAGAATTAATCGTGACTGTGCTGTCATCGGCAAATAGGGATACTGGATAATTAGTTACTAATGGCAAGTCATTTATGTAAATTATGAATAACAAAGGGCCCAATACGCTCCCTTGCGGGACTCCATATCTAGATATACGTTTTCTTGATGCATATGTTTCTTCTTTTTTGGTATTAATATTTATTCTGGAAATTTCAGTATATTGTTTACGATTTTTTAGATAAGATTCTATGAGATTGAGTAAATTGCCTCTAATGCCATAAGCTTCCAGTTTACGGAGGAGAATGTCATGATTGACATAATCGAAAGCCTGGGTCATATCGCAGTAAATGGAACATACCGGCGTCCTTTTATCCATGTTACCCATGACGTTATTTATGAAATCAAAAATAGCCATATTTATTGTTTTATTTTTGCGGAAACCTTTCTGGTCTACTGTAAGAATGTTGAATTTTTCTAAATAATTATAGATTTGATTATATATGTATTTTTCAAAAACTTTAGAAATTATAGGAATAAGTGCAATAGGTCTGTAACAGTTCATACTCTGCTTATTGCATTTTTTGAAGATGGGTTTAATGATGGCAGTTTTTAGACTTTCCGGGTATAGTCCAGCGGTTATACACATATTAATAATATGACTTAGGTGGTCACAAATATGGTAAGCAATAGACTTTAGGATTCTAGTAGAGATCCCATCATATCCAACACTTGTAGTATTTTTAAGCGATCTTATAATTTGAAGTATGTCGTATGGACGGGAAGTACTTTCATTATGCGTACAAAATTGTGTGTGCAGCATTGTGTCTGTTTCCTGATAGCTATAACCTGGGAGTCTTTAAGTCAAGAGTGAATAGGTTACTTCTAGGCAAACATGCTTCATCTTCGACCACATCATCGCTTAACATCAGGTGATATGTTGGTCAAACGCGAGCCTATTAACAATAAAAATGTCGTCCAAGTCCTGGTTGGGCCGTAGGTATGTAGAACGAGTTTTCCTCGTGAGTTTTGACAAAAAAGACTGACTGTAATAGATCCGAATACTATTTACCAGGCTGATATTAGAATTAAAAATTTTGTAGCCGCTTTCAAAAAAACCAATACACGGCTTAGAATAAGCCACCACTTTTCCGAAGTAGGTTTGAGATGATTTGACGCTCACATAGTATCAGGTGGACTGAAAACACTGGCAGGGGATGGCCCATCTATACTAAGAATCTATATTAATATTATAAAGCGGAAAAGTTTGTTAGTTTGTTTGTTTGTTTGTTTGTTTGTTTGCTTGAACGCGCTAATCTTCGAAAGTACTGGGTGGATTTGGATGAAATTTGGTATGGAAGTAGCTTGAAGCTTGAGGAAGGTTATAGGCTACTTTTTACCCGACTGCAAAAAAGGAGAGTTATGTTTTTACCGTGATAGAATCCACGGGAGCGAAGCCCCGCGAGAGTACTAGTATAATAATAATAATCCACGACTTTCACATAACGCCATCTAGTCCCAAACTGAGCAGAGCTTGTGCTATGACTTATGAGTACTAGACAACTGATAAACATACATATATATTTCTAAATACATACATATTTATTTATTTATTTATTTATTATATACTTTATTGTACACCTTACAATATTTCTATAGATACAAAAAAATTAAACTAGTGTACAATGGGCGGTCTTATCGCACAGGGCGATCTCTTACAGACAACCTTTGGATGGACAAACTTAAAGGAGACAGATTAAGGGCTGTCAGTGTACAAACATATAATTGAACATAATAATATGAAATGCATACAATACCAAAATTATATACTAATAAATATTACATGTATAATTGAGAAAGAAGGGGAAAAGTTATAGGGAGAGGTAATGCTCCTTCACCATTCTTTTGAACGCTGGTAGCGTTTGAGCACGCCTCACATCTATGGGTAATGCATTCCACAAACGAGCTGCTTGTATGGTAAAAGATTTGTCAAAGAAAGAAGTGGAATGCATACGAATACTCAACTCTAGATTTTCCGATGATCTCAAGGATCTAGAATGTGTGTCACAGAGGAACTGAAAACGTTCCTTAAGATAGAAAGGAGTACATATTATAGATAAATTACACTCAGACAAAGAACAAATGATCGTGCTCATCACACAAACATTTGTCCTGGGTGGGAATCGAACCCACGACCTTACGCATAGCAGTCAGGGCCACTGACCACTAGACCAACAGGCCTAATATAAAGCGGAAAGGTTTGTTTGTTTGTTTGAACGCGCTAATCTTCGAAAGTACTGGGTGGATTTGGTATGGAAGAAGCTTGAAGCTTCAAGAAGGTTATGGATAGATAAGCTACTTGTATCGGACTGCACAAGAATGAGGTTATGTTTTATCGTGATAAAAACCACGGGATCGAAGCGATTGCGACTACTAGTATAATAATAACTTTGTTGAAAACCAAAATATCTTTGTTACATTGATTACATATTATTTAGGTTTTTTACTGCACTGCGATAGTGGAATTGTAGTTTATGTAGGTTTGATTATTTTTAGGTTAAAAATTAGCTCTATTAAAAATTATATAAATCTATTTAGTAAACGATTCTGAACAAACAAATTTCAGAATATGCATTAATTATCTTAAATTTTATAAGAAGGTTTACGGTTTGAATTCATTTATTTCTTAAATACTTTTACAGAAATATAGAACACAGAGAGCTTGGGAGTCAGCAGATTCACATATTGTATTTATTTTATTTATTTATATTTATTTTGTATTCCAAACTTTCACATAACGCCATCTAGTCCCAAACTAAGCAGAGCTTGTGCTATGAGTACTATACAACTGATAAACATACATAAATACATACATATTATATATAAATTACACCTAGACAAAAAAAAAATGATCGTGCTCATTACACAAACATTTGTCCTGGGTGGAAATCGAACCCACGACCTTGCGCATAGCAGTCAGGGCTACTGACTACTAGACCAACAGACCAGAAAATTTATCTATCTATTGTTTTCTTTGGAATGTTAAATTGAATCTTGATTGTCAATAAAGTTACTATTTATTATAAACTTTATTGTACACCTTACAATATTTCTATAGATACAAAAACTAAATCTAGTGTACAATGTATGTTATGTCTTATGGTGGAAATCTACGATGCGACGTGGTATCGTGTTTATGTGTAAGAGCCCTTAGGTTCGCAACAGTATACCACAACGCCTCTAGCTACACCTTCGTAGGGTACCGAATGTTATGTGTATTTTTCTTTCTTATCTTTTGTTTATCTAATAAAACATATATTTTATCACAAATAGGACAACTAGAAATCTGATATATCCATTGTTATGTTAATGTAGATATCACTCCCTTGACGTATTTCAGCTTGGTATAGTATTGTTTTTTCTTTAAAAATAACAAACAAATACTCCAGTTTCTAATGGGGTTCTTTGGGGGTGTGACGTCCCAAGTAGCAAAATTCTCCTATAGCAATTGACTTATAAGATTACACGTCTCATAGAAATCTAGTAGACGCATTAACTCAGGCCACTGGTCCTGCCAAAGCATTTTATAAGATGATTAAAACTACAAGTACTTTTGACCCTATCATATAGTTTTATAAATGTTAATAGGATTATTTTACACGACTCTTACTAGAGCGGTCAGTCAGGTTCAGTCTTATAAGTACAAGTTATAAAAGTAATTAGCAAAGTGTGACTTTTGATCCGATAATCGCACTTAGTAAAATCGTTTTATCTTGTTAACGTCTTGTTTCATTCTTCTATAAGACATGCACTTCCTATAAATGCCACAGATATAGCTGCTAGAGGTAAAGATATTATAGAACAAATTTATCTTAGTGGTGACCCTTAACGGATTTTTAGCACCAAGCTAGCATAGCCTCTGATTTTTATAAGTAAGATTCTACTTAAATGTGTTCTACATTTGCTGTTATTAGAGTAATCGGCCATCTTGTGATTTGTTAAAGAAAGCTGGAACAATATAAATATGGATTTAAATAAATGGAGACGATTTAAGCGTAGTGGCGGTGAAGTGAAATGAAGTCGGTATCGGAGTTCGAGTCAAGCGGATCAAAAGAAAAGTTCTTAAATAAAAAAGAGCCTGGTGAAGTTGGTGATGTTTGTGATGGTTCCGTATCAGGTACCGGTCTATTGGTTGTGTCATTTGAAATATTATAGTCACAACCATAACATTTTTTACTTTCAAAAAGTGTGTAATTTTCCACGGCCATTTGGCATACTTCAGCTTATGGAAATCCTTTTTAGTTAAAAAAATATCGACATCCATTAATACAACCATTTCCAGTCCAGACTAAAATGCAGCTTACTGAAAATGTTTAAGAACTTTATAATTACGTATTTAGGAAAAAAAAAGGCAATGAAATTGATTTTGTTTGGACACTAGTCTAGGGGTGCAAAATTACGTAATAACAACATTACCTACACACCATAACATAGCGAAATTTTAAGATTATTCATAATTAGGTTAGTATCGGTGACCTGTTGCAATGTTTGATATAAGTATAAATATTTGCAACAACTTACAAGATTTGCACATTACTGTATGGTTTAACTCACATTACCCACAGAACCCTAAAACTTAAATATGGTGGCGTAGGTATGTCATGTAAGCGTCTTAACTTTGATTAAAAAGTTATTTAAAGGTTCTGATAAATGCAATGTAATGGCACGTATTTCGACACTATGTCGGATAGGTATATATTAATTTATTACTGAATTAACAAATAATGAAAATGTTAAATTTTGAAAGCGCATGAAGATATGTTTATTATCATCTAACACTTCATCAATAAAATTATTTTCGCAAGTTGAGTAGGCACTCTTTACAAAACAGTTACACGGCAAAAGTTACTTTATTATAATGACAGACATTATTATAATGTGACGTTACTTTCCTTTTGAAAATAAAAAACTATCAATGTCACGCATCAGGACAGCACAATGAATTAACGAAAAAAGAACGAATGATCGACTGAATGAATCTACTAATGGTATTACGCTGATCACTGTAGGATCAATTACTCTAGTAGCGGCATGCGCCAGATCATAAGAGGACCAATCGCTCTTTTTAGATGCATTTACCGGATTTTTATAGGACAACTATATTTTGTTAAAGCACTTAATAAGGTAATTATAAAATCAAATAGCACTTTACCGGATTATAACAAAGCGACTATAGGGCGTAATAGTCCTATAAACTGCGCCCAAATGCGGCTCTATAAACGTTTACAGGATTTCTATAGGATTGAAAAATACCTGCTCCTAGGATAATTACAGGGCCACATTTTGCTACTTGGTGTGGGTATGTTAAACATATATATTTAATTATATTATTAATAAAGAAAATAATAGTAATAAAAAGTTTATTTGCTAAAACAGTAGGACACGAGATTAAAAGACAGACAGAGCACTTAAAAACATTTAACAAAATTATAGTATAATGACTCCCAAGCTGTGAGCTATGCGTACAATTTTGGAGTGGAATTCCCTGCCGGAGTCTGCGTTTCCTAATAACCATAACCTAAGAGTCTTGTAAGTGGAGTGATTACTTCTAGCTAACCGTCCGTTTATTTTATCTGTATACATAAAGCAAACGTACTAGTACCTTGATACCATTTTTTACGAAAATTACGCGAATAAACAAGTAAGAAATTTGTCACAGTTAAACATTGAAGAAAATTTATTGATTGAGAGAAGGAACGCTGAAAGCTAATATTTTTAACCGACGCGATGGATTGTCAAATTTTGCCCACTAGTTACCTAGGCGTCGTAAATCGATGATATTTTAATAGTGTTACTGCTACAAGACATCCTGACTCACTCACACATTGGCGAAACGATGCTTCCCGTCGGTCTTCTTCTGTAGAAGACCGACTTCGGAAAGTGTGCGCAGGAGCTCCACGACTTAATCACTCCACCTCCCTTTTTCTACCGGTCTACCAGACGCACTGCAGGGCACCATCCACACTTGGTCGATATAATGTCTTGTCGGCCGGAAAAATGTGCAAAATTTGCCTGCGGGCAATAACTAGTATTAGGTATCGTATAAATCAGCGAACTACTAGACTGTATAGCATTAACTGTGTCTACTCTAAACGCTATATCAATAAAACTCGGCTACAGTTTCCGGACCAACTAGGTCGCAAACTTTCTCTCACATCCTATGCTGTTATTTTGCTGAATACACCTTTTGTGGGAAAATGCACATTACTACGCTCCGTCCTGGCAGACCGAATTGCTTACCGACGTTACGCCACTATATGGTGAATATCCCACTCATGTGCACAAAATATTTTGGGAATACTTTCATTGCGCATACAGCTAAGGAGTGGAATTCCGTGGAGGCGTCTGTGTTTCCTGATAGCTATAACCGGGAAGTCTTATTCAAGAATGAATAGTAACCACATCATCGCTTATCATCAGGCGAGATGGTCTTCAAACGCGAGCCTATGCAAAAAAAAATATATTGTAAATTGGTTAGCACGTCATCTTTTTATGCGATTTAAGTTTAGCTACATAGATGAGGCCGTGTTTCGTGACTACTCTGATAAGAAACACCGAAACAAACTCAGAGGTCACTTAAAAAAAGATACGATTTTATTCGTATACATATATTATTTATATACGTACTCCATTTTTTACCGATCTTGGATATGAGTTGATATATTGAAACTGAATGATACCTGATTATCTGCAAATGGTTGCAATGACGATGATGACCTATAAGATATAAAATAAAAACAGTTTACTGAAATGGAGAGAGAAATTTAAAATTTTTTTCAGAAGGAAAAATCTCTTTTCAAAATAGCTGCATACAGCATTAATATCTATTTAAGAAGCAAGACTAAACCAAAATAGAAACAACAGTACCTTATTATCCTAAACGTTCCAATATTCGAACTAAAATGTGCCTGTACCACGGCTGCTACGCCGCTACGATCTCGTAGACCTCGTAGCGGTGTCGTAGCACAACGGGGCTACGGTTTAAGGGCAACTCTTATTAATTTATGTACATTAATTACAGTATAAATAAGTTTGACATAATAATATTGAAAAACAATTAATTAAGTAATTATATTAAATAACAATATTGTTCCTTTCGTTCTTTCTTATGTGAATTAAATTATGCGATATTTCGTTATATTAATAAATCCATTCATATGCTTGTAAAACAAGTAATCGTCAATAGCCTAATGGATAAGGTTGTCGGACTTGTGATCGCGAGGTCCCGAGTTCGAACCTCACCCAATACACTATTGCCGTGAACCCACTCCAGATACAAGCATATAAACAAGATTGCTAGTAATTCTACCCACATTGCAAGTTATCTTTAAAATTAAAAACGGGCACATTATAAATTTTGAAATAGGCCTTTAGCGCTTTTTTGTCATGAATAATGTGTAACTGTTTGTTTCCCTAACAAATAAAACTAAAGCCATCAAGATAATTAGACAACAGGTTGGACAGAAACGACAGACGCAGTAACAATTAAGCAAATATTTTAAGGATCTGCCACAACTTACCGCTGTCTAATTATCTTGTTATACTAGAACAACATGTCCACCTCACTCAAAATAAACTTTGCAATTACTCCCCAAACTCTGCAGTCTCGCCCAAAACTCTGCAGTCTCACCCAAACTTTGCAGTCTCACCCAAATCTCTGCATTCTCACCCAAATCTCTGCAGTCTTACTCAAAACTCTGCAGTTTCACCCAAAACTCAGCAGTCTCACCCGCATTCCATTTCACACTCAGCAATCAGCAATCATTCTCATCAGGTCAAACTGCTGCTCGCGCAGGTCTCCCTCCTACCGGGTCACGAAGCCTTCCATCGATGCCAGCGCCGACCCGCAAGCTATGCCGGCGCACCATCTGCTGGAACCCTCGTCCTCCGTGAAAGAGATCAGGCCGCAGCTGAAAGGGCCCAGACCTATAGGGTCTAGTGTGTCGGGTGAGTGACTTTTTACTCTTTCTAAATAGGTGTAAATGGCAATTGTACTTTAATAGTTTTTTTTATTAACACTAATACTATAAATGAGATAGTCTGTACGTATTCTGTCTATTACTGCAACACCGCTCAACTGTTATTAATGAAATTTAGCATGATTTCATACATAAATAAATATGGGGTGGAAGTTTGAATGAAAAATCGTGCGAACAAACGCACGGGCAAGCAGTAGTAGTTAAATAAATACTTAGTGTCAAATTCGCCAAAACCTAGCTGTATTATATCCTCAGAAGCTAATTAACAGTCGACCGTTCAGGCGAGAAAAGACGACAATGAAGATGTCGTACGACGAACATACGTGGAGAGACAAAATACAGTTTGGGTTGCATTACCACACCTTCGAGTCAGTGCTGCATACTGCATTCAAACAAGGTTTTGGCGGAATTAACACTAAATATAGTGTTGTATATTTTCCATATATTTAAATATTTTTAGCGACATATTTATATTTCATGGGTTTCCGTAAACTATTGCTTACGTATACAAATCATGATTATTACTTTTGATAACGGTATTTTTGTTAGTGACCACGGAACAACATTTCAAGCCCTGTCGCGTATTTAGATCAACAAGTATGGTTACGCCCTGAAAAGCTTATTTTCATAGCCTTGTCGATAGGGGGGTCAAGGCCCAAGCCATACGAGGCCACTAGGGCACAAGGAACCTAACAATACGCATTTGTTTTACCTCAAGTTTACGTTACTATTACCATCAGATCTGCAGAAAAACTTCCATTGTTATTAATTAGACAATAATGTAAATATCGATAATAAATAATAAATAAAAATAAAAAATAAAATAAAATAAAAAGCCTTTTATTTCATGCAAACCTAGTGTACAATTTACAGATTTACAATACACTTTTATAATTTTTTGGTACTATGACAAATTAATTACACTTTCGTTTTTATATTAACTGTGATATTTCATGCCCAATTTTAATTTTAGATAATACATTTTAATATACATAATATATTCAATTTGCGATTTCAATTTATTTTAATTAAATTATTATTTTTGTATAACAATCAGAGAAACTAATAAATAACAGATACAAACAAAGAAAATACAAACATTTCGAATTACATCTATACTTATAATAAATCTGTAGAGAGGTCAATTCTGTACATGAAATATATTTCCAAAATAACTATCAGGGGGTGATTAAGGATCGATACTCATGCCAAAAATGCAATCAGTTAATTTTTTGTCTGTCTGTCTGTCTGTCTGTCTGTCTGTCTGTATAACCGTTATAGAAACAAAAACTACTCGACGGATTTTAACTAAACTTGGTACAATTATTTTTCATACTCCTGAGCGGGTTATAGTATACTTTTCATCACGCTACAATCAATAGGAGCAGAGCAGTGAAGGGAAATGTTGGGAAAACGGGAGAAGTTACTCCATTTTTTAAGCTTCCGTCGCGTGTGCAACCTTAATGGTTAAAGCTACACAAATCATTTCATGACGGAAATGTTCTCCTTAAAATTATATAAAAAATATCCCACGACAGCATATGTCTAACTTTTATGGTTGACTCACAATAACACGTGTAACTCCCGATAGCTTAGCAGTTCGAAGCTTTCTGATTATAATATTTGTCTACTCTTACGCTTATAACACTCTCAGTCACCCCTAATTGATAAAGTAAACATTATTAACTGTTCCATAAAAAAATTGGCCAAGTGCGAGTCAGACTCGCCCATGAAGGGTTCCGTAGTAACTATAATATAATATGAAAATTTATTTGACAAAAAAAAAACCTTACAAATTTCTTAAAACTAGCTTATTTACATTTTTTACAACTGCGCCAAATAAATTTGTCGTGAAAAAAAAACCTTACAAATTTCTTAAAACTGGCTTTTTTACATTTTTTACAACTGCGCCGAATAAATTTGTTTTTCATAGTGTTTGTACGAATTACAAAGTTATATTTGCGGTTTTAGAAAATATGGTGTATCTCAAAAACTGCTGAACTGATTTCGTTCAAACTAATTTTGGTTGAAAGTTTATATTAAGATCTACAGACATTTATTTTTTTTAGATTTTTCACTCCATTATTATAGAAGTTAGAGGTTGTGTCCGCCACACACACATTTTACCACTATTCCACGCGGACGAAGTCGCGGGCAAAAGCTAGTAATTTATAAATATCTAATTTAATTTGTAATATATATTTTTTTATATAAATCAAACAAAATTATTCAATTAGTCAATCAATTAAAAGAGGATTAATAATGCATTTGGGCTCTTAATAAATAGTCACTGTACATTTGTATTTCATTAAATTTAAAAGAGTTTACGCTCTATCATGCAGCATGCAAGAACCCCTCTTATGTGAGGGTGAAGGCCTCCTCCAGACTTTTCCATTTGTCTCTATCTTTGGCTTTTGCCATCCAGTTTTTACCTACTATTTTTAGTATATCGTTTACCCAACGAGTTACTGGTCTTCCTCTCTTTCTAATACCCGCCGGACCTCGCCATTCTGTCAATCTAGAAGTCCATCGGTCATCGTCCATTCTGGCTACATGTCCAGCCCAGCGCCACTTTTGCTTTTGGGAATACTCAAGTGCATCTGAAACTTTGGTCTTTTCCCGTATAGAAGCGTGTTTGATTTTTTGTAACCTTCTCACATTTGAAATACTTCTCTCCATACTACGTTGGCAGGATCTAATTTTGTTTCTCACTCGTAGCGTGAATTTCCATGTTTGACATGCATAGGTCATGGAGGGGAGCAAGCAAGTGTCCATTACTTGTTTCTTTATCTTCATAGGGAAGGTTCCCTTTAGTATTTCTTTTAAACTCCAGAACTTTTTCCATGCTCCTGAAATTCTTCTTTCGACTTCTAATTCATTGTTTTGCTTTTCGAAGGAAATTTGTTTGCCTAAGTATATATAGCTATCCACGTAATCCAATGGCTTTTGATTTAGGTTTATGGGGTATTTAATACTGTTTGTCATAATTTTGGTTTTATTTAAATTTATTTCCAAACCCACTTCGTAGCTCACTGATTTCAGCGAATTTATCATAGATTCTATCTCTTTAGCGTTTTCGGAAAGTAAAATTATATCGTCGGCGAATCTCAGATGGCTGATATATTTACCGTTGAAGTTTAGTCCTGTTTTATCCCACTTCAGTCTGCTGATTACTGACTCTAGTACCGCTATAAAAATTCTTGGGGACAGTGGATCACCTTGCCTTACTCCTCTCTTTATGGGTATGGGCGGGCCTGTCGTCTCTAGTTTTACTCTACTTCTACAGTTGTTGTGTAGATACTTTATAACTTTTATATATTTCTGTCCAACATGTTGTGAGCTTAAAGCGGTCCATATTGAAGAGTGCAAAATTGTGTCGAAGGCTTTCTGGTAATCAATAAAGATTATAAAGAGTGGTCTCTGATACTCACTGTATTTTTCGATTATTTGTTCGACTGCATGGATATGATCTATCGTAGAATAACCCCGTCTAAAACCAGCTTGCTCTATCGGTTGGTGTTTTTCTATACTCTTACTAATTCTTTTTTCGATTATTGATGAAAAAAGCTTGTACAGTGTAGGCAGCAGACTTATAGGCCGATAATTGCCTATATCTGTTGGATCTCCTTTTTTGTAGAGCAGAATCATGTTTGACTCTGACCATTGAAAGGGTGAGGTACCGGACTCCAATATAGAGTTAAAGAGATGCGCCAAAGGACGTGTAAGATACTTACAACCTATTTTTATTGCCTCGTTTGAAATTCCGTCTGGGCCTGGGCATTTTTCTACTTTTAAACGTCTGATTTCATTCTCAATTTCAATCTCGTCAATCATTTGCTCTTCTGTGGTATCATATGAGAGATATTGTATGCTATTATTTTCACTAATATTCGTGACGTTTTGAGCTTGACAATCGTACAATTTTTTGTAGAAATTAGTTGCGATTCTCACAATATCAGACCTGTTACTCGATAAACTTTGTTTATCTTGCAGCTCTTTTATCCAAATTTTGTGTGAAGTAAGCTCTTTGTATGCTCTTTTAACGCTGCCAGTGGTACTTAAATGTTTTTCAATGGTTCTCGATCGATGGAACTCGTAGTCTCTTTTTATGTTCTTGCTTATGAGTTTATATAGAGCTTTTAGCTCGTTTTTCATTGCTCGTGTTTTAGGTTTAATCTGATGTAATTGCTTTCTTCGATTTATGAGTTTTTTGGTATGAGCTGATATTACACTAGGGTTAGTGGCGTATTTATTGGTGTTATGAGCGTTTTGCAGACTTTTTTCTATGCCTTGGATAATTTTCTCGTAGTTAGCTTGGATGGAGATATCGTTTTGATATTCAAGTTGGTCACTTAGCTCCTCTAGGGATTGTTTATATGAAGATATTTCCGAATAATTCCTTAATGAATATCTTAAAGGTTTTACGTATTTTGTACGGCTTTTCTTTATTTCTTGTAGAAGAAGAGATGCTCTTAAAAATCTATGATCGGTAGGGAATTTCACGTTCAGAACTTGTATATTTCGAACATTTTTATCAAGATTTGTTAATATGTAGTCGATTTCGTTTTTTGTGTTTCCGTCTGGCGATCTCCACGTCCATCTTTGGTTTTTGGGTTTTTTGAAGTAGGTGTTCATTATACACAGTTTATTTTCATTTGCGAACTCTATCAGACGCTCACCTCTACTGTTTCTTATGCCATAACCGTGACTTTTCATTATCATGTATTCTTCAGGTCTAGGTTGGCCAATTTTTGAGTTGAAATCGCCCATGACTATTATGTTTTTACCACAGTTTCTTAAAGTTTCATTTAAACAATTATAGAAGCATTCCACTTCGTCATCATTTGAAGCTGCTGTGGGTGCATAGACTTGTAGTATATCAAGTTTATATCCATTTATATTAAGTTTTAGAAGAGCTATTCGTTCTGATAGTCCATTAAAGCTCACGATACTTTTTTTAAGATATTTTTTAACGATGAAACCTACGCCATACAATCCTTGTGTTTCTCCTAAATAACAAAATATGAAGCTTTCATGTTCTTGGATTGATGTACCCATTCGCCTGATTTCAGAAAGGCCGATTACGTCATATTCTGTATTTTGCAAAGCATCCATCAGCTCCATTAAACGGTGGCTGGTCGATAGGGTTCTCACGTTATATGTTGCTAAGTAAAATAAATCGTTTTTAGAAAGTTTATCACTGGTACAGTTTTCTGGAGGGTTTTGGTCGAACTCTCCCGCGGTGACCAACCGTAGTGGGAGATGTAGAGTCCGAGGGGCCGTAAGTAATTGTTATTCAGTGCTGTGCTGAGTTTTGTTTTCAGGCTGATCTTGAGAGCCTATGGTGGGAGTAAGGTTTAGCTTTGGTTGCTGAATGATAAACTGTTTCATGTTTGAATTTTTGCTCTTTTTCCAAGGCTGTTTTTTGTCCAGGTTTCCTAAATGTTTTTTCGGATTTATTAGCTCCGGTGATTCAAGCAAGTTTCTTTTATTTATTTGACTTCTAGGAAATTGTTGCTCATTTTCCTTTATTACAATCAGTTTATCATATCTGATGTAGGCCTTATTGCCTAGTTGCTGTTCTTTTTTCAGTTGAATTTGAAGCTCTTTTCGTTTATTTAGGATCTCTAGCGGGTAGTCTTCTTTCAAGTAATATGGCGTGTTTTCCAGGAGTTTCTTATTTTTCAAGATATTTATTTTTAATCCCATCGTACTGAAAGTAATCACTATTGGTCTAGTGGAATCTTTCTTTGTTCCAAGTCGTCTGACAGCCTCTATATTTGTAATATTATACTGGAGATTTAAATAAGTATTTATTATCTCTATTATGTTCTTTTCCAATTCGTGGTACGATTTTTCCTGCTCTTCGACGCCAAATAAGATCAGATTTTTGCGTCGCATGTATCTCTGAAAGTTGTTGATCGCTGTACTTTGATCTTGCATTTTTATTTCAAAAAGATTTTGTTTTGCTTCTAAGTTAGTGAATTTTTCATTCAAACTGTTAATGATAGTATTTTTTATGTCTTCCTTCATTTCCAACATTTCGGCTTTCGATTGCCTAATTTCCTGCTGCATATTCTCTAAAAGCTTTTTAATTTCATCCATATCTGTATTCAGGGTTGGGCAGTATTTGAATTACTTGTAATTAAAATACGTAATTGAAATACAAATACGTATTTGGTATTTGTATTTCAATTACTTCTTTGAAATGTAATTTGTAATTCGTATTTCAAATACCTGACGCCGATGTATTTTGTAATTAGTATTTCAAATACTTGAGGCTTCAAAATACATTTTAACATTAAAATACATTTAACCTTTAATTATTTAACGATCGTGAGTGTGAGGCGAGACCGCGAGAGTATAAGGCCGTGCGCGCACTGCGTTGCGTTTTGGAAACGCAAAATCTGTGAAGTATGGAGTTTCATAGAAGTGCGCGTACTGCGGTGGAATAAACGCGTGCGGTAGAATCACCGGTGGCCCCTCGCTGCAAAATTGCGGTGAGTCTACCGCAAATATTTTGTATCGCATAGGAATGTATGTAGTACCGCGCACTGCGGTTAAACAAACGCACGTTTTGTCTGATAATGTTGCCATACATACAGAGTTCTTTGTATTTATACATATTTTTGATGTGTGATACAGATTAGCACTCGATACAGATTTTTATCTCAATTTCACACTGTATTAATAGGTAGACAATCTTTGGAAGGACTTTAAAAACTTTAATTAAAGTGGGGAGGGCAAAATTAGTGTACTTACTACTCATAAAAACAAAGAAAAAAAATATTATTAAAATATTATATATGCAGATAACTGTTACAACTAAAACAGAACTTAGCAAAATAAATTACCTAGATACCGCATTTATTACGTTACACACACCGTTGAACGAATCTATTCTTGATGGTTATTTTTTATTTTTTTTATAAACAATGTTAATATAATATTCAAATTATTTTAATTTATTATTTTAATTAATTTCCGTAGTACATTATTTTAACATAGGCTGGTGTCTATTGACGTAGTACTTGCAATGTAAGAGCTTGAAATCGTTTTTTTGGCATCATCACAAAATATATGGAATTTTCTCTTTAATACAAATACTTAATTAGAATATTTAAATTAACGTTGTTTATAAAAAAATAAAAAATAACTATAAAGAATAAAGAACCCGTGCGGAGCCAGGGCGGGTTGCTTACTAAAATTTAATTGCCGAATGTATATGTACGTAAGCGCATTCGTTCAGAACAGCTGCATTTATTTGACTATTTTTTTTTGTGTTCGTAATTGCTTGGATGGGGTTTGCATAGAAAACTGTATGATACCGAAAGAAAAATTGCACCCTGGCGAAGCCAAGGTGGGCAGCTAGTTATGTTTAAAAACATATTTCTTATTACTTTTTGCAGTTTGTATCAAATTAGTATCTATACAATTGCACAGCATCTTTACAGTCTATATTTAAAAATTAAAGTAAACAAGTAATTCATTTTTTATCAAATTCAGAGACACTTTGTTTATTATGATTAAACTTTTCAAAATCCCAAAGACATCAAATCATGCGAAATAAAGTATTTTCGTGTACTTTATTGTTCTCATAAAGTATAGAGTACAATTACCTGAAATAACGTACAATACTTTATAAGTACGGGTGGCAGGCAACCCTAATCTAGATAGTGATTACATCAGCAATAATTATTTAATTTTTTACACATGTAGCAACACACACTGTCTATGCTTCAAAACGAAATGCATTTTCGGGGATTCCTACAAATAATAAATTGTTGAATTCCGTGTCGGTAAAGTTTATTTAAATGAATATTATGTGCGTTACAGACTTCTATTCCAAACCTATTCCTTATTTCTAGATTTATAACTGCTGCTCATGAATCAATCAATTGTACCAATATTTACGTAAGCATGGGGGGAGGGGTAAGAGCTTTGCTTACTTTTGCTGACGAGGGGGAGGGGTGGGTTAAAAATTGCAAAAAATGTGCTTACGTAATACTTGAACGGCCCCCATGTATGGGGAGCCCCCCTTTATTTTGAATATATTTTTTTTCTTAAAATCGGTATAGGTTCATAGAATATAATATATAAATAATAGGTAGATGTACCTACCAAGTTTCACATGTATAGTCCTAATAGTTTCAGAATAAAATGACTGTGATATACGGACCGATGGACGGACAGACAGACAGACAGACAGACGGACAGACATGACGAAACTATAAGGGTTCAGTATTTTGCCATTCGGCTACGGAACACTAAAAATGAATGATCCACCATTCCGGCACTAATGCAATAGCAGACTCGGCCCCTGGTCAAGATTACTTATTTTGTATTTTGTAATTTATATTTCAATTAAAAATAGCTAAAATACTGTATTTTGTATTTTATATTTCAAATACCCTACTTAAATATATTTTGTATTTCGTATTTTAATTACTTGCGATACAGTATTTTGTAATTTGTATTTCAATTAAAGCAAAGCATGTATTTTGCCCAGCCCTGTCTGTATTGTTGTGCGTAGCGCCCTCTCTTAAATATTTTGGCAATCAATTTGTGGTCTGACGTCTGGTGTTATGTACCAGTTAACGCTCGCTTCGATTTGTACTTTATTTCTTTAACGGTTCTCGCTAGACGGCGCTGTCTACTAATTGCAAACAAAAGCAGTACAAATCAACTTTTATTTCAATCATTTACTTTTACCATCATACACATAAAATACTGATTTGTTATTATAACGTAAACTTTCGAGATCAGGACTTTACTCACAGTTTTTGGATGGGTATTGATTTGTTTCCAATAATGACACTTTAACGTCGGGTCTCGCCCTTCACTTTCTTGATTCTTAATATTTCTTTCATTGAATTTTTGCAAAATTTTTGTTTTTAATCTATTTGAATAACGATTTTCTTCAGGTTTTATTAAGTGTTTATAGTTCTGTTCACTGTTTTGGTAAAGTTACTTCACTTTTATTTACACTGCATAAACTGAGTTTTTACAACTATGAATGCCACTCACAGATTTTTTCAACGTCAGTTTATTCACTTTTTAGTAGTTTTTAGCACTGAATAACACTTGTGCGATCGTAATGGATATTATGCTAAGCACTCAAAACAAGATAGCACTTATTTGCAGACAATTACTATTGAAAACTTAAAATAAACTATCGAGCTAGTTGTTTTCGTGCCAGTGGCGCCACCTCAACCCTATAAATATCAATAAGGAATATTAAATACATAACTATTTATTTTCGAATCGAGAAACTCGTTGAATAAAGACAGCTGATTTTCTCTCGAATCTAATTTTGGTCCTTTTTGTCTAAGGCGGCCCCTAGACCCTACAATACCATTGTACAATAAGATTGAAAGGCGCTTAGAATCCAAACGATCAATTAAATTGCACAATAAATGAACTGTGCAATGTTTTCGCACGTGTGTACTCCTCGTCAAGACAAAACACAGTATAAAAAATATTGCACAATACTGAAGAGCGGAACTACCTATCACAAGCCAATATTATGCCTTATAAGGTTTTTTCCTAACATGGGCATTGTAAAATTCATAGTTTGATGAAATAAATTTTACTTTACTTACTTTAACTTTACCGACCCTACACAATGCAATGGAAAAATATGGTGCAATAAAAGTTAAACTCGCTAAACTTTTGTTCAATCATTGCACAATCTTCAATATTAACCCTAAATGGTCAATAATAATATTGCAAATTCCTAATATTACTTAGCGCCTAGGGCCGCTTTAGACCTCTTCTCTTAGAAAAGAGCTTCAAAATTGAATACAGTGCGTCGAAAACCGTCAGAAATTAATAGAGCTGCAAAGAAAAAAAATGTGTATGAATTTTACCTATTACTCCGGCTACACATTCAATTAAAAGAGACCTCAATTATTTTAAGTAACAGAGCTATGGAGCTAACACACTACAATGGACATACCTAACTTTAAAATGAAAGCAGTAAATAAACAAGGTATGGCAACTAACCACTTACAATTCCAATATCAGTAACGGCAAGGTTTCAACAATGAAATAACTTTCATGTCCATTAGCTTAATGAATATGCTGATAAAATATGGATATTTCGCCTTTCATGCCAGCTTTTTGTTCATTGCTTGTTAGTTTATTTGGAGATGCATATGTTGGATTAAAAGTTATATTTTTTTGCCTTTTGAAGTATGTTGGGGGCGTATAAGTTATTGGTTTTGTTTGGTGTAACATAAGTTTTGTTTATGAAAAACGGCCTTATGAAAAATGCGGCCCGACTTTACGGGCCCCGTAAAGTCGGGCCGCATTGAAGATTATTTAAGGGCTTCCGCAGCCCCCGGTGCAAGTGTGCAAGGAAATTCATTATGGTCTTTACTCAGTGTGGAGGGCATCCATGACTTTTATATAAAGGAAAACTTAAAGTCTTTCGCCTAAAATCAATTTAACAGATGTAATTTTACAGGGAGAACATTTAAGATATATTATTGTAATGTATGTACGTAGGTAAATAAAAACCAGCATATTGTTCATGCACCTCGGCTAATAAATGGGCGCTGATGCTATAGGGTGGTCACTATTTCTCATTATCGTATATTTAAAAAAGTTTACTCACACACATCAGGACTATTACAAGGAGCAGACCTCACCCATAACTTCTTTTCCTCAGATTCAATATCACTGTCCTCCCCTGTGGCATGCTCGTCTCCGCGGGAGGACGTGCTGGGGCCTCCGATGCCGAGCAACGTGTGTGCTCTGCCGGAGGAACACCGCTGCTGTCTCCTCGGCAAGGTGCCAGGACTAAGGGTTCGGAGACGGAGAGCAATGCTGATCTATGTATGCGCTGCAGACTCTCAAGGTGAATTTTTGATGGGAGACAAGATGACGTGCTAAGCTGTCTTTAGTCCAGCTACATAATAACAGTCACAGAGATGTTCGAGGTCAAGCAGTTATTTTTTATTTATATACTTTATTAATTGTAATTATGTACTTAACAACAAATAAAAGGAGAAAACAAATACGCGGGTAATCCAGGGTGTACTACTTTAAGTCGATTGAGCTCCTTAGTAATCTTGAGTTGAGCTACACGATTGCTGACAAAAGCTTGCAACTTACATGGTTCACATATGATTTGAGTACCTACGGATTATATATACTTCAAAAGAGACGTCGATCTTCGAGTTTGTTCTGGTGTTTAATTTCAAATGAAAAAGAAAATTACGTGTAAAAGTGTTACAATAACCAACCAAACGTAGTACCACCACATTTTCTCGCCTTTTAAACTTTCCCTGGACTTACATAATTATTTTAAAACCAAAATTAGCCAAATCGGTCCATTTGTTCTCGAGTTCTAAGGGGACTAACGAACATCAAATGATTTTTATATATAAGAAGAAGATAGAAGAAAAATATTTGCAAAATAAAGATCTTTTCAAACAGTTTCTTGCCTTAAGCACTACTCTTTATAATAACATAATTTATAAAGTATTTAATTTTATTATCTTAGGGAAACTGACAGCACACAGAATACAGATGGTTAAAAAAATTTGAAAAAAAGTCAATTACAAGTTTCCATAATATTCTAGTTACTTCTTTCATCCGTTCCGGTAAAGTAAGAAGTAGTTACTAGTACAATTAACTAGTTTTGTTTGAATTGTACGTCACTGACATCTGTGGGATCTTAGACTTCTAAGATACAGGCTTCTTGCTTAGTTTTTGACCCAGACTTTTCGCCAATAAACTGTGTCACTGTTGTACAATTTAGGTAATCTGAATTTACCATGTATGATATTTTTAAATTTTTTATTACTGTGCCTGGGCCTACTCTTGACCTCAACCTTGCCTGATGGTAAGCGATAGATGAGGTCTAAGATGGGACGAGCGAGCCCAGAAGACGCCTATTCACTCGTGCTTTAAAGGCTGAAAGGTCATAAGTAGCAGGGAACACAGAAGCCGGCAGAGAATACCACAGCTTGGCTGTGCGCACAATAAATGTGGAGGAGAAGCGCTTGGTACGACAAGACGGCAGTGGCGAAGGGTGAATGTTCATAAAAGGGAAGCCGGAACAAAAAATGCTTACCTTGCTCAAGTGTGATGCGTGAATTCCAGTAACTGTGGCCCTGTGGCTGACTTCGAAATCTTGTAACTTCGTAAATAATTATTTGTTTAATTGAAAATAATAGATTACTATTTATATATTCATATATAAAATAATAGACTAATATTTGCCATATTTCAAAAGGGAAGCCGGTAGGAATCGAGTTGTATGGAACCTTCGGCAATGCAAGACGGTATATCAACCAAGTGTGGGTGGTACCCAGCCGTGCGTTTGGTAGACCGGTAGTGAAAGGGAGATGGAGGAATCAGGTCATGGAGCTCCTGCGCACACTTCCCGAAGTACAATCTGTAGAAAACCGACAGGCAAACAACGGCTCGCCGGTTATTTTATTTATCATATCATTTCCAGACTGCTGCGCAGAGAAAGGTGCGCTCCAATGCGGTGCGGCCGCTCGCCTGCGCGTACGCGCCCGGCGTCGCGGCTGGCGCGTCCACGTGGCCGACCTGCATTGGCGCTCCCCATTGGAACAGCAGCGTGACCATCGCTTCCCAGTGCTCTGTATTGCCGAGCTGGCTCGTAAGTTATCGATACTAAAGTTTCATATTAACTTTGACCCCCTTTTTAACCCGCTTAGGGGAGAAATTTCCAAAAATCCTCTCTTAGTGCTCCCCTACACTCCCCAAGGAATACACATCATAAATTTCAGCTTCTTGTGTCCAGTAGTTTCGGGTGTGCGTTGTCTGTCAGTCAGTCAGTCACACAGTAATCAAAAAAAAAAGCTAAATCTCTAAATATAATATTCATTAATGATATCATAAAGCGGATAAGTCTATTTGTTTAGACGCGGTAATATTCGAAAGTACTGTGTGAATTCGGATGAAATTAGACATTCAATGATTATTTTTCGCTTTTTAGTGCAGTCGTGTTTTTGTTTGTTTTGAAATCAATCTCATTCTTTTGTTAAGTTTTGATTTCCCCATTGTTAGTGTAATCTATACTTATAATAAATCTGTAGAGAGGTCAATTCTGTACATGAAATGTATTTACAAAATAACTATCAAGGGGTGATTAGGCATCGATACTGATGCCAAAAATGCAATCAGTAAAATTTTTGTCTGTCTGTCTGTCTGTATAACCGTTATAGAAACAAAAACTACTCGACGGATTTTAACGAAACTTGGTACAATTATTTTTCATACTCCTGAGCTGGTTATAGTATACTTCTCATCACGCTACAATCAATAGGAGCAGAGCAGTGAAGGGAAATGTTGGGAAAACGGGAGAAGTTACTCCATTTTTTAAGCTTCCGTCGCGAGTGAAACCTTAATGGTTAAAGCTACACAGAAATCATTTATGACGGAAATGTTCTCCTTAAAATTATATAAAAAATATCCCAGGACAGCATATATCTATCTTTTATGGTTGACTCACAATAACACGTGTAACTCCCGATAGCTTAGCAGTTCGAAGCTTTCTGATTATTATTCTGCTCCGAAATTTAAAACCACCACAACTTTGCAATGGAACTCGGCTAAAAGTAACCCAGTTGCAACAAAATATAATCGAGGCTCAAATTATAACAGGTTACGGTTCAGGAGGAACCGTCTTTATTCCCAGAATTCCCATAATACCAAATAATTTTCCATTCCAATTTAAAAGACCGCAATTCCCAGTATCGGTGTGTTATGCAATGACAATTAATAAGGCTCAAGGGCAGACTTTTCGTGTTGCTGGAGTAGATCTCGGTGTCAGTGTTTTCTCGCATGGTCAGTTGTACGTCGCTCTTTCCCGGGTTAGCAGTTCTAGAAATCTTTATGTTCACGTGCCGGACAGGTCAACTTTCAACATAGTTTACCCGGAAGCTTTGCGCTGAAGTATTTTCGTTCTATAGGTACTTAAGCCTCATGTGAACGTGATCTAAACAATATTACCGATACATTAACTTAATAACATCTATACTTATAATAAATCTGTAGAGAGGTCAATTCTGTACATGAAATATATTTACAAAATAACTATCATGGGGTGATTAGGCATCGATACTGATGCCAAAAATGCAATCAGTAAAATTTTTGTCTATCTGTCTGTCTGTCTGTCTGTCTGTCTGTCTGTCTATCTGTCTGTATAACCGTTATAGAAGCAAAAACTACTCGACGGATTTTAACGAAACTTGGTACGATTATTTTTCATACTCCTGAGCTGGTTATAGTATACTTCTCATCACGCTACAATCAATAGGAGCAGAGCAGTGAAGGGAAATGTTGGGAAAACGGGAGAAGTTACTCCATTTTTTAAGCTTCCGTCGCGAGTGAAACCTTAATGGTTAAAGCTACACAGAAATCATTTATGACGGAAATGTTCTCCTTAAAATTATATAAAAAATATCCCACGACAGCATATATCTATCTTTTATGGTTGACTCACAATAACACGTGTAACTCCCGATAACTTAGCAGTTCGAAGCTTTCTGATTATTATTCTGCTCCGAAATTTAAAACCACCACAACTTTGCAATGGAACTCGGCTAAAAGTAACCCAAGTGGGTTACTTTTAGCCGAGTTCCATTTGAGCCGTGCAGTTGCAACAAAATATAATCGAGGCTCAAATTTTAACAGGTTACGGTTCAGGAGAAACCGTCTTTATTCCCAGAATTCCCATAATACCAAATAATTTTCCATTCCAATTTAAAAGACCGCAATTCCCAGTATCGGTGTGTTATGCAATGACAATTAATAAGGCTCAAGGGCAGACTTTTGGTGTTGCTGGAGTAGATCTCGGTGTCAGTGTTTTCTCGCATGGTCAGTTGTACGTCGCTCTTTCCCGGGTTAGCAGTTCTAGAAATCTTTATGTTCACGTGCCGGACGGGTCAACTTTCAACATAGTTTACCCGGAAGCTTTGCGCTGAAGTATTTTCGTTCTATAGGTACTTAAGCCTCATGTGAACGTGATCTAAACAATATTACCGATACATTAACTTAATAACACACAAGGAGTTACACGCTGACGGAGTCACGGGCACAGCTTTTAACAATAATATTGTGTGGTTCAGTATTGCGATATTTTTCAACAATATTATAGATTGACATATTATATTTCCCTACTAAATTACGAAAGTTAATCTGTCTGTTACATCAAAATCACTGAACCGTGAGGAAGGACATAGGCTACTTGTTTTTTACGAAAAACGACGGAAACCTGGACGAAGTCGCGGGCAACAGCTACCTATACTAATAATATAAGGCTGAAGAGTTTGTTTGTTTGAACGCGATAATCTCAGGAACTACTGGTTCAAATTGAAAAATTATTTTTTAATTAAATAGTCAATTTATAGAGAAAGGCTATATGCTATATATCATTACGCTAAGGCCAATAGGAGCGGAGCGCCAATGAAGAATGCTTCAAAATCGGGGTTAAATTTAACGTTAGCCCAAAGTAACTATTCCACGCGAACGAAGTCGCGGGCAAAGGCTAGTTAGATAATACTGTTATAAGTAAATTTTCTTCTAACTATTCTATTAAGCCCAAACACGGCCACGAGTACGTTTTTTTTTTAATATAAGGGGTATAATATACATCTACTTACACTGCAAACAAAACTTCTTCGTTCTTGTAGACTTCCATTGCCTTGTATACCTCCAAAGAAATTATACACTTCAACATACAAAAAAAACTACAAAATAAGGATTTCAACAGTAACAAGCCCATCAAAATCGGATCAACACTTTTTGAGAAAACTCTTTTAGGTATTTTCAGGTGTTGTTACTTCCATGATCAGCTCTGCACTACGAGATAATGTCATACGTAAATTTCTGAATTGTTTTTTATTTATTTGAACGCGCTAGTTCAAATAAATAAATTTTTAGCTTTGTAATATTATATCTTTTTTTTAGGGTTCCGTAGCCGAATGGCGAAAAATGGAACCCTTATAGTTTCGTCATGTCTGTCTGTCTGTCCGTCCGTCCATATGTCACAGCCATTTAATTCCGAAACTATTAGGACTATACATGTAAAACTTGGTAGGAAGATGTATTCTGTGAACCGCTTCCCGATTTTAAGGAAAAAAAAAAATATTTAAAATAAAGGGGGGCTCCCCATACATGGAACTAAAACTGATTTTTTTCATGAGACCTATGCGTATGTGGTATCTATAGAGAGGTCTTTAAAAATGACATTGAGGTGTCTAAAACCACTTCTTCATAAAGTTAATTGCTTAAAAGATATACGCTTCCAAAGGGGTAACTTCTATAATAATGGAGTGAAAATATATGCTGTAGATCTTAAAGTAAACTTTCAGGGTCAGCAGTTTTTGAAATACAGCATATTTTCTAAAACCGCAAATATAACTTTGTAATTCATACAAACACTATGAAAAACAAAGTTATTTTGCGTAGTTACCACGAAACCCTTCATGGGCGAGTCTGACTCGCACTTGGCCAATTTTTTGAGATTTAGTATAGGTATCCACCAGAAATGATATGAATGACCACTAATCCGATGTAATGTTCCAGGGCAGTCAGACCTGGGGGCAGTGGTCCCGGTACTGTTCCTCAACTCAGGCCTGGGCACTCCCCTGCTACCGCACACGCTGGAGTGCGCCGACTTCAAGGCAGCGCTAGACACGGCGGAAGACGAAAGTGACAAGGCTCTGTTGAACAAATGGTGAGTTAAGTATACTAGGCTTTTCCGGGGTCACGGGAATTTTATAACGAGATATAGTGTCCCCGGGACGCAAGGGCAACTGAAAGAACAGGGTGGGTTTTTAGTAGTGTCCGACCGAAAGTTCGGTTTCATCATCATCATCAAGTTTCAGCGGCAGTTTCGGTTTCCGGCCAAAATTGGCCGAAACTTTTGCCGAAACCGAGATTGATTTCGAAAGTTGTCGTGCACGCTCGCCTAACTTCGTTTCTCGCGGCAACGCTTTGGCGGACGCTGGCGGCCCTGTTCGTGAATTGTCGTGCGCCGTTCGGATAGCTCTGTAGCAACACAACTTAGTCAGCTTTAGAGCAAAGAAAATAATACTCTCTAACGAGAGGTTATGTTTTAATGGAACTGTTTACATGTAAGTTTTTGTTTCGTTTCCGTACTTGAATGATTTATATAGTTAAATATTGAGTCAGTAACTTTGTTTTGTTGTTATTAACAAATCAAGTCACATGTAAAAAAGAGATTGTAAGATTGAATGAAGTATAAAAATTAGAAAACCGGTGTTTACAGAATCAACAGTGTTCTAAAAGTTCAAAACATCTCATTTGTGTCACATGAATAGTCAATAAATCAAAATCAATAAACCAAAAGACCCATTGATAAATTAATTGATAATATTTCATTCACCAATAAATATGAATATATAGAGAGATTTTTAGGTGGAATTTTGAAAGGATCGTTTACGATCAGGTGTATGCCGCTTTTTTAAACTCATTTAGCCCATTTCAGCACGGTTTTCTTAGAGGAAAGTCTACGGTCACGAATCTTGTTTTGCTAAATGATTTCATCACAGCCGCCATGGATAAAGGTGATCAAGTCGATGTCGTTTACACTGACTATAGCAAAGCATTTGACCGTATTGACCATAACATCCTTCTTCAGAGGCTTCACAGTCTTCGTGGTGACCTGCAGAGATGGTTCTCCTCTTACCTGGAGAATCGATCTCAAGTAGTAGCATTACATAATTACATCTCTAGTTGGATTTCTGTCCCTAGCGGTTGTCCTCAAGGATCGCTATTGGGTCCTTTATTTTTCACAGTCTATGTAAACAACATTGACTCATGTCTACTGTCATCAAAATTACTATGTTTTGCCGATGATATGAAAATATACGCTGCTATAGCATCATTAGATGATGTTTCTGCACTTCAGACGGATCTTCGTCGACTGGAAGTATATTGTCAAACAAGTAGGTTAGATCTTAAGCCAGCAAAATGCTCGGTCGTAACGTATTCTCGAAAACTGTCGGTCTTAGTCACGTCACGCGTCGTATACTCTGAATGGTCAAGTTTTACCTCGGTGTAATTATTTTCAGGATTTAAGTAGGGGTTTATCATGATTCTAAACTTATATTTGACTCTCACGTGGATGCTATAGTAGCTAAGGCGTCCAAATCTTTGGGATTCCATTTGGATCATGAGACTGTCAAAATGTTTTACTAAAGCGAAAACCCTTAAAATCCTGTATTGCACTTTCGTGAGGAGTAACCTGGAATATGCTTCTGAAATCTGGAATCGAGGTTACAATAAATACATAGACCGAATTGAGGGTATTCAAAGAAGGTTTATCAAATATTTATGCTTTCATCAGAAGATCCCGTATCATTCCGATAACTACCACAGTCTGTGTAGAAAATTTCATTTACTTCCATTAAGTACTCGCCGTGAGACATCTGACTGCATTCTACTGTTAAAAATTTTAAACAATAATATTGATAGCCCCGATCTCTTATCTAAAGTTAATTTAAACATTCCGACTAAAACCCGGTATAATCCACCTTTATAGGCTCAACCAAGTATAGGCAAAATTCATTTATTGTGCGTGCAAGCAGAAGCTTTAATAACTGGTGTCAAAATCGTGTTGCTTACACGATTTTGACCCGTTTAAAACAAGTGTGATTGCAGCCAGAAGACGTCTAAGCCTTGATTTTTTCAAAAATAATTAATATCTGTAGGTACTGTGTTGAATGTGTTATTTATATCTGCTAACTATTTAGTCATTTTGAATATTGTATTTATGATAATGGTTATATTAAGATTACCTGTTAAGTGTTCAATTTAAGATTTTCCTGACTCTAAACGTGAGGACTTTTAATTGGCTCACTGTCTACTATACTATTTATTTTCTGTATTTAATAGCTGTTAGTCCTCCATACTTCTTAAATAAATAAATATACAAAATAATCAGCTACTATAGTTCCCACTGACTGCTGGGACATAGGGATCCTCTCCACTAGAGGAAATGGGACGTAATTTACCTCGCGGCCCATGTTGTTGTTGGACGGAAAACGAAAACACTGTGCGCCGACACCCATCGAATGAGATAAGAGCAGGAAGATGATGATAAGGACGGTTTTCGCAACGACTTAGTGTGGTTCAGTTCTGCTCCGTTTAGCAATCTGATAACATCATTTTCAACTTATAGGCCTTACTTCACAATCCTTTAATTCAATTCAAAACATTTATCTAAGACTTTTTCAATCCAGAAAGTGTTAGTTTAAGGATTTACATTGAAGGATTTAAAACTGTGTTAGTAAATTATACACACACACGTAACATAAGAACCAAAACAATGTAAAAAGTGAGTTTCAGCCTACATTACATGAACTTTGATCCATTGCCTCCATATCGGACTGTCCCTCACCCTTCGCAACAGCGATGCTACTTCTTTTACGAATAATGGCGTAAAAGTCGTCCACTTGAGCTTCTTCTTCTTAGCTGCTTGAGTTTTTTTACTAAGGAATCCGATAATCAGTGTTCATAACCCCCAACTCCTCGTAACTCCAGGTACAGTCTAGACGCGAGTACTACGCCGCCATGCTACCGGCTGGTCCGGGGCGCTCCGGCTCGCTGGCGCCGCGAGATGGCCAAGACCCTCAACGTGCTAGTACGCACGCTGCCGCAGGAGGCCTGCGACGCCTACCTCACTACTGTAGTAGAACAGGTCAGTACGGGACCGGGGATAGCTCACTCAGGACATCGGATATGGATAACCAGGGATACCGCCCGGAAAGGGCCTGGCCTCGGTTCAAAGAGCAGTCATTGACGGGGCCCGTCTATAGGGTCATTGTCTGTAGGGGTTTTGGGAATGTTCTCTAGATACCGCGGCAATGGACCACAGGGCAACTGAAGGAACAGGGTGCGTTTTTAGTCACTAGAAGTCTGACACTTCCGCTCCACCCACAGCGGGAGAAATTGTCTTATGATTTTCCCACTGAAAAAAGGGGACACGAGTCGGTTTTAGTCAGTTGCAGTGATCCGCCCCAGAACGAGAATTTTCACCTCGATAAAAATAAAAAAAGACATCAGAGGTCATCATGAGAATCGGCTCATTTCTTACGAACCTAACGTATCAGGTCGAATCTTATCCAATGTTTTCCTGTTCAACTATCTTATCTCTATTCGCCAATCTCATGTTCTACTCTCAGGAGGTACAGCACACCGTCCTGATGAGCGTGGAAGCGGCTCGTCGCTGCGTGTGGGTGTGCCGCGCAGGGGGCGCAGCGCCCGTGCAGGAGCCCCAGGACTCCGCTGACATGGCGCACCACCACGAGCTACAGCGGAGGCTTAACAACCTGCAGAAGGATTTGAAGGTACACAACTAAGCAACTTTTTAAAATTGATTTTGCTCGCGTTTAAAGCCCAGAGTTTGGAAGTTGGCGGTGTGATACCCCCGTGCCTCGAAAAGCACGTTGAGCCGACAGTCCTGGCTTTCATTTGAACATCTTTGACAGTCGTTACGGGTAGTCAGAAGCCAGTTAATGTGACACTGATCTAGCCAAGAGGTATTGTCTTACCCAGCTACTGGGTTGTGAAGGTCAGACAGGCAGTTTTTCCATGTAAAACATTATTAATACTCTGCTGTATCCGACGAGACTGGAAACCGACCCCAATATTGTTAAAAGGCTAAGCAGGCAATGTTAATATGTCTGAAATAAAAAGATTTTATGTTTGCGTTTGGCCACCGTCTGACCTGATGGCAAGCAATGATGTGGTCGAAGACAAAGATATATAATAAACTATAGATACGTTGTCCGCGCTCTAAAATGGCAAGTTGAAATCAAGGTAAGTGCCTCGTGTCTGTTTAGTTACGCACAAACCTGTGTCGCGATCGCTACACTACACATTTTAAGAAAAAATCTGTTTTAAAAGAAAATTAGGAAAAAAGCATGCCTTTGTGTGTTTTCAGACGTTGCACTAATTATACTGCTTCCGTGAGAGGTCAAAATGTGTCATTTCATAGGTAAATATCAACAGAAATACATTTTTATTTTTATTTTTCTACACGGCTAATGAGGGCTAGCGTATGAATGAAGTCAGTCATGTGACGTTAGGGGAGGTTGTTAACTAAAGATGTATATTCATCTCTCTCTAACATCAGGTGTACCTAAAGATGGCATTTATTTTCTGTCCCTTTCTTTACACGTATTAGATAGTAATTCTCTATGTGTGTGTTTCGTGCCGTTTTTGAGAGGTGTTTTGTGGGAATATGACGCGTCTATTATAATACGTCATTGGTCGAAGATGAATCACGCTCGCATAGAAGTAACCTATTCACTCACTTATTCAAACACAGACTCCAGCAGGAAATTCCACTCCTTAGTCGTACGCGTAATTAAAGCATTCCCAAAACGTTACATGGTGGACATCCCACCCATGCGGGGTGGGATGTCCACCATGTAACGTTAGCCGTTCGTCTTGTTGATGATGAAACGGGCGTGGTGGACGTAGATTCAAATTCACAGATTCCAATTGCGAAAAAGCTATAAAAAAGTCGTCTCTTATAACTCAATTCTAATTTAAAAAATCACTTTTAGCTATAAGGCTACCCGTTGTATTACCGTTTGTAATGTTTAAATCGATATTTTTGTTGGTGTATATAATAAAAATAACTGCCCTTGTGACAATGGTAAATGTATACTATGAACTCATTGATATACAAAAAACCCAAGATGCACAGTCTCGAAGAAAAGTGACGCTCGAAACTGTCGCCAAACACTCACCACCTACGTAGTAATAGTAATGCTATTAGTATAAAATATGTTTTTGCAAATTCCATCTTATGAAAATTGTTTAAAGTTGATTTTACAAAGCAGTGTGCGAAAGACAATCAAATTTTACGACTGGCGTTGCTCGATAGGACAAAGCCTTGAGTGGAGACTTACACCTTATACTAAATTTTTTTTATAAGACATTTTTATTAGTATTATAAGTTTATTAAATTGTGTTCTAAATACGTAATTATAGCGTAATTTTTTTTTTTGGGTAGAAAATGTGTATATCAATTTAACAAATATTAACTGTTAAAATCGTTTATTATTTTTTTTTAATTCAATAAAGCTTATACCTTTTGCCGTGATATACATAATAATTACCTTCGTCAAAAAAATTCGCCATAAAAAAATCTCTGGCCTTTGTTGGCTGACGATTATTATCCGTTCTCCGCATCGTATTTGGTCACGAGAACAAGTAAAGTATAAAAATAAGAAGTTTTTAATGAGATTGGTGTTGCGCCAAAGCAACACTCATACACACTTTTATTATTAGCATACCGCATGTCGTGAACCCATAAGTTATCCCATAATGAATCGATATACTTAAAATATATTTTTATTCTATTATTAAATCATTTAAATTATTCCAGTATGGGGAGGGACGTTTAAAATTGTAATACTAATAGCGGAACGCGCACAATGGGCAATACTTAATGTGATGTCGTTCAAAAAACGAATTCATCCCACTGGACTGCTATACTCGGAAGCTCAAGTACTTACAGTTCCCAATATACATATATCCTCCGTATCATACTACGTAGACACAGATTGTTACCAGTAAGCCCAGATTTAATAAGCAAACGCACTGGGTTTCCTGTTTGTAAAGTTCCCAAATGTCACACTAAACTTACGTCTAGATACTTTTAGGCATTAAGTTCTAGGATCTACAATAGAGCAAATAATAAAACTATCCCAATTTAGAAGCTTATGTTACATAAGGTCAAATAAATTTTAAAACCATGGCTTCAGTCTTTGAGCTATGACGATATTAAAAAATCATTCCGTCGGTACAGTAAATTAAGCTATTCAAAACACACACTCATGTTAACGCACACGCGTCCAGCCAGACACACACACACCCACACACACACGTAATTACGCACAAACACTCAAACTTACACACACACATACACGTTTCGCTTCTATTTCTTTTGTTCTCAATACCTGCTAATGTTACATTTGTTTGTAATTTATTACATAAAAATTTAAATGTGTTTTAATGTATAGCGTAGGACACTGATTCCTGTAACACAGGCTCGCTTAGCATAGGAGTCAGGGGCTTCACTTGAAAGATGTAATATTTTTATGTTCAATAAATTATTTATTTATTTTATTTATAAATAAAAATAAAAATAAAATTCATTTATTACAGGTCCAATACCCATATAAAATAAAATAAAAATACACAAATTAAAACAATTGCTCGGCTTCCTAATTTAAAATACAAAGGGAGAAATTTACGTACAAAAAGATTCAGATATATTAAAAGTCAATTAAGTTAATAATAATAAATAAAAAAAAAAAACGTAAAATTGACGACCTCTTCTCCTTCAGTATATTATATAACGTATACATATTTGCCAAAAACTAAATTAGTATTAATTATTGTAAAATAGGTGTGTTTAACTTTTGTGTTTAACTTAAAAACATTTTATTTATACGAAACTGTCTTCGTTGGTATTTTTGGCATTTAATAAAATTATCTTTTCATAATGTTGATGCGTAAGATAGTTTTTAAATACACACATCAAAAGTGTCTAGGGATCAAGCATTTTTAAGCGGATTTCTTGAGATTGAGATGTGGCTTTGTAATAAATTTATGATTTTATAAATTTATATGGATCCTTTTTGGTGCATTTCATAATTTGAAACAGGAACTGTTAATCAAATTCGAGTAAAAGATGAAAATCAGCTGTCAATATTTTCCCTATAAAAACATACAACGCATTGAAGACATTATTAGTGCTACTGTTTCCCTACTACTGATTAAAACCAACGTTATTATGGAGCGGCGACGTCATTTAAGCAGGGAAGAAATGCTCATAGCCGTGGGAATGATAGAAGCTGGTTCCCGGCAACGTATTGTGGCTTTAGCTCTGAATACAAATCAGAGTGTTATCAGTCGACTTTGGACACGTTACCGAAGCACTGGTACCGTGGCTGAGCGCCATCGAGGACGGTATCGCTGCACCACACGGAGACAAGACCGATACATTCAAATCTTAACTCGAAGAGCTCCAACAATAACCGCCATGATGTTAGCCGTGAGGCTTCATCACTCTTCAGGGAACTTAATTAGCGACCAAACAGTCAGAAACCACTTGCATGAAGTGAACCTTCATTCCCGAAGACCGCTACGGGTACCACCTATAGCAATGCACAATCGTAGGATTCGATATCAATGGGCTCTTGAACACAGAAATTGGGCAGAAGAACAATGGCGTTTCGTGTGCTTTTCTGATGAGTCTCGTTTTGGTATGAGACCGGATACAAGACGTATACGACACTGGAGAACCCCTGGACGCCAACAGCGATTAAAATCCTGCCAGGAAGTCCATCCTTATAATGGTGGAACCATCATGGTATGGGCGGGTATTTGGATCGGCGGAAGAACTGAGTTGATTTGGATCAGAGGCAACCTCAACGCTCAAATTTATGCTGAGACGATTGTATCTGACGTCATCGTTCCTCTACAAGTACAAATCGGTCCCTTATTTCAGTTAATGCATGATAATGCACGACCGCACACCGCAAGAGTTGTAAGACAGACTCTCGCTGCAGCTAACATCAATGTCCTGCTCTGGCCTGCTCAGTCGCCAGACTTGAACCCGATTGAGCATGCATGGGATATGCTACAGAGAAGAGCTCTGCCGAATATGGAGGGTATCCAGTCGCAAGAAGACCTTTTTTGTTGTTGCAACGAACATGAGCGGCCATTCCACAGCGTGATTTGGATGAACTCATTTTGAGTATGCCAAACCGATGTTCTTGTGTTGTTAGTGTTCGCGGTAGAAACACGGATTATTAATTGTTTAAGTTACCCAATAAAATTTTAAAGAAAACTGTTATTTCAGTCTTTTTTTCGAACTTTAATGTTAGTGGTTCAAATGTCAAAAATCCCTTTATTAGGAAAATGGCAAATTTCTTTATTAATGCAAAGGTGACTTGGTTTATCGTTTCTGTGACAAACGAAAACACTTTATTTGATGAATCCTTAAAGAAAATTTTAATTAATATCAATCAGGAGAAAAGTTATTGCAAAAATATATGTTGATCCCTAGACACTTTTGATGTGTGTATTTCACACACAAAAATATCGGAAAACGGAACGCGTTACTTGTTTGACAATGTGTCATTGTCTATGTCAAATGTCAATATTATGTTATTGCAGAATCAGATCATAGATGATACATATTAATTGCAGATTCTACATTGCGTCCTGTGTTTGTTTTTGCGATTATTTTCTAATATTTTTGACCCCTGCTTATTTCAACGTACTGATACCTTCTACCACCTGATTACCTTGCTATTAATACTGGACTCTGATTTACATTGCGTTGTGGATTTGTTTTGTGGATCAATATGAGGTGCATCAACTGCGGAATAGCCATGCAAAGGTTGCAGAGGCATCTCATATCCTCGCTTTCTGCACACAATCAAACAAGACTTTCGCGTTGGATAACCAATGCCCAAACCCAGGTAAGAAGTTGGACTAGAAAAAACTTAACCAGATTTATTTTCATATATTTCTGGTATGCGAAATCTTACAGTGCATCTTATTTTCAGTTGCCTCTTGATACATTTATTTGTCATCCATGCTTATTATTATTAAACACCGAAACTGGTGAACAAGAGAGACTACTGGGGCATAACATGGTTTTCCGTTGCTGGCTGTTCTATTATCACAAAATACTAATTATGTGGTAGGCATTTTGTTTTTCATTATTATAAATACCTAGTTGTATTAATCTATAAAAAAATGAGCTTTCATACTATGTATGTATGATTGTTATATCTGTGTTTTATGTATTTTTCATCTTTAACATAATATACTTGCCTAAAGTAGGCATGTGTAACATAGTACTGCTCATTTTACTATAACATAGTACTTGAAAACATAAAGAGATATTTAAAAAGATACCCTTGTTACTAAAAATTATATAAACATAAGAATTATCTAATGATTTAATTAATTTATTATTGTGTTTATTCTAACTGTGGTTTACTTTCAGCCTTCAAGAAACAACTATGTTTGCCATGTGTGTTGGATACAAGCAAATAGACAGGCAGTGCATGACTCATCACGAGACATGCAAGAATTGGCTTTGGATAATGATGCAGCAGCCCCTAATGTTAGCCAAGTTGTTAGCCCACCAGAGCCACCACCGTTGCCGCCTGTTCAAAGAGGGCCATGGGAAAGTAATACCATATCATTACCTAATTACAAGCGAGCTTCGATTACATCTGTTCACAGTATATTTCAACAATGCAGAAACAGAATGGTACATTTGGTCCCGCAATCCCTCAAAAGAATGCTTTTGCAGGAACATAGTTTCTATGTTCCTCGCAGCTGTAGAGTGTGTGAAACACATTTGTACAGCGATCAATGGCATTTATTACCTCAAATGAATGAGACACATTCTACATTTAGTGCTATCCATATAGAAGACAATTAATATTATGAAGTCAAAAGCTAATATTTTGAACTTTGAAAATGTCTCAGAAATTCTCTCACGGAACAGTAATCACAATTATAAAATAATAATAAATAAATCTATGATTGTATTTTTTTTAACAAGTCTGGTTATGTTTAAAGCAGTTATTTATGTAATTACTGAAGCCCTATATTTACACTTAATCCAGGTTAGTGTATTGGTGAAATAAAAATGCTCTATTCTATCCAAGCTGGTTGATTGACCTCCCTAGGTCTCTTTATTAACACTATCGCTGCATTGCTCTAATGTATATTATCTTTGTAAGCATTTAAGATATAATAATTATAATATGTCAAAATATTTTTGTTTATTTTCTCTAATAAGTAAATAAATAATATTTTTTACTTCTTTATTTTATTCTGTGTTTCCCTCGTTGGTCTAATGGTCGCAAGCGCTACTGCTGAGCATGAGGTCCTGAGTTCGATTCCCAGGTCGAGCAAAGTGATATTGGGTTTATTCATCAGGAATTTCTCAGTAGCAGCCCGGAGTCTAGATTTGTGCCTGGTTAATAAGAAACAGACTCGCCCCCTATTAAATGGTACTCAAAATAACTGGTGAAATCTGGGTGTACTATAGGTACACCTCTTCCCAACCCTTCGGGGAATACAGGCGCGATGTTATGTTAATGTTTGTTATTATTGTCACATTTTTTGAGACTATTACCCAGTTTAATAAAATGTTAGTCAATATTCAGTTTAAAATCCTTGCTTTGTTTATTGGTTAAATACTAATATATCAGTTATACGCAATAATTCACAACTGTTCACTATTTTAAAGCGCCATTAAGTGTTTAATAGCGAAATTATAATCTAAACACCTTATTGCTAGCGATCTGATTAAAAGGTTTACTGTAACTGTTTTTTGTCTAGTCTGGTGTAGTGACAAGATTTCTGAGTTTTTTATTTATAGCAATTTAATGAGTCAATATTCACGAATATAAAACACCAAAAATCATTGGTGTACACTAAATTCGATAACTATGCCGACGACCATAGTAAAATTGGCCATGTCCTTTCAATATGTAACTTGTAATGATATAATAAAAACTTTTAAATCACTGAATCTTAAAAAGACTGCAGACTTATGGGGTACCAAATCTATTATAAACATTGTAGCACCTACATTCGCTGTTATTTTTAATAAATGTATTGATCATGGTGAGTTTCTTGATCTAATGAAATATAGTAAAATACTGCCATTATTTAAATCAGGTAGTACTTCAGACCCCACAAATTATAGACCTATGTCAGTACCTACTTTTAGTAACATTTTTGAAAAAAAAAATTCTTAAATCAAATGCAGAGGAATTTAATAAGCACAAGTTACTGCATCACAAACAATTTGGTTTTACAAGGGGTCGTTCAACAACTGATGATGTATTGAACTTTTAAGTCATATTTACAGTACATGGGAAGATAAGTGCCATGCTTTGGGCATATTTGGTGATTTGTCGAAGGCGTTCGATTGTGTTCTCCGTGAAACATTGATCAGGAAACTACGCTACTACGGAATCCGGGATGCCTCTCTGGATCTTCTTACTTTATATTTAAGTGATAGGATTCAAACAGTTGATGCGAACGGTAACAGATCTCCGGGATCTATAGTCAAAATGGGTGTCCTCCAGGGCTCAATTTTAGGTCCTTTTCTATTTCTTATTTATATCAATGACTTGCCATTCCTCATAAAGGATAATTATTATATAGTGTTGTGGGCTGATACTTCACTTTTATTTAAATTTAAACGTCAGCAGATGGTTACTGACGATGTTTATAGTGCCCTTGCAACGGACGTGAATTGATTTAATGTCAATAATCTTATGATTAACGAGAAAAAAACTAAGTGCATAAAGTTTACATTACTACATGTTAAACAAGTAAACAAGTGTGTCAGTAAAGGGCGAAAGCTTAAAACCCGAAGATACCAGTGTTTTTAGGCATTATACTTTAGATGCGAAGCTTGAGTGGGACCCCATATAGATAAATTGTCCAAAAAACGTAGCTCTGCAGCATTTGCCGTTCGAAAAATTTCTGCAGCATTTGACGTTTGGTGTACTTTAGTTATTTTCATAGTGTGATGTCATACGGCATTTTGCTATGGGGGAATACCGCCGATATAAATACAATACTCGTATTTGTGTTACAAAAAAGAGCCATTAGTGCTATTTATAAATTTAGTCCACGGTACTCCCTCAGAGATAAATTTAAAGAAATTAATATGATGACTGTGCCATCTCAGTATATTTATGAGAATCTCTTGTATGCACATAAAAATATTATTCTCTTTAAAAAATACAGTAATATCCATAATGTAAATACTAGAAATAAACACAACTTTATCATTCCAAAAATAAGGCTCAAGAAAATAGGTCATTTTTTTAAATGCCAGTGCATACATTTTTATAATAAACTACCCTGCCATTTGCAAGAACTGAGCCTCAACTTTAAATTAGCCATAAAACGCAAGCTTTGTCAGAAAGCTTTTTAAAGAGTTAAAGACTATATCGAGGATAAAAAGGCTTGGGATTAAGCTGCTCTAATGATATACAGGGAGCATTAGCGTTGTTTACAATCATAATAAAATTTCTTGTATTTTATTTTTATACAAATTGACATTTTTTTTATATTAATTTTGACATGGATATTTACTTTTTGATGTATAATATTTTATTTTGACATAAATATTTACTTTGTAAAGTATAATATTTTTTTAAACTATGTACTAAAATGTGAGGATTGTGTGGTTTTTTTTTGTTATTTCCATTTACTAATTTTTTTTTCTTTCTCTTACGACGATGTCTGGCAGTTTGAATACTTTCGCGACCTACTCAAATGTCCCGTCTTTGGTATTGTTCGTAAAGTTGTTCAGCTCCTTAGTAGTCCAAAATTGAGCTTACTGACTAACTGACAAAGGTTTGCACTGAAAGGACGGGTCTACTTAAATCTGTGTGGTTCTTTCCTCAAAAGGCCATTTCAGACTAATCTACATAATCGTTATAAACGATTGTGAATGTGTGAACTATGTAGGTTATTTTATTCAAGTTAAACATGATGGTCTGGCAGTTTGAGTGCTTTTTGCGGCCTACCCAAACGTCCTTACCTTGGTATTATTCGTCAAATCGTTAAGCTTCTTGTTCTAAGTTGAGCTATACGTCATTTGACAAATGCTTGCACTGTAAGGACAGGTCCACTGAAATCTGTGAGCATATTTCTTCAAAAGATTATACAAGTTCCCAAATAATTAAACCAGTATAGATTGTATGGACTTTAAAAAAGACGGACCCCTGATTATGTTTCTTCTCAGGGTAGTCAGTTAGGAAACACCGGCCTCGTCTAGTTAATATTTACGAAAAAAAAAAGACGTGTAAAAGTGTTATTTAATCACTAATTTGCAAAATAAAGATCATTTATCATTAATAATGTATTCTGATATCTAACTATATATCCAGAGGGACTCCTCTGGATATATTGTTTAGTCTTTATCGAGTGCTTCTCTTTTTTTAAACGATTCGCATCTGATTGCTTATAGCCTCTTCAAAAAGCTACTGGATTATCATGCATAAATTGCTTTCCATTTCTTGTCTCATCCACCTCTACATTCTTATCCACAGCAACACCTAAGCGAACGGAACGTGATCCGCGCGAGTGTACGAGGAAGATCCGCTCCAGGTGGCGAAGATGAGTACACGGAGGGAGTCAGCAGCGCTCTCGGCGACCGGCTGGACGCGCTGCTCGACGCGCTGGTGGCGGATAACGACATGCCGGCCGGGTACAACGGCATACCTACCAGGTGAGTCAGTGGGAGGAGTACCAGTACACGGAGGGAGTCAGCAGCGCACTCGGCGACCGGCTGGACGCGCTGCTCGACGCGCTGGTGGCGGATAACGACATGCCGGCCGGGTACAACGGCATACCTACCAGGTGAGTCAGTGGGAGGAGTACCAGTACACGGAGGGAGTCAGCAGCGCACTCGGCGACCGGCTGGACGCGCTGCTCGACGCGCTGGTGGCGGATAACGACATGCCGGCCGGGTACAACGGCATACCTACCAGGTGAGTCAGTGGGAGGAGTACCAGTACACGGAGGGAGTCAGCAGCGCACTCGGCGACCGGCTGGACGCGCTGCTCGACGCGCTGGTGGCGGATAACGACATGCCGGCCGGGTACAACGGCATACCTACCAGGTGAGTCAGTGGGAGGAGTACCAGTACACGGAGGGAGTCAGCAGCGCACTCGGCGACCGGCTGGACGCGCTGCTCGACGCGCTGGTGGCGGATAACGACATGCCGGCCGGGTACAACGGCATACCTACCAGGTGAGTCAGTGGGAGGAGTACCAGTACACGGAGGGAGTCAACAGAGGGCCAGGTCAAGCTGGACTCTGTTAGATTCGCTGTTTACCCAAACATGACATGCTGGCGTGATATAATAATACACCTATCATTTAAGTGTTGGACAAACAAAATATAGGACCTATTGAATTCCACGAGTTTGATTCCAGATTGGCTGTTGCTTAAGTTTACATAAAGACAGTTTCTATGGACGAAAATAAACTGCGAAAGCATACAATTTTCGGAGGCACTTAAATACTCTTCAACACGATCCCAGCTTGATCAGTCAAGCGTAGGACTTGAGGTTTTTGATTCCTCAAGACTAGTGTTATAGGGGATGGGCCCTTCATGCAACTAACCTAATAACGAATGTTTTCATTGCAGTTTGTTCGACGAAGTGAACGAGCACCTGGCGTTCTGTCAGAAAGCGGCGCAGTGTACTTCCAACAGAGAAATCACGCTCAACGAGCTCAAGACGTAAGTAAAATTTTGAATTATATTATAGTATATCTTAAAGTGATTAACATCGTACTTTTTTTCTTTATTTGTTTATTTATTTAGTCACATATCATCTTAACTAATTCTTAACATAACATCTGCCAAACCGCCAAGCAATTTGTCGGCAGTATAATATTAGAAGCCATAAAACCTGACACCAGTCTTAAGGACTGGTGTCAGGTTTTTGGAGTATTGTCTTACCCAGTTACTGGGTTGTGGAAGGTACTTAGCTACATACAATTCATATGACAATGACTTTAAATGATTATCCTCAACTATGTTGGCTGGTAATTATATAAATTAGTGGTTGCCCTTTGGACGAAACACCATACTCTTGTAACTGTGCCACTTAGGCCCGTATTACAGAACGAAACTCGAGCACTGATCTCTGTTTAAAACTAGGTTTGAGTCGAGATTTAATTTTAGAATGTTCCTCAAGTATAGATTCATCGATCATAGTTCAGCCGGGTACGGCTTTATTCTAGATCGTTACACAGTTGTAGATTCATCACCCAAGTATGGTCGACACCACGCTCGAGCAGAGATTTCCTTGTCATTTAACTATTTCCTTTTCAGTTTATTATTTGATATAAAAATGGTATTTTTTGGCGAATGATGATGAAATCACATTTTATTTTGCTAATTGGTTACAAATAACACTTTTACACGTATTTTTTTACCATTTTAAGTTACTAGATGAATCCCGTGTTTTCTAACTTAAACAGATTATAATAATGAGTTTTTCACCGATGATTTGAACAGAAAAACAGAACTTCAGCGATCCATGTGAAGGGCTCATACAATTTTGCTAATAATTATTTTAAGAAATGGTATAGATTTTCACAAGATGAAGATTTTTGACAATTTGTAATACTGCCATCTATTGACCAAGATTTGGTAAAACATATGCATTTCTGTTTTGTTTTAACCATAACTTTGTTTCCTTTTAATATTTTTATTGATCGTTGTTCCCAAACCATTATTTATTTGAATATTACTTATTATATGATTAATGAGCAATTCAAAACAACACTGTCACAGACATTATTTAGGATCCACTCCGTTCCACGAACAAGTTACTCTTGCTATATTTTTATATGTTAGAAAATATTGCCTTAACACCTTTTACCTTCAAGAATTTGCTTTTACAAATTCTTAAAAAATAATTTCTATAGTGAAACCGTGCAATACATATTTTTTATTCTTAAAAATTTGGTATTAAAGTAAATTCAATTATTTACGATCATTCGTAGATCGGAACAGCGGAGACGAAGAAAATAAAACGTAAACGAAAACAGACTGATGCATAGACAATTAGATATTCTCTGCTTGAGGCTCGATTTGAATCCGAGTGTAGTTTTATTACCATTCTGGAATAAGACCAATGCTCAAGTGCAGATTCTATATTTAAACTGAGATCGGGCGAATTAAGCTCAAACTGGACTTGAGGAACGTTCTGTAATACGGACCATAGTCTTCTGTCCGTTTAATTTTCGTAAAAAGGGGTACGATGTTTTACTGTGGGTATATTTTAGTTTCGGATTTCCTTCCCATCGGACAATCAGAGTAAATGGAACAGAGAGTGCACCTATACTGCGCACATATCGACAATGTCGGATCTGAAAATATGCAACTTTCCAGCAGAGCAGTTTAAAGTTTAAAAACATGATAGATGTTATTTTATGGATTACGATTATAAATATGGATATTGGATATATGATACTCATTCCAAAATTCAAAATCTTAATCCATAAAATAACATTTTTATCATGCTTTTAAACTTTAAACTGCTCTGCTGGAAAGTTGCATATTTTCAGACCCGACCTTGTTGATAGGGCGTGTCGATATTTGTGCACTATAATATCTCCTGCGCAGCTGTCTAATCCATATAAGATTACCAGCAGTTGCTCGCGACTTCGTTCGTGCCAGTGGCGTAGCTGAAGGGGGGGGGGGGGGCTCCAGCTTTAGGGGGCCTCAGTGTCTTAATTTTTTTTTTCCAATCTACGTGTATACATTTTTAACCCCAAGCGAGCCAACCCCATGTAACCCAGAACTTCGTAAATCCGAATCCGAAGCAATCGGAATCTACCTAAAACAAGAAGTTTTAAATAAATAAATTTAAAGAGAATTTTAAATAAATTTAGTAAATTTTCGTTTCCTTCGTACCAATAAATATAAACGTTATGACATATAAATAACTAAACATATAATAATTGTGATGGTGAGGTAAAACTTTAAAGATTTTAAAAAAGAATACACTGATTATTGACTATTTAATGTTTTTTATTTATATAGTTATGAGTTTTTAATAAGCTTCTCAAGTCGATGTATTTTGAGTACTAGGAAAATGAGCTAGTTTAGTAAGTTCTAGGTTACGTAAGGTTGACTCGCTTCGGATAGGAGTTTTTGGGTTATCGCTGGGTTATAGCGGGCCTTATTGAGATTTTGGCGAGGGGGCCTCCGAAGTTTCAGCTACGCTACTGGCTCGCGCGGGAAGTTGTCCCGTGGGAATTTCGCAAATCCCGTCTTAGCATCTACATACTAAAAGGAACCCCATGCAAAATTTGAGAGCCCCACTACTTGTAGTTTCTGAGATTTCGTGATTAATCAGTGAGTGGTATTTCGCTTTTATATACAGGGTGTGGCGTAAATAGTGGTCCACCGTTAAGGATTCGATTTACCAGATAATTTACACTACAGTTTTAACCATTTTTATCCAAGAGTTCCGGAGTTATATATTTTTTTCTTTTTTTACGAATTTCTACCTTTGGCTACAAATTTGGTTGTATTAAAAAAAGAAACATCCTTTTCTTGTTTTGACTTCTGTTAATAACTGCTGAATACTAGAGCTATCGTGCAAAAAATATGTTTTTTTAAGTAAATTTCGAGCTTCTCTCAGTGTATAGTTTAAAAATTTGGTTAAGTTTAGATGAAATAGTTTTTATTGATTACGTATGAACCCGCTCATGACCTCGATCACGTCCCATGGTAAGCGATAGATGAGGTCTGCGATAGAATGAGCCAGCCCAGAAAATGTATCTTCACTTTTGCTTTAAAGGCTAACGGGTCATATGTGGTAGGGAACACAGAAGCAAACAGAGAGTTCCATATCTTGGCTGAAAGTTTACTTAAAATAAAGATTTATTATATTTATATTTCAGGTATATAACAGGAGACAGCACAGTACCCCTGGCCTTGATCGGCGGCGCGGGCTGCGGTAAAGCCACGCTTGTGGCACGGGCTGTGACCCTGGCGCATTCCTACCAGCCCGATCTAGCAGTCATAGTCAGGTAAGGCTTAGAATTTCCGGGGTTTCGGGAATTTTCTCACGAGATACCGCAGCCCCGGAGCACAAGGAACACGCATAATTACTTATTATTAATTACCTACTCATAATTACCTAACTTTTAATTTCTCTTTGTTACTTGTAAAACACGAAGCTTGCGGTGTTTACCTTTAGTTAGGTGTGCAGTATTGTTAATTGTAACCTTACCATACATCAATCATGTTCATAGCTGTAACATCTGTTGGTGAACCATAAATAAATAAATATCAAGAACTATCTTGCTAAACTAATACTTCAGAAAAATATCTAGTGTTAATTCCGCCGAGAACTAGATGTTCATGCAGTATGCAGCACCCTCCCGCCCTTAAATATATGCACATCGACGGTTAAAAGCGACATTTTGGTCGAAATTGACTTATAAATGCCATTCTACTTAAAATTTTCCGCTCTTTCGAATGTGCTAACTCCCATTGCTCTGTGATGACTTTTTCTCACTTATGCCCAAGCAAAAAACTACGTTTTGTAAAAAATTTGGTCCATTTCCAAACTTTAAACTGCTCTCCTGAACAATTTGATTTTTGTCGCTTATATCCTATTACCTTTTAACTGTCGACATGCATATTTTTCTAAAGTATTAGTTTGGTATGGATTTCCGCAAAGTAACGCCTGATTCCATTCTGTATAACTAGATAGATAGCAGTGGCGAAGGGTGAATGTTCATAAAAGGGAAGCCGGACCAAAAAATGCTTACCTTGCTCAAGTGTGATGCGTGAATTCCAGTAACTGTGGCCCTGTGGCTGACTTCGAAATCTTGTAACTTCGTAAATAATTATTTGTTTAATTAAAAATAATAGATTACTATTTATATATTCATATATAAAATAATAGACTAATATTTACCATATTTCAAAAAGGAAGCCGGTAGGAATCGTGTTGTATGGAGCCTTCGCCACTGATAGATAGATATAAATATACAACAATATACTTTATTTTACACCAAAATTTAAACACTCCTATTTAACTAAAGCTTGCTTTCCATTGCTTTCAATAACAGAAACTATATAATTCCGTCTCCAGATTCGTGGGCCTCACTCCGGCGTCTAGCAGTTCCCATATGCTACTGAAGTCTATAGTGGATCAGTGTCACGTGCTCATGACCGGCACTGTGTATCGAGGGCGGAATGTAAGTATTAATCATAATAATAATTCATTTAGTTCAGGCAAATTGGCCTATACAAATAATAATACACACTCATCATTATCTGCTTAGTCTTTTTCCAACTACAATTTTCCCATACTGAGGACTAGTGTTTTACATAAAGGGACTGTATATGTGACCTCCACAATTCAGTAGCTGGATTACACGATACACTTCGACAGGACCAGTGTCTGAACATGCATCTTCTAAGCTCGCTCGTTCCGTCGTAGACCTCATCTAACGCTTACCATCAGGCAGGGTTCAGCTCCAGAGCGGGCTCAACAATAATGAAAAAAATATGTTTTTATTGCAAACTTGTTGTTAAATAATACTATTACGAGCTTGGGTTCGGGATAGAAATAATTTACACCAATTAAACCAAAATTAACACTTTACTTAAATAAACACCAAATACAATACTTGTCACTCAACACTGAAATCGCACTGAAATCCAATTGTAAAGTTTCGATTATATCGCCTCGTATCTTGAAATAAGACTATCGTGTGTGTGCGTTCCTCTGCGATCTATTTATACCCCGGTCTATGATTTCTTGAACATTCTTGTAAAATCGACTCACCGCCTACACTGCCAAGAATATTCCAGAAGCTACTCTAGATACTCAGTTCTACTACTTGCCGCTAGATGGCGTTAATGTCTCGAACCTATTAGAAGTCAGTCGAACTTTCTCTATATACTCAGTACTGCTACTCGCCGCCAGGTGGCGTTAGTGTCTCGAACATTCAAGATGTCGGTTGAAGTTTCTCGACGTACTTAGCTAAGCGACTGGCGTAACAATACTTTTACACGTCATTTTTAGGGTTCCGTAGCCGAATGGCAAAAAACGGAACCCTTATAGTTTCGACATGTCTGTCCGTCTGTCTGTCTGTGCGTCCGTCCGTATGTCACAGCCATTTTATTCCGAAACTGTTAGGACTATACATGTGAAACTTGGTAGGTATATGTATTCTGTAAACCGCTTTCCGATTTTAAGAGAAAAATTAAAAAATATTTAAAATTAAGGGGGCTCCCCATACATGGAACTGAAACCGAAAATATTTTTTTCATGAAACCTATACGTGTGTGGTATCTATATACAGGTCTTTAAAAATGACATTAAGGTTTCTAAAATTACTTTTTCATAAAGTTAATCGTTTAAAAGATATACGCTTCCAAAGTGGTAAAATGTGTCCCCCCCCCCCCTCTAACTTCTATAATAATGAAGTGAAAAATAAAAAAAAACCATATGTTGTAGATCTTAATGTAAACTTTCAACCAAAATTGGTTTGAACGAGATCGAGTCAGCAGTTTTTGAGATACAGTATATTTTCTAAAACCGCAAATATAACTTTGTAATTCATACAAATACTATGAAAAACAAAGTTATTTGGCGTAGTTGTAAAAATTGCAAATAAGCTAGTTTTAAGAAATTTGTAAGGTTTTTTGTTTTTTTTTTTTCAAATAAATATATTAAGTATATTATATTTATTATAGTTACTACGGAACCCTTCATGGGCGAGTCCGACTCGCACTTGGCCAATTTTTTTCCTAAACTTAAACTAGAGCAGATAAGGCCGGTGTTGCCTGACTAACCTGAGAAGAAACCACAAAACACCAAAAAAACTCAGAGGTCTCTTTTGAAGTCCATACAATCTGTACTGGTCAAATCATATGAGAACCTTGTATACTCGGAAATCGAATTCGTGATCCAAAATGTAAACAAACGTGTTGCCAATTTTAAATAATAACCTCAATTGTGTAATTTCACAAAAAGTACTAAAACATAGTGTTAAAATTGTAGGCATATATTAAACATTTAAAATATAGCCCCTAAACTACGATACAAGAAAAAATATAACGTTTGAAATAAAACCGTACAAATTATTTTTATGCTACTGGCAATAAGGCACCACTGCCTTCTGATCTAAAACATTCGGACTACATATAGTGTTTTCACTAGCGAAATGCCTGGGCTTCGCATGGGTGCTTTTTACTAATAAAATAAAGAAGAATTTACTTACATACAAACCTTATCCTGACAATTATGAATAAAACAAAAAAGAAATCGGCCAAATCGGTGAAAAAGCATAAGCAACTTGTTCATAACAATATAAATCTTTTATTTTCGTTTCATTTACCTTATTATATTAGGACTTACCTTAGGTTATCATGTTTTATTGATACGCTGCTTTAGCGTTATTACAAAGACACTAAAATTAATTGAATTACTAGTGAAATGTTGACTACCCCTGAAGTGTCACTTTGACCACAGTATAAAAAATATGGACAGACAGTACGGAATCTACCTACAAACGCTCGAAACAGCACACTCACACAAACATGCGCACCGACGAGACTTCTAAGCGCGGGTCACGGTGCTCTCAGTAGTGCACAGAGTACTTTCATATATATCAGTAGTGCGTGCCGCGTCAAGACGAGTGGTCACGTTTAAATTTTATTTATCTCCGATAATGCCATGAGCGTATTGCGTTATGTACGGCTGTTTGAACTAGGCTTCAACAAAACCGGAGCTATCGTATTTAAAACTTCCTGCTGATTTTGAAAGGTAAGAATAATTTATTTATTGTTATACTTATAATCGTTATCGAATTATAAGTCCGCGATCAAAATGAATTCGTGATATTATTACTTATAAATCCAGAATGCGACGGTTATGAGGATATTTAAAGCCGATAGTGCAATAGTTGTAAGAAAATGTAAATCAAGGTTACGCCACCGTAATGACAAAGTTATAGATCTATAGTTCTACAAGTTGTTGTGTTGTTTTTCGTGTTTAAACTATCGTCTTTTGCTGAGATTAACCGACGCCATAAGATTACCTATTTAAATTGTATTGGTAAGCTAGGTAGTCATTTAAATTTGATGGATTGATCACTGCAGAACAAAAATGTAAAAAAAAACAATACCAAAATCATTAAAAGTTACAACCCTATTGGTTCAATGGAGCGTAGGCAATTATGTCCCCAACTAGGCTTAGTTTCTGTACTGTCCATATCTATACTGTGCTTTGACAATTTGTTTAAATTTTTTTTTAAATCTCGAATTTGATTTCTGGGTGTAGGATGAATGTCTGAAGCGATCTTTTGAGGAAAGATGCGCAGAGATTTGGGTGGGCCAGTCCACATTGACATATTTGTTGTTGTACAGGACGTATGGTCCCTCTCAGCGGCTCTCCCGACGCTACTGGGCGGCGTGGGGCGGTCCCGCGGGGCGCTACTATGCGTGGTGGGAGCCGACGCACTGCGCGCCGCGCGCTGGCTGCCTGAGAGACTGCCGCACAACGTCAAGATGATCGTCACTGTCACTGAAGGTAATACCAGCTAAGCTAAATATGCTTTTACCTGGAGTGGGTTCACAGCAACAGTGTAATGAGTAGAGTTCGAACCCTCGTAGCCACGAGGCTTTAATAAGCCACTATACCATCGACTATGTGACCGATGCTTTTATTCAATTGACAACTATTTTAATTCTATTTGATGTATATGTTATCCCACCCATACGCACAAAAAGTTTTGGGAATACTTTCATTGTGCGTACGGCTAAGGAGTGGAATTCCTGCCGGAGTCTGTGTTTCCTGATCGTTATAACCTGGGAGTCTTTAAGTCAAGAGTGAATAGGTTACTTCTAGGCGAGCGTGCTCCATCTTCAACCACATCATCACTTACCATTAGGTGAGATGGTGGTCAAACGCGAATCTATTATCAATAAAAAAAATAACATTTAATATTTTATGGACTACTAGCTTCTGTCCACGACTTCATTCACGTGGGAGGTATTTCTCGCGTGAATCCGGATCCCGTGGGAATTCCGTGATAAAAAGTAGCTTATGTTTTATTCCAGGATGCCACCTAAATACTTACCAAATTTCATTCAAATCCGTTCAGTCGTTTTTGCGTGAAAGAGTAACAAACATACATCCATCTATGATCCTTAAAATCCTCTAAAACGGTAAAGGAAATCATCATACGACAACCAAAACCAGGACAGAAAAATCCGAAAACATGCGACATCGACTTACCTGCAATGGCCCTCGTGGTGGGTCACGGCCCATTCCCTCTCATAAAGAGGAGGCCTGTGATGTTATAGGTTGAATTACTGTTACTGCTACTGTTAGCCTGCATCATCCCACTGCTGGGCAAAAGCCTCTCGCCATGATTTCCAGGTGGTTCTGTCCAAGGCCAAAGTAAACCACTGGTCGTTAGTTTGGTCCAGCTCGTCCCGCCATCTTCTTTGAGGTCTACCGCACCGCCTTCTAGATGTGTCAGGGCTCCAAAAACTGGCTGAATTTTTCTTGAATAATTATTAATAAACCCAGCCCATACAGAAGAATTCTATCTACAAATCTAGCACAAAAATCTCTTCTTCCACAGAAAAAGACGAGCCGTCAAGTTCAGCAATAATGGCGGTGTTGTCTTCGGAGGACGGACCCAAGGTCGTCAGAGCACCTCCCGTCGGCCCTGATGAGGCCAAGGCTGTTCTTACGGCCTGTGCAGCTACGTATAGCAAGACTGGAGCGGCCTCGCCACCTGAAGCCGCTGTGAAGGCTGTGCAGAAGTGTACTCTACCGCTTTATGCTAAGGTTGGTTTTTGAACGGCAGTAGCAGCAGCTTGAACTGGCCAACTAAGGTCGTATTTACTACCTGTTCAGCTACGTATAGCAAGACTGGAGCGGTCTCGCCACCTGAAGCTGCTGTGAAGGCTGTGCAGAAATGTACTCTACCGCTTTATGCTAAGGTTGGTTTTTGAACGACATTAGCAGCAGCTTGAACTGGCCAACTAAGGTCGTATTTACTACCTGTTCAGCTACGTATAGCAAGACTGGAGCGGCCTCGCCACTTGAAGCTGCTTTGAAGGCTGCGCAGAAGTATACTCTACCGCTTTATGCTAAGGTTGGTTTTTGAACGACATTAGCAGCAGCTTGAACTGGCCAACTAAGGTCGTATTTACTACCTGTTCAGCTACGTATAGCAAGACTGGAGCGGCCTCGCCACCTGAAGCTGCTGTGAAGGCTGTGCAGAAGTATACTCTACCGCTTTATGCTAAGGTTGGTTTTTGAACGGCAGTTCTTTCCCACATTTCTTTAGTAGTAGTTCGAACAGGCCAACTAAGGCTGTACTAACTGCCTGTGCAGCTAAGTTTAGCAAGACTGGAGCGGCCTCACCACCCAAAGGCGATGTGAAGGCTATGCAGAACTGTACTCTACCGCTTTATGCTAAGTTTGGTATTTTCGAATGGCAGCCTTTACTCCCTATTTCCTTAGTAGAAAGACCAGTATCCTGGCAGGAGTTAAAAGTGAACTATGGTCTACTGTAAGATACTTGGAGCGCACTAGCAACAAGCGTAAAAACCGAAGGCTTTGTATATCAAATAAGCAAGAAGAAAACCAAATTATACATCTCTTTGTGTTTTTAATTGACAAAATAACACTTCTAATTAACAACTACTTACTGTTTTAAAGTGGTGAAGGATAATATCATGAGGCAACCGGCATGTTCTTGCGATGAAAAGTCTAAAGACATGCAACATCCAACAACTCGCGGCACTGCTCCCGCGTGGTATACTGCCCTACAATAACTAAAACGCCGTTAAGCCACAAAAGGTCATTTTTCACTTTTTAATGTATCCTTAAACTACCTTCGATTCTCCATCTTCTGGTCTAAGAATAATTTTCCTACGATTAATACTTTTCGAGATACAGCAAATTTGCTGAGCAGTTAAACCACATAATTTTTGTCACTTCCTTAGTTAAAAAGCGACTAAACCACAATACTATACATGCAATACTAAAATATAATACAATACTAAAAATTAATTAATATTTACAAAAAACAAACGTTATAGGTATGTTGTGCACAGAAACTATCGCCACAAAAATAATTTACAACCATCATCCTAGCTAGCGTAGTTTTGTAGAAAACTTATTTTTACGTTTACTCGAAAAGTACTTTTTGGGGTTTGCGACTTTTTAGTTAGTGTAGGGCAGTATATATTAGAAAGATAGATAAAAAAATTATTTGGTACAAAAGGAGACACAAAATAAAATTTACATAAAACACGTAAAAACAGAAAATAAAACGTACAGTTAGTAGGAACAAACATAATGAAAGAAAGTGATATTTCATACATTGAAAAAAAATTTAAACGAGACACTGTATGTTTCGAGTTTGCACCAAATGGGTGTCCAGCTCAGCATGTGCCAGGTAGGAAATACCTAGCGCTGATATTCTGCTGGGCCCCTGCGGTGACATATTACAGACCATTCCTTCTCATATAACAAGAAGCCTATGTCCCAGTAATGAGAAAGTTTAAAAAAAAAGAGATCTATGAATGTGGGTAGAATTAGTGTTCGATCCTACAACGAGCGCAATGGTACTGGATGGCCGAACTGTCCGCGATTACACGGAGCCCTAACGTTGCTTTACAAACAATATGCTCTTAGGCTTATAGATTAGACTTACCAGCGGCTGGTTGACGACAGCGTGCGACCTTTCCTCAGATCACGTCCGTGATGTGTGTGTGTAAGTATAATTGAAATGTGTAATGTTGTCAAGTGATGTGCACGGCGGTCCCCAAAGACGCAGGTCTTCACAACGTGGTCCGGGCAGTATTCACAGCGCGCCACAGGCCGTATTTTAGCACCAATTCACACTAGATTCATGCAATTACAAGTCAACAATATTCGCGTGTCAGTCAATCTGACCTCAAGTCGACGTTATTGTTCCAAAACACAAAATATCCCAGGTTTTCACTCAAATCGGGATTCTAGATTTCAAGAGTTACTAGATTACGACCAACTTGTCGATAGCCACTAAGATTCAACTGGATTCAATTACAAAATCAATAAATCAATCTCCCAAAACGGTGGACCTTTTGCTAACAAGGAAAAGTTATATGTGAAGTGTCAAAGTCAAAGACTATGGTCTTTGACTTTGACACTTGACATATATCTTAATATATATCTTTTTTGGTATGGCAATTATCTATGGATAATTGCCATACCAAAAAAGATCGTTCGAAAATACATTTGGGACGGAACAACTAGCAATCTTTAAAAAAAGAGGAAACTATGTATGTATTGTTACGCCAATCGCTTAGTGAAGTACGTCGAGAAACTTCGACAGAAATCTAGAATGTTCGAGACACTAACGCCATCTAGCGGCGAGTAGCAGTACTGAGTATATCTAGTCGAGACACTAACGCCATCTAGCGGCGAGTAGCAGTACTGAGTATATCTAGTCGAGACACTAACGCCATCTAGCGGCAAATAGCGGTACTGTGTATCTCAAGTAGCTCTGGAATATTCTTAGCAGTATAAACAGTGAGTCGATTTTACAGGAATGTTCTGGAACTCATAGACCGGGGTATAAATAGATCGCAAAGGGGCGCAGAGAGTCAGTCTTATTACGAGGCGAATACGCGATATAATCGAAGCTTTACTAGTGAATTTCAGTGCGATTTAATGGGACTGACATACGCTGTGCGTTATAAAAGTCTCTAAATTTTAAAGAAATAAAAAAAAAAAAAAAAGTGTTAAGTGACGTGTTGTGGCGCGAATAATTGTGTTAAATTTTTATTTTGAGTTTAATTAATTAAAGTGTTAATTTTGGTTTAATTGGCGTTCATTATTTCTATCTCGAACCCCAGCTCGTAACAGTATGTAATGTACCCCTCCAAATAAGTTAAATATGGTACCTGAAGTGGGTTCACGGCATAGTGTAATGGGTGCCATTCGAACCCCGCGACCTCTCGATCACAAGTCCGACACCTTAGCCATTATGTTATTGACACTCACAATTGACGAACATTATCTCATCAAAAAAAAACTGCATTTTCCAGATCTTAGCGTGGCAAATCTCGCTATCAGCGGAAACCTTCACCGAACTATCAGAACCTGAGACCACCCCTGAGCTGGTCATTTGTGAGGACTTGGAAGGTCAGCTGACCCAGATCCTGATCACCACTGAGGCAGCCTTAGGAGCGGACAGAGTGAAGACCTGCCTCGCTCTGCTAACTGCATCTAGGAGGGGGCTTGATGATACAGAGATACTTGATATCTTGGCGCACGATGAGCTGTTTAGGAGTGAGGAGACTTATTGTAAGTAAAATGTTTTCTAGATTCCCGTTTATTTATAACTTCGTTTGCGTCTATTTTTATGGAAACTATCAGTTCCTAGGTTTTAAATTGACAAGGCAAAATTATACCAATTGATTAAATTGTATACAAATAAACCTAAATTGTATCATATCCGTAAAAAAATTTGTAAACTTCACTCGTCCTAATTCCACAAAAAAGAGCACCCTCAGAATTTATCCATACTAATATTAAAAAAATTGGCCAAGTGCGAGTCGGACTCGCCCATGAAGGGTTCCGTAGTAACTATAATAAATAGAACATACTTAATATATTTATTTGAAAAAAAAAAACAAAAAACCTTACAAATTTCTTAAAACTAGCTTATTTACAATTTTTACAACTACGCCAAATAACATTGTTTTTCATAGTATTTGTATGAATTACAAAGTTATATTTGCGGTTTTTGAAAATATACTGTATCTCAAAAACTGCTGACACGATATCGTTCGAACTAATTTTGGTTGAAAGTTTACATTAAGATCTACAACATATGGTTTTTTTAGATTTTTCACTTCATTATTATAGAAGTTAGAGGGGGGACACACATTTTACCACTTTGGAAGCGTATAACTTTTAAACGATTAACTTTATGAAAAAGTCATTTTAGAAACCATAATGTCATTTTTAAAGACCTGTCTATAGATACCACACACGTACAGGTTTTATGAAAAAAAATATTTTCAGTTTCAGTTCCATGTATGGGGAGCCCCTTTATTTTAAATATTTTTTTAAATTTTCTCTTAAAATCGGAAAGCGGTTCACAAAATACATCTACCTACCAAGTTTTACATGTATAGTCTTAATAGTTTCGGAATAAAATGGCTGTGACATACGGACGGACGGACAGACAGACAGACGGACAGACATGTCGAAACTATAAGGGTTCCGTTTTTTGCCATTCGGCTACGGAACCCTAAAAAGCGGATAAGAAATTTGTTTAAACGTAGGTACTAATCTTCGAAAGTGCTGGGTGAATTTGGACGAATGATTGTAAAAAAAAATGGTATGAAAGTAGCTTGAAGCTTGGGGAACTTAGGCTACTTTTCACCCGACTGCAAAAGAAAGAGATTATGTTTTTATCGTGAGCGAAGCCCTGCGCGACTGTTAGTTTGTTATAATAATTATGGACCATTGATGTCTGAAATAAACGACTTTTATTTTTTTATTCTTTAAGATAAAATGCGGCCGTTCTAACTTGGCCAGTGTGAAGTTAGGCTCTGCGAACTCAATACCACTTCATAATATAACTTCTATGGCGATATATGTGTTCACCGCCACAGCTATAAAACTTTTCAAATATTGGTGTCGTCGTAATGAAAAGTAGTATAGCACGTTGAAGTGTAATTTTTAGGATTCCGTACCCAAAGGGTAAAAACGGGACCCTATTACTAAGGCTCCGCTGCCTGTCTTCATCAGTATCTCATGAACCGTGTTTGCTAGACAATTGAAATATTCACAGATTTCAGTTGCCGCTATAACAAAAAATACAAAAAAAAAAATTGTTTTAGGGGGGTTCCCATACAACTAACGTGATTTATTTATAGATACGTTTTTTTAAGGATTACTAGCAATGTGGGTTTCCATTATGAGTGTTTGTTTCCTGTCCCCTTAGTACCGTGGGCGCCAGCATCCCTGGTATGGCCTCAGCTAGCAGCGCTGCTGTCCCCCTGGCTGCGGTGGGACGCGCGCGGGGCGGCGCGCTGGAGGGACGCGGCGCTCGCTAGTGCCGCCTCCGACCGCTACCTGACCGACTGCGACGCGGCTGTGAGGCACACGCTTATAGACTACTATGAGGTAAGGACATAGAAGGCTCTACGGGAACTATCACTTTTGTCCCCGTGACTGCGGTGGAACGCGCGCGGGGCGGCGCGTTGGAGGGTCACGGCGCTCGCTTATAGACTACTATGAGATAAGGCCGTAAAACATTGGGAAATATCAGGGACATGTTGTTACGTTAAAGCTCTTAAAAACAATTACATATTCAGGTACTTCAAGTACACATACATAACTGTACGTGTACTTAAAGTACCTGTTTTGAAATCAACATACATTGTCGATTTACTAAATGCCTTTTCTCCTTTTTCAGGGTAAATGGTATTCAGAGAATGATCCCAAGATGGCGGGCCGTCTGGTGTCGCAAGAAAACAAATTCTCTGACGAATAGTAAGTATAATACAAAAATACACTTAACCGGAAAATAACTTAATTATAGACTTCTTCTGTCGAAACTTATAACATTATTTTATAACTATTCCTCTCAAAAAGGTTCTCCTCTCAAACTTTAATAAATTTTATTATTCCGAATAATGTTACCAAAATAGCAAGATTTAATTGGTGGAAATTACACAGTGTTTTAGTTATTCTCATGTCCTTGTCACGCATAGCATTGTTGGTACTGGATAGTTTTTTTATAGTTACATATTTTATTCATAATTTTTAAATTTGCCCTGTGGTTTTTGGGATAACCCACAAAACTTTTCAAGATTATTAAACATTAGCAGTCGCGCGGGATTTTTCTGCCGTGGATTTATCACCATAAAAACCTAACCTCCTTTAAAAAAAAACTTTATTTTTCTCAAGCTTCAAGCTACTGCCATACCAAATTTCATTCAAATTCACCCAGTACTTTCGAAGATAAGCGCGTTCGAACAAACAAACATTTTCCGCTTTATAATATTACTACCAGTCGCGCGGGGCTTCGCTCCAGTGCAGTTTATCACGAATAACACATACACAACCTGCCTTTTTTATAGTCAGATAGAAAGTAGCCAAGTTTCTCAAGCTTCGAGCTACTTCCAAGTTCCATACCAAACTTCAACCATATCCACCCAGAACTTTTGGAAGATTAGCCCAATTCAAGAAACAAATTTTTCCGCTTTTCTTTAATAATTAGTATAGATTCTGTCGAAACTTATATTCCTGTCAAAACGGTAACGGAAAACAAAAAAAAATTAAAATAGAAGTTTAATTTAATTCTCATAATGTTACTAAAATAGCAAGATTGCAGCGTGACAAATAAATAAAATCGGTGGAAACATAAATAAATAACACGCTTTTGTAGTTAACCACGTGTCCTTGTCAATTTTCAAAATCTGCCCAGTATTTTTTGAGTACCTAAGTAATCCATTACAAAAAATCCAATCTAATAATATAAACCCCAAAAATACATTTTTCCAGCCCTTCGGTCACGCGAAGTGTCAATTAGGCGTCTGGATAGATCTTTATCTAAAATATTAGTATAAAAGTATAGATTTGAAAACGCACACAACTTCGTAACTTTTCAAGATTATTAAACTTGTTTTACTTCTTCTATTTACCATAGATTAAAAATTAAAATAAAATAACCCGTGATTTAGATAATTCACAAAGTTTTGAATAACGCAATATCCTTCTCCACAGCTACAACACCAGAAAACTGGACGAGCTACCATTCCAGCACTACCACATTTACAAAGACGATCCAAAAACCTTCGCCAACCAGCCTTACTTCACCCAACTGGACTGGGTACACGACAAGCTCGCAGCCACAGATTGTTGCCATTTCCTCGAAGACATAGCTTTAGTACATATCGACCCCTTACCAGAACACATTGAGGTCTTAAAAGACGTCTTCGAAACCCATTCTTACGCCTTAGATTATGACCATCGACAGTTCTACGGTCTTCTCCGCATGACAATGGAAAAGAGACAGCGCAATGGACATCAAATCAAAAGTAAAATTGTCCAAGATTGGATGAGAGAGATCCGTGTCCCACCAGTACCTACTTTATATCCTGAGAATTTGGACTTCTGGAGGATTATGGATACTAAAGAGAAGAGAGAGTTCTCAATGAATGAAGGCTTCGATTCGAAGACTTTTGATTTGATTGTGAGGTTTGATAGTAGGGGGAAGTTTGTGGCGACCGTTTCTACGGAGAGAGAGGAGATTTGTGTTTGGGATGTGCTAAAGTGAGTATATAATTTGATTTATCCGATAGATCAAGATCCAAGTGCTCAAATATCTTATTCGTTTTCGGAGTAAAAAATATGAATTAGCTAAAAAGTTACGCAAAACCGATCACTAACTTAATTAGGGTTCTGTAGCCGAATGGCAAAAAATGGAACCCTTATAGATTCATCATGACTGTCTGTCCATCCGTCCGTATGTCACATCCATTTTATTCCGAAACTATTAGGACTACACAGTTGAAACTTAATAGTTAGATGCATTCTGTGAAACGCTTTGCAAATTTTATATAAAACAAAACAACGGGGAATACCTCACACATTTTTCATCAAACCCATACGTGCGGGGTGATTATAGATAGGTCTTTAAGATATTTATGTTCCTATATGTATTTTAAATATTGTGTCACAGAAATAAAATTCAAATTCGTTGAAATCGAATCAATTATTTAAAATAAAAAGGGGTATTATGCAAGTTTAATTAATACTTAAATTACGTCTTCTATGCAACTTTTTCAGATGTCAAATGGTAAGGAAGATGGTAGGCGTGACCCATCCTATAAACTTGGTCCCCATCGACGAATACAAGTGTGTGGTGCTGTGTCGCAGGGAGCTGCGAGTTTATAACTTAGATCAGGTAACTTAGCCCTCTTTTTAGGGTTCCGTACCCAAAGGGTAAAAATGGGACCATATTACTAAGGCTCCGCTGTCTGTCACCAGGCGGTATCTCATGAACCGTGATACCTAGACAGTTGAAAGTTTTCACAGATGATGTATTTCTGTTGCCGCTATAACAACAAATACTAAAAAATAAATATAATAAATATTCAAGGGTATCCCATACAACAAATGTGATATTTTTTTGTATTTTTTTTTATAGACAATGATACGGAACCCTTCGTGCGCTAGTCCGAATCGCATTTGCCCGGGTTTTTACTTAACATATGTTTATGGTTAGAACGTACTACCACTCTGAGGTCTCTTCAAAAAATGTTCTTCATTATCTATTTAGGTGAAGGAAATAAATGTACGCTTAAAAAAACATATTTTATGATTTATTTTATTTTACAGAAAGCTTCTCTTCCACATGTTAAGGTGTCGGACTTGTGATCGAGAGGTTGTGGGTTCGAGCCCCACCCATTACATTATTGCCGTGGACCCACTCCAGACACAAGCATATATAGCTTAGTTGGAGGGGTTAACAAGATTGCTAGTAATGTGAATTCTACCCATATTGCAATTTATCTTAAAAAAAAAACGAAATAAAATGAATAACTCATTTTTTGGTAAAAGTAACTTTCATAACTTTTTACCGTATGTGCTTCGGTTAATTTTGCGTTAGACTAGACGTTAGGACTCAAAATACGTTTGTTTGGACTATAAATGGATTATTACAAAAATAACCATCCATTTGATTGGTTTAAATGCCGATTCTAAATTCAAATTGCTATTATCTTATTTAAAAAAAAATTGTACATCACATCTAATTCTTATTACTTAATTATCATCCAAGGCTTCTTAGCTTAGCCTTTTCACAAGTATATCGGGCTCGACTTTCAGTCTAACTGCACGCAGCTGAGTAATAAATTTTACATAGAGCGAAGTCCAACATAGCCAACAAAAAGCCTTTTTTTCGGGGGAAATATCATCTGCTCCAATACCTCCCGGTCTTGGTGTAAAAAACTAATAACTAAAAAAACAAAAAAGTAAAAACTCTCATACACTTACATGCCTACGTACATGCTGCATGTTAAAGCCGCGTTTCCACTAGGCAACATTTGGCGCGCGACACGTGACGCTCAACATGTACGGCAACGCTGCACAACAGCGCGCGACGTTGCCAGCTGGCGCGCAACATGACGCGCGGCTTGTTGTTTGTTTAAACTTTAAAGAGCATTGTTAGTTGAGCATCAATTGTTGTCGAGTGAAGACTTGACGCGCAACAATGTCCGTAGTGTGGTGTAACGAACAAGTACTTAAATTAATCGAACTGTACCAAAACTAAGAATGTTTATGGGATACTGCTCACAGAGCAGTGATGAGTTAAATTTTTTGTAACATTATCTCGAAGTCTGTTTTGTTCATTCGAGTAAAATTCGTAATGCTCCTCTGGCGACATTTTGTCGACGACTGACGTGACGTAAAGTAGTAGATGCGTAGACAGACAACGTTGTTCAACAAAAGTTCCGCGCTGACTTTCAACATGTTGTGCAACATGTTGCGCGTCAATTGTTGCCTACTGGAAACGCGGCTTAAGCCTTGATTTTCTCTTTTTTTTTTCATTTTATTATTTCCCATAAATATATACAAAACAATTAAATGATACTTATTAGGTTATGGAAGAGCAGATGCTTCTAACACAGGCTTATTTGCATAATAGGAATCTCCCATCACTAGTTGCTAAGGTTTACTTGTTAATTTAAACAAAACAATTTCATATTCCATGTGCAAAACCCACCCTATTCCTTCAGTTGCCATTGCGTTCCGGGGCTGCGGTATTTCGTCAGAACCTTGAGAAAAGACTGCACTGATATATTGAAGATTTAAGCCCTTTACTGATAAAATAATTCGCTCTTTCCTTTCAGGGTACGTTCCTAGTAGCGCTAAAGGGCGTGATGAACCAAAAGATGCCGTACTATGGGCTGCACGATCCGAAGCACTTGGTTGCTCTGTCCAGGAACAGGATGTATGTCAACCTCATGAACATTGAGACTGGTGAGTACACTGTAAGCCTAGAAATACTGTGACCAATAAATAAATAAATAAATAATCCTTTATTTCAGACTTAGTCTATAGATTGTTGATAACAACTTAACCTTATGCTATGTTAGAACAAAAAAAGACAAAGAAATAAATAAAATAATAAGCATAAAAAAAAATAAAAAATTAAATAAATAAACAGACATTCCACTTAAACCTTTCGCTACCTCTATCCAATATACGTCGGCAAAGTTCAATACCCTTGCACCACAATTTGGTGGGGAAAATAAATTAAATTTTTAGATATCAAATTTAGTCCCTCACAGAGATCACCGAAAAAAAATATTTTTTCAATTGTCACGTAATTAATAATGAAATGAAAGTAAATTAATGTTTTAAGTGTCAATAGCCTAATAGCTAAGGTATTGGACTTGTGATCGAGAGGTCCCGGGTTCGAACCCCACCCATTACACTATTGCCGTGAACCCACTCCAGATCCATATTTAGCTTAGTTGGAGGGGTTAACAAGATTGCTAATAATATGAATTCTACCCACATTGCAATTTCTCTTTAAAAAAACTAAATAAAATGAATAACCCCTTTTTTGGTAAAAGTAACTTTCATAATCTTTTACCGTATGTGTTTCGGTTAATTTTGCGTTAGACTAGAAGACTCAAAATACGTTTGTTTGGACAATAAATGGATTATCATAAAAATAACCACCCGTTTTATTGGTTTAAATGCCGATTCTAAATTCAAATTCTCTATGTAACATTGCAATAAAGGATCTTATCAGACGGGTATACAATTCATTCTTAAATAATTTTAAAATGAAACCATTACTTAATAATTTTGTTTCTTGTTCCGGTTCAGCATAAATACTAGACCACAAAACTAGACGCAAACCAACCTTATTTACATGCCAGTAAAATTCATTTTAGTATGTGTAATGTATTATGGAAATATTGTGTGAATCAATTATGTTTTGAAAAGAGTAACTATGGAGTTTCAAACGATCAATTTCGAACCGTGAAATAAAATATTTTTAACTGTGACTTATAATCTTGTGCTTGCATTTCCAGGTGACTGCGTGACGACATTTAAAGCTGGTGAAGATAGATTCCTTAACTCCTTGCTGGTTTCTGGAGACGGAAGGTAAGAATATTATTATTCAAAATATTCTAAGTAAAATAAGTTTTTCAGCTAACATGGCATCATCATCATGGAGCCCTTGCAACATTGCCGAAATACCGTTAACTCGAAACAACATGGAAATATCCCGTTTTAAATTCTATTCTAAGTGAATTCCGTGACTGAAGACAGGAAATGCGGCTAAGCCGGTCCAAAAAGATGTGGCAAGCCAATCAGGGACGCCTATAGCTTGTGAGGTGGAAATCAACGTCAACCACATTATGAATTAAGATGGGACGTCCTAAAGTGGTTGACGATGGATCGCGCTTGCTTAGAAGTAACCTATTTACCCTCCACTTTGATTTGATTTAGATAGGGCATGGTTTTTGCTCATAAGTGGGAAACTCGTCAGCTAGTTTCGCGTAATTGATTGCTGGCTGTCCAGGGTGTGCCAGGCATTTGGAATCGCAGTACGACGTGTTTAACGACACTCGGGGACATGGGTGTAGCCACGGTGGGGCAGGGTGGGGCAAGCGCCCCACCCTGACTCTGACCTGTAAGGTACCTAACCAAACCTAAATAACTTAATTATCTAGGTACTAACTACAATACTTAATATCTATTCATAATGGGCTCGCGTTTGACCACCATCTCACCTGATGGTAAGCGATGATGTGGTCGAAGATGGAGCACGCTTACCTAGAAGTAAACTATTCACTCTTGACTTAAAGACCCCTAGGTTATAGCTATCGGGAAACACAGATTCCACTCCTTGTAACGATGGCATAACGCATTTTGTCTTGTAGTCCGATGATGGAAAGGGTATAGTTTGCTGGTGCTTCTGAATCTATATAAAGCACAGGTCCGTTCCTGCATGGAGTACTGCAGCAACTTGTGGGATGGCTCTGCAAAATACCAATTTGCTGCACTGGACTCGATCGAGCACAGGGCTAAAAGGCTCATAGGCGACGAAACGCTATCGGGCAAGCTTCATAGCCTGGCTCATCGGCGAACCGTTGCTTGCCTGTCGGTTTTCTACAGATTGTACTTCGGGGAGTGTGCGCAGGAGCTCCATGACCTGATTCCTCCATCTCCCTTTCACTACCGGTCCACCAGACGCACGGCTGGGTACCACCCACACTTGGTTGATGTACCGTCTTGTCGTACCAAGCACTTCTCCTCCACATTTATTGTGCGCACTTCCAAGCTGTGGAATTCTCTGCTGGCTTCTGTGTCCCCTGCCACTTATGACCTTTCAACCTTTAAAGTAAGAGTAAACAGGCATCTTCTGGGCTCGCTCGTTCTATCGTAGACCTCATCTATCGCTTACCATCAGGCGAGATTGAGGTCAAGAGTGAGCTCATAGCGAATAAAAAATTAAAAAAAAAACCCCTGAGCCCATGGCTGACTACGCCAATGCTCGGGGAGGCTCCTTTCATGCACCCCGTATCCTTGACCCATCGCGGACGCAATGCCAGTGTGGAGCCGCTGTATAAGATTTGGCCCACCTCTTGTCACGTCCGTCGTGCACGGCCACCTGCACCTTGCACGATCTTTATGAGGCCAATACAAGAGCTGTTCAGGTAGCTTCATATTGGTCCAAAGACATTAGAGATACGACTCGAAAATAAGAAGAACCTTCATTATGGAACTAAGGGTCAAAAATGTATTTAGCTTGCATTACATTCCCTATTTTATGCAAGCTAAATATTGGTATAGTGGACAGTGGCCCTGATTGCTATGCGCAAGGTCGTGTGTTCGATTCCCACCTAGGACAAATGTTTGTGTAATGAGCACGATCATTTTTTCTTTATCTGGGTGTAATTTATCTATAATATTGTTATATAGGTAAGTAGTGTTGCGGAAGGACGTTGACGTTCGTCAATCAAACTCGCTAGCCTGTTGCACACTGATTTATTCTCGAAGGTCACACCCCGGCGCGGGGTCGCGGGGCGCAGCCCGCTCACCTACATAGCGCTACGCACACATATGTAACATCCCTTCCCCTTAAGCTAGGCAATACTCTTATCCTAATTATATCTACATCTAAACTTAATCTACTGTCGTTCTGTTTATTGATCATCATCTCCGGTGTATTGGGTCGCCGTTGGTGTCGAGAAGATCGGGCTAATTTCCTGCCGCCTGTGTGTTACCGTGACGCGCGGCGCACGGTGGGCTGAAAAACGGCTTTCATAGACTTAGGCATTTTATTTTGCAAGTGCCAGTTTTTGTGCCGGATATCACTTCTATTTGTTATAACAATATACAAAAATGACACCAGAATTGATTCTGCACAAAAACGAAGGAATTATAATTTTTTTACGAAAATTTTGTATGGAGCTAGTATGAAAAATCGAAATATCTCTGAAACGGCAGCGATAACCGTAATATCCTTATAGGAGGTTTTAGTACTAATTATTTATGATTTTTTGACATACGTTACATAATGGTTGTAGATGCCTTTTTTTTTTAAATCGTCAAAATATTTTTATTTATTTTTACATATTAAACGTTCCTTTTAGTGTTTAAGTTGAAGAATTCAGAGCTTTAACAACTCTTAACATAAAATAGCATCACCCCTATAGACCTGAAGGACTAGACAGAGGTGTGTAGTATCTTGTTGATCTTGTAAGATTTCCAACAATACCAAATAGTTGAATATCAGTGTCAAAGTGCCCATGCTGTCGCTTCTTTTAGAAAGATAGGGGAATGAAATTGTTAATTGATCATACCCTAAAAGTATGATTACAACATAACCGGACACATAATAATATCGACACAAAAGGAATTTTAAAACCTTGCATACGTTCAAAATACAAAATAACATATTGTGTAGTCATCTAATGAGTCTGATGACAAGTAATTAAGTAATTAGAATGATGGTTGTAGTCTTCTGATTCTAATGAGCCTATTAAGTGATTAAATGATTTGAAATATCTCGCAACAATACCAACTAAGAACTGCATTCACCTTTTTATAATTAGTGAGCTAATGTGATTTGCTAATGTTGATTAGTTCTACTATGAGTTCTACGAAATGTTTTTGACGATTATAAATTTTTATTATCATATCTTTTATAACTTTAATGAGGGTAGTTAACTAATTATTGACTTTATACAATAAAAGGGCTATAATTTTGTTCCATAATTTAGATTGTTCACAACCGTGTAACTGCTAACACTAAAACTATTTGCTTTGCGACTACAAAATCTTAGAATGGAAAGTTTAATCACCAACTTAGATTTGTTTGTTCTTCTAAAAAGTGAGTGTCCTTCATTTAATCATGAAGTATTGTTTAGTGCAATTGTGTCCCGCATAGGCGATTGCCTTTCTGCCGAAGATCAAGTAACTCTCAAAGAATTTTGCCGGAGATTCACGCGAGCTGCTTTAAACAGGTGGCAGAAATCTAAACGATTCTTTGATAAGTTTAGAAATACGTACGGAGAGTGGTTGCAAGCAAATATTGATTGGCCGAGTTGGGTGCAAACTTTAATAAATCAAGAACCAACTGTTGATGAGATACCAAGAGCACGCTCAGTCTCTCCAGAACCTTCGACATCATCGACTGTTGGGACAATGACAAAAAGGTCCCGAAAACCATTCAAAGATCTGGGAAGCAAACAGAAAAAGAGAAGATCTAGTGAGCACATAGGCGAGGATTCCTGTGAATTGGCATATGCAGCTGCAGCACGTTTAAAAGAAGAAGGTTATGAAGATATCGCATCTGTAATCAATTATATGATCAAAAATCCAGAAGCTGCCGTTAAAATCAAGGAAAGCATTAAGAAAACAGTAATATTTACACCAGAGAAAGCACTTGGATTGCTTCTTTCACTTAAGCTTTCAAAGTGGCAATATATTACGTTGCGAGAGACTGCCATTCGGGAAGGTGCTAAGGATATTTACCCATCCTACTATAAACTGCAACAAACTAAGCTTGCATGCTACCCTCCTAATCAATCAGTATCAGTTACGGATTCATCAGCTAGAATTACACTTCAAGCTTTACTTGACATCACGGTGAAGCGGATTCTTCAAAGTCTTTCTGATAATGTGGAAAATAAGCAGTTAAAGCTGATATCGAAGTGGGGATTTGATGGTGCTTCCAATCAAAGCCGATACAAGCAGAAAATGGACGGCGAGCATGATGATTCAAGCATTTTCATGACCTCCTTGGTGCCACTGAAACTGACAGATGGAGATAATACTATATGGACAAACCCGAAACCATGCTCAACTTTTTATTGTCGTCCGGTTCAGTTCACTTTTGTAAAAGAAAGCCATGCAGTTGTCATTGATAACAAAAGAAAAATGGATGAGGAAATTGAGGCCCTTAACCCCACAGAGTGCATTAATAGTAACAGGGTGACCATAAACTAATGATGACAATGATCGACGCAAAAGTCTGCACGTACCTTTCTGAAGCTAGATCAAATGCATCATGCTACCTGTGCTTAGCAAAACCAACAGAAATGAACCACTTAGATGCTGTAACATCAAAAACTGTGTGTTCTGACATATATGAATTTGGCCTATCATCCCTACATGCCCGTATAAATTGCATGGAATGTCTGTTACACATTGCGTACAGACTTGACTTCAAACAGTGGGCAGCAAGAAGTAATGAGCATAAAGATATGTTACAAAACAGAAAAAAAAACATTCAAAATAAATTTAAAGAGGAGCTCAATCTGTTAATTGATATAGTAAAACAAGGCTCGGGAACTACCAATGACGGGAATACCGCAAGGAAGTTTTTCGAGTTTCCCAATAAAACTGCAGCTATTACTGGGTTGGATCAAAACCTGATAAAAAGATTTGCTGTTATTTTGCAAGCAATAACATCTGGTGAGAAGATCGATGTCATCAAATTTAAAGATTTTGCTCGCAAAACAGCAGAAAAGTACGTGGAATTATACGACTGGTACTACATGTCATCAACCGTACATAAACTATTAATACACGGAGCTGACATAATCGAAAAAAATGATATTGTCCCGATTGGGACTCTCTCGGAAGAAGCCTCAGAGTCTCGAAACAAAGATTTTAGGAGGTTCCGGGAACATCATTCGCGGAAAAGAAGCAGGCAAGATTCTAATCAAGATATCCTAAATATGCTTGTTGTTTCTTCGGATCCTTTTCTAAGTGCACAAAGGCCGAAGTTAGATGCCAAAAGGAAGACAACCTTTTTTGCTGAAACTCTCGACCTAATACAGTTTCCGGAAACTGAGTTCGAGTTTGTAGGTATATCCGATCTGGATTCTGACTCGGAATTGGAGTCCGACAACGAAAGTTGTAAAGAAAATTTGTAAAATTTAATTATTTTTCTTTATGTTCTTTTGTTATTTATGTTAGTTTATTGTACCAATATGTTTAGTTAATAATTTCATAAATTATAGTTTCAAATATGTATTTTGTATAATTGAATTTATTAGATATTATTTTTGTTACTTCTGTTTTATTTAAATTACCTATCAATAAAAAGTTTATATACAGTCTTTTTTTTTTCACATATTCTTAATATTTGGGGAAAAAGCATGCTTCCTAACGATGTTCTTAACTTTGACACAGTTCATGGATCGTTTTGAACAGTTTCATATGTTAAAATAAATAATGTTAGTACTATAATCCCCTATAAGGATATTATTATTATTATGTGTCCGGTTATGTTGTAATCATACTTTTAGGGTATGATCAATTAACAATTTCATTCCCCTATCTTTCAAAAAGAAGCGACAGCATGGGCACTTTGACACTGATATTCAACTATTTGGTATTGTTGGAAATCTTACAAGATCAACAAGACACTACACACATCTGTCTAGTCCTTCAGGTCTATAGGGGTGATGCTATTTTATGATAAGAGTTGTTAAAGCTCTGAATTCTTCAACTTAAACACTAAAAGGAACGTTTAAATATGTAAAAATAAATAAAAATATTTTGACGATTTAAAAAAAAAAAAGGCATCTACAACCATTATGTAACGTATGTCAAAAAATCATAAATAATTAGTACTATAACCCCCTATAAGGATATTACGGTTATCGCTGCCGTTTTAGAGATATTTCGATTTTTCATACTAGCTCCATACAAAATTTTCGTAAAAAAATTATAATTCCTTCGTTTCTGTGCAGAATCAATTCTGGTGTCATTTTTGTATATTGTTATAACTAATAGAAGTGATATCCGGCAAAAAAACTCGCACTTGCAAAATAAAATGCCTAAGTCTATGAAAGCCGATTTTCAGCCCACCGTGCGGCGGTGTCGCCGGAGTTCCCTGTTCGGGATCCGTTACCGACCCTCCTTCCTCTCCTGGCTGCGTGATGGGCTGAGGGTGATTGCCGATAAGCGAAGCTAAGTCGGGTACCACGTCCGGGTCCCAGTCCTGGTTGTCGTTTGATGATGATGATTGTCTTGACCTTATTTGGTCGATGTGCCTTGTGACTTCACATCCCAAATGTGGCACGTATATTACACATACATTATTTTGCCTTGTTTTTTCCTTATTATTCCTTGTATCCAACAGTATTTTTTATTATTTGTATATTTTGTTATCCATACATTTTCGTTTTCTTTGAAATCTGTTCTGTGTTTTCCGCGGTAATATTTAGCCTGTAAGGACTGATTGCAAGCGACGGTCTGAGTTAGGTCTGTGGACGAAGGTGACGGCGCGGTCGGATTCAACAAATCCAGCCGCGAGCGCAGCGCACGCCCAAATACTATCTCCGCGGGTGTTTTATCAGTGGTGCTATTTTTAGAGTTCCTGTAATCGAATAAAAATTTTGCAATTTTCCCTTGAACGGTTTTTTTATTACATCCCTCTAAAATTATACCCTTTAGGCCCTTTTTAATAATTTTTACGAAACTTTCGGCTTGGCCATTACTGGCCGGGTGATATACCGGAGATAGGACATGCTCGATACCGTTCAATTTACAAAAGTCTCTAAATTCCAACGAAGTAAACGATGTACCATTGTCACTCACCAACGTGTGTGGAATTCCAAACCGCGACATGAAATCATTTAATTTACTTATAACTGCCTTTGAATTATAAGTTGAGGACATATCGTAGCATTCCACCCATTTACTATACGCGTCTACTATAACTAAAAACATGTAATCGTGAAATGGGCCCAAGAAATCTATGTGAATTCGGTAAAAAGGATGCGGAGGCAATGGCCAAGGCGCGAGAGGGGCGTGCGGGGGCGCGGGCCGCAGCGCGCAGCACACGCCACAAGCACCCGCTAACCGTTCTAGCGCCGCGTCCACTCCAGGAAACCACAGCCGCTTGCGCGCTTCTGCCTTCATCTTAACTATCCCGAAATGGGAACTATGTAGTTCCCTACATACTCTTTCACGCAATGTTGAAGGAATTACGACTTTATGTCCACGCATTACGATGTTCTTTTCATAAGATAACTGTGTACGCCAATTATAAAATGGTTTTAAGCCTGCGTCATTAACTTTCCTGGGCCAGCCGTTTAAAATATACTGCTTAATAGTAGCCAGGTGAGCGTCGCGAGCTGTCTCGCGACGCATGTCGTCGAGTGTCACCGGCAGGTCCCCTTCCACTACAAAGTTGACGTAGGTCGCGCGGTCCTCGCAGTCCGCGAGTTCGTCCGGCGCCTTCGTCCCTTCCTCTTCCCCGCGACCCCCGTACGCCCGTGATAAATAGTCTGCGCTGTTATGCTTGCTGCTGATGTATTCAATGGTATAGTTATACGCAGCTAGAAATATAGCATATCTCTGCAGGCGATTGGCTGACACTTCGGGAATGCCTTTGTGGGGGCCGAATATAGCTAGCAGGGGTTTATGGTCTGTTCTTAGCACGAAGGGCTCCGACCGACCATATAGGTACTGATGGTAACGTCTTACCCAAAAATTATCGCTGTTGCTTCCTTTTGAATTTGTGCGTAATTTTCTTCCGCTGACGACAGCGTGCGACTACGTACACATTCATAGTATGCGTTCGGCCCAGGTACGATACCGGAAAATAAATAACTCCGATCGTTTCAATATTTTCCCCCGTATAACTAAATAACTTTTTGTTGGTGGCTGACAATGGTAATCGTTTAAAATTCGAGTTGTAGGTTTCCTCTGAGATAACATTTACTGCTGACCCACTATCGATTTCGAACTCTAAAGCTAGACCACTGATTGTTACACGCTCCGTCATTGGTTTCCCTTTCACGCACCGAATATTATAAAAACACTCACCGTCGTCGCCTCCATCGTCCACAGAACCTTCTTGCACGAACTTTACTTTGCCCTCGTTCGGACACATTTTTCGCAAATGTCCCTTATTTCCGCACTTTTTACACTTATAGTTCTTATAACGACACTGATTTTCTTTGTGATTAGTGAACCCACACACACTGCACTTTCCTTTTTGGAGATGTTGAAGACGCCGTCCGGGGCCGCTGCGCCGACGCCGCTCGTGCCCGACGCTGCCAGCGACGAGCCATCGCGCGCGCACCGCATGCTTTCTGCCAAGTCGATTGCCTTTGCGAGGGTCAGCTCCCGCTGATCCTGCATGAAAAGCTTGTCCCGCTCTCGTCCCGCCGCCATGCCCATGATAAATTTATCTAGCAAGGCCTCCTCCAAATTCTTGAATGCACAGTGAGCCGCTAATCCTCTTATCCTGGCCACCCATTGAGTATGCGTTTCTCCTGGTCGTTGTGTTGCCGAATAGAAGATTGACTTCTCTGCAAACCCGAACCTTTTTGGTGTGAAGTGCTCGTCGAGGAGCTTTACTATTGCCTCGTAACTTATTTCTTCCACCTTGTTGGGTAACGCCAGGTCACTAGCAAGCTTGAACGTTGATTCAAATAATGACGTTAATAATATCGCCCGCCGTTTGATCGTTGCTTTGTCCGTTTCTGAGGTTATATCGTTAGCGATAAACCACTGATGTAATCGCGATTTATAACTATTCCACTCTTGCGACTGGTGATCAAATGTGGAAAGAACGCCATAAGTAGCTCCTGTAGACATTTTACTGCACAAGTGAGTCCGCTCGTCGCCACGTGTTATATAGGTAAGTAGTGTTGCGGAAGGACGTTGACGTTCGTCAATCAAACTCGCTAGCCTGTTGCACACTGATTTATTCTCGAAGGTCACACCCCGGCGCGGGGTCGCGGGGCGCAGCCCGCTCACCTACATAGCGCTACCTAGATATGATATGTAACGAATATGTATGTATTTAGAAATATATATGTATGTTTATCAGTTGTCTAGTACTCATACCACAATCTCTGCTTAGTTTGAGACTAGATGGCGTTGTGTGAAAGTTGTGGAATATTATATTATTATTATATCTAGTTAGAAAATTCCTGCAACCGCACATCAGGAACACTTTAGGGTATTTTTATAGAACGATAAATAATTATTCTTTTTCAAATTGGTTATTCAATAACACTTTTACACATCATTTTTTTTTTCATTTATCGTTTAATTAAACTAGATGAGGCCGGCGTTTCTTAGCCCTGAAAAGAAACACTGAAACAAACTCAGAGGTCAATGTCTCTTTGAAGTCCATATAATAATAGTACTGGTCAAATTATATGAAAACCTTGTAGGCCTTACAAATTATGCGAGTTGAAGATCTAAACAGATTATCATTTCCTTTTCAGGGTGCTAGTATGCGGTGACGAGACTCAGAAGCCTTTCCCTCTGCTCGTATGGTCGCTCACATCTCGGAAACTGCTGTACGATTTGAGAATACCACACCACGACTTCATCACGTCCAAGGCTGCTATTACTTATGAAGGTAAGTCCAATACACATAGAATGTGGTATTTTCCTATTTTAATATTGAGTCCATCATTTAGATTATCAAAAATATTGGACATGCATTTAGAATGGATCAAAAAGACTAATCGGTTTGAAACGCAGGAAACTGTCCAATTGAACATTCAAGAGTACCCGTTCCCTATGTTGGGGTAAGCATCTCTTGCTTTAATTAAAGGCAGATGGGTCATTTGTGGTAGAGAACACAGAATCCGTTCTTATTTCGCAATTCCTGAAAGTAGTTGGTTCAGAATCCGTTTTCTGAATCGATTTCCGTCATAAAAAATAGGTGTTGAATTTTGACGGAAAAATCTTTCATTTAAGTAACTTAAAATGGAAACACAGCTTATCATGACAAATGAATACAATCCTTAATTCAAGGCAATGCGCTCGTGTGCGTGTCGGCCGCTAATATTGCATGAGTGTATGTATGCGTCTGCGTAAAGATATTGTATGACGTACATACATTTTGCATTTAGTAAGGACACTATTTTATAAAAAATGTCTAGGTTTAGTTTCAATTTATTTAGTTACGGATGTTGTTTTAGACTTACAATTTAAATATTTATAGATTTTTTTATAGTTGATAGGCTTGCGTTTGACCATAATCTCACCTGATGTTAAGCGATGATGTGGTCGAAGATGAAGCACGCTTGCCTAGAAGTAACCTATTCACTCTTGACTTAAAGACTTCCAGGTTATAACTATCAGGAAACACAGACTAGATATTCTAATTGGTTTAACAGATTAAGCGCAATACCTCAGACACCCCGTCTGAGGTATTGCGCTTAATCTGTTACACCTAATACCTTGTATTATGCAACTAGCATTCGCGAAGAGCTTCGCTTCCTCGAACTTTTGACCTTCCTTAAGCTTCAAGCTACTTCCATACCAAATTGCATCCAAATCCACCCAGTACTTACTTTCGAAGATTAGCGCGTTCAAGCAAACAAACAAACAAACTTTTTCGCTTTATAATATTAGTATAGATAAAATATGAACATGAATACCTCTCCAGGGTCATACGTGTGCGTGGTATCTCGCGAGCTAGAGGAGCCGAGTCCCAACTTCATCGTGGTGTACGACCTGCAGTCGGGCACGCTGTTCAAGAAGTGGAAGCCCGGCTGCGACACCGTGGCGCTGGCCATCAGCTCGGTGGACGCCTGCGTGCTGTCCGGCCTGGCCGACACCAGGATACTCGTCTGGGACTTGGTTACAGGTCAGTTTTGATGGTTTTACTGATTTTTTTTTCAAAGTATAGAATATATATTATTGTATATAGAATGGAATTTGGCGTTACTTTACGGAAATCCATATCAAACTAATACTTCAGAAAATATCTAGTGCTAATTCCGTGAAGAACTAGATGATCAATCTTGGTTGCGGGAATGTTCTAACTAGATACCGCGGCCCCGGAACTTAAGGGCAGCTGAAGGAACAGGGTGGGTCAGTAGAAGTTTTACACACCCTTCCGCTTAACCCAGAGCGGGAGAAGTCATTCGATGATTTTCCCACCTAGAAAAAAAAAGATGATACATCTTGCATGCAGTATGCAGCACCGCTCGTAAATACATGTATACACAAGGGATGCAACTGACTGCTGCGCTGAGAACGGCAGTCGACGAATCAACATCTCCTGATGATGCTACGGGAGGGGCGAAATACGTGTCGAGTATATTTTGCTTCCAAATGGTTGGTTTTTTTGCATTTCTTGAGTGCTGCGATGGTGCATACTGCATGCAAGATCGATCATCTTGTCTTTGGCGGAATTAACACTAAATATTTTTCTAAAATATTAGTTATTTTAGTGTATGCCAAAAAATATAAACATCACACGCTACACTCACTTTTTCTGTGGTTACAATGGTGCCGTTATCGCTGACAAATATCAATCAGTCAACCGCAAATAATAATAATAATCTTTATTACGAGAGAATGAGATACAAAATAATAATAATAATGTAATTACAGTAACTTACAATTCCAAATGTTAGTTCCAGTTTTACTTACAAACTAAATTAGTACTTATATTCTACATTTTACAGAAAATACTTCTAGTTATAGTTAGATGTTGATAAAGAATTTTACTTACAAACTGCGTTAGTACTTATATTTTATGACAGACAGTGTGCTCTCTATGAGATTTCTTACTATGGGGCTTTCAACATGCCTGTCTATAATACATAAAAGGCTATTGCAACTGTCCCTCAATCTGGCCAGAAGAGACACATTCGTTTTATTTCTTACAGCTGCGAAGCTGTTTACTCTTGCTTATGCAAACATTAGTGATGCCCTGAGAGCATGGCACTGAGCACATTAGGAACTGTCACAAGATGAAGTTACTCCTGACCACTAAATTAGAGCACTTGAAACGTCAAGTAACCTAAAGGGTGGAGACGTGATGTCCTGAAATACAGGTCATAAGCCCAGTTTAGGCACCAGTCTCCCACAATGTTTATTGTATAAAATATGTCCCTAATAATCCATTCCATTCCTAATAAACCGCCCATTGTATCACCCTTTTTAGTTGTTAAGTCCATAATTTAGTTTTACTGTTTTGGTATACAATAAAGAATATAGTAAGTGAGGCTCTGTAAAATCTAAGTCGACTTGATTGGTCCTTTACGATTCACCAGGCAACTGCCGCCTAACCCTCCGAGGTCACGTGGCAGCGCCCTCCATGCTGCGGCTGGCGAAGTCGGGAGGCGTGCTAATGTCTACCGATGACACATGCAAAGACCTCTCCGTCAGGCTGTGGGACTTGCATACGGGTAAGAAATTGGCTCTTTTTATTTAAAGGTGCCTTGATTTTTAGTTACTACCCCAGTGATCACCATCAGCACATAGAAGTGTTTCGTTACCTCTTAAAGGACTACTCCAGAGCCCCCACTGTGAAACGGACTGGATTTAAAATGACGTAAATAAGCTAACCATGCATTGTCATTCAAGCAAAATTTTATCGTAATCTGTCGAATATAACTGCTTTACAATTCATTTACAAAATTTGGCCTGGACATGCTAACGATTTTGAAATATATTTTGATGCAAGTGGGCAAAAAATTACAATGCATAAGTGAAATAGACGCCCGAACAGAATGTGAGAATGTAATAGAGCCTAGTCTGCAAGGACAGATGTCATCGTGTATCAAACGACATATTCCAACCCATTCAAACAAATTAGAAACTAATAATTGCGAATAGCCCACACATAATTTTTATCGTATTTACTCCGAATTGATGAAAAATTTACGACCAAGTAAGAAATATAACTTTCTTCTCATCCACAGGAAAATTGATAGCAGTCTACACTCCACCAGAGAGGATAACATCTTGCGAAGTTCTCCTCGGCGGTTCGGTCCTGGCACTTGCGTTAGAAAACTACAGGGAGGTTCTTTGTGTCAAACTCCACGGTCCAGCAGTCGAGTCGGTGCAAAATGGCAAGGATTCAGAATTTGATGATAGGGATTATGGAGACGAGAATCTGGAGGGTAAGACGTTCGAAGTCAAGGGTTTGGAGAACTCATAGCAGATCCAGAAGTGAAGATAATGTGTTGAGGGTCTGAAGTATCGAGAGCCACTTTTTGTTTTTGTTTATAGGGTGTCCCGACGCAAAATTTTACAACCATTACCCTACGTATTATGAAACAAAGTCTGCCACCGCAGTTGTCTGTATGTCCGCGATTAACTCAAAAAGTACTGAACAGATTTTTGTACGGTTTTCACCAATGGTTAGAGAGATTCTTGAGGAAGGTTTTAATGTGTAATGTATTAAGCCTTAATACATAACTTTAATAATTAAGGTTTTGTGTGAATTGGCAAAATGAGACCGTGTAAAGCCAGGGTTGGACGTTAGTAATGCTAATAATATTCCTTATGTTCGAACAAAATTTATTCAGCATGTTAGTAAAGAATATTGTAATACAAAAGAAAAGAAGACAGAAAACACTAATTTGGGGGTATATTGTGAAAAGGACATTCCCAAATTAATATTTCTTAAGTTTAAGCGGGTTTAAGCGGTTGAGTACCCGATACCTGATACGGTATCATACTAAAGCCCGTAAAATTATTTGTTCACGCGTTTTTGGAACAATTTTAAGCCCTTCTCATAAAGTTTAGTTTTCGCTAGACTTCAAATATTTTATGGCAATCGTACAAGTCATTCAAAAAGCAACTTAATATTTACAAAAATAAAGTTGTTATTCGTTGAAGTGGAAATAACATCAATTGGAAACAAGGATTTGAATAGACTTAACAACAATCTAGAGACTTGTGATTTGTGAAATTTTGCGTAGGACACTAACATTTTAAACACAATAAAATCGATATTCAATAATAACCAAATCTACTTATCCAAAATTTGATATTACAAAGTCCAGTTTCTGGAACGGATGTTATCGCTAAATTAATGTGACATATTTCTAAACGCACGTAAACTGCTGTGATTGGATGTGAGAGTTTTTATCAGCCAATCGCATCTCTTGATAGGTCTCAGAGTGGTTGTGGCTAGTCGTGGGTTCGAGCCCAGTCAGGGATATTACTTTGTGTAATTTATCTCAGGGCTTCCCTAACTGTGCGTCGTGACGCCCTGGGGCTCCGCGGTATTATCCCATGGGCGTCGTTAGACGATCTAAATATTTTGTTTTTATTTTTTATTCTGTAGTTTCTGATAAAAAATAATTGATGCTATTTGGAGTTTTAATTTTTTATTAAACTCAAGGACCGCCATTATTTACGTCAACCATCCGTCAAGCACCGCGGGCGGGCTCTTATCGTAAGCGTAATCTGACCCCGGTCACAAACGATTTTAAGACTTATCTTTACTACAAATACAGTTTTAAATCGGTCGGGGTTTGGTGGCACAAATTTGTGCCAGCGGGGCTCAACTAATACTTGTTTACTGGCACGTTTTTGTGCCGCTGGGGCTCTAGAGGTTAAGCTAGAACTACAACTAGTAGGTAAATGTATGGCAAGAAGGCCTGAGCATCTCAAAAATATGGCAACTTCCCAAGGGCGTCACAGTTAAAATAAGTTTGGGAAGCCCTGAAAAACTGGAAACCGATATGTCCGAGGACCAAAAATTCAAAGACACGTGACCCAGCAGTGAGGTGAGTGAGGAGGCCTGCGTCCCACCAGTGGGGACATTAAAGGCTAAACGTGCGTTTAGTTTACGCCGCGTTACTGATTAATTTATTTCCAGAATCTGGGTGTAAAAAGTTCAGCATGTGGATTTTTTTATGTTGAATTTTTCTCTTTATTTTACATAAAATTAAGGCCCAAACTGATATTTGGGTCATAATAAAAAAAAAACAAGCAATCACAGTGGCTTAGTACCGCCGAGGTGACACAAAAGAAATTAATAAAAAAAAAACATAAATGTTTTGATCTATTACGCTTATTAATAATTACATTATTAAATTAAATAAATTGTATTTAGTGAATTCTTTATCTGTAATGTTGATGTTTAGATGTAATTTTGTGAAAATAGGTTAAGATTATTGTAAGGTAAGTGTATTTCAGTTTTGGACTATTTATTCTCATATCCTCATGAGTTTTCTGTACCCTCATGTGTAGCTTTTATGCAATATTTTCTATCTTACAAATGGCCAATTAAGTGAAAAGGTGGGTAGTCCTCTAATATGTAACTAAAGCCCAATTTCTTGAAGGAAAATTACCGTAAATGATAATGTAAATCGCGCGTTAGCTTTAGAGAGCGGCTAAATACACTTTTACAGCCCATTGACATACAGTGAGTTTGTTTACGTGTCGATAATTTCTTTCCAGAAACCGGGTGTAAATCATTCATTGATAATCAAATACGAATCGACTTAGCTTTGGTTAGCATGAGACAGTCAATTCGTATAGAAATACCAATACCCGCCATTGTTGTAAAACTTTTAAGTTCATACCTACCAGACAGTTAATCTATTTTGAACTTTATTCCAACGGACACAAAATCCTTAATGCAAAATTCGAAAATTATACTCGTATCTAAAGTTGTTCTTTTTGAGCTTTAACTTCATTGGAATAAAATTCAAAATACAATAACTAGCTTGGACTAAACTTAGGACTCACATTGTATTGAACGCGATCGTTTTTCTGTAGGTAGTCTGTGTCATAATGGCTATACGGCCGGTGGATTAGCCCAGTATAAGCTGACCCCCATATAGTAGTAAAACTCGATACTACGATAGGTCAGACCAAAATCAAAATGTTCAAGGAAAATGTAAAAGGAGTACCTTAATATAATCTACTCAGGGTTGCATTGTATATTTTAATTCAAAATCCAGGATTTCGTAAAAGACAAAGATCAAATTCCAATGTAACTCACACTTTTTAGGGCCTTAAGAGAAATGTCAGTTTGCTAAATCCTAAAGTAACATACTTTATAAGTGTGGTAATAAATTTATGTTATCCAGAATGGTAAAACGTAAACGTTAAGTGCCAACAGAGACACAACGATCTACGATAGCTGTTTTTGATTAAAATTAAACAGGAAAACGATCGTCAAATAATTGCTTCATACTTTTCCGAATAAATTTTGGCGCCTGAGTCCGCCATCTTATTTTTGACATTTGCCACTTCTTAAGGTTTGATTCCACTACTTATCAAATAGTCTGTATTAAAATCGGATACTTATATAAATCTAGCTTAGAATCACCTTTAGCATTTTATAATATTATATCAAAAACTTTTGTTGATACTTATTTATGTATATCAATTTAGACTTCCACTAATATATCCATGTAAATGCCCTCATTTTATTTCTACTGCCATTTTATACTTCTTAAATTATAAGCTAATAGTAACTTAAATATAGGATAATAATTCATGTTTGATTAATAATAAGGGATGCACACAATAGTTACCTAATGCACTTACTTTGTGTTACTTTGTATGCGTCGTATAACATCGATGGTTTAATATCTTCAAAGATCTGGATACTAATAAGTGATAGCAATTTATACAATTCAACTCTAACACGGGGCTAATGCCCTTTTGGCGCAACACTAGAAAACAGCACAAATGAACATGCATAAAAGCGTTGGTTTTTGCTTGGTTTGGCGCCGAAAGTAATTGCGGGAGCGCTAGACGTAACTGAATGTAATCCGTGAATTAAATTATCGATGTTAGATCAATGCTATCAATTATTTGTCACTTAGTCGTGGATTTTGGGTAATCAGCACGTATGTTAAATCATTGGATGAATCTGCTTTCACTATTTCAGTGAAGCTAATTTTGATGCTGACTTATATACGTGAAACTTGGTTTTCTCATGGATTGTTTCAGTCTTGGATGTCTTTGGGAGTCTTTCAGTCAGTCGTGTTGGATGGATTACCCAAAACGCACGCACGCCTCTTTTATATTTTCTTTGAACGTTTTGGCTGGACTAAAGCGCAATTAAATTGGAACTGTTTATTTTGTCGGTGGCTGTAAAAACTATATATGACCAAAGCAATCTATACTATAATCTAGTTGTAATCGTCTAGCTGTGAGATAAGTAATCACTGTTATATTATACTCAATAGAACCACACTTAACCCGCCATTACTTTTTCTCTTTTAACATTGAAACATTCAATAAAGTAAATATATATTAGTTTATAACTAAAATTTGCCTTAAAAGAACGTACGTACATTAAAAAGGTTGTTATTACTGATAATAATATACAAATAAAAGCCAAATATAAATACGTAAATACCTCATTTGACTAACAAAGCGTTTAATATGTATTTTTAATTGGAAAAACAGAAATTACTTTAAATTTGTATTTATTATTTATAAAAAAAATAAACTATGACTACTTATCTCATTCTAAATCTAAAATAATTGAGTAAAGTGATTGAACTGAATCTTAATGTCTTCTATGTGATTTATTTAACGTAACTTCCGCTGCCATATTTAAACCTATATTTTTTTTTATATAATTAAAAAGTTTTAATTATGTAAGTAAGGCAACCTACACACGAGCCACCTGTTTAAAACTAAGCACAAAATATTGTTGTATTCGAGGAGGCGAGTGGCTCGCGTATGGCTAGCCTTAATGTTTTTTACTTTTGAGGGTTCCGTATATTTTACCTTAATTTTTTGTCGTCCATTTTGTCCGTCCGCAGACTTAAATAAGATTGATTTCGAAATGCCTGGTGCATGAAGACAGCTAAATGTTTGTACCTTGATAATTTCTCCTTAAGTAATGATGGATGGTATCTTTGAAGGGTCTTTAATTCATTAAGAATTTTCCTGTTTGCTGATATACAAGGTGGGGAAGATGATACGACAATAAATAAACCCGAGTAAACCATAGTGAGGATAAAATAAAATGTGACATCAAAATGAATAAAAAATGTTATTTTCAAATAATCTAACTAATATGAAATTGCCGTTTTATAGTGAAAGATGCTTTGAATTGACTTAAAACCTTCATTCTATGAGAGTTTTTTGTGCTTAAACGCAGGATACTTGACCTTGCGTTGAAGCACAGTAGCTAAATAGAGCCTGTGGAAAAATATGAAAATGGAAAAAATATCCTGAATACATGTTTTTGTACAAACCAAGGAGATCATTTAGGCTATGATAAATTTATGGTCGTATTGTCTTCTCCACTTTGTATACTGAATATTATGTGACATTTAAGTATACTATTGACATACACTTTCTTACAGGACTTAAATACTCTTGAAATCGTTTCTACCTTTGTTTATTTCATAATATTCAAAATCATTTAAGCCATTATGTTTGCTCAATGAGTTTCGTGATAGAATTTACGGAACCCCACATACGCACAGATTTGTATAGCTTGCCTAGATATGTATCGCACAAACATTGAGTTATTGATTAATTTAATAAGAATGCAATCTGATTTAATTCATTTGACCGCTAGAAAGAATACGCATTTTAGATCGGTTGATCGCCTAGCTGAGGAAATTTACCATCCCTTACTGAGTTTGCAGTTGGCATAAAAAAAAACCTATGTAAAACTCCTTTATTTTGGGGGAAAAACATCAGATGACTCCTCCCGCTCTGCGTGAAGCGGAAGGGAGTGTCAGACTTCAACTGACTAAAAACCCACCATGTAAAACTTCCTATGCTATCCTGTACAACCGCGGTAACTCGTCAGGAGTCATTGCCGCAACCATTTATTTTATAAAAGATGGGATATCATCCAATGAGTCCTATCTGGGCGAAGCGGTAGGGTGTGTCAGACTTTTACTGACTAAAACCTTGAAGTTACCAATATGTATGTACCTACCTAATTCTTTCGTGCGAAAATGCGTTCCATATTCGTTCGCTTAATCAATAAATTAGTACGCGCTCTTAGTATGAAAGTGTCATAACTCAGTATTTACAAAAACTGTGTTTAAATTTAAATCTATACAATGTCTCACGTGACCGATGTATAGGCTATAGGGATAGCCTAAAGGACATCTAGTAATGAGGGTAATTATTACTGGTAATCCGGCCCCTATTACCACGGGGATCGAAAGTAGTGTTTAAGGTCAGTTTATTTCAATATGAGAAGTTACTGGAATTTAGGGTTACATCACTTTCATACTAAGCTTGTGATTATATTCACATAATTTCGAGGGAACGTCAAATTGCATGCTTATAAGTTATAAGTGTTATAACATCCCAAGGCAATGATTGTGCGAAAATATTAGTTAGAGATAGCGCACACTTGTAATTTTTGTCACCGTGACTGTTTCGTCACTGTCACCGCGTCAATGAAAAATGCCAATTGTCACGTATCCAAATGCGCGCACCTTCATTAGGGATGATGTACGCGGTGACAGTGACGCAACTGTCACGGTGACAAAAATCACTAGTGCGCGCTATCTCTTGCGGCAATATTTTTTGTTTTATTATTAATTGATATATAAACAACTTCTGTTTTTACAACTATTTATTTTAGCGTCGATAATACTTTGTAATTGAAGCAGGCTGGTCCCTGTCTTACTGATATTCTATGTTAGTCAAAGTAGCGATCAATTTGAATTAAAATCTAAGCGACTAATGTAACATAATCGATAAGGCGGTGTAATCGATTGAATTGTTAAAATTATTTATGTATTCTGGAAAGTTACGTATTACTTGATGTCCTGATTAAATTATTGGAAAAATATTTGGCATTTCATTTCATTCTATGTTCCTAACCTCGGTGGGGCTTGTGGCAAATTAAATGCCAGTCAATGTAAGCATATACCAACTTCCTACTCACGAACATCACTTCAAAAGGGTTAATTAAAAATATAAATTATCAAGGAGTACTTAATGCCTAGCTATGTTTCATTTATTTTACTAATTTCACAAATTTTTAGTAATTTTAATCACTTCTATTAATATAAAAGTGATTAAAATTAATAAAAATTGAAAAATCAATGAAAGTGTTGGAGTCTACAGAATTGGTAGAGAAGCCAAGGGAACACTGACTTTGATATTTGGTCGCCAATAGTATCATTAGGTATAACTTAAAACGAGCTATTGACCATGTATGCATTGTGCCACAGTGGCGAAATATCGGAAACCCAATAAGTAATTAAGTAGGAATATACATTAATTACATATTTATATACCTACGCAAATAATCCATACAGCATTAGTGCATTAAAAACTACAAACAAACACATAATACGGACACTATACAATTAACATAACCTACTACCCAATATACCCCATGTCTTGATACAAGAGGGCATGTATGGGCTTGCCAATGCGGTAAAAATAACCCGTCCAAAATGCCAGCAACGACGGTAAAGAGACCGTTGCCGCTGTTCCGCATTCTACCCGCTATCGAAGTTTGGCCTGTTTGGCATAATCGTATAAAACACACAGCGCCCTCCTTTCTCACTCAATATCAGCGTCGGACTTCACTATATAGCCCAAGTATTTAAAGGTTAGTATCCGCTCCAAGGACACGACGCACAACTTGAACAGTGGAACCTCCGTCGGACATTTGCGTCCAGCTTTGAAAGCCATAAGCTTGCCCTTTTTAACATTATATGTATTTAAGTCACCCTCCCTGACCTTCTAGATAAGAGCTCCTTGAGCCCACCCTTCGACGCGTTCAGCAGCACCATGTCATACGCATACCTACCTAATGTTATTAAAACAAACATCATCAATGTCTAGAATCTCACAAACATGTGCAAGAGAATCGAATGCCAAACATTCCCAAAGTCTTGCTGAACAAAATCAGAGAATGTCACGAATAGGTAAATTCTCGACCATCGAGTATCAAGCGTTTGCAGCAACTTGAAGAACAAAATATTAGAACGAGCACTGAGCGTTCTCAACGACTTAAAGCGCAGGCAGAGAGTCAGCACGTGTCAACAAATAGAGTTAGCGATCGAGTTTTAGATCACAATATCAGATTGGCTTTCAGATACGATCCACAGTTTGATTATAAATTCATAATGCTCTACTGAATTCCATTCAAATCGAGGGTCATTTATAAAATCTGCTATTAATGCTCTGCCAAAAAATGGACTGACGAACCTAGTGGTACGTGCTGGGCTACTGGAAAAGTTAGTCTCCCTAATATTCAGGAGCCACCACAACTAATAAAAACATTTTAAAAAATACTTAATCTTTAATTATATGGACATTTTTAACCAACATACATAGGTACAATAGCCTCTTTCAAATAACTTCGTTTGGCGCAAAAGAAATCAGGAAAGAAAGTTTTATGCCCACTTTTAAAATAGAAGTACAGTTATATCGTGTCATGGGTAGCCTTTTACCATCATCAGGCCAAAACTCACAATTGCAATTTGCAGATTTATTTCATTTCTGATGATGATGATCTGATCGATGTGGTGAAACCTCGCCCCTACATTAAAATTGATTTAATTAGAGAATTACAGACCGCTTTGAACAATCATAACGTATACATACGTGATTTTAACCAAAACTTAGAACGTGACTCTTCAGATAATTTAAAGTTCAGTTTTCACTCAGATGGGACGCCACAGATAGCACACAGAAGTCGATATAAATGAAGCTCCTACTGTAGGTAAACGTGGTAGCTCCATACTCTTGGTTGACGAAGAAAAATGCCTCCGGGATATAGGCGGCACGGGAGAGACGGCCAGCTAAAATGGTTCGTTTTGTAGTTGGAATAACACCGCTCCTATGACCCATTAGAATATGCGATACATAAGTATATTTATTTTATATTATTTTATTTATTCATTTTATCCAATACACATTACACAATAAATTAAAAAAAAAATAGTTTTGCATACACGAAATCCTCTTAAGGCTTATCCGTGTGCTGGTGAGACATCAGAAACTATATGGAGAATTTCCAATTCATGGCCAGTATCCTACAGTAGTGCATTTGGTTGTTCATCTAGAAAAAGTTCCAAGGTTATTTTACAGCAGGAACAGTTCAGCAAATAGCCCAAAACCCACGGAACAGTAGGCGACGTTACTAGCGTTTTTTGACCTCTGCAATGAAGACGAATTCGCAAAAACCTTGCTTTTCCACGAAGTCCTGCAATACTCTTCATGGGTAAATTATAAATTCACGAGAAGAAAACAGGGTGAAGGCCATCTGAGGATAAAATAAATGTCTCATGAAATCATGGAAAAATAAACAAAAACTGCCATATATATCTCCGAATTCTACTACATCACGTAGGTACACGGTTCGACCTTATTCGAATCTCGAAAAACTAAATGGTATTGTAAAAGAGACGTATCAAGCAGCTTGTCGTGACTGACATTTTCTTGAAAACGATGATCATTGGGGCAATACCGAGCGAAGCTTCATTTTCAGAGTATCCAAAAAAACTAAAAGATGACTAAAAGAGTTTTTTTTTTGTCTTTTCACACAAAAAAAAACTCTTTTAGTTTTTTAAAAGAAATTTTGTCAGCCATCAGAGCCATTGAAGTTATGGGATTTTTTCAAAAATAATTTATGTGACGATATAAGTACCATACACCCATACAGGAGAACCAAGATTTTACTTTACTTCAGTGAAATGAATTGAAATATTTATTTTGTAAATTGGTTATAAATAACACTTTTACACGTCATGTTTTTTACGTGTTAAGTAGAGTTTAGCTAGATGAAAACATTTATAACGAAGGTTTAGGATACAAAAATAAAATAAACTGTTAAATGACAAAAGTTTGAGTGATTTTTTCAGTTCGTTCAGACAATAATACCTACTGTACACACACATTTAGTACCAAGGATTTAACTTTGTTTGTCAATGGCAAAGTATCAAAATTGGTCCCAGATCAAAGACATGCTTTTGAGACGAAAGTAGATAGCTTGAATAATATCAGGGGCCTATAATTTTTTGACACACCAGGAGGCACAGGAAAGACATATCATTTCTCGCCCATTTGATACTTGCTAAAATCAAGCTATCAGGGAAGATAGCAACCGCAGTTGCTTTGTCAACAATTTCTGCAACTCTCTTGAGCAAAGGCACAGCTGCCAATTCCACATTAAACTCCAGCTATCCGTCTATTTAGAGCAATGGTTCCCAACCTTTTTTTAATCAAGGACCAATTTGGTTTCAATATTCATGGCAGGGAGCACAAGTCATGCCACAAAAAGCAATCAGCAGCATTGACGGGGCCCGATAGGCCTTACGGGGTTGCGGGAATATTCTAACGAGATACAGCGGCCTCGGAATGCAAGGGCACCTGAAGGAACAGGGTGGGTTTTTAGTCAGTAGAAGTCTGACACTCCCTTCCACTCCACCTACAACGGGAGGAGTCATTTGATAATTATCACACCCAGAAAAAAACAGCACACCTCTTGAAGAAAAATTAACTAAGGGTTGAAATAATCAATACTAGCTTGCCTATTCACTGAAATCAATAGAAACACAATATTTATGGTAGAAACTTAAATTTGTTTGCGTTAATATTACTTTTCAGGTGGTAAGTTTGATATTTAAATCTTTCGCGGACGATATTTTTACCTTTTGTGGACCGTAATTTACCACCAGTGGTCCGCGGACCATAATTTACCACCAGTGGTCCGCGGACCATACGTTGGGAACCAATACTTTAGAGCAACGATCCACATGTTCTGTCCGTAAAAATGGGCTTCTTGGTAAATTACTAAAAGACGCGTCAAAATCATACGGAATAAATATACTAGACTAGACGGACCAATATGAGAGCTCATCTCCGTGGAAATACCCATAGCAATTTTCCACAACAACTGCAAAAATTGGAAAAGGATTTTTCCGTCTTTCTATTTAAGCAGTTATGACGTCCTTTTAGATGAGTCTCTTGGCCAATTACTTTATAATTTTAATGCAGTATACCCTGACATCGAAAACATACACGAAAAAGACACTCGTTGGCTGTGTTCTAGAGCAATATTGTCACCTACTTAGGAATGACACAGTCGACGAAATCAATAATATGATCACACAAAAAGCCCCCGGCCAGGTCAAACATTACAAATCGATAGACACAGTTTGTAGTACCGAAAACCGAAACCGAGTACCGAAAATTTACTTAAACCCACTGGACTGCTACCTCACGAAAATCGTAACGCCAGTCATGCTTGAACTGAGAAACGTAAGCCCTTCTAACATGTGCAATGGGACTAGGCTAATTATCTTAGTTGGTTTAATGCTCTAAGCTAATTATAAAGGAATTGAATTCACTTCATTTTAGCCACCATTATTATTGCCGTAGGCGCGGGCTTGCTAGACCCTGGTCGACGACACATCGTGTTCCACGCGCGCCTCAAGGAAGAGTCAGCAGCCTTGACGGGTCCCGATAGTACCATTGCCTTACGGGGTTGCGGGTTTATTGTACCACGGCCCCGGACCACAAGGGCATCTGAACAAGGTGGGTTGTCAGTAGAAGTCTGACATTTCCTTCCGCTCCACCCACAACGGGAGGAGTCTCAAATGACTCCTCCCGTTTTACAGATTTTACAATTAACAAGTTCCAGGACCAACATTTCAATTTGGTAGGAATTGACCTACGAAAAGAATGCTTTACAAGCACAAGTGCCTATCACAAGTTGGAACTCCTAAACAACAATTTATTTTGCTGCCACAAAATAAAACAACATCAAATATTGTTCATAGGGTAGGTCTACGACACTAAAATTTAAATAAGCTTATCTATACAAGGTGTAATAGATTAAGCGCAATACCTCAGACACCCCAATTAGAATATTAAATTATAAATCTAAATCAACATCCGTAACGAAGTATACTTTATTTAATCAATAATGGAATATAGGTACACTTAAATAAAAACCCTAAACTAAACTAACTAAATAAATTGAAAGCAAACCTAGACATTTTTTATAAAATAGTTACCCTTACTAAACGCAAAACGTATGTGCGTCATACAATATCCTTACGCAGACGCATACACTCATGCAATGTTAGCGGCCGACACAAAAAAAAAAATATTTTAAATTGAAAATGAATTTAAAATTGATTAATGAAAGTGAAGTAAAATACAGCACAATAGTGAAGTAATATACAACCAAATTCACGGTTAACCAGGTGGCGATTAAAATTAAGTGAATACAATTTTACCGTCATCTATAAAAAGGGCAAACACAACACCAATGCCGATGCCCTTTCTCGCGTCGAGATCCATAACGAGGAGGCTAGTTCGATTATTGCGAACGCAACTGATAGGCCACCATCCCTACCTAATTCCAACACTCTGACAGCACATACCTCTGAGGAAAACCCTATACTTGAAATACCTATCACCGACGAACCACTTAACAAATTTCAATAAAAAACGGGCTACTGCATCCAAGCCATTTGACACTCACACTCGATCTTCCGTCCAGCTGTCTGAATCGAATCTAGAAGAAGATCTAATTAACGCTATTAAGGAATACGTCAATCCTAAGATCAAAACTCCACTGTTAATTCATCCACCCTTGGCAATGTACAACATAATCCCTCTGTTACAAAAATATTTTAAAAGTTCATCTATGAAATTGGTTTTAGCAAAAAGGGAACTGGAAAACATAAAAGAATATCTGAGACAGCAGGATATTATTCGTCACTACCACGAAGGCAAGACTAACTACCGCGGTATCAACGAGTATTTCCTAGCTTTATCTGTTAAATATGATTGGCCTAAAATGCGAGAAAACATAACCAAATTCATAAATGACTGCACAATATGTGGACAAGCAAAGTACGATAGGAGCCCTATAAAGCAGAAGTTTAATATAGCACCCCCGGCCACCAGTCCGTTCGAAATAATACATATGGATAGCTTTTCAGCACAGAATGAAAAATACGTTACGTTCATAGACGCCTTCTCAAAGTTCGGTCAAGCTTACCTCCTTCGAGATGGGACTACAGTTAGTATCATACAAGCTTTACTAACTTTCAGCACACATCATGGCTTACCACTAACTATTATTACAGATCAAGGAACCGAATTCACCAACCAGATGTTCTCCGAATTCTGCAAGGAACATAAAATAATTCATTACCAAACACTTGCATACTCACCTAACGCTAACGGTAATATTGAACGCTTTCACTCCACTATACTGGAACATCTTCGTATTTTGAAACTAAAACACAAAGATGAGCCAGTCGTAAATCTGATGCCATACGCAATCTTAGCATACAATCCACTCCTTCACACGATGTAAACCGTACGATTTTCTATTAGGCCACACAGATCCGTGGTCTCGTGAGACCCAATTGATATAGATCTGACCGGACACCTACTGCAACAATATACCGAAACACATAGGGAACGCATGCAAAAAGTATACGAACTAATCAACGAGACGTCTCTCGCTAATCGAACGGCGCTCATAGGAAATTGTAAAAAAACCCGTGAGGATGAGGTCGATTATGAACCAGACCGGCAAATATTCATCAGTAATCCCACTACTAGTAGGTCAAAACTCGCACCCAGATACAACCAGGACACCATCCTAGCCAATTTACATATCCACATTTACACTTCCAAGAAAACCTACCTATAGCTAATGTGATGCTGTCACTTAGCCTAACATGGGCGCAGGAGATCAATCTAGAACGACTTGAGAATGGACCTGGACTATTACCCTTCAAACTAGGTCCCATGAAACTCATTACTCATTATCATACATTCTTGCAGAATATAGAACTAACAGATGTTGTTATCTATGTAGATAACAACATTAACGAAATACGAATTGAACTTATTAAAGCCACAGATAGACTAGATAACTACACTCGCACTTTATACGAGCTCCAGATAGATAGTTTAAACGCGAAATTGAATAAAGCCTTATCCCAACTACAAAAACTAAAGCCCAATCGATTCAAGAGAGGTTTAGTAGACGGTCTTGTATTCGTAAGTAATTAAGAGCATTACAGGAAACCTGGACCATACAGATGCCGTTAAATACGATTACGCCCTTATGATAATCAGCAGCAAATAACTATTGAGCAAAATCATCATATAAGTCTAAGCAAAAGTTTGATGAACGAACATACAAAAATCATTACAAAATTAGTAGAAAATCAGGTACAATTAAATCATAGCTTGCATATTTTACTTGACGCCGATAAGTATAAACAACACAACCTCATAAAATTTGCAAAGTTTTCGCAAATACTACAAATAATTAGCAATAACGTAGATAGTTTATTAAGCGAATTAAGTAGGTTAGAGAATTCGATAGCACTTTCCAGTCTTGTATACTAAGCAATATGATACGCAAACTAAGCGCGCTTTATAATAAAGACCAACTATTAGAATTAGAAATCAGAGAATATTATGAAATTATTAAGCCAATTAGCCTACTATCGTGGAAAACAAATAGTTTTTGAATTTAAATTTCCCATAATCTCTCCACTAAAATTCCTATTATATAAGTTAGTCATTGTACCAAATAAAAACAAGCAAGCCATTATCCCGTCCTATCCATTCCTAGCAATCACTGGAAACATTCATGCGTACATAGAGGCAGAATGCCCGAAGGTAGCTTCAGAGTATCTTTGCAAAAAAGTCTTTGGTAAATTCAACCACCAAATGACATCCTGACTGCATCTGCGATATTATTGGATGTAAAAAACCGCGCAAACCATGCAACACTATTACTATTAGCCCGTCGAAGCCCGCATTGGAGAAGTAACATGACCGCCACTATGCTCTCGTATACCTGAAACCAACACAAGTCCAGCTAATCTGCGAACAAGAAGAATCCATAACTCTAACAGGAAGCTTTCTAGCCACTATTCCACATAACTGCAAACTACGAACAGAAGAATTCATCATCGTGAACATTAACGACCACATTAGAGGACAACCTTTGAAGATAAGCAACGTGCCAGATGTCATCGAAGGATCAACCATGCCGCCCCTTCAAATCAGTGCTATTAACTTAAAGAAGCTGCACGACATTCAAGATAGAATAGACTCCCAGAAGTCAATCAATATTGAACCAACTTCAACTATTTATCATACAACAATCCCATTATTTTGTACACTACTTGCCTTACTTGTACTGGGAGCAATACTACTATACCAAATCCACATCCGCCGAAAGAAGCAGATGACAACTCCACATGAAGCCACGTACGCCGAGCCTGAAAAATCTGAAACTCGCCAGAACCAGCCGGCATCCCAAGATCAATCTAAACTCTCGACGATATTTCATCTCAAAATCTGAAATAGTCGTCGATCTGAGGGGGGTGGTGTTACGCATCACTATTAAGTAAAGCGCTTACACAGAATCACGAGGCACGTCGCACGCGCATCATCGACCCAGTTGCTACGAGTGGAAACTGCTGACACTGAATAAGAGGCCCGAAGACACCGTTTTTTTTTTTTTTTAACGTGGTAAAATCATCAGATGAGTCCTCCCAACCCGGGCAGGGCCGGAGGGACTGTCAGACTTGTACTGACTAAAATCCACGGTATTCCTTCAATAGCCCTTTACGTACCGGGGTCACGGTAATGGGATAAGTCCCACGACCCCGGCAGGCTTCGGCCCTCTACAGGGGGGGCCGCGTCATCTTGCTGACACTCTTTGAGGCGCGCGTGGAACACAACGCGCCGTCGACTCGGGCATGGTCCATGGTCGGGCAGCGTGTTGCCCTTTACTCGCTGTCCGCATGCCCGCGCCTACGGTGGCCGGAGATCGTCGGCCGACGTCCGACGCCGTGGGCGTCTACCACTGCGGCTGGGCTGGAGGGAGGACGCTATCCTCTCCCTCACGCGGCCCGCCTCCTCCTTCGATAGCATGACTGCTTCGCAGAAGGAGGCGACCGCTTCCCACTCCATCTCGCCCCGCAGCATGGCCTCGACCAATGCCGGGCGCGAGAGGTCTCCGCCTATCGCCGCCGTGAGGACACGTCGGTGATCTGCCCAAGCGGGGCAGTCTTGCACCGTATGCTCTACTGTGTCCTCAGGGCGATCCTCGCAGTGGTGACACCCAGGCGTTTCTTCTTTCCCCATCAGACACAGGTACCTCCCGAAACTTCCGTGTCGGGTGAGGACCTGCGTCATGCGGTAGGTCAGGACGCCGTGACGCCGATCTAGCCACTCCTCAAAGAGGGGTCTTACCGCCGAAATTGCGGCGTGCCCGGCCGTCGGTTGCGACAATCGTCCCCTCCATACTGTCCTGAGATCGCGTCGGAGCTCTTCCCGCCGCGCCTCGACTTCTCGAGGCAGCGGGGATACGCCCCGGCGCTGCGCCTCCACGCGCCATTCATAGACGCGCTGGAGGGCAGTCGCCTCCAGATCCCAGGGCAGCAATCCGGCAAGGCCGAAGACACCGCTTACGACACAATTTCATTCTTTTTTAATTTGTCATATTGTATTTTTTATTGAAATAAATTAGTTTGTAATAAATTCGGTTTTTTTTTTGAGTCCTCCGGCAGTAGCCTACGTAATTAGTAGGTAAATAATATCTCACAAACAATGATTAAACTTACCTCTCAAGGCAGTGTTTATGAAAACAATCTAGTATACTACTCTAAGTTTGTAAGTTTTGAAACACAGAGCACAACGTTTTTTGGGTGAAAAGTTTCTGAAATTGGGATTTGTGAGATTTACGTAAGTCTCACAAATCCCAATTACAGAAACTTTTTTAACATTCAATATAACTATAATGCGTTTCATCTAAGAATAGGATCGACTTAGCGCCGTAGTCGTAGTTGTAAAATGGAACCAGTTGGGTAGAGTGAACAAATAGGAATTTATTCAAATTATACTATATAAAGCTAAATTACCACTGACTGACTGACTGACTGACTCACTCATTGACATAATTGTTCTCCCAGATGGTGGATGGGGAGGTGGGTATATTTTGACAGATTCGTAAACAAGTAACTCTCAAACCTACGGGAAAAGTGCCAAACCTCCCCTTTTCCCCCCCTTCTCCCCCCCCCCCCCCTATCGTATCTCGGAAACAACGAGACCCGTATTATTATTTTTTTTACGGATTCGTATAGAGGAGGCTCGATGATTAAAACTGTTAAAGACGATGTTAACAGTTATGAGAGCGTTGATTGCTTAAAATTCTATTTAAGAAACACTATTAAGGTCGTAACGGCAGTTGATATTATTTGCTAAAAAAGCATTAATTTAAGTAATTTTTTTTTATTTGAAAATAATTAAGGTTGTTATTCCAATGATAGGTATTTGTTCTAGCGAGTTGTTCTTTAGAATAAATGTTATAGTAAAAATAACATTATAAGTACAATAAAACTGGAGATACTGAAGAGGTTTACGAAAATTAAAAAAATATTTAGTTATTTTTGATACTAAAACTGATTTTACTATAAAACTATTCGAAACTTATATTTATTTTACTTTTATTTAACTTATGTTTCATTTCGTGCTTGAATTTTAAATGATGGGGTAAAAGGATCCCCGAATTATTTTACCCGCACACCGGGGATCGTTTTGGACACAGGGGTGTACAAAATGATCCTTATGTAGACCTTTACGAAAATATTACTAAGAACTATTCCTTATAGCTTATGCGACACAACGCATACTCAATTTGTAGTTTGATTAAATAGCTACTCATTAAATGTTTAAATTTAAGAAAAAAGTAGGAAACACTTGTTTTAGAGCCTTTTTCCCTTAAGGGGATCATTTTGTACCACCTTCCCCTATAACACTTAAGTGCGGTTCCCCTGCAAGGACTGAGGGACAGCACATGAAGGGAATAAGGGCTGTAGTTTTTAACCGACTTCAAAAAAAAGGAGGAGGTTAAGGAGGGTATGTTACCTCATATCTCGCAGATGGTTGGACCGATTTGGAAAATTATTTTTTTGTTTGAAAGGGTATACTTTCTAGTTGATCCCATTGTCATCACGTTTGGATGACAATGAAACCAATGGAAAACGAAAAGCGATTTTGGTATTTTCTAAAACAAGCAAACTCGCGTTTAGCTCTGCAATTTGCGTTCAATAAGAACCATTCTACTATCAGATCTGATGATGAATCCAAGAGATAGGCACCGGAACTCCATAACAAGACAATGTATCTTAGCTGTGTTTGGGGTAACTATTTAGTAATCTGTGGTTTGGGCTTGTTGGAATTATAACAGTATGCACTTTCCAGGTAAACCACGAATAATAAAAAGAAATAAAATCGTTTCCATTCTCAGTTTCAGTTCGACGCCGTTTTCTCATACGAGAAGCATATTTACTAGCGCTACCCATATTTTATAAGATTAAAAATATGTCACTAAAAATTTTAATTTCTTTTTTTGGTATAAAGAAACCGACTTCAAAAAACCATAACCTAACCTACGTTGCGGGTACGGGCGGAATTGTTGGAAAGAGTTAGCGCGGCCTCGGAACACGAAAAACATATGATGGAACACGGATGGGTTTTAGTCAGTAAAAGTCTGACACACCCTCCCGCTTCGCCCAGATCTGAAGGCAGTCATTGGATGATTACCCATCCTTAAAAAAAGTCAAGCATATTTTAGCTTGACTACTACTGGAGATAGTTAAGAAATATGTAGTAGCTTTGTTGAGAATGCATGTCACCTCCCATCCAATAAATTTAAATATTTAAGTAAGTTAAGTACCTCTGCAAACTGTGAAGTTTGTACGGTGATCGAAGATATTTATCACGTGTTGATAAATTTGAGACCAAAACACGCGGGAAAGACTGTTTGCGTCCGGTGTGAGATCTGAAGTGGGCGCTTGTAACAGCAGCTTAGCTGTTCCATTGTCGGTGGAGGCGTTTGTTATTTACTGTTAAGTACCTATCTATCTTTTTTTATTATCGAATGATTTCTCCCGCTCTGGGTGGGGCGGGAGTGCCAGATATCTTTTATTATTTTTAATTAGCTGTCCCACTGCTGGGCAAAGGCCTCCATCAATTCCTTCTATACGCTCTTTTCCCGCGCTGCTTCAGACCAACCCACGTGGAACACGTCAAAGTCGCCTCGCCACCTCTTTCTGGGCCGTCCATGTTCCGGCACCCATTGTGTGGAGACTTTCGCCCAGCGATCCTCGTGCATCCGGCTAACGTGACTGACCCAATCCCATTTCAGCCTGGCAGCCTTTTTGCCAACATGTTTCGTATTTTGTCTTCTCTTCGCACACCCAGAATGCTGCGTTCGTTATTGCCCTTTGGCAAACTCCAAGGACTTCTGCGATTTGGTGAGCGACCAGGTCTGAGCACCATAGGTTGGGACGGGCAGAATACACATATCGATGAATTTCGTTTCAAGGAGATCGGTAAATCAACCTTTATTAGCGTCTTCATGGACTAGTAGCTTTTCCAGGCGTTTTCGATTCGACGACTGATTTACCTTTCAGACTTCTACTGACAAAAAACCCACCCTGTTCTTTCAGCTGCCCTGAAGTTCCGGGGCCGCAGTATCTCGTTAGAACATTCCTGCAACCCTGACAAAGTACCTACCTACCTACATCATAATATCTTATTACCCATACTAGTTTGTAAGTTACCCGATTGTTAGTCGAGTTTAAGGTGTTGTTTGTATTTGTAGGGTGACATTATCACTGGATAAAATTCCTTTTTATAATAAAGATAAAAATAATAACGCATAGGCTACTTTTTACTAAGGTAATAATTTTCCATACTTTCCATAGTTACTGCACTGCTAGCCGAGATATCATGACCCCGAGCTTGGCTTAGCTCTGCCTTCTAGCTTGGTCATCATGAGCCGCAACTGACTGCAACGAGTAGAACTCGAAGCTCAGTCAGTATCAGTACAGACAGATTATTATTCGGAAATACAGGACATCACAGGCGCAATCTTTTACCTTACCTTGAAAATTTATATGTAATTTTCAGGAAAATTTATATGAAATAACTTAGGCAACCGGGGTGGAACTTTTAATTAAAAAATAAAAAGTTTCGTTTATATAATTTTATTTATAATTAAATCATTTTCACAGCGAAATAAAATTAATACTACTCTATAACTGTTCACGCTTAGCAGGATTGGAATAGACCCTTCTTTCTCATTTCTTCAAATTCCTTCTCGGCATCGTAAGTCCTGAAATAAAAAAAAAACTTGTTACAATGATGTTTTTATGACGGATCTGAAGGTTTTTAACGTAACCCCGTAACCCCGAACTATGGACAACATTACTATAATAATAACGTTTTTTTTTTAAACTTTCACCTAACGGCTAATTAAAAAAAATACTGTGGACATTTTATTTTGATGCTTATATTGGTTATTATTTTCGTATTATAACTTTTTTTACAATTTTATGGCAGTTTAAGTACTTCTATTGCCTACCCAAATATCCTTAAAGGGATTTTTTGTTAGCTTTGTGCTGTTCCCCTACCTAACTGAATGAATATTTTAAAATAAATATTAACAATGTAAGTATACACAATGAAGTTAAAAGGAAAACGATCACCCTTAACAATGGCAAATTGCTCTAAATATGTTAGAACCTAAAAATCTGATATGCGAACTCCGCTTTTTAACTTTACATGGTAATGAGCAAGCCTAAAACATATATTATTCTTTATTATTCAATATGGTGTTAAAGAATATTTACTACAATTGAATTTACAATCTCTTAGAACATATTATTATAACCTTACAGAGTTAACATTATAAACTTACAGAGTTAACACTTGTCAAACCACAAACACCTAGTTTTTCCTATTTAACACATCTTCTTCCTTGTTGCTTCGCTCTTGACAGAGCGGTTGTGGTCACATACATATGCAATTACAAATGCTTTGGAGAAATCAACAAAGCATATGTATGTCGGCTTGTTGAACTCTCGAGCCTTCTCAATGATTTAATGTACCATGTGGATTTGTTCACGGGGTCCTTTACCTTTTACAAATCCGGCTTGTTCTGGCGCAATTTCTTTGGACAAATATGCTTTCAATCGCTTGTTTATGATGTGTAGCATTATTTTGATAGCGTGAGTTATCAGTGCAATAAGTCGGAAGTTGCTACACTTCTTAGTGGAGCGCTTTTTATGAAGCGGAGTGAAAATTGTATGAGCCCATTCAGAAGGCCACTTGCCTGTGAGCCATATCTTGTTGCATATGGTGTGAAAAATATGAACGCCACAGTTTCAATTGGGATCTCATCTTTCCCTGTAGCTTTGCCATTCTTAAGGTGTTGTATAGCGGCTCTTACTTCTGACTCAAGGATAACTGGCTCTAGCATGTCACTTGTAGGCTTCGTCGGGGCAAAATTTTGCGACTGCATTTAACACATAGGACATAATATAATATCAGTCATTTTTAATTACCATGCCTTAGTTTAAAGGAAATTTGAAGAACTTGTGACTATAATATAATAACAGATGCATTAATCTTCTGGGTTAAGCAAGCAGTCTGTGCATGTACCAACCATTTTAACATGTCCAAAGTCCTCCATTCCCGGAAAAAACATTAAGCTTCTGGCTGTCATTTGTCCAAACATAACAAAATTTTACACTAGGCTGACTAAGCGTTATCAAGTAAACCTACACTAGGCACGAGGTTGTCTGGAAGATATCGCTATCAGCGATAAGACCGCCATTGTAACCATAGTTTTCAGTATTGTAAATCAAGTGTTTGTTTAAATTATTGGTGTACAATAAAGAGTATTCTATCTATCTGTCTATCTACACTAGGTTGTGGAGGTAATATTGGCAGTCTATTGTAGTTTATTCTCTATGTAAAACACTAGTACTCAGCTGCATCCAGCTAGACTGTAAACCGACCCCAATGTAGTAGGAAATAGGCTTAACAGACAACGAGAATGAAAAAAAATCATCAGCCATATTTATTAAAGAAGTGGGATCTTCTCACCTGTAGAACTCAGCGTACTTCCTCTTGCGCTCGTTGCCCACCAGCTGCTTGACAGCAACAGCCGACACTCCAGCAAGCACCAGAGAGACGATCAGGTTCTTCTTGATCTGTGAGTTAAGAAGCCCCCTCATAACGGGCTTGCTAGCGGTGGATACTGCCTTGTCTGCCATCTAGATTGGAAAATGTGCTTATTAATTTCTTTGATTTGTATTATAGGTTTGTCCATGTAGATTTCCAAATCATTTATAGCCATTAGCACTTACAAATAATACACCTTAGCAATGAAAAAATTTTACAATTAGATCATTAGTTCCGGAGATTATCCTCTACATACAACTAGGCTCAGAACAGCTCAGTACATGCATATTTCAATAAAATATTACTTTTTTTTATTCAATAATCAAAACACCTGTCTGTGAATAGTTACATTCATTGACACACTTCAAATTAGGCAGCATTCAAAAACCCATTAATGTTCGTCATCTCCTCTCATTTTTCCCTAATCCCCAAATTATTCGTGCTTTTATTAAATTTATTTCCAATAACAATATTAAACTCTAATAATCAGCCATTTAAAAAAAAATGTACATACTACAAACCACATCTATGTAACTAACTATTACTATCTTCTATGTTATGTGTTTGTTTCAGGGCTAAAAGGATTGCCACAAAAAAGTTCATAATATTCCCCCTGCAAATTTTTATTTAATAAAATACCCATGTATAGTCACTACGCGACACAGGCAGAAATTGCCGAAGTTTTCGGCAGATTGCCATTAAAAAAAAAAAGGTTAAAGTGAATATGCTAACGGAAATACCTTTTTAAGGGTTTAAATAATATCAATTTATTCCTGTTCATGAACTGAATCACTAATATTGGCTTATCACTAATATTATATCATCCTATGCAAAGCTAAAGGAATACAGTATCTTTTACATGCAAGGAAGTTCAGACAAATATGGGTAAATAAGAGAAATGTTCAGAAAATCAATAACACCGATGTGTTTTTGTATTAATACATTATGTTAATGTACTCAATATAATAGTGTCAATGCTCAGACATAGACTTAAACATAGGAATGAAATTAATGAGGAATCCTTCCAGTTGTTATCATCAGTATAAAGTTAAAGAAAACATAATTGCAATAATCAAGGGTAAACATGAGGTTAACCTTAATATAATACTAATAAGTATATAGCATTATAATTTCTATCAATAACCATTAAACTTGTAAGGAGTGTCTGCAGAACTACCAAATTAGATAAGATGATAACAGCAATGAAATAAGAATGAAATCTAGAACGTCACAGACAAATTAAATGAATCAAAATATTACTGCTGACAATGATTTTGATTTATTTAATTGAAAGAATAGACAAATAGCATTAGGGAGATTATGTGAAGGACTAAGAAAATCAATTTTCATGACTAACGAGGGTCTATCGACAACGGTCTTACATAACAACTTCACGGCAATTTTTTCGGAATGGCATATTTAAAACCTTATGTAAACGACTTCAATGAAAAGGGAAAACATAAGAAAAGTTAAATATATGGTGATACTTACATTTATTTAACTAGATTTACGAAAAATTGCAAAGAACACGAGAACAGCAAGTGGATTTCTCAACTGTTTTCTATTGTGGAATAAATCTGGCTCTACGTACGTATTGGCTATTAAATACAAAATGTTTTTTCAACCAATAGCACGGCTTAATACTAAATGCTGTTAAGCGTTCTGATTGGACGATAATCACGTGTTAGTTCTCAATAGTATCGATTTTCCGTAACGCTCCGTGTCACGCAGATGTCTAACAAGTTTAAAATAAATACTAATTGTTTTTTTTACTTGAATTCATCAATTCCGATACTTAGGTATCATTTACTGTGTTAAATAATCATAATACCAATGGAACCACTCAACATCGAAAGTCACAAAAATAGATATTAATTCGAGGACTCTAACGTCGATCTAAAATATCGCGCTACTGAAAGAAGACACTATCTATATCTATAATTTATTTTATTTTATTGCATACTATTTTTAAAACTACAAATCGACTAATTCCGATATTTGACGACTATTTAATGACTAAATCTGAGTGTGATTAGAAGTGCCACACTTTTCCTGATATAAATACGACAATTTGATGATAGATGGAATCGTGAAGAAAAAATATCGATAGATCGAACGCTATCCGCTGTGAGTTGCAACATCCTAACCTAAGGTTACCAGCTTTGTTGTAGAATGTAGTTTAAATTAGGGCCGGTGCTCACTGCCGGCACGGCACGGCGTGTCATGGCAAAGGATTTTTGAATCTTAATTCGATGACATTAGAATTCATGTTACTTTATTTCGATACCACTACGCCGCGACGCGCCGCGGCATGACGGGACGCGCCGCGGCATGCTGCGGCATGACGTGTCATGCATGACATGTCATGGATGCCGCGGCGCACCATTGCATCCCGCGAGACGTAATGGGTCACTGTGTCGAGGAATTCTGATTTCCAAGTTGAAATATGGTTGAAACTTACGCAGAGGTAATTTCTGTTAATGTGGTCCGGTCGGTGCGCGGGGGCAAGGGAGGGAGAAGACGCACTTGCACGCGCGTTTTTTGTCTCTCAAACTGACCGATACCACGGAATGCCGTGGGATGCCACGGCATGCCGCGAGAAGCCACGGCATGCCGCGTGATGCCACGGAATGCCGCGGGATGCCGTAGCGCAACCTGCCATGCCATGCCGGCAGTGAACCTTAGCCCTTAAGTACCCACCAAGGAACTTATACCTAAACGTACCCACCGTACTTCTTCTTTTATCTAATACGTTCTGAAAATAATTTTGCTTGAATATTTACCAAGTCTAGGATCTTTATTCTAAGTACAAGCAGTCTCGCCGGGCTTCGCTCCCGTGGACTTTATCACGACAGAAACATAACCTCTTTCTATTGCAATCGGGTAAAAAACTTGTTTTCGTTGGCTGTCACCTTCCTCAATTTTAAAGCTACTTCCATACCAAACATCCAAATCCACCCAGTACCTACTTTCTAAGATTAACGCGTTGAAATAAACAAACTTTTGATACTGCAAATCATGTCACTGTGTCTCTGATAGGATAGATAGACAATTCTGATATTTGGCGACTAAATCTAGACGAAAACAGAACTCCACTAGGTGCCCTAGATCTTGAGATGTAGAGGCAGCCGAGCGAGATAGAAAATGCTTTCTGGCCTGGTCATGAATGTACTTTTATATCTTATAAGCCACTAACAGACTAATTCTAATTCTTAGCGACTAAATCTAGGCGAGGTCATGGGCGTAGGAACGGGGGGGCGGGTGGTCCGTGCCCACGCCAGAATGGTCGGGTGCCACCATGTATTTGAATATTTTTGAAAATGTACATTATCACATAAACTTAGCTGACAGTCCACATAAGCCTAATAATACCTATAGCGTTCAAAATAATTTACGTTGTAAGTTTTCATTAATCGTACTCGTAATATGCTTTTTTAGATTTAGCACTCTTATAATTCTATTTTAAAAATTAGAAGGAGAGAACACACATTTTACCAGTTTAAACAAGGAGCTGAAACATTAAATTTTTCTAACCTATTCGTGCCGGATGTCTATAGATAGGTCTTCTTTCTAAATGATATTCAGGCTCCCAAAACGATTTTTTCTCAAAGTCAATCGTTTGAAACATAAGATCCTAAACCGATGATTTCTCAAAATAAATCGTTTTAAGGATCTAAATTTTAAAACAAGTGAAAAAAACTAAAAAAATATTAATCTCTTAGAACTCATGAATTAGTGATATTTATTTTGCAATTAGGTTATAAATAACACTTTCACACGTCATTGTGAAAGGCAAACTTTCTCGACTTTCAAAGATGTCCAAATAAAAGCCAGGACCAACGGCTTAACATGCTTTCCGAAGCACTGGGGTATCACAACGCCAACCTCCAAACTCCGGGCTACTACTGAGAAATTTCTTACAGAAAATCCCAATAGCACTTTTTGCCCGATCTGATCGAACCCGAGACCTCGTACTATGTAGTCACGCTTGCGACCAACGACCAAACTAAAAAAAAAAATAATATCATTAGAACATAAAACGGGACATTTACCATGTGTATTGAGTGATTGTGATAGTGTGTGATCTTAATGAAAACTTACAAAAAAAAGATGAAACGAGATAGAGTCAGCAGTTTTTGAGATAAAGCACATTTTCAATAACAGCAAATTATAGGGGTCAAAGTATGAAGGCAAAAAGTCTGGAAGCCGATCCGAGTCAAACTACCTATGAATTGGCGGCATGGTTTAACGTTGCCTGCCTATATACTGACTCATTTGCATGAAATCAATGAGATAAGAAAATATGAAAAATGGGTGCCACATGATTTGACCAATCTGCAGAAAGAAATGAAAAGAAAGAAAATTTCGTTGTTGAATCGATACCGAAATGAAGGAATATTAGATCGAATTGTGACATGTGACGAAAAGTGGATTCTTTACGAAAACCGAAAGCAAAAAATTGCAATGGCTGACCTCAAGTCAAACGCCGCAACAGTGCCTTAAAGCAAAGCTTACTAAAAGTAAAGTACTCGTAATGGTAACTGTTTGGTAGTCTATTCGTGGTGTTATTCACTATCTATTGCTTTCTCAGGTCTGATCTGGCAATAACGGCAGATGTTTAGTGTGTTGAACTTCGAACAATGATGGCGAAACTAGCAGTGAAACAGCCCTGACTCGTGAATCGATCTTCAGCATTATTCCTCCATGATAACAGATGACATCACTGCCCGAGAAATCGTTGTAACTCTGCAAAAGCTCAGTTAGAAACCTTAGGTCATCGTACCTAATAACCAGATTGATACTCTTTCACTTTAACCCCTAGTATAACTTAGTCATTTACACAAACGCTATAAAAAAGAAAGTTATTTTTCGTTAATCTATACTTGCTACTACAGAACCCTTCATGGGCTAGTCCAACTCGCACTTGACCACTTTTTTCTGACACACTACTGTTGCGATATAAATGTTAAATTAATTAATGTGAAAATTTTCATTTCGCACATCAAGAGTTAACGCAACTTCAATAAGTGATCATGGATTCTACCACTGGGAGCCAGGCCCCCCTGGAAAATATCTCTAGATACGCCAATGACTGACAGACAACTGACACTTTCCAAATATCACGCATTAGCCCCAGAAATCTAAATTGTGGATAAAAGTAATGATTTAAGTTCTCTTCGTCTTCTTGGGTCTCAAATTTTTGAGATTTCTTTTCCCGATTTTGTCGAGGAAAAAATACAAAATTTTAACGACATTTCGGACAGATTACACCAAATTAACATGCATTCGGCTATCACCTTAATTCGTTACTGTTGGACCTAAATTAACGTACTTTCTTCGTGCTTCGCATCTTTGGCGTCATCCTCACCTTTTGGAAAAAATGGACCAAATTATCCAAAAGGTGAGGATAATTATTATTATTATACTCTGACAGCAATTTTAAATGTGGCTATGGACGACCGCACTTGGGCACAAGCTACTCTTCCCATTCGTATGGGAGGTCTCGGCGTCCGCAAAATTTCTACTATCAGTCTACCGGCTTTTATATCCTCGGTCCACGGCACTGAGAAATTAATCAGGAATATTCTAGCTCCGTCACTGGTTGATTTCAATGTGCCGTGCTTCACCGAGGCTATGGACACCTGGAGAATCGCTTGCCCGAATCTAAATCAACCCGACAACCCATCATCTCAGAGGCGGTGGGATGAGCCGCTCTGTAAAGCAGTTCAGAGTGACCTTATTGCCACATCTGCTTCGGCTGCAGAGCGTGCGCGCCTGCTGGCTGTGAGTGAATGGGAGCCGGGTCTCTGGCTTCATGCACTACCGTCGTCGAACATAGTCACCTTGTTCGACAAATTCTTATATTTAGCGACTAAATCTAGGCGAGGTGCTATCTTGAGATACAGAGGCGGCCGAGCCAAATAGCATACATCAGCTTAGCCACCAATCTCTACTAACATTATAAAGCGGAAAGTTTGTTTTTTTTTGAACGCGCTAATCTTCGAAAGTTCTGGGTGGATTTAGATGAACTTTGTATGGAAGTAGCTCGATGCTTGAGAAAGGTTATAGGCTACTTTTTACCCGACCCGCAATATAATGGGACATGTTTTTATTGTGATAAATCCCACGGGAGCGAAGACCAGCGAGACTGATAGTGTCTTATCATCCACTAACCGACTAACTCTGATATTTCGCGACTAATTCTGACTGGTTTTAGTTATATTTCCATGATGACCCATATAATTTGTAAATTCCGGGCAGACTAATGATTAGATTTCAGATCCATGACCGTGGTCATGCGAGGAAGTAGACAGTACACCGAGTCGGATTAACCCTGTCAGAGGCCCTAAGGCAATGGCATTCTCGGGGCCCCTTTTCTCACTTTGACTGACCAAATCGTGTGTGAACTGAGAAAACGCACATTAGGCGTGTGTAACTCTTTACGGAACCGACTCGCTGATTCGAATCATTGAAGTGATTCAAAAAATTAGTTCAGTAACAACGTTTCAAATGCATAATTTGAATCTGAAACATTATTACTTTAACTATTGACTCTTGTATCCTACGCACGAAGATCGACTTTATTTATAATCTCACTTATTATTACAATAAATATGTAGACATAAGACATTCAGTATTGATGTTTCAAACATTTCTATGTCTCAATAGTAAACGTGACATGACGTCGCGTCGCGGGCGTTTACTGAATCATTTGAGCCGATGATCCAAATGAAACATATCAGTGTTCCGGATCATTTCAGTGATCGAGATGCAAATGTTCCAATCTCAAAAATGATATACTTTGCCCACCACTAACGCACATTAAGGGCTGTGGTTTTTAATATATTTGTTTACTTATTCCCAGATTTGTTCTAAAATTGTTTTAATTTTACTACTAAATCTAACGATTTGTATTTTGTGAGATAACAGTGAGGTCCCTAAGTTCACATGCACATCAAATTCTCGTTCGAAGAAACATGTTTTCTTGGAGCGTGCACTGGGCCTGGGCCCCTAGGCAGTTGCCTACTCCGCCTAATGGTTAATCCGGCCCTGAGTACACCAGTATTAGTGTTAGACCACGCTACATCGAGCCTAATAATCTTTTAAAATAAAACTAGCAATGTGGGTAGAATTCACAGTACTTTTTTGTTAACCTCTAGTAGCCTAGTAAACAAGAGTAGGAAACAAATATTGCACAATTAAAACCACATAGTATTTTTTATTCATTTATTAATAAACTAACTTTACAAATTTAATAATAGCAGAACAATAATATTCCTTATTTCTTCATTCGTAATAATATGATAAATCAGCATGACTCAATCGTACTTTTATCAATATAATTTTTTCAATTGTTATAATATGTTGATAAATCAGCTTGACTCATCGTACTTTTTATCAATATAATAATTATATGATTTTTAAAAATAATCTAGAACGACAGAGAAAGCAACTTACAGAGAAAATAATGCACAATATAAACTGAACTTCATAAATTGCCAGCAACAAAAATAATTACAGGCATTGTTTATCATTGTCCTAAATTGATTCCCCGCGGCCAAAGCCGCACAACACGAACTAGAAAAAATATTACAAATAACATAAAGATAACTTTATTGTATCAATTCTTTCATTTTACTATTTCTGCATGTATGTACAAGTTCCATAGAATGTAAACAAAACTATAACCTACTCTCGTGTGGTGTAACCCCTAAACTATATTTATAAGTGTTATTAAAACTATTTGTATTTCTCTTTCTTCATTGTAGATATATAAACGTACAATATAGATATTTATTTATCAGCATAAATTACTATCATTAGTCGAAAATAAAAACAAAACAAAATAAACTAAAATGATAACTATACACCCAATATACACAGCTAGTTGAGAGTTCATTCACTATAATTATATGGTACAAGCTTGCAAGTCATACTTTTATATTACAGTATAAGGCTTTTGCATGTCTACTGGAGCCGCTCCCTGGGGACCGATCCGCTATGTTCCGTCTATGTACAACGCTACTCCCCAAACTAAATATGATTTTAAAAAGAAAACAAGTACTTAAAACGTAACATATATTAATATCCCCATCTATACATAAATTTACAAGAGATTGTACATCGGCCGGACCGATTTAGTAATTAATAATTTAAGAAAAACAAAGGTTTGTTTATAAAACAGTTTCCCGCCGTCCAACGCTCCGACTAGCCGCACCTCTCTTCCGCTCTACTCACTAATATTAACAGACAATTACCACGGCACACAGTTATAGGGCACAATTTATTCAGGCAATAAATTCATTACTAATTATTAAAATATTTTCTCATTATATCTACGTACATACTATACACGTTATGTATTGTAGCACTATCACTGTTCGACTAACATGGAACATCTTCAAACGAGGGGAGGGGAACAAACGAACATATACTTCGGGAGAACCTATACAATACTGTAATGAACGGCCATCTAAGCTAATAGTGTAAAAGCTGTCTAAAATGTGCTTTTAAATAAAATGTCACATCCAAATATTATTGCTTTGGGTTTGTATTCCTTGTCACAGGAACGAAACAAGTCTACGCGAACCATAGACGTCCACAGTGTGTCGACCTAGAGTCGCGAATCGACCGATATAACTTTATTCATTAAAAATAGTTCTGTTGGACACCCCATGTCGTCTTGTCCACCATTTAATTAATAAATTTGTTAATTATTATGATATTGTTCGCAAATAGTGTATTGCAAGGTTCAATTTAGTTACATCGTTTATTGAAAATGATGAACATTAAGGCGAGCGAGTTCTCTTGTTCCTGTACTAAACTGCTCAACAACCGCGATAAAAACAACAGCGTCTATATTAGAAAACTAAATTCATTCGATAATCGACTATGCTTACTGCGAAATAGAAGCTAAAATTCACTGGTTCACTGACTATGAATTTGGTGTATACTCTTCGTATTAAAACTAGCTGAATCGATGATGGGAACATATGTTAACGAATGGAGGGAAAACGAAATAAATGGGGCGTCAAAATAAAATTTTAGTTATACTGGAAGCCCGAACAGACAAACTGTTAAAACATTCAGTCACAATTATTATCTCATTCACTAAGAAATTATCAAGTTCCACATTTAATTACAATTATTGGTCGTGAATTCTCTTAAATATAAAAACGCTAACGTTACATCGAAATAGCGGCCAGCGTCTTGCGCGGGAGTACGCCGCCGACAAATTCAACCTAACATCGATTTACTCAGGATTTCCAAAAGCCTGAAAACCGATGTTACCTTGGACGACTCATCATATTATATTACAAATAAAATCCGCCGTCCTCCCGCCAAAACATTTTAAAAACTACAACGCTGCGATAACGTCACCGAATCGACGTCACGAAGTTACGTGCAAAAACGTATGAAAATATTTAACTTTATGCATTTATTTCATTCTCTTTATATCTCTCGGGTATTTATACTATTATAACAATGTGCCTATATGTCGAGTGCATTTTGTACAATAATGATACACATCTATTCACTAGTAAACTAAGGCTCTCCACAGCGCAAACTCCACCGAGTCTTGCAAGTGGCAACGTTTCAAGTTTCCTGAAAACGCGCCAACTTTAGCATTGCAATTAGTCGATTTATCAACATCACTATTATGTACCTATGGTTACTAAATTCTGTATTAACTAAAACATGTTTTAATTGATAAATCGGCTAATTGGATTGCTAAAATGAGTGCGTTAACTTCCATATTAAAACACAAACACTCTTAAAATTACTCGATAGAAATTAACTTACACTTAAAAGAAAAAATAAGTCGAGTGTTTTATAGTGAATGGTAACATTTGTTCACTAAAAATAAATATACGGACAGTGTAACTGCCCGCATTTGATTGGGTCTGGGCGTGATTGTATCAACGTTACATAAGCGATAGTGAACATCAATAGATTAAGTTAGCAGGACGGATTTAGAAGGAATTAATTTTAGAATAGATTTCGTCGTTGTTTCGTAATTATGGACTATGGAATTACGATAGGTGTGTCAATAAGATTGATATTTAGAACATTTCTATAGCCACAATTTTTTTTACCTGCTACTGTTTTATATTCTAGGAAAGTGGCACTTAGGATTATCGTGTAACTCGCGGGCTCATAAAAAAAGTAGTAAACTCTTCTATCTGTTTATGTCTAGTTATAGAAAATGGAACTATTCTAAAATCAATTTCGCTAAATCCTTGTCTATTCCCGACCAGTAACGTATAAGAGAATTAAACAAGCAGCGACCACGCGACCAGAGATCATAAACATGTAAATCATCGTCAATGGATTGATTTATATTACTGTCAATATTGTATTAAAGCATACAATGGCTACAAACACCTTTGAATAAATAAATAAATTATAACTATATTCATTCAGTTTCTATACTTATTCAGTAATTTGGAAAAAAAATATAATTTTTAAAATGGCATTTGATTTATATTTTTTAGGTCTTGTCTATGGTTCGCGGTCGCCGTTTGTAGAAATCTAGCAAAGAGCGGCCGACGATTCATCCGAATTCATAACTACATATAACACACAATTTTCACGTCAAATATCAACACAGTATCTCTCAAACGTTAGTATTGCAACTTTACTAGTCCTCACACTTTGGTGTTAATTCACAATCGATTTAATTAATTGAGATTCATTCAGATGAACGATTACCAATCGCGGATTAGTGGAAATCACTTCGGATTAATTTTCAACTCGCAACTTATTTTAAAATTTAAATAGATACTTATTATTTTAATCGTGACCCAAACTGGTACAAAACAAGAGTTCGAAGCAGTCTGTAGGCGCGGCCGCGACCAACCGCCTGACGGTCAGAGAACGTCGGGTGCTCTGGCGTCGTACGGCGACACCCCACAGTCGGGCGGCGCGGGCGTCGGGGCGGGCTGGCGGCGCGGGGCGGCGGCGGCGCGGGGTCACTTGTCCCGCGAGGCGCGCCGGCGTCCGCCCGGCTGCTCGCCCGCTGCGCCACCAAACATAGCACGTGAGCCGGGGCCGGCAGGCACAAGGCGGACATCAGTCCGTAGGCACGCGACACTCACCGGCACTTCTGGTCTTGCGGCGCACGGGCGCGGCGTGCGGCGCGTGCGGCGCGGGCGGCGCGGGCGCGGGCGGCCCGTGGCGCACGGAGCGGCGCGTGCCCACCGCGTCGGGCGGCTTGCCGCGCGCCGCGCGCCCCGGCTTGCCCTTGCCGCGCACCTTGCAGATGAGCGGCTCGTCGCTGTCGCTGTCCGAGTCCTTGCGGCGCGGGGGCGGCGCGGGCGCGGGCGGCACGGGCGCGCGCACGGCGTCCCGGCGCGGCTTCTTTTTGGGGCGCGCGTCGTCGTCGGCGCTCAGCGTGGACGCGCCCGAGCTCTCGGACTCGCGGCGCCGGCGCTTGGGCGGCAGCGCAGTGCGCGTGGGCGCCACGCCCGTGCGGGGGCTGGTCTTGTCCACACAGTTGCGCAGCGCGGGCGAGTCCGCCCGCTCGAGCTTGGTCAGCGCGGGCGACAGGCGAGGCGTGCGCGGCTGCTCGGCGGGGCTGCTGAGCTTGCTGGACGAGCGCGTGCGCACGCTGCTGCGCGCCACCCGTTCCAGCGCCGACGGCGACGGCGACTCGGGCCTCTTGCCCGCGTAGTCCGGCGTGGGGATCTCGATCAGCAGCTGTTCGAGGAGGCTCTTGTCCGGGAAGTCCGCCTTGAGGGGTAGCCTCTCCAACTTGGGCTCTCTCTTGTCGTCTGTGTCAGGTAGGTCGGCGGTCGCGTCACCGTTCTCCGGGCGCTCCGCACGCTCTTCCTTGACGTCATCGACGGGGCCGAGTTTCTCTTGGTTAGAGTAGGTGTAGAGCGGCGGCGAGAGCCTGCTGGGCGGCGGGTCGAAGTCCTCCAGCTTGACCTTGTCGCGGTGCGGGTCGGGGCAGGCGGGCGAGGCGGGCGAGGCGGCGCGCGCGGCGGGCGGGGCGGGCGGCGCGGCACGCTCGCGCAGGATGGGCGTGGCGGGGCGCGCGGGCCCGGGCGCGTCGTCGCCGTTGACGTCGGCATGCATCTTGGCGAGCTCGGCCTCGATGTCGCCCAGGTCGTCGATGTCGGGCGGCGCGGGCTCGTAGCGCGGCGCGCCGGCGCGGGACAGCCGCTCCAGCAGCTCGTCGGACGCGGGCGCCGCCTCCACCACGCCGATGATGCGCTGCACGGACGCCGGCGACGTCGATCGGGGCATGTCGAGCCGCTCTTTCCTACATTACAAATCATAGTATTCACTTTAGTCAATTCTGCTAATGATCAGATCGGGAGAACCCGATGGAATTGAATGTCTTATATTTGAACAGCCAGCCTGTTCTGTTCTGAAATGTTGTAATACAATGATGCTGTAAAGATAGGTTACCGTGCGGGCGGCGACTGGCTGGCCTGGTTGGGCGACTTCTCGGAGAGCGCGTCCATGGACTCGATGCCGGAGTCCTCGCCCTGCGCCTGGCTGGGCGAGCGGCTGCCGAACTTGTCGTCGGGGCGCGCCCGCTCGGCCACCAGCTTGCAGTACGACTTGTCCTTGGGGCGCTCCTTGCGGCGCGGCGACGCCGGCGGGGACTCCGCCCTGTTCGTAGGTATCGTGCCCACGTTCGTCGAGCCCGGAGGTTCTGGAACGTAAGCAGATTATGTGTTCACATCTGTAATGAGGTTTTTCATGATTGTGAAATGCTGAATATGAAATTCATAAGATGATTAAAAGGACAGAATGTTTTTCGATATGAAAACTGGTCACTGCAATGTTTTATTTATAGAAGGATCCAATGTTAACAAGATTTTGGATTTTTCGCGATGGTGATACGCGTGCAATACACTTACAGTCCCACATCCCCCTCCCTCATGATGCAAATAATCAAGATAAAAATCAAATTATTATTGTTTTAGAATGCTTCAGAAGGCCAAAGTAGCTTGACACTGCTACACTGTTGTACTGCTAAGCATTTTTCTAAGTTGTGAAGCAAGATTTGTGAACCAAAACTTGATAACAATGTAACACGTAAGTAAATATAAAGCACCACTTCCAAGTCACCAACCTTATTGCAACATGCATAAAGCAGAGACCACAAATAAATTTTAGCACAAGTATGAGTGGAGAAATTTAAATTAATTGGAATGTTTATTAACACATTAACAGTCTGCATTAATACCACTCATTTGCAACCAAAAGAACAGAGTAAGTTTTTAATTAATAAGAGTCTGACACTCATTTTCATTCCACCCAGAGTGGGAAGTCATTTGCTGATTTTCTCAAAAAATGAAACAGGTTGAACAGGCTGTTAACATGTTAATAGAGTTACAAGATGGAACTCACCTGTACAGGAACTATGGCTGACTTTCCTCTTCTTATCCGAGGTGAGCAGTCCATTGGGTGAGGTAATAGCACTTTCGGCGATTGTCCGTTTCAACTTATTGTCATCTTCGGCAACGCGCCGCGACTCGGCATACTGCGACTCGGGCGCGTCGCCACTAAGCGTCCACTCAAGGTCCTTATGACACTGTAACCTCTCACAGTCACTAGCACCCTTGCACTGATTCACTTGGTTCACGTCACTATCAACGTCTGATTGCACTGTTTTCCCCTCCGCGTTCACACTATCACATTTAACTTCTGTTTTTGTTGTAGGTAACTTCTTCTTCGCCTCGTGGTTGTTCGGTTCTCTGTAGCCCTCGTTTTGCGCGTATTTCCCTTCCTTGTCTAGCGTGTCGTTTCTCCATTCTTTATCTCGCTCCTTCTCTGATGATTTGGAACAGTCACTAATTAGTTTTAGCTTTTTCTTCATTTTCAGATCCAAGCTCTGGACTTTGTTGTTTAGTTTGCTGTAGTCATGTGACTTGGTGACTATGTGTGCGTTTTTCGAGATCGTTTTCATTCTGTACACGACGTTGTTATCACCCGGTATCTCTGCTTTAACGCCGTCCGTCTCGTAATGGTTGTTGAGCTTGATACCTTTCACATTTAAATACTCATCATCAGTCTTGTTCTCAGTGCTTTCACTAGATTTCGAGGCTATCGATTCTTCATTCGAGTCCCTTCGATGGGATTTGTCGTCTGATTCTGACGATTTCCTGATTTTGATTTTCTTTGTGTGCAGGTCACCGGGCCCGAACTTTTTCTTTTCTTTTTTCGAGTTTTTTATGACCGCAGAGTTCCTCCCTCGTAAGCTAATGTGTAGCGGAGGGACCCTCAACTCTCCGTCAGTGGGCTTATCACCTTTCTGTTGGTTGACAAAGCTGATGTCTGCTTTGTACACAGTTTGGACGACGGGCTCGTTCTTATCGAGCTTTAGCCTGAGTTTTATCGACTCTTTTTCCGTCTGAGGTGACTTGGGTGCGTCGATGGCTGGCGAGGGAATTTTGAGGGGCGGGGGACGCGGTAAGGCAACTTTGGTGGACTTGTTGTCGCGGACAATTTTGTCCTTGAGCGTGGCTGGCTTTTCCTTCGCACCCACAGTGCGAGGCTTGCCACCCTTCTGTGCGAGTTTATCATCTCGCTCTTTTTTGGCCAGTTTATTTCTCATTCTGAGCTCTTCATCTCTCCTAGAGTCCTCGTCGGTAGCTACCTTAGCGATGCCGAACATTTCAGGCGCGACTTCGACTGTCGGTTCCTTGACCTCGCAGTTAGCGACGGTTACCTCTTCAACTTTCTTCTCTTGTTCTTTCGGAGGCGGTACATCATCGTCCCTCATTAGAGTTTTGATAAGGTACTGTTTACTTTGCTCCTCGATTTCTTGTGCTGACGCTTGTGAGCCTACGGTAGCCGTGGCAACGGACGTAGTCGCTCGTATGGGCAGCTTCAGGGGAGGTGGCATAGCTTGGCTAGCACTCGACGGTGGAGACTTGAACGCCGGCGCCGTATGCTGCGTTTGCTGCGCTACATTCTGATGTTGCATCGCATTTTGCATATTTTGCGTCGCATTCTGCTGTTGCGTAGCATTGTGCATGTGTTGCGCCATACTCTGGGTATGTTGAACTGCGTTTGGTGGATGTTGTATCGCGTTCGGCATGTGCTGGGCCGCGTTGATCGCGTGCTGCATTTGCTGCGTATGTTGTATCGCGTTGGGCATATGATGGACCGCATTGGGCATGTGATGTGTCGCCGTCGACGTGTGCACAGCATTGGGCGTGTGTACCGTGGTAGGCGCGTGTTGTACGGGCGGCGTATGCTGCGCTGTCGTCGGTGTGTTCTGGTGTTCAGGTTCCGAGTCCTGTCTCCTGAACTTGGAGTGTTGCGGAACGGGCGGCGGCGGCATGAATTCCTGTCCGTCGTACGCGTCCGACTTAGAAGGCACGTCTTGTCTGTCATAGTTGCTGGTGTAGTGGTCGCCGGTGATGTCCTGGAGGACTGAGTCGGGGGTATTGTTGTTAGCGTTGTTCCCCGATAGCAGCATATCGAGTTTTGCGCTGGCGTCTAGCTCGGAGATGGCGGAGAAGGCGCTCTCGTCGAGATTGAGGTCGTCGCCTAGGGTGGGCATGAGGTGCTCTAGGTCCGAGTCGGGCAGGTCCAGCAGTGCGAGGTCCCGGTACGGCTCGTTCCAGTCGGGCTGCGACGACGCGCGCGACGCGGCGCGCTGCCTGGCTATGTATTGCTGTTGATACCTCTGGAACTCCTGAAAAGTGCACGTAAAAGGATTAAATATTTGTATTAATTGTGGCTAACATAAATGATAAGGTGAGTTAGTAGAACCTAGATTATCGGAAAAAACTGATCTGGTTTATTTTATAAGAGGAAATTAATCTTTTACTTTAATTAGGTGGTTGTTAAGACTGATTTAGACAGGTTGACTGTTACTTGGATCTCAATAACATCTGAGATTTGACAAAAGGTTTTAACTGAAAACAAAAGTTGTTTGTCACTCTACACCCCTTAAACTATTTCTACACTAAAATTTAGATTGATGCGTTGTTTCGTTTTGACGTAAAAGAATGTCACAAAGACAAATAAACCAATGCACTTATTATTTTACAGTTCATGGTCCATCCCCTCTCGTATAGTGGAGACCTGTGTCCCAATCAGTGGGAACCTCATATGCAATTTTTTTTTTTTAATGATATCTATTAATGTGGGTAGAATTCACATTACAAGCAGTCCTGTTAACCCCTCTTACTAACCTAAATATGCTTGTGTCTAGAGTGGGTTCACGGCAATAGTGTAATGGGTGGGGTTAGAACCCGCGACCTCTCGATGACAAGTCCGACACCTTAGCCATTAGGCTATTGATATGATTAACTTTGTGTACATGAATACATTCACAGAGAGGACTCACCTGAAAACTGGACTGCGTCTTCTGATCCATAGACGCAGTGGTGAGCGGCAGTAAGGCCTGCAGGTCCTCGGGCGTGACCCGGGGGTGTTGCGTGTGCTGCGTGTGCGGCGTGTGCGGGGGGTGCGGCGCGTGCGGCGCGTGCAGGGGCGGCGGCCGCAGGGGGCGCGCCAGCTGCGTGCGGTAGGGGGGCGGCGGCGGCGCGGGGAAGCCGCCGTAGCTGGCGGCTAGTCCGCGCACCGGGGACGGGGACGAAGGGGGCATCTGGTAAAAGACACGAAAATTCCCATTAATATCGCAAATAGACTTGTGTATTACTCAGGGTGCGTTTTAAATCAGTAATTATAATAATAGTTTATTTGTTCTCACATAAGATAGATATATACTTTATTGTACACCATAACAGTAAAACAAATATGGACTTAACACGATGTTGGTCCCGTAGTGGTTATTACTCATACTGAAAACAGTTACTTTTACGCTAGATGCAAAATTAACTGTATGACTAAAAAATTGGCCAAGTGCGAGTCAGACTCGCCCATGTAGGGTTCCGTAGTAACTATAATAAAACAATATAATATGTATATTTATTTGACGAATAAAAAAAAACCTTAAATATTTCTTAAAACTAGCTTATTTACATTTTTACAACTACACTAAATAACTTTGTTTTTCATAGTGTTTGTATGAATTACAAAGTTTGGTTTTAAAAAATATGCTGTATCTCAAAAACTGCTGACCTGATTTCGTTCAAACCAACTTTGGTTGAAAGTTTACATTAAGATCTATAGACATATATTTTTTTAAATTTTTCTCTCCATTATTATAGAAGTCAGAGGGGGGACACATTTTACCACTTTGGAAGCTTATATCTTTTAAACGATTGTCTTTATGAAAAAGTGGTTTTAGAAACCCTTATATCATTTTTAAAGACCTGTCTATAGATACCATACACGCATAGGTTTCATGAAAAACAATATTTTCAGTTCTAGTTCCATGTATGGGGACCCCCCTTTATTTTAAATATTTTTTATTTTTTTTCTTAAAATCGGAAAGCGGTTCACAGAATACTATACTAATAATACCTACTAAGATTCACATGTATAGTCTTAATAGTTTCGGAATAAAATGGCTGTGACATACGGGCGGACGGACAGACAGACAAACAGACGGACAGACGTATCAAAACTATAAGGGTTCCGTTTATTGCCATTCGGCTACGGAACCCATAAAAAGAAACAAAGACATACATAATAACAACAATTTAAGGAGAGATAAAGAGGGTTACCTACATAAATGTTGTGGTTACAGATGTGATGTTATAGACTTAATTAAGTGAGACCTCTGTTCTTCAAACTAGGAACATCCTGTGTCTTGAAGAACAGTAAAAGTCTGACAAGTCCCTTCCACTCCACTCACAGCGTTAATAAATTTTCCCACCCGGAAAAAAAGGCTTTATAAAATTCGGTATACGATTCATAATCGGATGCATGAAGAAGAGTGCCTAATGTTCCGCTCGAGGAATACGTCAACAAGATATAGAGTAGGTATATTAAATATTAGAGTCATTTGATGATTTTTCCATCGGAAAAAAGACACACAAAGTAACACTGCGCTGCGATACGCAATTGCGACAATTAATTTCATTGCGCTGGATGTGTCAAGACACTCGTTCAAAATGTGTAAACAAACGGCGCGGGAAATTAGAAATGTGTAAGAGTTTATTACATAATAATGTAAGTTATAACTGCTGAATGAAAGATACAATCAAGTGTCAAGAACTCACTCGCTGCTCGAAGTCATCATATAATTTTGTTTCGCCATGGTGAAATTTTACGTGAACCCAAAAGAGTTGACGCAGTACACTGCACTTGAGTTACTGTGTCAATGCAAGAAAATTTGCTGAACCACCCATGTCTTGGATCAACCCGTGGATAACTAACAAATCAAACTGTTCCTCTAACATTTTCTTTAAGACACACGTACAATCATAAAAACCTCCCAACCTATTATAATTTTATACATTAGTTTTATTTTATTAGTTTTCTGTTTTTTGCTTCCATATAACATTTGATGAATGAACAAGTGACCTGTATTACATGTGTTACTACCTACCACAGACACTAGCAATCAACAACATAAAATAAATTAGCTGTTTCTTGTATGTGAAATATTGTATTTTGACCCATGAATGATACAAGATTAGAAATATGGGAAATAAACACTTTCTATTGTTATTAACAAAATGTAATAATTATTTTAATGATAATAGGTTCGCGTTTGACCACGAAGACGACGTCGAAGATGGATCACGCTTACGTAGAAGTAACCTATTCACTCTTGATTTGAAGACTCCTAGGTTATATCTATCGGGAAACACAGACTCCGGCAAGGAATTCCACTCCTTAGCCGTATGCCATACGTGTTCCTTAGCAAAACATTAATCGTATCTTTTTCAAATTTGTAGTGAAAAATGTAGGTGCTTTTAGGCTAACTGACATACCTGTACCCTGTAAGGCTGCGGCGAGGGGGGCGCCGGCCGAGCAGGCGGCGCGGGGCGGCGCACGAAGGGGGGCGGGCGCGGGCAGGCGCGCGGGGCGGGCGGCGTGGGAGGCGCGGGGGGCGCGGGGGGCGGCGTGCCGGGGCCCAGCGGGGAGCGCCCCGCGCTGGGCGCCGGCGTCCGCGCAGACCGGTACTCTGCGAACGGGGCCCGCCCTACCGCTAGTTCCACCTGTCGATTTAAAGTTTCCTATGTCACTCTCCATTCTTCCGGTTTACAAACCTTTAAACATCATTTATGCTTCTTCAATAGACAAAATTGCATCGTGTAAAATTGAGTTACACGAAAAGACAATTTCTTCTATCATTTAAAATTTGATTTACTGCAGAAATAGTGACATATTGCTTTTTCAACATATTCATGATCCATCTGAGATGAATAGACGAAAAGCTATAAAGATCATTTTCAAGATTGTTGTTCCTTAAGTTCCCCTAAAACTCGAGACTGGCTGGAATGATTTAACTAATTTTGGTTTAAAATAGTATGAGTTTCAATACAAATTTTTAAACAAAAAGAAACTATAAAACACACACTAAATGAGCAAAACAAATCCCAAAACACTGACCTGTCCATCTTCAAGCCTATCAAGCTTTGCGGGATGCTGCGGCGGCTTGGGCCTGGGCGTAGGCGCGGGCGCATCGTTCTGCAGCAGATTGACCAGCAGCGGAGACGACATGGCCACCGTAGGGGGCGCGGCGGGAGGGCCAGGGGTCGCGGGGGGCGCGGGCGTAGACGGCGAGGGGGCGGGGTATGGGGGCGGCGGCCCGGGGAACGCCGACGTGGAGGGCCGCGCGAACGGGCCGTCCGAAGGCGCGCGGATGTTGGGGGGCGGCCCGGATAGACCTGCAATGTGTTGTTATTGCGCATGAGATGCTGTGCTTTTCAAGGTATAAGATTCTTCTATCCTTATTTTTTAATTCCTGTGTAAAGTTATGTGTGATTTTGCTTTTGCGTGTTGTGATTTCTGTTCGCCAATAAAAGTTTTATCTACAGCCTTGGCCAAAAGTATTGAAAACCTTTCAAATTTCGCTCGTTCACGGTAAGTATGGGAGAAAATCAAATCTACTGTTGAAGTATTCTTTTGCCGATTATCTACAAAGATTTAAAAACAATGACCCACGCCACAGCTAGCAATAAAACACCTGGGTGCATTAAAATGTGTCTTACAATTTTTGTATTTATTTATCAGTTCGCTACCATCACTAGTTGTGAACACATCCAGTGATCTAGTGCGCCTTTGGTATTTTATTTCAAAGTTTTAAGTGTTATCGTTGCAATATGCCAAAACGAAACGAACTTTCTTTAGAAAAACGTGTGCAGATACAGCTTCTGCATGAGCAAGGGAAATTACAAGTAGAGATTTCCAAAACTGTGAAATGTTCGCGCCGATCCGTGCAATATGCTATTAGGCGATTCTCTGCTACCGGATCACATCAAAATAGACCGAGAACCGGGCGCAAACGCATTACCACAGACCGTCAGGATCGTCAGTTACTGAGAGAGTCGTTAAGAAATAGGAAAAAACATCTGAGTTGTCAGAACAAATTAAGAAATCAATTTCTGCTTCCTGAAGTCTTCTACGAGTAGCATAGAAGACTTCAGGAAGCTGGTCTGAAAGGCTGTAAAGCTAGGAAGAAGCCATGGCTCTCCGACAACAACAAAAAAGCTCGGTATAAATGGGCCTTAAAACACCGAACTTTCACCACTGAAGAGTGGTAAAATGTTGTGTGGTCAGACGAATCAAACTTTGAGGTGAGTAAGTCAATTTAATGCCCTAATAAAATTATATAAAATAGTTTAAAAACCAAACGCATAGATGAAGTTATTTTTTTCCGGAACTCAATATTTTTCTCTTTATTGCAGATTTTTGGTACACCTGGTGTAACCTTTGTGCGTCGCCGGGTGGGCGAAGAATTTAAGCCAGAGTGTGTGATCCCAACCGTAAAACGCGACAGCATAATGGTCTGGGGTTGCATGACCGATTCTGGAGTTGGCGAATTGTTCGTGTGTGAGGGCCGCATGGACTCTACTAAGTACATAAATGTACTAGAAACTGCGTTGCCTTCATTCATGAAACTTTTCGGCGAAACGAACATGGATGGCGTTAAATTCCAGCAGGATAACGCGCCATGCCACTAATCTGCCCGTATTATGACATGGTTTCGGGAAAATAACACAGAGCTTCTTGACTGGCCTGCCCAGTCGCCAGATCTGAACCCCATAGAACATTTATGGGGTTTATTAAAGCGTAGTTAGGCGCCAAACAATTAATAACAGAGAAGATTTGAAACGCTACCTGCGTCTAGAATGGAACCCGATTACTGCTGAAGACTGTAAATATCTTGTTGGCTCTTTACCAAAAAGAATTTCTGCCGTAATTAAGGCAAAGGTGTACCCAAAAAATATTAATTTTCAATTAATAAACAGTAAAATAAACCTATATAAAACGTTTTGTTTTATTTCTATTTGATACTGTATGTATTATTACCCCAAAAATCGTCGCTTTTTTGGCAGAATTAACCCTAGATAATTATCTGTAGTACCAATTAGGCCTTTGACCAGCAGCGGGATGATGCAGGCTAAGAGTGACAGTAACTTTATACTTTGCTATTTTTACGTTTTTTAATTTTATTAGTATAATTTGTAAAAACGTTTAATATTTATGTCACCTTAATGATATCAAAGTAAAGGTTTTCATGAGTACCTTAACCCCTGAAAGAATACCCAATACTCAAATTGGCAACAATGACCATATTAATTTAAATAAAAAATTAAACAACATTGTCCTAGCAACATGTCTTTGCAAGAGACATGTTGCAGAAACATTTTATAATAGTTGTATTTTTTTCGCATTTTAACTACAAATTAAAGTTTGCCACAACAATATTATATTATGTTAATCATGTTAAACGCATTATGTGCATGAGTATAAAATTACTGTTGAAATGTGGTTGTACTATAGACAAACTTTCAAGAAATATTTTACTGTTTTTTTTTTGTTATTTTTGTGTTATATATATATGTAACTTTATATTATGTAGTGTGTTGCTGTCATACAGATAGCAGCACACATCATCAAATATAGTAACTGGCTTTCTGGTGAGTACCGTTTTCCTTCATTTTGTATGTTTTTATTTGTTGTAAAGACTCCATAAACAACAACAACAATACCGGCGTGACGGGATGTAGTTTCATTTTATTTATTCACAGTTTCGTTCTACATAAAAGAATTCCCTGGCTCTTGCGCCAGTTTTAACTATATTGTAAGAGCCAGTTTATTTCCCATGGCAATAGGTTAAAATGGTACGCTTAAATAAAATAAAATGGTACCGGAAGAGCTTCAACAATAATAATAAAAAGTATGAGATACCATTTAACACAGCAACTTAGAATTATACATTACATTACTTGAATTACCACATGTTTTTGGTATTTGTGTATGTATGTGTGTTGAGTGTGTATTGTGTATGTTTGTGTGTGTATGTGTGTTGAGTGTGTATTGTGTATGTTTGGGTGTGTGCGTGTTGAACGTGCGACTCACCCAGCGTGTTCTCCTTGCGATGTATAACCCTCGCCTGCGTCATACTTCCAAAGGGGAACTCACACCGATCGGTCGCTGCGTGCGTGGGAATGTTGTGCGGTATCTTCCCGTCCATGGGGCACACGGTGTTGGGCGACTTGAAGCTGTCGGGCGTGGCGGGCGGCGCCGGCGGCTCCGCCGAGCTACTGCCGGCGCCGTCCGGCTCCGCGAGAATGCGACCGATGCCGCCTAAACCAGCTAGGAGCTCGGAGTTGGGTTGCGATCTTGATGTACTTGCATCTGCGATGTGGAGGTTTTGGTTAGCTCGTTTAACAATGATGAAGTTTTAAAGAAAATATGACCGACACAGGTAGTGACTAAACATCTCTGTAGGTAGTTTCCATGAACACAAAATTTACTAAAGCAATTAATTAGCAATTTACTTTAAAATTGCTTAAGAGTATTTTTTTCATTGGTTGACATAATATATTGACCGCCATCTCACCTGATGGTAAGCGATGAACCACGTTTGCTAAGTGACCTGAATAGGTCACTTAGCAAAACGTGACTCTTGACTAAAATACCCCCAGGTGACCTATTCACTGTTGACTAAAATACCCCCAGGTTATAGCTATCAGAAAACAGGCTCCGGCAGGGAATTCCACTCTTTAGCTGTTTCAAAAGGCGCCTGAACTTTAGAGACCAGGTAAATTGGAATTATTACCTCACTAAAACCTTCTATTAAGCTTGTAAAGTCCTTCTAAAGGTTGTCTGAAAGATATCGCTCTCAGCGATAAGACCGCCATTATAACCAAAGTTTTAGCAATAATGTTATATACCTAAGTGTGTTAAAATTTTTGGTGTACATTAAAATATATTCTATCTATCTAAAACCACCCTGTTGATTACCATCAAACCCTGTTAACACTAAAAAGAATACTCCGGAGCCCCCTTTGTGCCCCAACACCTGCAATGATACATCCCTGCAAAGTGGTCTGCCCCCAGAGCCGCGCTGTGCACAGTGGCTTGGATCACTGTGCAGTGCACCTTCCAGAGGTCACTTGACAAGCGTACGGCACAAGAGAGAGTAAGGATCAATACTGCGAATTAGCGACGCGATTTCGTACCCCCAGTTTATAGCTATCGGGAAACACGGACTCCGGCAGAGAATTCCACTCCTTAGCCGTACGTACAATGAAAGTATGTCCACCACGCAAGGATTTCACGATGATTTTGAGGTTTATACAATGGGACGTCGCATCGCAGTTTTGTGAGATAACTAGCAATGTGGGTAGAATTCACATTACTAGCAATCTTGTTAACTCTTCAACTAGGCTAAATATGCTTGTGTCTGGAGTGGGTTCACGGCAATAATGTAACGGATGACCTCTCGATCACAAGTCTGACACTTTATCGATTAGGCTATTGAAAGTAAGCAGTCGGAATACTCACCATCAGGGTCGGTGTTGATCCGTAGCTCGGCGCCATGCTGCAGACGCAGCGAAACGGCAGCATCGCCGTCTAGCTGCACCGACAGGATGCCCAGCGCTCGCAGCTGGGGAGCGCCCGCCGCCGCCAGCGCGCGCAAGCGAGCGGCTGCGGCGCGCGGCACCGACAGCGTGACGCGCACAGAGTTCCAAGGCTCCACCTATAACAACGACATAACGTTCACATACCTCCAAACAAATACATTGTTACGCCAGTCGCTTAGCGAAGTACGTCGAGAAACTTCGACATAAATCTAGAATGTTCGAGACACTAACGCTATCTAGCGGCGAATAGTGGTACTAGTCGAGACACTAGCGCCATCTAGCGACGAATAGCGGTACTATGTATCTCGAGTAGCTTCCTGGAATTTTCTAGGCAGTATAAACAGTGAGTCGATTTTATAAGAATGTTCTCGAACTCAAAGACTGGGGTATAAATAGAGCGCAAAGGGGCGCAGAGAGTCAGTCTTATTACGAGGCGAATACGCGATATAATCGAAGCTTTACCAGTGAATTTCAGTGCGATTTAAGTGTTAAGTGACAAGTGTTGTGGTGCGAATAATAGTATTAAATTTTTATTTTGTGTTTAGTTAATTAAAGTGTTAATTTTGGTTTAATTGGCGTTAATTATTTCTATCCCGAACCCCAGCTCGTAATAATATAATAACTAGAATACGACCACTCATCATCATCTACTTCTTCATCTGCCAAATATGTTGGGGTCGGCTTCCAGTCTAATCGGATGCAGCTAAATACGTTTTACATGAAGCGACAGCCTATCTGACACCACAACCCAGTAGCTGGGTAACATGATACCCGTTAGCTAGACCAGTGACTGATTTACTGGCTTCTGACTATCCATAACGACTGTCAAAGATGTCCAAATGATAGCAGGGACAAAGGGCTTAACGTGCTTTCCGAGGGGTATCACACCGCCAACTTCCAAACTCCGGGCTACTACTGAGAAATTCCTTAGTGAAAAATAGCAATTTTTGACCGACCCGAGACCTAGTAATACGACCGCTATTTTATATTTAAAGCTAGCTGACCTGACAAGACTTTTATAACTTTAAAAAAGGCATTAGAAAAACTCATTGTCTGTCATTAGAATTTTAACTGCCAACATTAAACAGAAGATACTAATGTATTCAGGGTTTCTAGTAAAATTCACACCACCAGTTGCCACCACTGAGGCGAGACGTCTTCTTTTTTGATTACGTAAAAATGACATTGACGTTACTTTGACAGATGTCAAAAAAACTAATGATTGACAGGTACCCGGACCTTACGCCTCAGTGCTGCCACCTGGTTAACGTTGTTCAGGAAACCCTCATCATTCAAATCTTCTATACAGCTAATTTTATTTAAATGAAATATGAAGTAGGCAATAAAAAAACTTGACATTTCCATATAAAACTTCAAATATTGAACTTAGATAAAGCATAGGTAGCTCTAACAAATTTGGACAAGAAAAGTCATACTACGCAATGGAACTCCCCATGAGGTTAAAAATACGAACATAAACCACTTAACACAAATTCTAATCTATTATTACATTTGACAGGAATACAACCACTAAAGGCCTCTTCAAACAAAATTAACATATTAATAGAGGATAAACTATTAAACACGATATAAAAACGAACGCATTAGTCAACTAGGAAGTGTCGTTAGAACCAAGAGAAACTAAACGCGTATATTGGCTCATAAAATTTTTGTAGCTGATTGGTTAAGTCCACCCAAATAGCCTCGCAAACTTAGCTTTTATGACGAAAACTCGAAGCCAATTTTATCGTGAATAGAACATTTAAGCCGTGCGTGTCCCGCTTTAAAACAGGGACGCATAGAGTTAATACCTTTGCTAAAAAAAAGAAAAACAAAGAAACCATTTCGTTATTTATGGCATTAGATTCAGAAAAAAAAAATTTTTTTTCACTTCTTATTTGCATAAACTGCGTTCAACTTTGCCATTTGGTGGAATAATTTCCGCGCAATATTTTAATTGACTTGGTAATATTATTCAAAAACTAATTTGTGCAACAGGGTCCGCTTTTATAGTGTAATAAAATTCGTTAATAAAATTAATGGACTTACGATGACGACTACGGGGTCATAGCGTGTTCAGTACCATAATGACGACTGATATCTTACAAAATATACTCGATTTAAAGGCCTAGCTTTTTCCGACGAATTTTGAAATCAGCTTCGAGTCTAAGCAGCTTGCAACTGTAAGACATGTAGTGACTTTTTATGGGTCCTCCACAACCCCGTAACTCCATACAACTTTTTCAGATCGAAACATGTGGCTCTTATTACCACTTAGTCATGTGCACCTCTTTCTTTGAAATGATAAAATAAGACTGAATTGGAATTAATTAGAAAGGTTAAGTTCTGGTGACCGGCAGTCGGTGCGTGATTTACACGGTCTAACATATTTAGCTGCGGTTTAGCTTTGATAAAGATAGTTTACATAAGTGCTCATGTATACACGTGCTTTTGAGCAAATCAAGCTGTACGGGTGGGTTCAGCTTCTTCATGTATCCAGTTTTGAAGCAAACACAACTGTTTAATTTAAAAATATCTATACTAAAATTATAAATGCAAATGCTTCTGTCTGTCTCTTACGCTAAACTTACGGGCAACAAACAGCCAGCTATGTACATATTTTTATGACTACCCAAAAAAAGGTTTTTTTTACATATTTTTTTCGTCGATTTCACGGTCGGACTTTTTTCAAGACATTAATTCGTTTTGCAATTACCTTTTTTTCTATAGGCTTGCGTTTGACCACCATATCACCTGATGTTAAGCGAGGATGTGGTCGAAGATGAAGCACGCTTGCCTAGAAGTAACTCTATTTTCTTTACGTTCTGATTTATAACTATGCCCCTTCTTACTAGGTATTTCGACTGTATCGTGGATGTATTGCAAACACTCAAACTCAGACCAACTATATGTGTATCTTATATTTTATCAATTTTACACATTGCGTGGCAAAGACAGGTTTCTTGCGTCCCATAAAGATAGAAGTGTGAGTAGAGCCCACTGCCCTGCAGTGGAACATCAAGTCCCGTAATGAAAATAAAAAGTATGCTATTAAAAGCGCCTAATAGAGCCTTTTAAGATTGGATTGGGGGTCTCGAACGCCATCTGAGGTGGGTCCGAAACCACAAAGCCCCCCACAAATGTCAAGGAACACCAAAGAATAGATGGATGTATTATGTGAGGAATGATATGAAAGAAAAAGTAGTAAAAAAAATTTTTTTGCAATAAATAGAACCGACTTCCAAATAAAAACACTACAAAGCCAAACATTACTTTCGGTAGTCGGTGTCATTTGTTTTGTATTTTCTTTTTCTCGATTTCTCCATGATTCCATCATAAGATCCAAACGTGATGACAATGGGACCAACTAGAAGTTATACCCTTTCAAACAAAAAATAATTTTTCAAATCGGTCCAGCCATCTGCGAGTTATGAGGTAACATAAATATTAAAAAAAAAATTCAAGACGAATTGAGAACCTCCTCCTTTTTTTTGAAGTCGGTTAATTATGCAGCGACGTCTGGCGATTGAATGGCAGAAGTGAACGTGTTACGCCGACCCGAAGTAAATGGAGGAAAAAGGGCAGGAAGATGATGACGACGTTTTTGTTTTGTTTTATGTTTAACTAGAAGCCGGGGTTTCCTTACCCAAATAAATACCCTGAGAAGAGAAAAACCGAAACTAACTCAGAGGTCAAACGTCTCTTTCAAAGTTCACGTAATTAGTACTAGTCTAATAATTTGAGTACCATGTATGTCTATGTCTGTGGTGCTCTTTTGAGTAAAAATATTATCACACGTCATAAGCTTGCCTATCATGAAACAATCCCGCGTGGAACTCTCAGGGGATACCTAGCCGTCACCACATAGTTTACGTCATACTAACAGCGTACGGCAGCTGACGGAATAAAAAATCCGTCCATCATAGTATATTTCACCGCCGCCAGCTAACTCGTACAAATGTTTACCGTCTTGATGAAGTGTAGTTAGGAAGCGTACACATTTACGGTAATTAAATAGGAAGGTAAGCGAGAAAAAAATATTTTAATATTAGTACCAGATTCTGTGTGGCATCGCTCGCATGAGTTTTTGCATCGAAACTAAGCCTAAGAACTTCCCTAATCTATCTCAGTACCAAATTTCAGCAAAAACGGGTTAAATAAATTATAGGTAGTCTTAGTAGGGATCAGCTTGGACACGACTAGACATGGGGTATCTGACTTGTCTGTTGTGTGGGGATGAATGTGTGTTGTGTGGGGTATGTGACATGACTTGTAACTTGCTTGGCCGCAAACGGGCTACAAAAGAGTTGCGGACTATAGCTTTCTTATATTTTATAAGAATCGCAGCTCACGGATAACACCAGTGACCGCAACAAGGCTCGTTAATTCGCTTCTTGCTTTCTGTCGCCAACTATTACTAAACCCTCACACAAAACGGCAGTACATGCTGCTCACCCTATATCCCGCGTTTGTTATAATTGGGCGTATCCAATATTTCCAGCAGCAGCGCAATCAAACCTCTTTCGTAGCATGCAATTATGATACTGCTATCATTGGGTTATTAAAATTACTGGCTACCGAATACTCATTACGACCAATGATAACAAGCATCAGTCACGGAATTCCGCTACTACTAAGCCGCATCCGGCTACAGGCAACGTTTAGTGGCTGCGAAGTGTGGCCCGTGTGAAACAGGGCTAACTTGTTCGAGACATGCTTATTATGCTTTATGAATGTATTTAAAATAAAAACATGCTTCAATATTTGCCTTTTTGTACAGGCAGTATTTGTTATGTCCTATCAACCTATTAGCTAACCTTTAGTTTTGTATTTTCGTTTTTGGCACCGACTTTCGAAATTAAAGTTATTTTTCACTTTGCATAGTTTTTTGGGAGCCCGTTTAATTTTTTGGTAAAAAGTTTTTATTTCACTCTTTTTAGTTGGTCGATTTTTTATTTACCTAATCACAAAAGCCTAAATGTCAACTACTTATAATCATTTACAAAATATTGCTTTTGCCAATGTTGGGCCGTTAATTGTTGAGGAGTTCTCCTGGTACTTCACCATCAGCTTCACTTCACCATATGGATTGTGACGAGCATATTGTGCTTAATAACCACATTCAAGTAATCTAAGCGGAACACATGAAATTATTATACCTACTTATATATTGAGTAGTTCCAATGGCCATCTGTGGTCTTCATCATCAGGTCAAATGGTGCTTTTCGAATGCAACTACACAAGTTACTCAAATCACTATAGGTGTGCCTATAATATTTGAAGAGTTCCCTCGATTTCTCCAGGATCCCATCATCAGATCCTGACTTGGTGACAATGGGACCAATTTCGAAGTATACCCTTTCAAACAAAAAAAGAATTCCAAATCGGTTCAGCCGTTTACGAGTAATCGGTGATCATACATTAAAAAAAAATATATGCGTCAACTTGATAACCTCCTTTTTTGTCGTCGGTTGAAAATCACTTTGTGTGTCAATGGAGAGGACATTTTTATAATAGTAAAGCGCGATATAGGTATGGTTAATCTATCAAAGTAGCAGCTAATATCTATAAGTAGTGAATAGACTATATTTCATAGTATTCATTTTTAGCTTCTTATATTGTGCCCAAATCCTGTTGTATCACGATGTTGGTCCCGTAGTGGTTATTACTCATACTGAAAATAGTTACTTTTACGCTAGATGCAAAATTAACTGTATGATTAAAAATGAAACGTCGAAACTTTGAGCTCCTTAAAGTTCTAAGTTGAGCTTCACGTTATCTGACAAATGCTGGCAAAGTGGGCCGGCCCAGTACAGATTGTATGGACTTCAAAGACTGACCTCTGAATTTTTTTCGATGTTTCTTCTCAGAGGGTAGTCAGGAAACACCGGCCTCATCTAGTTTAAACTTACGCAAAAACAACGACGTGTAAAAATGTAACTTTTTCGTTGTGTACGTTATTGTAAATTTGCACGAACGCAGACGAAGTCTCGGATAGAAACTAGTGATCAATATGTACCTCGGCGACGCTGCACAAAGGATTTGTTCAAATTCATGACCCACATATTGGGAAAGTAAAATTGTTCAGGATATGATGGGACTGACATACACTATGCATAAAAGCCTATAAATAAAGAAAAAAAAAATGTACCTTGTTAACTTTGAGCGTGTGCGGATGCGGCTCGGCGAGCAGTGCTCGCAGTTCGCGCAACAACCGGCGCAGGCGCGCGGGGAAGCGCGGGTCGCGCAGGTCGCCCTCGCACGTCACCACCACGCCGCACGACCCGCCGCCCGCCGAGCCTAGCCCATCGCTGTCCGCTGCCATGCTGTAAATAACATATCATTAAAACCAACCTTCCAAAACAAATATAGCTGACTAGCTGTCGCGCGGGCTTCGTTCCCGTGGAATTTATCACGATAAGAACATAACCCTATTTTTTTACAATCGGTAAAAAAATAGCCCATAAAAAAAGCCCTTCCTCAAGCATCAAGCTACTTCCATACCAAATTTCATCCAAATCCAACCAGAACTTTCGAAGATTAGCGCGTTCAAAGAAACAAACAAGTTTTTCCGATTTATAATATTAGTCTAGATGTATACTTTAAATCCCTAAAAAACCTAACTGCCATCTTTGTACATACTAGAAGTTGCCTTCTTTGTTAAAACTAACATACACTTATTTCCGTCAATGGTTGATCTAAGACAACATTCAGGACCAATAAGGTCCCAATATAAATACAGTTTTTCAGATTTTGTAGATTTTTATATATATATATATATTGTAATTAATCCTTAATTGTATTTTTTTATTATTATAGATATTATTATCTTAGACATTACTTTTATTTTAATATTGATACTATATTGACGTAATTATTATTATGTCATTGCCATTGTTATTTTGTGCCAAATTGAATTAATGATGCTGGACAATAATGCTGTATTTTTATTGTATGTTTTAGAATTTGAATATTTAGCACACCGTAATGGTGAAATGTATTGGGACTCAACTAAATCTAATCAACTTATATCTACACTTACCTACATTATGGCTAATAAATGATTTCTTTCTTTTTTAGTTCAAACGGCTGCCCAACTCAAGTGGGACTGGGCTGGACATGTCAAATGTTACTGTGGGCCAAAATAACGTTGGAATTATACGGAGGACGCGGGCTCACGAGAACGAGCCCAGTAGTGGGACAGCCGCGGCTAATAAAAACCAACATTTATGTCTTATGACAAAACTTAAGTTATTCTTTATTAAAAACTCATATTCATAGCTGTGTTCATTATTTTATGGCATGCAGTTTAGTTGTCTTAACGTTAGAGTATGGAATTGAAATTGTAATTTGTATTGTCCGGTTTGTAAACCTAAATAAAAATAGTCGACCGTAAAGAAAAGAGATGGATGTCGTAAACCACCTTTAGTATCAATATTAACTACTTATTACTAATATACACGCAAAGTCAATCGCATCGGACTACACGCAAGTGAAGGACGATACAGTCGCGGGGTCGCGCGTTAAGCCGCACCAGTATGGTGTGGGAGGACCTTAAGCCTAGATTATTTAGAATAACTATCGTATACAGAGTTCAAATCTTTATCAAATTATCTTGACATTTATTTATTTATTATATAATTTTTACACCTTATAATATTTCATTGTTACATTAAAAAGAAATAGAAAGATTTTGTAAAAATATTTTGAAAAGCCATATTTTCATTTTAACCTCTTTTTTTATTCGGCCAGTTTTCCGCGATTAAACGATAAATCAATATAGCGCGACAAGACATAACTTGTCGCGACTTATTTCCTAATAAGTAGCGGAAATTTGCGGCTACTACAGATTCTGTGCTTCATTGTACATGCGTCAAGATCGAAGCGATAAGATTCTATTGCACTGATCCACGTTAATTTGCGGTATGCTTCATAGTTCATAGGTAAGATGTTGACAATATTGTGATGCTTTGGCGTGCGCCATAATACTTATGTACTTAAGGGTCAGCACACACCGAGACGCAACGCGAATCTATCGCTAAGACAGCGATACATAGAACTTTAAAGCAGGAACAGATACTTATCGCATACTTAGAATGAAAGTGACCAAACTCTTAAAAGCCTGTAATTTCTAATTGTGATCTAAATCCAACTTGAAAACCACATGGTAATAGATGACGAAATTATGAGTAAAAGGGAGAGCTTTTAATTGGATCGCGGGAGTTATAAGTACCTAGATCCTTTTTTATTTATTGATAATACGCTCGCGTTTGACCACCATGTCTCTCTGATGGTAAGAGATGATATGGTCGAAGATGAAGCTCGCTTACCTTGAAGTAACCTATTCACTATTGAATTAAATACCCCTGGCACATTATAGCTCAGCAAAAAGAAACTCCGGCAGGGAATTCCACTCCTTAGTCGTTCGCAAAGTGAGATCCACATTTAAATTTACTTAATACTACTTTTTTATAAATAAAGAGTTTCTTGCTCGAGTCCGAAAAAAAGGAATTTTAAGTTAGGTCAGTTTAACTCTAAGAGAGCGTTATGTCCTAGTCTGTGTAAAGACCTCAGGATCAGGCTCGCGATATTTTGTAGCGCATAACGACTGGCCTCTTCACAACGTCGCATCACATCGCTTCTCGGTGTGAACTGACCATAATACTTATAGATTCCTATTGTGGCACGTAGCCCGGTGTAAAGCCGGCTTAAGATAATCGCGCTGTAACTTGATGCTTATAACGTTAGAAAGGGCAGCCGATCCGCAGTTTTTGTGCCTGAAACGTATATGTGACTGAAATATTATACATTACAGAAGAAAAAATAGTGGACTAATATCAGCCGTTTTCTAACTATAAAATAACTAAGTACTAATTTGAATTAATATTTTTTATATTACTAGCTTTTGCCCACGACTTCGTTCGCGTGGGAGGTTTTCCCCGCGTAATTCCCGATTCCGTGGGAATTCCGGGATAAAAACTATTCTGTACTTCCTAGGGTCCTAAACTATTCCCATGCCAAATTTCATCTAAATCGGTTTAGTGGTTAAGGCGTGAAAAGGTAACATAGAGACAGACAGAGTTACTTTCGCATTTAACTATAATATTAGTAGGTATGGATTGTGCGGAATCCGGCATGTCATAGGACCAGAAATCTAAAGATATATGACATCAACCAACCCACACTGGGCCCACGTGGTGGATTACGGCCCATTAGAGAGGAAGCCTGTGTCCCAGTAGTGGGAAAGTAATAGGCTGAATTATTATTAAATGATAAAAAAAGGAAAGAAATGTTTTTATATATTTTTTCCACTCAATTTCGCTAACATGGCCTATCCCACAGGGACTATGCATTTCTGGAACACTATGGGGGAAAAGAATGTTCAGCAATGCTGTAGTTTTGTATAAGAAAAAATATAAAGATAAAACTTGTCTTTAGTCATAATTAGGGCACGGATAAATATGTATTAAAAAATTCAAAATATGTACATATAATATGGACCAAAAAATGTAAAATATGGAAAAATATGGAGTATAAAATAAGAATATCTTTCATATTAAACATTGTTTATTGTGAAAAATTACGACAGAAACAGTTACATTAAAAAAAATATAAAAAGATAGCGAAACATTTTGGTAATTCAAATAAAAAAATGAAGTTTTATTTATTTTCCACTAAATCTGTCTTATTAAATTGATTGCAGTACACAATCACAAGCTTTTTTAAATTATCGAAATTAAAGCTCTGTCTATTTCGTCTAAATATAGCCTTATACTGGCTAAAAGATCTTTCCACGTCACATGATGTAATGGGAGCGTACTTAAAGACGCCTAGTTCCGTAATTGTGTAAGGCGCGTCTGCAGTACCCTCAAAACTTCCGCACAGAACTTCATTAATTGTTTTTAGGGTATCAAAACCTTTATTTTTGTCTAAAATATACTTCAGTTTTTGTTTGGATATTTCAGCAACAGGGCCTTCCGCTTCAGAAACTTTTTTTTTCTATTTCTTCAATAATCTTCAGGTTTTCATTTAGCGATGTTGAAGGATTTTCGAATTACAACGAATAATACGCGAGAGAAATGAAATACGCGCGGCCGTGTGGTGGCGAGAATGCAAACACGTAAAATTATATCAATCTTTGTGAAATAAGTCATGTTTTATGATATAAAAATCGAAAATATGGATGATTGTGATATTTTTTTGTAAAATATGGACTTAACCATGAAATATGGAAAAATATGGAAAATAAAAATTAGTTTTTCACAGTCTATATATGATAATCGATGCAGAGAACACATTCAGGACCGAAAATCGTGTAAATTAAAAATATGTATTTACATATTAATCCGGGCCCTAGTCATAATTATGTGAAATGCACTGAAAAATCCTTACACCCATGTGGGAAGATTTGCGGATGAATATCTCATTATAATTACTTTTTTTATCAATTAATTATCTTAAGCCACCACACCATAGAAATATAAAAAACAGGACAAGTAGCAAGGGGGCGTGTCGGTGTCCGCGCGACATGGCCACAGCGCCCATGTCACAGGCAAATGACCGTCTCCGCGAACTATTACGCTTTCGACGGCGATCGTGACAACTTATAAGAATGCCGAGTTGTTCAGTGGTTTCTTGCAAAAACCGAAGCCAAAACCAAAACTTTGTGAATCATGGAATCACTTACCATATATTAGTACAAGTATTTTACAATATTTGTCTTTAAAATCATGAAAAACAATAAATCGTAAAATATTTCTTGCTTTTACTATGTTATTTTTGTTTTCAAATATCACAGCGACTGTACTATTTCTGCAATAAATACATTGCTTCTTAACCACTACCTAAGTTCGTCACTAAGTAACTGGACAAGCAATGTAAAAATAATAAAACGACATTATATTATGCGGCCACTGACTCTTGCGAGGAGTTAGTGATGTGTTTGTGTAGATCCACTGACGTAGGCTATCGACAACAATGTCGATTGACTAATGAAATATTGCTATTATAGTTATAACATAAGTTATAATAACAAGTTATAATAATAAGTTATAATTTTATAACATTCGGAAACCTCTAAAGCCGGGTCCGCTGCGACGTGTTTTCGCGTTTGCAAACAGTATAACATTGTTTGTAAACCGAATATAGGCGTGGCCTAACAGTTTTGTTAGCAAAAACACAATTACATGTTTGCCGAGACGAATGCAAATGCATAACATCCCCCGCGTTCGCCTGCGGGGAGGGAAAGTGACGCATTTTGTGTTCGCGCTCACTAGACGAAGACGGAATCGTTCGAAGAGTATGTTGATTGTCTATGACAATTCTCTTTGGTTTGTGATGGAATGGAATAAAGAAAATACTTTGTCTTTTAATACTTTGTTTTCTTCTCTATATTTGGTAAAATTAATGATAACAGCTCTTGATAATCACTTTCTGAACATCTAAAACTAAACAAAAACATTACAACAATTGGCGCAGCGGACGGGCGGTTTTACTAACATGTTATGTTAGAAAATTGGCGCAGCGGACCCGGCTTAAGAAAATATGTTTAATATTTATTTTGCTTGAGATGACAGAAAGAAAAATACGTTGAAAGTCAAATGTACAAAAAAGAATTAATAATTTATTTTACGCCCGCAGCATGCGTACTTAAGGAGTTCCGACGTCACCGTCGCTACAATAGTTTATTTTTCAATCTGTCAACCGTTTTAACCTGGTTGGAAGATCGATGTAAAATAATGTTTATTACTTATTTTGATTATTTTACAGCATAGTAGAGAAATGCGTAACCAATGTTCCTAAAGTAAGTTACATTTTTAGGGTAATAATCGGTAGTGTTTCTGGCTTTGAATTATCGCATGTTATGCCTTATCCTTGTGCTGTTTCTTTATTTTTTTATGGTTTTTAGGGTTCCGGAGCTGAATGGCAAGAAACGGAATTCTTATAGTTTCGTCATGTCTGTCTGTCTGTCCGTCCGTCCGTCCATCCGTATGTCACAGCCATTTTATTCCGAAACTATGTGAAACTTGGTAGGTAGGTGTATTCTGTAAACCGCTTTCCGATTTTAAGAAAAAAATAAATAAAAATATTTAAAATAAAGGGGGCCCCCCATACATGGAAATAAATCTGAAAATATTTTTTTTTTTATGAAACCTATGCGTGTATGTATCTATAGACAGGTCTTTAAAAATGACATTGAGGTTTCTAAAACCACTTTTTCATAAAGTTAATCGTTTAAAAGATATACGCTTCCAAAGTGGTGCAGTTTGTGTGTTTGTGTGGACAGGCCTGTTGGTATAATGGTCAGTGGCCCTGACTGCTATGCGCAAGGTCGTGGGTTCGATTCCCACCCAGGAAAAATGTTTGTGTGACGAGCACGATCATTTGTTCTTTGTCTGGGTGTAATTTATCTATAATATGTATGTATTTAGAAATATATAATTCGCGCCTTTAAAGTAAAACCGTTACTATACGAAATTATCATATTTTACAGGAGAGCCAATATTTGAAACAGTTGAGTATCTTAATTTAGTCTAGGTAAGTCTAAGTACAAGTACTTTATGATTTCTTATGAGTTTATATGATAGATATCTGTTTACTGTATACATGTGCTTTAGAATAGTTTTTCTTTATTTACTTACAAAAATATTTTTTAGATTTTTATTTTGTTTGGTAACGATATGATTTAACGCTAGATGGCGAAAAAGACGATATTTTGGAATAATTACAAGTTTAACCTGCAGTTTACGTATATTTTAGATTGATGGTATAAATAACTCAATTCGTGAAAATTTTCGTTTAGTAACGGTTTTACTTTAAAGGTGCGATATGTATGTTTATCAGTTGTCTAGTACTCATACCACAAGCTCTGCTTAGTTTGGGACTAGATGGCGTTGTGTGAAAGTTGTGGAATATTATTTATTTATTATTTTGTGTCCCCCCTCTAATTTCTATAATAATGAAGTGAAAAACCTAAAAAACCATATGTTGTAGATCTTAATGTAAACTTTCAACCGAAATTGGTTTGAACGAGATCGAGTCGGCAGTTTTTGAGATACAGTATATTTTCTAAAACCGCAAATATAACTTTGTAATTCATACAAATACTATGAAAAACAAAGTTATTTGGCGTAGTTGTAAAAATTGTTAATAAGCTACTTTTAAGAAATTTGTGAGGTTTTTTTTTTTTTCAATTAAATATATTAAGTATATTATATTTATTACACAAGGGAACAGCATTTTTGTTGCATGAAATATTATGACTAATATTATACTTTCTCGGGGTGCTGATTTCAGATCTGAAGTCAGATTGTTTGTATCAGCTTAGTTTTTGAGATATAATTAAAACGCGTTTTTAAGAAAAATCTATTTTTTATTAAGAAAACCATTAGAAAAACAACCACTACTTATCAAAAAAAATTCTTTTATAAGATTTTCTTGCTTGACTTGGTTCACGAGGGCTGTTTTTAATGCTCCAGCAAAAGTCCGTCATCACGTGAGCATTCCAGTGACCCTGGTAACGTTCCTCCATAGTTCGACTGTCTTGATGGAACTGTTGCCCTTGTTCTTAACTCAGATTACCAAGATTTTCAGGGAAATGGTCCAAATGGCTGTGGAGGAAGTGTATGTTGATGCTCATATTACAACCAAGCTGCTGGAAGTGTGACAACATCAGTTCAATATGCTCCGCATAGCTTTTATCCTTTTTGTTTCCCAAAAAATTTTGTGCAGTCCAAACAAATTCATTCCAGGCATTTTTTTCAATATCAGTCATTTAACTATTAATGTTTTCATCCTTTATCAACCTTCTTATTTGTGGACCATCAAAAATTCCGGCTTTAAGTTTCTCTGTGCTCAAATTATAGAACTTTTTAGATATGTATTTAAAACAATCAACATCCTTGTTCAGAGCTTTGACAAATTCTTTCATAAGTCCTAGTTTGATATGTAACGGTGGCAGTATTATGCGATCCCTGGGCACAAGGGGTTGATTTATTACATTCAGTTTTCCCGGAACCATAGCTTGCCTGGAAGGCCAATCTTTTCTAACCCAGTGCTCAGACTTCACACACAGACAAATAAAACAAGGTTGTCCAAGAAGAAAATTCACCATTTTTAGATCTATACATATCAGCCACTTGTGTTCGTTGTACTTGATTCTAACCATAACAGCAGCTACAGTATCATATTCTTCTTTGACTGTAGTTGAATGTGCAATCGGTATCGAACCCAGCTTATTCCCGTTATGCATAAGTACACATTTTAGCCTACGTTTAGAGGAATCAATAAATAAACGCCATTCATTGGGATTATACTTTTGTACTCCCATTGCTTTCAATAAACCAGGAACATCAGAACAAAAAACAAAGTCGTCATCTTCAGAAAAGAATGAAAGCAATTCTGTCTCTCGGTTACGATAGTATGAAATTTTTGTTTCTGGAGTTAAAAGATTTCTTTGCTTTAATCGAGAAGCTAGAATCTCCGATGCTTTTTAGAAAGACCAAGGTCTCTGACTAATGCACTGAGGTCTTCCTGATTAAAGGGCTGGGACTCAGAAGAAATATCTGGGTTGAAATCAGTTGTCCCACTTTCATCACTTGAAGAAGAGCTTTTTTCTTCTAAATCGGGATCATTTTGTGTAGATGAAGAAGCTTGGGGTACTGGCGCATTGACGGAGTAAAGGACTGGTCGAGTAACAGATGACAAGTTAGGGTAAAACTATTTCAACCGGTTTCTTTTATTAATCCCGTTTATATCAACCACACAAAAATAGCAATCATCTTGATGATTGGAAGGTTCCCGCCACATCATTGGTGTTTCATACTTACAATGGGATCTTTTCTTATTCGCCCATAATCTCAAAGACTCCACACATGTTTTACATACCATATGAGGGATCCAGTACTTATCACGGGTGTCCAAAGGGAATCCATAGTAATCAAAATACACCTGTTTTATGAACTCCGACACACTTAGTCTACAATTTTTGAATGTATATTCACCACAGATGTTACAAAAGTAGTTGGGATTGTTTTTACAGTTATTTCTCGACGTGGAAATTGTTAAACAAAAAACATTTTTAAAAAACAGCTCGGTAGATTTGAAGTTTAAATGTGACTAGTACAAAAATATGTCTGATAGCTGTATCTCAAAAACTAGAGCTGCTAAAAATAAAATGAGGGTAGATTTGAAATCAGCGACCTCAGATTAGTAAACAACAGGCATAAAATTCCAAGCAACAAAAAAAAAGTTTATTTTGTTCCCTTGTGTTATAGTTACCACGGAACCCTTCATGGGCGAGTCCGACTCGCACTTGGCCAATTTTTATTGGGTAAGTTGTACGGTGTATGGTAAATACACGCTGTGTTTGATGGAATAAGGTTTATAATTGGTTGTGTACTACGTCCTGATTTCAGAAATGCGTGTGTGTGCACGATTGCGTATCTATTGATTTTATTGAACTGCATGTGTATTAGTTGCCCCGCCCAGCGCCTAAACTGGAGACACATGGTTCCGATATAATTTCGTTCGCCGGCCATATCTCCTTGTTTATTATATCTATGCACCACACAGACAAGTTTCACATGATTTGGTTCGTTTTTTGTTAATGTTAATGTGGCGCCAGTATGCGGGGGCTATAACAAAATATATGTATTTCTTTTACTTTCATGACTGAAATGAAAATCTAGACATCGACAATTTTGTATAATTTATTTTAAGCATCGCGTATATTTTCGGGATTTCCTAATAACTTTTCCTTGTACCAAAATTATAATATAATGAACACAATTTTGAATTAGGTATGGCATCTCATCAACATCATGATAACAATGATGACTTATAAAGATGATCATCAATTTTTATATATTTTCTTAACAAATACTATGACTGCTAAAAAAATATCACAGCATTATTTTGAAATTATTTTGCAACAGAAATTTTGTAAACTGAAAAATCTAATTTTGTAAAATTAGTTACGCGTCAAACCATACAGTTATCTTTTTAGCTTTTTCATCTTGGGTTAGGGTGGTTAACCTTAATATATCCTGTAGACATGATTGAGGTTTTTACCTTGGTTCAAATGTAATGGTTATGGTGCTCCCACACCGCTGTTAGAAAATGTTTAGAAACATTTCGTAACTTTAATTTGTTTTTTATTTTATTTTTTGTAGCATTTTCTTAACATTGTGATCAAATATTTAATAGGAAAATGATTAGTAATGTTTGTAAACATTTTAATAGTAGTATGGAAACATCATTAATAACCTAAATTTAATAAAAAACCTGCATATAATAAAAAGTTTACCGATTTTTTGTATTATCAGACGTTTTCATAAAAATTTTATAGCCCCTATGCATAGTTTAAATAAATTAATACTGATTAACGAGATTTTTATTCAAATTCTCATGAAGATATTGAATTTAGATTCTGCTAATCAGTATGAAAAGTATAGTATATGAATATAAGATTTTTTTTATGAAGAAACTTATATGTATATGTTTCATCACGTTTTTAGTAATATAACAACATTTATTGGACTCGGACAATAATTATTTGATATGTATTTTATTTATAAAAATCTGGAATAGTTATTAAATTAAATTGTTCCAGGAATATTTCAGTGTTTTAGAAGAAAAGTGAAGAACCTCTAAATCCCTGTAACTTTTGATATAAACTGATTTTAAAAATACTACTTAAAGCCTCGAGGTAATCGAAAACCCCCCCTTGCACCCCCCTATTGAAATTTATTTAAAATCTTATAAAGACGTAAGACTCCCTTACAATAGTAATAAAAGACTTAATTTCTACAAGATGGATTATAATAAAATTTGTGGACACTTAAATGAGAAAGATTGGAACCTTCTATTTGAGGGCACTCGCGATGTGAACGATATGCTTAGTATATTCTACGACGAAATTAAGAATATTATTGAAATGCAAAATCCCCCCACCACACGTAAACAAAAGACATACCCTCCTTGGTTCGATAAAAACTTAATAAGAACTTTAAGAGAAAAGGAGAAGACTCGCCAGCGATACAAAATATATAAGAACCCCATGGATGAGCTTGAACTAAAGCTGCTAAGTAAACGGTGTTCCATTATGGCTACCTCCTGCTACAATAAATATGTTAGCGACCTGGAAACTGTAATAATGAAGGATCCTAAACGTTTCTGGGCTTATATTAAGGACAAGCGAGGTGGAACCAGTTCGTATCCCGTAACAATGACTGACGGTATTACATCATCCTCTGATGGCATCCATATCTCAGAAATGTTCGCGGCTCACTTTTCTTCCATGTACAGTCAGCAGAGTGTGGCTCATCACCCATCTCCCTCTAAATACATGCAGGACATGTTAGCTCATAGTTTACCTTTGACGGCACCAATGATTGAAATTGACACCTTGTTCAATAAATTAAAATCTTTGGATCGTCGTAAAGGTGCTGGACCTGACGGAATCCCTCCTTATTTTGTCTCTATGTGTGCTTCGTCCCTGGTAACTCCTTTATTGCTAATATTTAATCGTTCGCTTGCCACCGGCATATTCCCAGATGCTTGGAAGATAGCACAAGTTGTACCAATCCATAAATGTAGTGATCGTAATTATGTAGGTAATTATAGACCAATTTCGATATTGTCTACCTTCGCCAAAGTGTTTGAGTCCTTGATTTGTCCCTTCATTCAGTCTCATTTGAATCTTTACCTTAGTAATTCCCAACATGGCTTTGTGAGTTCCAGATCCACATGCACAAACCTAGTGACATTCACGGAGTCCCTGGTGGGTGCCATTGACGCAGGGAAACAAGTTGACGTGATCTACACCGATTTTAGTAGGGCCTTTGATCGCGTCCCGCACAATATACTTCTATATAAGTTAAATGCTTACGGCATCACGGGCTCCCTCCTTGATTGGTTTAAATCATATCTCGATGGTCGTTCTTTCTTTGTTGTACTCAATGGCTACCGATCAGGCTCCTACATGGTTACGTCTGGTGTCCCTCAGGGATCACATGTAGGTCCAGTTGTATTTAATTTGTTTGTTAATGATCTCGCCAATGAATTGAAATTTTCTCAGTGTTTCATGTATGCTGACGATTTAATATTCTGCAGAGTAATTGAATTGGAACTTGATGTTGAGCTGCTGCAGAATGATATTGACATACTGGTAAAGTGGTGTGATGATAATGGTATGAGCTTAAATACCAACAAGTGCTATCATGTGAAGTTCACCAGAAAAAATAAATTAACACATTCTACCTACCATATTTGTGGCAACTTAGTTCAGGAAGTGGAGCAGATAAGAGATCTAGGAGTTTTGTTTGATAGGCAGTTGACGTTTATACCCCACATTGAAAATGTAGTCAAAAAGGCCTCTAGAATGCTTGAGTTTGTTATGAGAAATGTTACCTGCTTTCGACACAACAAGACTAAAGTTTTACTTTATAATTGTTTGGTTCGTAGCTCGTTAGAATATTGCAGCACTGTATGGAGACCTCACTATGCCACACACACCCTAAGATTAGAAAGGGTACAGAAACGATTTCTGTGGCATTTAGCATACTCTTCCAGGATTGCTAAAAAGAAACCATTGTATAAAGACAGACTCTTACATTTCAAAATGATATCCTTAGAGAAAAGAAGAGATTTACTGGATTCAACATTTTTATTTAAAATTTTGCGATATAAAATTGACTGTCCCCAATTGCTGAGCAATTTCAAATTCCGTGTACCCACAAAAAGCCCACGAGCTCCTATTACCCCATTACGTCCTCCCCTTCGTAGAACCGTCTTGGGCGCTAATTCTGCTATTCCCCGTCTATGTAAATTATTAAATAGCTTCAGTGATCTTGTCGATGTACACTCCGACTCACTTAAAAAGTTTAAAAGTACTGTGTATAAAAATTTGTAAGTGTAAATGTGTTAAGTTGATATGGATTGCATGTAATCCATTTTATTTCTGTGTTTAATCTTAGTTTTTATTTTAATCTCCATTGTAATTTTCATTTTTAATCTCATTCATTATATCTTATTTTGATTTTTCTATTATTTTTCATTGGATTTTCGTTAGATTTTTAGTTGAATTATGATTTTTATTTTAGTTTTAGTTTTAATTTTAGTTTTGATTTTAATCCTATGTTTATTAACTTTATTGTGTTCTATAACGGATAACTCTTCTAATTGTAAGTCACCACTCTATCATGTAATATGTACCTATTGCACGATGTGCTTACCTGTAAGAAGTTGACACACTAATCCATAAACCTACTGAATGTATTCTCTATTTGTATCAGTGTATCTAACTGTTGGTGAGCCAAATAAATAAAATAAAATAAAACCGAATTACGAGTAGTAAAGGAAGAACCTATATATCGGTCACGCGGGAGGGATACGTTTTAATTTCCTCAACACTGCTTTTTTAAGGACTTTCCAACTCAACCCTAAGATAGTAACTCTTGAGTTAGAACACTTTCATTCCCAGTGCAATTTTTTTACATACGCATAAAGGAGTGTACGCACTAACGCAGCACGTGCATACTTGGGTAACATTGCACACGCGGCGATCGCAACGCGTAATTCAACACGCGCGGGCGCAACGCCGTTGTTCGTATAAAATCGCGCGGTAACCCGACGCCTACAATGTTATAAAGGGCAAAGAATAAATAATTTGTGACTGTAACAAATGCTTTGCATAAGAAAAAAATTTTGTTTCTATTGATCAATTTGTATGCATCACCTGCTTAGCCTTTTCCCAACTATGTTTGGGTCCGGCTTCTAGTCTAACTGGATGCAGATGAGTAGTAGTGTTTTACATGGAGCTACTGCCATCGGACCTCTACAACCCAACAGCTGTGTATCACAATATCCCTTGGCTAGAGCAGTGTCAGGTTTTCTGGCTTCTGACTACTCGTAACGATTGTCAAAGATGTCTAAATGATAGCCAGGACCAACGGCTTAACGTACTTTCCGAGGCACGGGGATATTACACCGCCAACTTCCAAACCCGGTGTGGAGGATGGAAGCCACTAGATCTAGAATTACCCAATAAAATACGGACGTCTCATAAATTATCTAGTCTACCCTCATTTTTACATAACATCTTTTTTCTTCTTTTTTTAAATATTGACAAAAAAGTATAAAAATATTATTAAATAAAAAACATATATACTGCCAATTCTAAAATCTATACTAATATTATAAAGCGGAAAAGTTTGTTAGTTTGTTTGTTTGTTTGTTTGCTTGAACGCGCTAATCTTCGAAAGTACTGGGTGGATTTGGATGAAATTTGGTATGGAAGTAGCTTGAAGCTTGAGGAAGGTTATAGGCTACTTTTTACCCGACTGCAAAAAAGGAGAGTTATGTTTTTACCGTGATAGAATCCACGGGAGCGAAGCCCCGCGAGAGTACTAGTATTATAATAAGGTTGGTTGGTCCACAACACCCGGTGTTAGCTAATATTCAGAAAATACTTACAAAAAACCTAATAGCACTTTTTGTCCAACCGGGAGATTGAGCCCAAGACCTCATGGTCAACAATAGCGCTTGCGAAAAAAATTCTCACCCCCAAAATATGCTTGTATCATGATAAAGTTTTAATTTGTTACTATTCATGTGGACACCAATTAGTCCACCTGACTAAGGTCTAACCACCTGTTACCCTTCCTAAAATATGTAAGGGGAGTTTTAATAACTTAAATGCGGCCATAAGAGATATATTGAACCTTAGGTAAGACAAGTCCTAAAGAACAATTTTTAAAGTGAGCTAAATATACCTACACCCTATGAATTAGTCTAGAAGCTGGACATGGCCTATTTCTGCTTTAATAGAACATAGGCAGTAGGTAATTAAGATTAGTCTCATTTAGCTAAAGGGCCATAGTGTACATGATCCATTTTTTTAACTGGTGGGAAAATCATCACAGGACTCCCACTCTGGGTGGAGTGAAAGGGAGTCTCTAACTTCTACTGACTAAAAACCCACCCTTTTCCTTTAGTTGCCCTTGTTGTCCAGGACCGCAGTATCACATTAGAATAGCCCAGAAGGCAATGGCCATAAGCATCTTTGACCCATTTTTGCATTTTTTTTTTGCTAATATTGGTGCAACAAAATCTTAAAAGCCACTATTGAAAAAATATAATCAGGCAATTGTGCTCTTGTCTCACCAAGGGTGCAATATGTGTAAATATTATTGTCACTAATATGCTTTCTGTATTTATGGCTAGCACACTTGTTACACTTTAAATGAAGTATATAATTATGATAATACCATAATATATTCCATGTTTTTTTAGAAGGACTAATATTTACATTTATGGAAAGAATTATGTAGATTTTTTGTTTTTTAATAACCTATTTACAAAATAAATTTAAAATTTATAATTACTTCTATTTTAATTTCCATCATTTTGAAATGTATTGAGAAATAAATTTTATAATAGGTATACTCCTCCTTTTTATTAGAAGATAGATTATAATATAAATATATTATATATATTTTTAACCCATACATAAAACTTATAACAACTAAATAAAATGCAAGACAATCGAGACAAGCTCAACATTCAAAATAATCCTAAATAAGTATCATTTTGAACTACCTGCAATAAAAATAATTATAAAATTAAGTAGACTGTAGAAAAATCCTATTTCACATAATTCTTTCTATATATAACATTCTAACAAATAAATTGAAAATTGTGTCATTTAATATTAACAAACCCTGAAATACTTTCAATGTGAATTTCCCTTACTACTTAGGAACTTTTTTGACAGTAACCTCATCAATCACCTGACACTATGATTTTTTTATAAAACAACCATTAACAACGCCATCAATTATAAAGATTAGCCATCAACAAATAGTTTCGAATCATGATCTTCTTTCTTCATTTTATTAATTTATATATTTTTACCTCATTGAGACAGGTTAAAAAAAAAACTACCCTCAATTAGAGAATTTGAATAATTAATTTTTTTAAACAAAATTAAAATAAATATAATGATTGATAGGCTTTTATCTCTTTTTTATAATGTGATAAAACAAACTGTATGATGACAAAAATTCAAATTCATTAAAACTTTTCTGATCAGCCCATAACCGTAAACCAGAAAGAGATACCTAGTCAGACTGATTTCAAAAAATCTAGTGATAATAAAATAAAGCAGGTTTTTATTTATTATAATTATTTGATATCCTAGCATTTTCCTGAAGATAATAATTATTAGACTTATCTATAGTACTCAATTGTTATTATTTTTAAACCAATTACAACTATATTAAGCAGGTATGACATCATACTTTACATCATAGTATGATAAGAAGAATGTATAATTATTATTATAATGATGGTGATATTATTATTTACTATCAGTACATACTAGACATACAGTGCATATATTAAAAAAAAAATTAGCCTTTCTAATTTAAATAATAAATAGGTCCCTAAATTTATTGTTAAAAAGAGCAGTTTAATACATGCAATTTATCTATGATTTGGTGAATATTAGTTTTATTAATTAATTAAATAAAATACTAATGCGTTGATATATAATTTTTTCTTTTATTTGTCAACACTAAGTGATTTTATTTCCCATATTAGGCATATCGATTTGGTTTCGTCTCAATATAGGTATTTAAAAATAAAATACATTTAAAAGTACCTATTCTGTTGTCACTGTTAATATATTGTTACTTATTCTTAGTAAAAATCTAAATCACTTGTATACAATATGTAACAAAAACCCTGTCCGATCTAATAAAGGAATATTCCTGATTCAACATAATATGTTCTAGAAAAAAATGTTTGAAAAATGTAACTCATAAAAACCAAAAGTTATTGATTTTTATTTTTATAATCCATGCGAAATTTAACACTGAATATGGCAAATTTTCATAAGTTGACAACACTCCACCTGGTCAGGCTTCTTTGACACAAAACTGTAGGTAGTAACATGTGAATGTCGAGCGATCAGTGTTGCCTTTGATCATTTTTTATTTAAATTTAATTATATTTACAGGGGCAAAATAATAATCTCATATACATTAAATGGCTATGTACTCTTAAGGAATGGACAGGGTTTTTGTTACATGCTGTATAATCAAACCCTTATCAAACTTTCGCAAGGAGCACTGATATTAATCCTTATATACTATGGTGCAACCAAACCCTTATTTGAAGACAAACATTCACATATATGTTTAGGATGATTTCGAGGGAAATGTAGTACTTTAGAACACAAACAGTAAACTTGTTTAAAAACTTTCACCTTTACTTACTTTTTTTAATCTAAATTTATGGTATCTTCTTACAGAAGTTGTAAAAAGAACAATACTCTAGTACTCCCATAGAGTACAGATGGAATTGCATACTACAACCAAATCAGCCAGTTCAACTCAACTTTCATCTGATAAGCAGATTACTTTCCTCCAATATTGGCCACAACTAAACTTTAAAGTATCATAAACACAGTAAATTAATAACTTACTTAAAAACAAAATTGTATTTATTATTGTTGAGTTCAACAACCTTCGTGACAAAAAAAAGCAAATGTTGTCACATCATACATTTTTGCAACAAGCATTTTTCAGTATGAATTATGAGTAATTTGTGGCAGAATTAAAGATAGGTGCACACATTTAACTTTTATTAAACCATACATTGTTACTCCCAACTTCCTGAAGTTATCTTTGGTTGAATGCAAAACCTTATTTCTTATCAACTAAACAATCCCTTTAAAATTATTATACTGATATTTCATATTTTAGTACTACTATTGACAATGGCCAAGCATATTATGAACATGTTTTCACTACTACTACTTGTTTTGACACATATTATAAATGAAACTTATAGAAACTTACTGTTTTATTGATTCTGAAGATAAAAATAAAATTAAAAAAATAATGCCAGATTAGATGCAGTGTTTAACCATACTTTTCAAGGATCAATGAAACTTTAAAATTATTTTTTTCTAGTCATAAAGTTGATGCAAACTTTTTCTGTGTCATAAGGTTATTAGTATCATCTGGAACAAGATCTGTTTTTAATCACTGTTTATTTTATCAGTTCTTAATCTGGTAAAGTGTGTGTTTATTATAATAATCCAACTTTTCATAAATCATAATATATTCCAGACAAACAATAAACATAAACCAAGAAGGTTGTGTATCTCCATCAATTAATCACTAATCCATCATGTGAAACAAATAGGTTATGTGTTTTGTCTATGATTCTATTTAGTTGATAATTCGTGAATATTATGGCTAACTGGAGCATCAGAAGACAGGAATATAACTATATAGAACTCTAGAATTATTGAAAACTTTTATGTAAAGATGCTGTTTTGTTGAGTGCATTACTGAACTGATAACCTTTTAACACATATTTTTGACAGTTTGCACTATTTGCAAACACTAAACAGGTAATAGGACGAAAATAACAATCCTGTAACAACAATTTAGTTAACACTTACGGCCGAATATCCTTCAGAAAGCATCCCAATCGGCGTGCGTGTTAGCACGACTGCGTATCGACAACACGGCGGCATGTTACACAACTTTATAAAATCTAGTACTGTGACACTAATACGAAGTTTTTCGGCTGTAATCGGCGATTTCAGGCGGGCGCCGCGCGGGGCACGTCTTCGCCGGCTGACCTACGTCCTGTCACCCACCACTGTGTCCATTTTGTAATGAACATCGCACAACCCAGCACCCCTGCGGAATGTAAATAAACTAAAAAAATACACTCACCTCTCATACAATGTCACATTCCGCTCAATTCCACACAATTTCTATTCCCTTGTGTCCCGAATCATGATGGAAAATCAAGCGCAACATTACCGTCCGGCTCGGACGCAAAGCAATATCGGTCCTATGGCCAGTGTCCACTCTACACCAAAAACATATGACACACCACTAATGTCCCGGTTCAGGTGCACTCTGAAAACTGTCCGGGGCTTATTTTCGCTTTTTCACAGACGATCACACGACTAGAATCACTACAGTATCATCACGAATCGAATCCACTGAATTATATTCCAGTGACGCAAAGCTCATATATCGTGAAGAGCAGCAGCCATTTTGAAATGTACGGGGAGAACAGTCACAGCATGGAACATTCGTAAATTACAGCCGCTGCCGTCTCTCGCTACACTCAAATACTATAGCGATAGTTGAAAAACTTTATGCAGTTTCCATTTTAACACTTTAGGTCACAGAACTTCACTCCATTTTCTTATTGAAACTCTCCAAAACAACCTAAGCGACATCCGATAATTCCAGCTTACCCCATTTGCATGACACACATAAAATAGCAAAAAAACACTAAAAACACTTAAAATCGTACATAAAACGTGTCGCGCCGACTTATGAGAAGTTAAAGCATCGCATCAATATAACAGTCCATTAGAAAAATCGCTAAAAAGATTGGTATATAATTTACAAATAGTTAATTCGGTACGAACAATAACAACGGCCGCCATTTGCAATTTTCAACTTGACATGCGCACTGACTGACTCGCAGTAGACAAACATACGTGACGTAGCTTTAGACAAGCGTATGTTTTTCATATTTCTTTATAGTCACAAATTAATATTTAAAAAATGCATTAAATTACCATCATGTAAAATTATTTATGAATGATTTCAGCAATATCAAAGCATCAATTTGTTAGTCAATTTTATTATTGCGATTATAAACTTTGAATTTTCTGCGCCGTTTCAAAGTCATGTCATGAGCCTTTCATGCTCCACTGAAGGCTATCTTTGATTGGTTGATTATGTTATCTCCATGTTTTTATAATAATAAACGGTACGCCGATTGGCTGCCGCCATGAAATGTAATGAAACAAATCACTTCTTCACTTCCTGTTCTAAATTTTGTTTTAAAAGTTAAGTAGTTACCTATTTATTTCAAATTTTTAACTCAAAAACTTGAACCTAACTAATCATTAGTAGAAAGGCCAGCCAGCGTTCAATTGTTTCAATTAGTACCTACCACGTCATTTTTCTAATAACATTTTATGAATAAATTTTAGATGACCCACGTGATAAATATCGGAAAGAAACAGAATGCAGGTACAGCAGCAGCTAAACCGCCTCGTCGGGCACCTGGAGAGGGTGGGGCCGGATCTTGCGGATAGCCAATTCGGTTTCCGCAAGGGGCGCTCTACGGTGGATGCCATCATGCGTGTGAGGGCTCTCTCGACAGAGGCTGCGGTGTCCCGGGGTGGGGTCGTCTTGGCGGTGTCTCTCGATATCGCCAATGCCTTCAACACCCTGCCCTGGAGTTGCATACGGGAGGCACTCCGGTATCACCGGATGCCGACCTACCTCTGTCGTGTAGTTGAGGCCTACCTGACGGACAGAGCCGTCATCTACCCTGGTCACCAGGGAGAGTGGAATCGGCGAGAGATGTCGTGCGGTGTCCCACAGGGATCGGTTCTGGGGCCACCCTTGTGGGACATCGGTTACGACTGGGTGTTGCGCGCCGACCTCCCTACAGGCGTCAGTGTAGTTTGCTACGCTGACGACACGCTGGTCCTGGCGCATGGGGGGTCGCACGAGGCGGCGGCCGAACTGGCGATGCGAGGGGTTGCGACAGTCGTAGAGAGGATCCGGCAACTGGGACTCGAGGTGGCCCTGCACAAGTCCGAGGCCATGTGTTTCCATGGCCGTCGGAACGCGCCACCTTCGGGTTCCCAAGTAACGGTAGGAGGAGTTCGCATCGGCGTCGAGACGACGATGAAGTACCTGGGACTCGTCCTCGACAGCCGGTGGAACTTCGTCGAGCACTTCCGACGTTTGGCTCCAAGACTGGACCGGGCGGGGGCTGCACTCAAGCGGCTCCTACCCAATCTAGGGGGGCCAAACGCCTCCTGCCGGAAGCTCTACGCGGAGATCGTGCGGTCCATGGCCCTCTATGGGGCCCCTGTGTGGGCGCTGAATTTGCAGCGGCGACCAGCTAGCCGGCTGGTTGCGTCTCAGAGGGTCATGGCTATCCGGATGATCCGGGGTACCGCACGATCTCTGGGGAGGCGGCGAACCTCCTTGCCGGATTGCTGCCGTGGGATCTGGAGGCGGTAGCACTCGCGCGCGTGCATAATTGGCGCGCAGAGGTGCTAAGCCGGGGTGAAACTCCGCTACCGCGCCAAGTCGCGGCTCAGCGGATAGAACTCCGGCACGATCTCACGGCAGCATGGAAAGAGCGGCTGTCGCAACCGAAGGCTGGGCACGCCGCAATTGCGGCGATAAGTCCCCTCTTTGAGGAGTGGCTGGAGAGAGGCCATGGCGTCCTCACCTTCCGCCTGACGCAGGTGCTGACCGGACATGGCTGTTTCGGGAGGTACCTGTTTCGGATTCAGCGGGAGGACACGCCCGGGTGTCGTCATTGTGAGGACCACCTGGAGGACACGGTGGAGCATACGGTGGAGGTGTGCCCTGCTTGGGCGGAGCACCGTCGTGTCCTCGTAGAGGCGGTCGGCGGCGGCGACCTCTCGCGCCCTGCTCTGGTTCAGACTATGGTGCGGAGCGAGAGGGAATGGGATGCGGTCGCCTCCTTCTGCGAAGCAGTCATGCTAGCGAAGGAGGAGGCCGAACGCGCGAGGGAGAGGCAACTCTCTTCCTCGCGCCCCAGCCGCCGCGGTAGACGCCCCGGGCGTCGGGGATCACGAGCCGATTTCCGGCCACCGTAGGCGCGGGCCTGCGGACGGCGAGCAGGGGTCGCTCACCGTCCGGTAAGGACCAGGCCCGAGTCGGCGGCGCGTCGTGTTCCACGCGCGCCTCAAAGAGCTGTCAAGACCAGTGACGGGGCCTCATAGGGCCATTGCCTGCCGGGGTTTGCGGGAAAGTTCTACCGAGTTACCGCGGCCCCGGAAATTTAGGGCAGCCGAAGGAACAGGGTGGGTTTTTAGTCAGTAGAAATCTGACACACCCTTCCGCTTGACCCAGAGCGGAAGAAGTCATTCGATGATTTTCCCACCCCAAAAAAAAAAAAAAAAAAAAAAAAGGTACAGCAGCAGCTAAGCTTGCACGCGAATTTGACTTCAAAATTTCCTAATAATTAAAGCATTCTGGAATTGAAAATATTATACTAAATACATGTTAACATATTTTTTTGATTCACTATTTAGCAAGGCCTCAAACTACCTGACCAACGACGCTCCTCTACGAGATGCAGAGTTAAGTATTTCGTTGCAGTTTCTAACGGCGCTGCAGACCAGCAACTGCCAGTAAAAAAAGTTCATTTTTAATACAAACCAGTAAACTTATCAGTCTCTTATAGGTAATCCGCATTTCCAGACTGTCAATTGGTCGGCTTCTTTCCAGCTAAGCAATGACAATGTGTAGATACCAAGGTACTAAATAACTTCTTTATTTCCGGTGGGAAAATCATCAAATGACTTCTCCCGCTCTGGTGCAAGTGGAAGGGAGTGTTAGACTTCTACTAACCAAAAACCCACCCTGCTCTTTCAGTTGCCCTCGTTAGAACATTCCCGCGACCTCGGGCTAAATAACTTAGACCAGAAAAATCGGATCGGCCAGAAAAAGATTCTAAATAACTCCTGGTTTCTATTGTGGATCTGATAGGAATTACCTTCTTTGCCATTACGACCATTAATAGTTTTATAATGAAAGTGATGATATTTTTTTACTATTTTATCACTTATTCGACTTGTATTCTTTTTTGGACGAACAGGAACGGTCGTTAAGACAACAGACAACTTCTATCCAGTTCGTTCCCAGAACTATGCGAGACAAGTGTTTATCCAACCAATCAAATATTGTTGAAGAGCGAGATAGCTTGAATGCGGTGAGACTTATGGCTGATAGGCTAGAATCAGTTCAGGAGTGAAATCCAACTATCCCCAGTTGGATTTTTTCCATTTATCTGTACCAGTAGGGATAAGTTTTATTACGGAGTAGAAAGTTCCATATATCCCAACCGGTATAAGGAAACCGGTGTATTGGAAGAAAAAGTAGGGATATATGGAACGGGGAGTGGATGGCGTTAATTTTTAGAATGATTGCTACCCCACGTGGTTGGGGTCCCTTTTCTAAGGTTTGTCCCAAGTTGTTCAGACAAATTTTATCCAGTTTACCAGGACTATGCGAGACAAGGTGTTTATACAAACAATCAAATATTGCTGAAGAGTGAGATGACTTGAATGCGGTGAGACTTATGGCTGATAGGCTAGAATCAGTTCAGGAGTGAAATCCAAGCGGATTTTATAAAAAATATATTTATTAAATTTATAAAATTAAATATTTATTACTCCAACAAGACTTATCATGAAAAAAATTAATTAACATTGAAATCCTAGTCTGTTCACAATAAAAAACCTTCACCGGAATGAGAACTCGAATAATTAATAATAACAATATGTTGAAATAACTAACACCCTTTCTAACTTATTTTTTATCAGGTCTTCTCAACTCTATTTTTTAAAATCTTGCAAAGACCCTTGAGGCACCGATTGAAACAGTCCTTTTCTTGCCATTTCATCCGCCCAGTCTTCAAAACAACCCCTCCTGCAAAAATAAGATAATACGGTAAACAATAATAAAAACTAAGTAGCTTTTATCTTTAGTAAGTTGAAATCGACTAGGTAGTAGGCAAAAACAAAACTAGCAACACTATAAACATCGAAAAAAAAGTAGATCATAAATGAATGATATCAATTATCAAATGAACAAAACCTGGAAACGTTGTGGGCTATTTATTTGCTGTAAATAATGAAATTATTTATCTAAATTAATTATTGACATGTTTTAAACGGCACACCATTTGAATGCCTACTTCAAATTCCTGAATGGAATAAGTACTTTGTTATCGTGTATATATAAACAAAACTCCCAGTGTTTTGTTGACTTAGTCAAAACTGACGACGGGCTTATGAATGTAAGTAATGTAACACGTATTGGTTGTATTTACTGGAGCTTTGAAAATATTATGCTATGAACTTATCCTGCACAAAACTATGTCGCTTCCGTAATAGCGTGTTAACTGCTAACCGTCATCAAAATATCACCAGCACTTTCTCAAGACAATACTAGAAAGAAATCCGTTTTGTAATTCAATACGTTTTATTCTCTAAATTAATTTATCTGACAAAAGCACGTTTTTATACTGAGTAAGTGGACCACAAATTATGTCCTTTGGTGAATCATAAATCAAGTAAAAATGAAAATACGACACACTTTATCTAGACATTTTTTATAAGAAAATGTGAGTCAGTGTTGGCTAGTTCAGTATTTTATTTCTAAAGTAAGAGAAACAGGAACTATGCTTGGAACATTACATTCACAATGGATAACTCATTCTACAACTAATCTTACATTCTTTTTCTTAAGCAGTCATCAATAGACAGGCGCAAAATAAATCTTTTAAAGGAACAGAGATTTATAAATCAAGATTTAAAATGTGCGTCTGAACTGAGGGACCACACTGGGAATTCGCGAAATGAACATCCTAGGATTTAGTAGTAGACTTAAAACCATTGTAGAATGGATCTGGGAATTTGTAAGCAAATATATTAAAAACTACGACCCATAAAGTGTGTGCCCTCAGTTGTCACAGACAATCAGCCAGATCTCGGAAAGCATCTTAAAACAGACATTTAGTAAAGAATTTGTAAAGATATTTACTAAATAACAGACCACAAAGCATCAAAGATAAAAAAAATATAACGACTGAACTGTGGTCCCTCAGTCCACATAACAAAGATAAATATTTTAGTGAATATTATTGAATAAAACCGTTCTTTTTCTACATAAAGTTTTAGTAAAAGTCTTAAAACATTTTGTATAAAAGAAATGGAGCAATAATATCGAAGCATTTTGAAGAAAGTGCTGATTAAAACTGGTCCCTCAATCCTCTCCTCCACTGACATACGTGCGTGTGCTAGCTGCTAGACAAGAGGAATATCAGAAAGTCTAGTGTACTTAACTTTGAGTAGTAAGTTTCTACTAAATAATAGGTATCTAAAATTGTGTATTTCTTACCTCTTAGCTGAGATAATAAATTATTTTTTTAATCCTATGAAAATAGATAGAACAGTGTGACCACACAATAAAACAAAATGTAGACAGTACTATTATAAATACTAACATTAGATTGTAAGTTTTTGTTACTAACACTATATGGATGCAGTCTGAATTAAACGTCTAAGGCTGCGTTTCCACCAGAGATGTGCGAGGATGCGTAGCGAGGGATGTGTTTGTAAAGAACCAATAGAATCGCTTCATTTACCTCGCCTCGGTCAGCACAGCTCTGGTGGAAACGGCTTAGCGGAGCTACATTTTTGCGCATACAAAACAAGCGAGGGATGTGTGCGAGAGATGTGTTGCGAGGAATGTGTGTTGAGAAGGATGTGTTGCGAGGTTTGCACATCCTCGCAACTCACATTAATGCACATTTTCACAGCACAGCTAGACATCCTCGCATTTCCATCGCACATCTCTGGTGGAAACGCACTCTTAATAATAACCCTTCATGGGTCTGACATAGATACATTCGCGCCCGTAGCCTGGCTACGTTTTGGTGACCTCTTCGGGGAAACCCAAGGTTTTGTCTGTGCAATTATGGACGAAGTTATGATGACGAATAACTATCGGAAATATATTGTGAAGGATGGTACGGTAGACATATCGTCGCTCGCATGACTAACAGTCCTATCTCCGTATTGTCAATTGTTCAGGAAAAGCGTTTTACGGTTACGACATTTCAAACTAAGATAAAATTATAATCTATTGGCAATTCTGAATATTTAATTATATTTATTCATAAAGAGTATTTATAGTACTTTAATTTTAGACTATAGCTAATTATTTATTTACAATATTAGTATTTATTTTTAATTATCAAAACAGATAGGACACTTTGTGAAAACTTTACTTAACAAACTGAGCAGTTTTTTTTTTACTTACGACTTTACGGTTTGGATTGAGTTTGGAAATAAAACACGCAAAACCTTTAGCTTTTTAATTTCTATTTAAGAAAAGAGTTTAACATAAAATGAAGATACCACGTTTTTTAGAATCACAATTTAAAAAGACAGAACAATATAAAAAAAAAAACTTTAAAATATAATTAGCAAATTATTAGCAAACAGAATAAAAAACAATTTAATAACCTACAAATTCAGTCATATTTTGAGATCACATAAAGCAAGTAATTGAGATTTGATAAAAAGACTGATTTTATGATAAATACTACCATAAAATCAGTCTTTTTATCGAATCTTAATACTAAATTGTATTTTTCTTTTAGAAAACAAGTGATTTGCAGTTTTGTATTATAGGTATCTTAAAGATGCAGTGAACGATAAAATGAACCGAATTCGGGTAACCTTATGACTGGTGTGTCACCCGCAGTCAAAGCCATTAGATCGTTTTACTTTTCTAGAGAAATCTTTGGTTGTGTTACACTGAGTGGTAAAATTTGTGAGTGCAATTCTCCAGAAACTCGCCTCCTTAATGTCAATGAAAGAGAAGTTTCAACAGTGTGATCAGTTTTGAAGAATAATTTGTTGGGATCAGTCTTCATAAAAGATAATTCCATCATTTCTCTCCAATCTACCATTTCACCGGTGTCATCTTTTCGAACAGAAAGTAGCCGCAAATTTTGTGAGAGTGCCTTAAAATATAAAAAGTCCGAGTAGCTTAGAGCTGTTGCTATTTACGGTTGTCGTCTTCGTGCCAACTTTCTGATGGGAATTAACTGAGAAGGGAGGAAAATGTCACCACTTTTTTTAATTGCATAGTCAATGGCACTATGAGCAGAGTTGCCCTCATTTTGCCCATGACACGGGACAGAGATGCTTAAAACAATTTCTTGAATAGAAAGGGAATTGTTTATCACGTAGAGAAGGGTAGCTGCTACAATTGAATTTTTATTTTGGCCGCTGCAGCCATCGGCAAATAAATAGACTTTCAGAATAACTTTTTCGTCCAAACTTTTAAAGAAAAGGTATAAAACAGTAGAAATTTCTGAGGCCCCTCTCTTACTCGTCCTTCATGCCACGTGTAGCAGAAACAATCATATCATCTCATAAATGGTGAAATTATACACCGATAACCTTCTCTTGTAAAACACAGCGCTTTCATTACTTATAGGTAAATTAATAACTTGCTAGAGATCAAAAGTAGCACAAGCTATTGTTAATACATCTTTTTGAGCTTCTTTTTTTCGTTTTGATCGTTTTGCACGGAATGATTGCTTTTGTAGTATATGGGTGGTATATTTTTCGTGCAAATTCGCTTTGATGTCGTCAGTTCCCTCACGATATGTTGAGCATAAACTGCACTCGTCTTTCTTAGGACGATGAAAAGATAAATTTTTACATTTGAATAGTTTTCTGTAAAAAGAAAGGCTGAGTTTCGGTTCTTCCTGCAACTTTGATGCATTTTTGGAGAAAGATATATCCACGCCGCGAATAACGATGTGGCGAGATTATGTTCCCCGCATCCTTGTTTCACTTTATGAAGTTACCGGCCTAAATTATGTCCAAATGTCAAGTGCCATAAAGTTAAGTTTCAACTGTCACAGCGTACCTAACTCAGTGTAAATATAATTCTTATAAAAAGAATTCACGATTCTAAATTTCACTAAAAGTCCTAAATGAGTTACGCTTTTTAGTAATATTTTTTTTTAGTTAATATGAGATACGTTGACTTTCAAAACGTTAATATTTTGAGATCCAAATAACATAGTGATACGACGGTTAGTGAGAAATGTAAAGAGTCACGAATTGAAAAATGTAGTTATCCTAACTCAAATCAGTTAAAAAATGAGATAGGGCTTTTAGTCATGCGAGCGACGATATGTCGGGCATGTCACAAACCGGGAGAATCCATTCTCACATTATCTCCGGTTGTTCTCGTCTGGCTAACGGAGAATACTTGCATAGACACAACCTCGTAGCCAGGGTTATTCACCAGCAACTTGCTCTTAAATACAATCTTGTAGAATCAGAACCATATTATAGGTATGTGCCCGACCCAGTTCTCGAAAATGGCAATATTACACTGTACTGGGATCGGTCTATCATCACTGACAGGACTATTGTTGCCAATAAGCTTGACATAGTGGTCATAGACCGATTAGAGCGTCGCACAATGATTGTTGATATAGCAGTCCCCCATGACGAGAACCTCGTGAAAGCTGAGATAGATAAAAAAAATAAGTATCTTGACCTGGCGCGCGAGGTTGCCGACATGTGGGATGTGGAGACAGCAATCATTGTGCCGATAGTCGTCACAGCCAACGGTATAATAGCCAAGAGCCTCGACCAACATCTAAGGAGGCTCTCGTAGGGCAGCTGGATCAAGGGCTTGATCCAGAAAGCAGTACTCCTGGAAACGGCGCGTATTGTGAGGAGGTTCCTCTCTATGGAGCCCTAACCACTGGTAGCTTGGACCCTGTTCCCGATACCAGTGGGATACTATTTTTCATATTTCTAAATGTTTTTATTTTTTATATTAATATTTAAAAATGTAATTTATATGTACATAGATTAAATAAATGGAATAATAATAATTATACTACTTTATTTAATGTATCATTATTTAGACGAAACGAAAACAAGGTTGTATGGTTAATTTAATGCTATATTACATGGCTTTTGTGTATTTAGTATTACAAAATTAACTAATCACTTATCATTATACTTTTGTCAGTACTTACAATAATTTTGAAATAATGGTCATCATAGCAAAAGAAGCTCGTTCATAAAACAGTGTTATCGGTAGATAAAGGAAGATTATGTAGTCCTAGTTTTTTTAAAGCATTTAATTATTTTTTGCTACTCGTAACTTTAAATAACTAAGTTGATGATTAGCAAGCTGTTTCCGAACGCAAACTTGAAGTAACATTAAATTAAATTACCAACTTTTTAGGGTTCCGTAGCCGAATGGCAAAAAACGGAACCCTTATAGTTTCGACATTTAGGGTTCCGTAGCCGAATGGCAAAAAACGGAACCCTTATAGTTTCGACATGTCTGTCCGTCTGTCTGTCTGTCTGTCTGTCTGTCTGTCTGTCTGTCTGTCTGTCTGTCTGTCTGTCTGTCTGTCTGTCTGTCTGTCTGCCCGTCCGTCCGTCCGTATGTCATAGCCATTTTATTCCGAAATTATTAGGACTATACATGTAAAACTTGGTAGGTAGATGTATTCTGTGAACCGCTTTCCGATTTTAAGAGAAAATTTAAAAAATATTTAAAATAAAGGGGGCTCCCCATACATGGAACTGAAACTGAAAATATTTTCTTTCATGAAACCTATACGTATGTGGTATCTATATACAGGTCTTTAAAAATGACATTAAGGTTTCTAAAATGACTTTTTCATAAAGTTAATCGTTTAAAATATATACGCTTCCAAAATGGTAAAATGTGTCCCCCCCCCTCTAACTTCTATAATAATGAAGTGAAAAATCTAAAAAACCATATGTTGTAGATCTTAATGTAAACTTTCAACCAAAATTGGTTTGAACGAGATCGAGCCAGCAGTTTTTGAGATGCAGTATATTTTCTAAAACCGCAAATATAACTTTGTAATTCATACAAATACTATGAAAAACAAAGTTATTTGGCGTAGTTGTAAAAATTGTAAATAAGCTACTTTTAAGAAATTTGTGAGGTTTTTTTTTTCGAATAAATATATTAAGTATATTATATTTATTATATATAGTTACTACGGAACCCTTCATGGGTGAGTCCGACTCGCACTTGGCCAATTTTTTAATTTATGTTTAATGTGTATCGGCTCAGCGGTTTTTAAAGTACGCATAGTGTTCATGATAATAAATAAAACCGGAAACTGAAAATAGATAGGATTACACTTGATAACAACAATAGAGAACAAACATTACGGTTTGTGGTATTAAGTGTCATAAATCAGTTGTCAGTATTAGTCATTTTCCTGTCGAAAATAACGTGAGATAAATAATACTTACATATTATATTTATTTTATATTAGAGAAAATAAGTGCCGTGCCTTTAACTTTAGTTTGGTGAAATTTAACTTAACAATTTTATCTTGTTCAGCACAGGTACGTATCATTTTCGTTAATTATAGGAATTATAATGTGTCAGTTCGTAGGTTGATCTCCACGGACATTAAAAAGTATTAAGGTGATATTGGAATTGGTTTTCGCCACAGAATTCTCGTGCTTTTCCTGAAAGGTTACTTTCAAGTAGGACTTGTATAAATCCTTTCTCTAAAATCCATACATGTTTTATTATAGTGGTATAATGGCCAGGTCGAAAACCAAAAATTTGCCAAGTAGATCAATGGAATGTTTTTAGGAAACATGCTGAACAATTGCAAGATCCAAAAATCAAATATAATGATCCAATTTTTTCGATATTACCTGAAGAACTTGAGCACAGAATGACTCCTTTGACTTTGTATATGTCACTACAACGCAATCGAAATTTCATTTTCGGTAGTGATATTCGATCGTCTGATGACCCCACAACTTTGAGTGAATAAAAGTATTATAATACCTAAGTGATTAGTTAATTTTGTAATCTACTTTTTACTAAATACACATAAGCCATGTAATGTAGCATTAAATTAACCATACAACCTTGTTTTGGTTTCGTCTAAATAATGATATATTAAATAAAGTAGTATAATAGTACTGTCTACATTTTGTTTTATTGTGTGGTCACACTGCTCTATCTATTTACATAGGATTAAAAAATAATATTATCTCAGTAGACTACAGGCCCGCGTCCAAAATGGATGAGTCATATCGATGCTTTCCGCTACAAAGGGCGTAACTCCAAAATCCATAGTTTTGGCTATGAGCAAAAGAGTAAACAAAAAAAAGACTCAAATATCTCTTTCATTTTTATACTTATAAAATTGAGTCCTAGGATGAAAGTTCTTAAATTTTGGCTGTCTTTTGCCTCATTTAATTACAGTTATCTACGATAGTTATTAACGAAGTTAGCATGGAGTTACACCCCTGGAAACGAAAAAAAATGTATATACACCCCTTAATTAAATGACTTGATAACAAACGTCTGCGGTAAAAACCAGTTAGGCACATACAAGGGTAATTTACGTAGTTATAAGGACCATGTTTTTTCGCAAAATATGTAGATACACCCTGAAATTAATACTAAAGCAATGAATCTGTAGGCAATTTTATTAGTAAGGATGAATATAACTGAATTAATAAGGATGGGTGATTTTAATATAAATAGTAATAAGTTGAGTAAAAATGAAATAAACGGTTCTAAAAATATCTAAACATATTTATTGTTAATTGGTAATATCAATTGCAATCAAATTGGAAGTTACAGGTGCCATGAGCAAGTTGGGTTCTGGATAACACAATTATTTTATTCACTAATTATTATTATTAATTATTATTTTATTCAGAATCGGCTCGCGTTTGACCAGCATCTCACCTGATGGTAAGCAATGATGTGGTCGAAGATGGAGCACACTAGCCTAGAAGTAACCTATTCACTCTTGACTTAAAGACCCCCAGGTTATAGCGATCAGGAAACACAGACTCCGGCAGGGAATTCCACTCCTTAGCCGTACGCGCAATGAACGTATTCCCAAAACGTTTTGTAAGGGTGAGTAAGCATCTGTTCCGGTTTAAAGTACCGTCTCACATTTGCTAGGATTCCCAACTTTTTTGCTGCTAGTTGAGCCTTAGCCTCGATAAAGAAACCAAAATTAAGGGTAGAAGTTAGTGTTACCCCAAGAAGCTCATTACGATCGGTTATCGGCACGGTTACATCGCGGAAAGTAGGAGCCGGTTGGAATTGGCTCCTTTTTGCGGAGAAGAAACGCCTGGGTCTTAGCTGCATTAAACTTGACCAAGTTGGCATCCCCCATTCGGAGACAGCCTTCAAGGACAAGTTCAAGCGCCCAACCATCCTCACGGAGAGACTGGATCTGTGACTCACCATCACGCGCGCTGGATACATATCTCTCAGCAACTGTGCTGTCGTCTGCATACCCAAAGGTACCGGGCATAAGCAGATCATTAATGTGCAGCAAAAATGAATTTGCTGAGAGAAACGACCCCTGAGGGACCCTGGCATTAATTGCCAATTGGCCAGACGAGCAGCCATCAATAACCACTCGAATAAACCGATCTCTCAGGAAGTCTTCAATCCAAACGCAAAGTTGAGTGGGTAAACCGAAAGAAGGAAGTTTAGCAATTAGGCTACCGTGCCAGACCCTATCAAAGGCCTTGGAGATGTCAAGAGAAACAGCAAGTGCTTCCCCGTGCTTCTCAATGGCCTCACTCCAGATGTGAATGGCAAACGCTAGAAGATCCCCAGTTGACCGGTTTTTGCGAAAGCCGTATTGTCGGTCACTGAGGATGTCGTTGGCTTCTAGGTATGCCAGGAGCTTGTTATTAAGTACGTAACTGAGATAGGCCTGTAGTTGGCCGGGTCAGCACGACTGCCATTTTTGGGCACAGGCTGCACGTTAGCCAGCTTCCATGCTTCGGAGACAGTTCAGGCGCACAAGTCTTAAGAACAATTGCTGGTATCCCGTCGGGACCACTAGCTTTGTTCACGTCGAGATTACGCAGCACTCTACGAACGTCCTTCTGATGTATGCGAATATCCTATATATGTAGGGCGTAACTCACATTTTGTTTTGTTGCTGTGTTTTACCCCGTTTTGTTTTTCAAGAAAATATGTTTATTTGTAGATACAGCAAGTTTGCTGTCGTGATGAAAAAGAAATGTGTCTTACGACTTGGTTTTTCGAAAAAGAGATGTTTAGCGTTAAGAAAATGTTGGGTAGTAAAAACCATTTTTTTCAACGTAGCGCAATTTTGAATATACAGATAGAAAGAGCGTGAAAAACTAAGTAAGACTGCATCAAAAAGTCAATTTGGCCAAAATGGTCTTTACGCCCTTTGTAGCGGAAAGCGTCGATATGAACCACCAGGTGACATATATAGGACGATATAAGAGCATAAAATAATAAGATTCAGCACTATGCCGTCACTTGTAAGCTGTCCAACTGAGTGCTGGTGAGAATTCAAAAGTGCAGGTAGAGTGAGTACATTTTGGTCATATATTTTTGTACGGCATTTTTACCATCGATAGATCCATGAAAAATAATACGAAAGCGCGCAGTGCCGTAAAAAAATGGTGCACCACAAAGTCGGTATTTTTTTTTTGATTTTCTGAGAATTTCCATGGTAAATTTGGTCATTTCATTCTGTACGGCATCAGTTAAATACTGTTTCAATACAGCTTCTAATCCATTATTCCGCAACGGCGTACAAAAATCATGCGACAAGGGAAAAAAATCGAGGGTTGCTACCCCCTCTTTCCGTAGTCCGGGGGGTGATTTGAAAAAGTACTGCTTCGGTTCCATAACATTATCTAGCACTCAAAAGTACTATTAAAAATAATGCCGTCAAAAAATTATTGTTCATCTGAATTTATATTAATAATTATCTTAATTTCATGGTATACTTGATTTATAAAGCTGTAAAATCATTTGACTCTGTACGGCAACTTTTTTTAACATGATATTGTAAAATATAATAGTTATATAGTATTGCCGTTCAAAAGAAACTGTTCTAAAAAAAACTATAGAGAAAAACAAAAACAATTTTTTTTGAATTATTGCAAAAGTTTAAATATTCATAGATTAATAAAATATAGCAATTTTCTACATTTTTCCCTTGTTTTAAATAGCATTAAGATAAATAAATTAGGAAAAAATTATGCCGTACATTTTAATGCAGACCATATCTTTTAGGCTGATGAAAATGACGCTACCATTTTAAGGGTGTAGTACTTTATGGCCATCTGATACTGTACGGTATTAACATATTTTTGAAGAGAACAATTGATAATAATTATGATAAAATCATTATGACGTCTAACTAAAGTGATAGGGTGTGTCCAAGAATTGAAACTAAATCCCAGTATCAACAGTTTTGTATACTTTTTGGTTTAATATATACTTTTAATATATAATATATATATACATTATTGATACATGTATATAATTAATTCGTTTCATTGTAATGATGTGAATAAATAAAACAACGATTTTTTGGAAAAATTCGATATATTTAAAGATGATAATACAAAATAAGGTTTTTATTTAAATTATTCAGTATCGGAATCAGCCCCTGAGTTGTTATCGGAATCAACGTCTTCATCGACGTCCGAATTACCTTCTTTATCATTTTCTGAAACATGAATTAGTTTTTGTCAAAATCAAAGTCTTACGACGTACAGATTAAAGACGTAAAGATTTATTTATTTACCTATGACGTCATCAATTTCTTCGCCTGATTCCTCATCCGGTTTCGTTATGTCACTGAGTACACACATACTAATCGAACTATGTGTGAACGAGCGCAAACGAACACCTTACTCGGGTCCAAGCCGAGTACATCCGAATAAAATACGTTATGACACTTGTGACCATGAAGAATAGTCTAGTCTATTCTCCATGGTTGTGAGTGTGACCCACGACTACTTAGGGTGTATTCCCATTGTCCCCGTAGTCCGTGTCCCCATTAAAGGGGACAAAGGGAATTTAATAAAATAATTAAAATTACTTCCCGTTGTCCGCGTACGCTGTCCCCGTTAATTTCTTGTAATATATGCTTTTCAAATTATGCCCGTTGTCCCCGTTGAGTTAAAATTAGATGTGAGAGTGCCTTAATAGAGAGAATATTGTACCTATACAAATGAAATGGAACTAAGGACTACATATAAAATTAAAAAAAAAAACACATAATATCTAAACAATAGCTACACATGTGATTGCGACCCAAGTATTTATAACTAGCTTCCGCCCGCGACTTCGTCCGCGTGGAAAAAAAATCCCCCGATTTTGAAACATTCTTCATTAGTGCTCCGCTCCTATTGGTCTTAGCGTGATGATATATAGCCTATAGCCTTCCTCGATAAATGGGCTATCTAACACTGAAAGAATTTTTCAAATCAGAACCGTAGTTCTTGAGATTAGCGCGTTCAAGCAAACAAACAATCAAACAAACTCTTCAGCTTTATAATATTAAGTATAGATTTACGAATGTATTAAAAATAATAATAAAATATATGATAATATATAAATGTTGATTATTACCAATTCTGTAATCTAAATAAATGTTATATTATTACCACTCACTCACTCACTCATTGACATAATTGTTCTCCCAGATGGTGGATGGGGAGGTGGGTATATTTTGACAGATTCGTAAACAAGTAACTCTCAAACCTACGGGAAAAGTGCCAAACCTCCCCTTTTCACCCCCCTTCTCCCCCTTCCCTATCGTATCTCGGAAACTACGATACCCGTTTTTTACGGATTCGTATAGAGGAGGCTCGGTAAAGTAAAAACCATTTTTCAAAGTCGCCCCCCTTGCCCCCCTTCTCACCCCCTTTAGGCGGATCTCGGAAATTAAGAGACTTGGAACATTTTTTTTTTTCAGATTTATTTAGAGGGGCAATGCTTTAGTCAAAATAATTGTGAAACCCCCCCCCCCCCATAACACCCCCCATTTTGACTTTTACTACTGAAAAAACTGGTGATTCTTACTTTTAACTATAAACGGGCCTTCAAATTTTTTATGCCATGCCCTCCCCTCCCCAACCTCCCCTAAAATTGAAAAAGCTGTAACTTCTTAACGGTTAGAGAATAGCCATTAGGTGTTTGAACAAACATTATAGTAGGCGTCGAAACCTGTCCGGTGGTACGTAGGGCCTGAGTGGAGCGAATCTGCGAGACCGAGTGGAGTGAAGGGGGGAGGTGGCGAGCGAAGCGAGCTGGCGACCTCCGTAGCGTAACGAAAGTTGAGTGGGTGAAGCGTAACTCAGCGGCGACGACAGGTTTTAAAAGTGAACAATCCACCACCACAAGCACGCGAGGTGCCTGCACCTCGCGCAACACGCAAATACTAGTTAATAAGTATAACATTAAAGTTCTGTTTGTAGTCAGTTTTATTTTAATTGTTTTTTTTTTCATTATGTTTAAGCTTTAAGTTCAATCCTATTTTTGTTTTTATTATATAAATGGTTTTTATACTATGTTAATTCTGTGACGTTATAGTTAATGTGGTATGTTTTTGTAAGTATAACATTTAAATACTTTGTGTTTCATTCCACCCTTTCATTTAAAACTAAATCAAAATAAATAAGGTATTTAGTAAATAAATAAAAATTGAAAGGGGACAACGATACGTGACATCTTATCTGTCCGTTGTTCCCGTTGCCCATATGTACATAACGGGGACATGGACTACGGAGACAACGGGAATACACCCTACTTAGCACATAGTACAGTATAGGCAGGTGTAGATATATGCCTACAAATGCTAAACGTCGTAACAGAACGTCGCTCCGTAAGCGATATATATGTAAATTATATTTATTTAATATTTTTATTACTTTTTTATCAATATGAACTTTCAGATTTGTACGGCATTAACTTTTTATAAATTATTGCATTAAGTACAAAAAAACTATCTAAATGCCGTATAAAAAATATCGTCATGAATTTCATCTTACATTTCGTTATATGGATTTTTCTTACATTTCATTCTATGGATTTTTCCTTGAGTTTTTTTCCCTACAAACCTTTGGACCAACAAAAATGTACGGCATGTAAAAAAATATTATCTATGCGTAAAATACTTTCAAAATAAATTAATTTTATGTTGTTTCAAATCACCCCCCGGACCACGGAAAGAGGGGGTTGCAACCCTCGATTTTTTTCCCTTGTCGCATGATTTTTGTACGGCGTTGCGGAATAATGGATTAGAAGCCGTATTGAAACAGTATGAAACTAATGCCGTACAGAATGAAATGACCAAATTTACCCTGGAAATTGTCAGAAAATAAAAAAAAATTACCGACTTTGTGGCGCACTATTTTTTTACGGCACTGCGCGCTTTCTTATTATTTTTCATGGATCTATCGATGGTAAAAATGCCGTACAAAAATATATGACCAAAATATACTCACTCTACCTGCACTTTTGAATTCTCACCAGCACTCAGTTGGACAGCTTACAAGTGACGGCATAGTGCGAAATCTTATTATTATGCTCTTATATCGTCCTATATACGTCACCTGGTTGTTCATATGACCCATCCATTTTCGACACGAACCTGTAGTCTACAGCTAAGAGGTAAGAAATACACAATTTTAGGTACCTATTATTTAGTAGAAACTTACTACTAAAAGTTAAATACACTAGACTTTCTGATATTCCTCTCGTCTAGCAGCTAGCACACACACATATGTCAGTGGAGGAGAGGATTGAGGGACCAGTTTTAATTATCGCTATCTTCATAATGCTTCGATATTATTGCTCCATTTCTTTTTTACAAAATGTTTTAAGACTTACTAAAACTTTATGTAGAAAACGAACGGTTTTATTAATTTCATTCAGTAATATTCACTAAAATATTTATCTTTGTTATGTGGACTGAGGGACCATAGTTCAGTCGTTATATTTTATTTTATCTTTAATGCTTTTTGGTCTGTTTATATTTAGTAAATATCTTTACAAATTCTTTACTAAATGTCTGTATTCAGAAAACTTTCTTTTTTAAGATACCTTCCGAGATCTGGTTGATCGTCTATGAGAACTGAGGGACCACACTTTATGGGTCGTAGTTTTTTATATGTTTGCTTACAAATTCCCAGATTCATTCTACAATTGTTTCAAGTCTACTACTAAATCGTAGGAGTTTCATTTCGCGAATTCCCAGTGTGGGCCCTCAGTTCACACGCACATGATTTAAATCACTCTTAAATCCCAAATAACTCCCATCTTCTAAATAGCTCACTAACTCACTGCATCTTTTTCTTTTAACCAAAAGCAATGTTTCAGCGGGTGAATTGAATAATCATTCACTTGCATTTTGATGGGCTAGTCAATCAATATTTTATTTTCATATGAAATGTAATCTAACTAAACTTTTAATTTACTCCTGATTTTCCTTCATACTTTAATTACTACTTAGGACTGTCAACCTAGTAGTATGCAAAATGAGGGGAAAAAAATGTTGAAAAGACTAGGTTGATGATCCTACTACCTAATCTAGTATTTATTTACAATTTCAATCACTTTATCTATTAAGCATGTTAATTGCCATGCTAGCATAGTTTTCAATTACCCTACACTTTATTTACATAAGTATTTACAAAACATCCGTTCAAACTCGTACTAAGTCCATATTTCTTAGATAGCTACACAAAAGAAACTTCACTTTATTTATCAACAAAGTTTAGCAAATTAATTAAAAGTTCAAATCAGAACCAAAAACAATGCAATAATTATTAGTACAGCTGTACAGTAATTTGTACACAATGTACACGCGGCTTACGACTGTTAGTATGCTTCAAAAAAAATGTAAACAAAATCAGCGAAATTATGAGCGATCATAAGTTCATATTAAATTTAACACTTTATGACAAAGACGGACGAAATAGTTTCGTTCGTACATGCGAGATTCAATGTAAATTCCAGGGGTCATTGCAGTAACCATACACAGACTTTGAACTTACAAATCATTCTCCGTCTCGTTTTGTCTTGCCTAATCCTGCAATAGTCATTTCACTCTACATCTTTTCATGTTCAATCAATCTGAAATGAACCTTAGAATTAAAGATTTAAAGATGTATTGAGAAACGAGGGAGTTACTGATTTATACATCTTTTGTGACGGATTTAAATCTTTTTTACGAATCACTCCTGGGTTACACATCTCTAGTCATCAAAATAAGCTCACATTTTGATGTTTTATGTCTGTTTAAAGATGTAAGCAAGCCCTTGGTACCCCAAGGGCTTGCTTATAATGTGAATGGGAATAAATTAAGTTCTGACAAATAGATGGAATAGAACATACAATACAGTTTTTAATTGTTTCCATATTCCTCTTACATATGTACATTTTTCTCCATTTTTAACAGACTTCAAAAAAGGAGGTTCTGTATTCGACCAGTATGTATGTTTATATATCTGCAATTTTCTCAGAAACTACTCATCCGATTTCGATCGCGTTTTCGTTGTTTGAAAGCATATTTTACAAGGAAGGTTTTAGTATATATAACACATCAGATTCTGATGAAGGTCTTCGGAGATAAGTGATGGAACTCTTCAATTTAAAACAGCAAATCTCCCGCGATTGCTGCCCTCTTACGTTTATGTACTGTTTAACATAATCAACCTATTAATATCACCACTGCTGAGGCACAGACCTTTCCTATGGATAAACACTAGGTACGTTAAGAGAATGGGCTAGACAAAACTTACTAAGCAAGCCCAATAGGAATTAATGGGTGCTAATGACTATGGATGCAGCCGGGACTAATAACTTAATGTGCCTTCCGAAGCATAGAAAAACTTGAGATAAGTTTTTGAACACCTCTTCGAAGATCGACCACTGCAAACACTGCTTAACTCATCAAATCGTAGCCGAACGCGCTAAGCAGTTTATTCCATTGAGCTCCTAGAGTATTGTTTAACCTTTGCATAACATTAAAATATCACGTCTGAAATATGGTTTTAGTGGGTAAAAAACACGTGTACAGCAGACTTAATAAAATTAAGTGCGAACGGTTCGTAGGTATCTCAAGTAACACAAACAATGATACACTAAAAAGCCTAAAATAAAAACTCCTTTTTACAAAAAAATTGAACCGACTTCAAAACATACAAAAGAGACCTGCACTACGAAGAGAGAAATAACGGCGGCGTACTTTTCCTATCAAAACTATTCATTGGCTTGGCACTGACTTCACTCATGTGAGTAGATACATGCCCTTATTTTAAACGGAATTAGACATCCAATAAAACAATCTTAAAGGTTATTTCTCTCTTTGTAGTGCAGGTCTCTTTTGTACGTTTTGAAGTTGGTTCAATTTTTTGTAAAAAATATTTTTATGTTTGTAAAAATACCATAGGTATTCTGCTAGTCCTTTATCCACCAGGTGCTAAACTGGGCTAGGAAAATGAAGTGATTCAAGGGATGTACCTTTACTCACTCAAGAACACTTTGGTCCTAGTCGAGGTCTATGTGTTGATGATGATCACCGGGGACAAAAAAGGACAACACAGGGTGTCATAAAAAACGAAAACTTTGTTACTTGTAATATTCTGCGTAGTCTGCTCTCCTCTGCATCCCCATGACGTAGACGGCTGCACCAGCAGCCATGGAAACAAGGATGGCCTGGGCTATCTTGCGCTTTGTCTGAGCCCAATGCAGGCCTCGCATAATAGGCTTGCTACGACAAGGTGGCAAGTCCACAGGAGGAGGAGAGATTTGCGGACAGGGCGGGTACGGGGGAGGGGGACAGGGTTGACACGGAGGCAGTTCGCAGGCCATAGTGCTGGAAAGTATAAAATTAAAAGTTGTAGCTGCTGCGACATTGACTTTTTTATTGTAATTGTTGATGTCTCTGTCTTCCACAAAAACAATCTAAGGTGCTCATTTCAAGTTCAAGCCATCTTGCTCCAACTCCAATGGCTGGAATTCTTGATGACAAACTCTTCGGGCTTCGATCGATGTGCCTTCTATATTATGCTACACTATTTAATCTACATCTCTCATTTTCAGAACCTATTACCATAAATGAAAAATGGCGCAAAGCTCGCACGGAGGCAGTCATCGGCGAAGCAGAGACCACGATGGAGGCGCTATGCGATACACAAATACAGACTGGGAGGCTAAAGAAGCCCTGTACCAACGAGAACTTGACGAAGCCAGAGCTAGAGCAACGCAGATGGAGAAAACTATGCGCTGGTGGTCTGACTGTACCGCCAACTGGCGCGAAAAGTGGAGCAAGGTCCGCAACGAACGAAACAAAGCACGAGAAGAGTCCAAGCAACTGAAAAGCAAAGTAGACACACTGTCCAAAGAGCTGTTAGCCTCCAAAACAGAAAAGAATGACCTAGAGCAACAGTTAATCGAATTGAAAAGAGACAACGAAAAACTTTTAAGTATAGGAGAGAGCAGGATACTAGCTGGCGACCTCACAACTGAAGATGGCGTAGAGTTGAGGCGGAAGAATGTGGGATACCTATCGCCCAATGAACCCTCGATGCGGCAGAGAGCCTCCTTAGACTCGCACAAGTTCTCAAACGTAGACAATGTCCTCGCTAACAAACTAAGCGAGCTAAGACTCCGCCTAGATGAAACATGCAAGACCCTTCAAAGCGAGAAGGACGAAAAAGCATTCCTTCAATCCAAAATCGAAAATCTAACCGCAGAACTACAGAATATTAAATTGGAAGTATCTCACAGCGACAGAACCTTAGGATCTACTGATTCCAGTCATAGCGAAGTTGAAAGACTGCAAAACGAGCTGCAAGATGAAATAGCAGCCAAACAAGTCTTAGAAGAAAGGATCGCTGAACTGAAAATGGAGATCGAGAGGCTAAAGTCGGAAAACACTATACAGTGGAGCAAACGAGAGTTGTTAGAAACTGAAAATATAGCGATACTGAGAGAGAATAAGAAGCTTTACAGCCAAGTCTGCGAATTGAGGGAACAGATACATAAACTGAACCGAATATCTGACGGGAGCGCCTATTTCAGCGATCACAACAGACTAGACTCTAACATACTCTATGTTAGAAAGACTAGCGCAAGTCCCAGGTCTCACGAATCTAGTAATGGATCTTCTGAAGCCAATTTACATTTTGACGCCAAAACGAATACTTCCGGCGAAGACGACGAATTAGCGATAGTAGAACGAAATGATAACTGTTAAAACCTGTTAAATAATTACCTTTCGGCTTTCTACGTGGACTTTGAGTTGCAAGAAAGTAAGTTATACGAAGATCTGTCAAATTTGAAATAAGATCGCGTAGTTTGTGGTATACGTAATTTATTCTTCTTCGAATTTAGAGCGCGGAGTAGTTAAAAAGGTTGTATTTAAATATCGTTGTTTATTTTCGAAGATGAGCGAAAATTTAGTGTTATCGTGGAATAGAGATCTCAATAAATCTTGTAGTTTTCGCAATCATCTTAAAGATAGTAGAGAGTAAAACCTAATAATGCTGAAATCTATTTATGATACAGGGAAAACTAAACTTATTGAAGCGACATCTCTAAGTTATAAAACCAGCAAAAGGAGTCAAGATAATACAATATGATTTTTTGGGTATTTAATTTTGTCTCAATGCCGACAAGGACCTAATTGTCTCAATTTTGGTTTTCAATGGTGCACACTTTAGATATATTTAGGCTTAGTTTAGAAACCGATACAAAACCTGCCTAAATTAGAGCTTCCTTAAAAATTATTTAATATCAGAAATTCATAATAACAGGTACTGGACCACGCCTTGCTGGCAATTTTTAATAATAGTTCTGTCGCTAAATTACCAAATAATTTGTTGAATGTGGCTCTTCTGAAATAACGTTCGCCAGGTGGCAGCACTGAGACGTTAGGTCCGGACACCTTTCGAAACGCTTAAGTTTTTGACATCTGTCATATTGATGTCAATGTCATATTAACGTTTCCAAAGAAAACTGCATTTTACCTGATTTTACCGAATAACGTCGCGCGTCTGTTAGTGTATCATTTCCCTACTTACTTGTTTTTGGCAAAATTGAGGTAGTTTCACTACAAACGCCACTTATCAAGAGTTGAAGCTGTCCTCTCGCCTCAGCAGCGCTAACTGATGTTAAATTTTGTAGTACCCACATTTCAAAAAAAAATATTATGTTATTACTGAATGCATTTAGAATCATTCCACTGCGTTCCAAATCTTTATCATACGTCATAATACGTAATAAAAAATGTATTAAAAATTAATAAGTACGCTTAGATACATGAGTTTTAGTGAAATGCTAATTTAAACGGAGTGAGGCAAAAGTTACTATGGTTGGAAGCTAGTTTTTGAATAAACTATTTGTTCTATAAATGTTTGGTTCCCAAAAAATGTTGTTAAAATTGTGTTGCCTCATTTAAATAGTACCAGCGTTTTAAGAGTGATATTAATGGATACGTAAATATATATATGATAACAATAAAGTATGATTTTTTACATTTAAAACTGGCAGCCCCTTTCGTTTTGTGAGAAAATGTAACTTACCCGAGGCACTGTCCTCAAATTTACTAACTAGCTTTGCTCGCTTTTTCATATCATTTAATCGTGTTTAGTTAAATTCTATGGATATGAGCATTGATGATAAGTTTGGCCTTGTGATCGAGGGATTCGCGGGTTCGAACCCCATTAAACTATTGCCGTGAACCCACTCCAGCTACAAGCATATTTAACTTAGTTGGGGGTTAATTAGATTGCTCGTTCTCTTTATATTACGAAAAAAATAACCATCTGGTACTGTTTGCTCGTATTTTCAAGGCCACTTAGTTTTCTCTTTCGTCCTCAATTCTTCTATTAACCGCTTTATCTGATTCGACTGACAAACCTCGTTATTCTTTACGTAATCATGTGTAATATTAACAAAATCACAGATCATATAAACTCACAAAACTATAAATCTTGTGGTCTGTTTTTTTTTTACATAAATTATGTGTTGCTAAAGAAACATTCGCCCCTATAAGGAAGTCTTGAATTTGCTTGACTATATCGCACAAAAGTATTAAGACAGATTTAATGAACTAGGCATTCTCTACAAGTCAACAATGAGCATTGAAGAGACATCATGGCGGGTGCATAAAAAAAACTAGGTAGAAAATATATCTAGTAAACGTAAATAATAAAGATTGTAACCATTGCCTCCCATTGTAACTTTTACTCCTCTATGTGATGAATAAAATCAGATAGGTATTACATATTACGCGTTAGTGATTGTTGATTATTGTGATAGTCTAGTTTTACAATTTAGGACGGCTTAGACAATTATTCTCGATATACGTGACTATAGATAAACCCATTTGTCTACGCAATTATGATCTTTCAGGTAGAAAAAAAGACAGAATTTCTTGTCGCCGGGTGATTGCAAACTTCGTCTTTTTATAGTAACCGTCGTGAGATTATAAACTCCCAAAAAATTGTGAACAGTCGATTGTTTATAATCTATCCGTTTTTCGGGTTTCGTGTGTGGATAGATCAACTGCAGAGTTGTGGCATAATAAAAAGTTATTAAAACAAGATCAAATTCAAGCACTTTAATAAAAATGGTTGATATATTATTATACAACTGGCGCCCGACTCTCCGATTACTGAAAAAAAAACTATTAACATTATAAGAATAATTTAAACAACAGTAATTATTATAATAACAATTATTATTTTTAAGGCCTAATCTGCTACGTATTATTGTATATTTTTTTAAGTTATTTATTTGCTTAACTTGCCCGTAAAAATCAACTTTGTCGTTTATTTGTAATGTTATGTGAATTATTTTCACAAGATAAGCAGCATTTATGAATTCTCAAAGTTTTTTATATCTTTTATTCACATTGGCCTAAGAAATGAAGTTCAAACAAAGTGTCCTATGATAAATACGATATTAAATTGTATAGTAAATATTATAATGTACCTAATTATTAGATATCAATAAAGAAATGTCGTGTATAACAATTGTTTTGTTTCATTGTATTAATAATACAAACTTTTTCAAAAATGTCTTATATATATCTATAGTCCAAGTTTTAATATGGTCCCTTCAGCCAAATTCGTGTTAATCTGAGGGTACACGAAGATTATTTTATTAATACACTAGCTTCCGCCCGCGACTTCGTCCCCGTGGAAAAAAAATCCCCCGATTTTGAAACATTCTTAATTACTGCTCCGCTCCTATTGGTGTTAGCGTGATGATATATAGCCTATAGCCTTCCTCGATAAATGGGCTATCTAACACTGAAAGAATTTTTCAAATCAGAACGGTAGTTCCTGAGATTAGCGCGTTCAAGCAAACAAACAAACAAACAAACTCTTCAGCTTTATAATATTAGTATAGATATTTTAAGTACCATCGAAAAGTGGAGAACAAAAGAAAACAATATTCATCATAAACATTAATATTTATTTTAACTCTGTTTTACAATTAATATTTAATTTATATTTAAAACCATTAAATTATTATCACAGAAAATGATTGAATTATGAGATATTACAGAAAGTGTATTTTTTTGCATTGGGAATATACCTATGTGCCTAGTACATCAACCTACCCCAATATGTAAGAAATCGATTGGGAAAGATTGGAGAAGGTTGATGTGCTGGCGTCTGTGTACCTTTATTTAAAATTTGCCACTCTAAAATTTAATACAATACAGCAGTTTTAACCTATGTAATGCAAACAGAAACAACTAACATACAAACAACAGGTGTTTTCTTACAAAGTATTCGGATAAACAAAATTAACAATAATTTAGTTTACTATCTAACTTAATAAACAATTAGAAATAAAGAAGACATAAGTATCCAATTTGGTGCAGTTGTTAGGAAATGCGCGTACATACAATTAGGCGATTCATCTACAGTTCTACGCTAATGTTATAGAGAGGAAAGATTTGTTTTTTTTTTTGTTATGGATAAACTCTTAAGAGTTTATTCATGTTTCATTAGTTTAAACTAATGGACTGATTTCAAAAATTATTTACACCAATATAAAGCTACATTATCACCGAGTAACATGGCTATATTACATCTCGCTACAATCAATATGATCGGAGCACCTATGAAAATTGCAAAAACGGGGTTTTATTACTTTCGTAAGCTTAAATTGCGAACGCTGTGTGGAGAATATTAGAAGTCGGAACACAAGGGCATCATAAGGTGAAGAGTAAATAGGTAAGATAATGTTTTGAGTAAGCGGGCTAGGAAAACGAGTGAACTGAAGGTAGGCACGTTGAAAACATGGAAGTTCTGTATTACAACGACTACAGGAGTTAATAATTCATAGAGAAGCGATTTGGGGAAATGAGAGGGAGCGCTTCACAACGAGAGCACTTCCTGTATAGCCGTCAGCTCTATCATCTCGAAGAAATGAGTAACCTGAAACTGAAAACGAGAGCCAGGCACCAACCAAGATTCCGAGATGGCGATGATTGACGGGTGAGAAAATTAATTCAGGCTTCTGCGGTCGGATGCTTGTATGTTTGAATTACGGAGACTGAAGCTGAGAGAAGTTTCTGGGCAACGTGGAACGGTAAGTTAAATGCGATACTAAACTTATAATAAGTGATAAAAATAATTCCAAAAGACAGGAACAGGAACGAGGTACTTCAGAAGAAGGCATGAGGGTTCATTAGTAACTATTGAATGATGGGCTGCAGTGTCTTATTATTTCGCTTTTTTTATTACGTGGTAAAATCGTCAAATAAGTCCTCCCACCCCGGGCAGGGCCGGAGGGACTGTGAGACTTGTACTGACTAAAATCCACGGTGTTCCTTCAATAGCCCTTTACGTTCCGGAGTCACGGTAATGGGATGAGTCCCACGACCCCGGCAGGCTTCGGCCCTCTACAGGGGGGGCCTTGTCATATTGCTGACGCTCTTTGAGGCGCGTGTGGAACACAACGCTCCGTCGACCCGGGCATGGTCCATGGTCAGACAGCGAGTTGCCCTTTACTCGCTGTCCGCATGCCCGCGCCTACAGTGGTCGGAGATCGTCGGCCGACGTCCGACGCCGTGGGCGTCTACCACTGCGGCTGGGCCGCGTGAGGGAGAGGATGGCGTCCTCCCTCCAGGAGGACGCCATCCTCTCCCTCACGCGGCCCGCCTCCTCCTTCGATAGCATGACTGCTTCGCAGAAGGAGGCGACCGCTTCCCACTCCGTCTCGCCCCGCAGCATGGCCTCGACCAGTGCCGGGCGCGAGAGGTCTCCACCTATCGCCGCCGTGAGGACACGTCGGTGCTCTGCCCAAGCGTGTCCTCAGGGCGATCCTCGCAGTGGTGACACCCAGGCATTTGTTCCTTCCCCATCAGACACAGGTACCTCCCGAAACTTCCGTGTCCGGTGAGGACCTGCGTCATGCGGTAGATCAGGACGCCGTGACGCCGATCTAGCCACTCCTCAAATAGAGGTCTTACCGCCGCAATTGCGGCGTGCCCGAAACATCTTGGCTTAGATCGGCATTGCAGCAGCAATTTTGAAATTGAATCGGTGGATAGCGTAAGTCTCAACTGTAAGGGAAGTATAACAGGAGGAAACCCTTTGAGGGAGTACTTGGCCTTGAAAAGTAATTACTATGGTTTATGTGGGCACCCAGATGGTTTACCCTCCTCTCTATTTTTTCGATTTAGTCGGCGGGCTTCTAGAACGAATCCGCAAGTCGGATTCAACTGAGGAATCCACAAACTTGTCCATGGACTTATCCACTGACACCTGACGGACTACACACCCAGTCTGGTGATATAAGTGGGAATGGTTGCCTCGTATTGATTGGCATCTAGAATGGGACCGTCGAGAAATCTCTTTCCGTTGTTAGGTACAAATTTTAACCTTTCGGATATCATTTTTGCCATCATATCAACGCAGTTCAGATTAAAATAAATCTCTGTGTACCATTGATATACTAATAGTATATCAATGCTGTGTACAAATGCAGATCTAAAACAGCACTAATCATTCATCTGAAGACATGGAAAGGCATACACGTAACAGTCTCCTGTTTTAAACATGGATCTTTTTAGCTAGCCATATCTGCCATGCAGCATATTATCCTTGAGACCTCTTTACAGTTTAGTAAATTGTTTATTCAGGAACAATAGTTGGAGCATTAAATTTGCCTCGTTGTTCTGTCGGTGGTGTTCGATCTGAGTGAATTTAAATTTTCCGAAGACTTGTGTTCAAGGTTAGTTTTAAGACATCGTATGTAAACGTTGTGGCTATTTAAAGCGGTTGTTTGTAAATCGTTAGTTAAATAAATTTTTAGCTTTAGTGACTTATTTTACCGCAACAATAGCTGATCTACCTCTGATATAAAAAAAACTTTTTAGCAAAAAATAGAACCGACTTCCATATAAAAACACTACAAAGGCAAAAATAACTTTAATTTCGGAAGGCGGTGTCAAAAACGAAAATATATACAAAACTAAAGACACCGCCTTCCGAAATTAAAGTTATTTTTGCCTTTGTAGTGTTTTTATATGGAAGTCGGTTCTATTTTTTGCTAAAAAGTTTTTTTTCACGCTTTTTAGTGGGTCGGTTTGTAATTTATCTAGTTACAAAAGCCAAAATGTCAACTACTTATCACCTTTTACAAAATATTGCTTTTCCCGGTACAGAACCGTTAATTTTTGAGGAGTTCTCCTGGTACATCACCATCAGCTCTACTTCACCATATGCATTGTGACGAGCATAAAGTGCTTAACATCCATATTCAAGTAATCTAATCGCAATCAACGAAATACTTATTATTGAGTAGTTTCGGTGGCCATCTGGGGTCTTCATCATCAGTTCCACTTCCTCAAATGGTGCTTTTCGAGAGCAACTGCACAAGGTACTATAAGAAATACCCAAAACGCTATAGGTGTGCCCATAATATTTGAAGAGTTCCCTCGATTTCTCCATGATCCCATCATCAGATCCAAACGTGACGACAATGATCGACCAACTAGAAAGTATCTAACTAGAAAGCCCTTTCAAACAAAAAAAGAATTTTCCAAATCGGTCCAGCCATCTCCGAGTTATGAGGTAACATACATGAAAAAAAAAGTTCTAGCCGAATTGTAAACCTCCTTTTTTTGAAGTCGGTTAAATATATTTGCACGAATTGCGAATTTTAGCCTAGTGGCGGTAGAAGGCCTATGAAATGGTATACTTAAGTCCTTCGACTTTAAATGTGGGCATAAAATTTCTTTCTCCGATTTATTTTGCGCCAAGTGTCATTTGAAAGAGGCTGTTGTATCTACGTACGTATGGTTAAGAAATGTGCAGACAATGTATGATTATTCGTCAACAGATTTTTATTGGTTGTGGTGGGTCTTGAGTAGGTACTGGGGAGAATATTTTCTCAGAAGCACAGCACATATCATTCGGTCCATCGGTACGATATTTAGCAGAGCAATGAGAGCAGGTTTTATCAATGCTCCTATTTGAATAGTAGTTCTATGAGCATAATCAATCTGTGGCTCGTAACTGAAAGCCGATCTACCACTGTGAGCTAAAATTTGATTACTTATTCTAATCGTTGATCGTTTTGCTCTTTCCCTTCGTGATATTAGTCGTTCTAGACGCTCAGTCTCTGATTGACGAGCGTGTGCCTGCAAGATTCTTGCATTTTGTTCGATAAGTCGTTGTGACCTTCAGCGCTAGATTCCCTTCGCGCGAGCTTGTGAGGATCTGGCATTTCGTTCGTCACGACGTTGCAAGCACTCAGTGCAGGATTCCCTCGCGCGAGCTTGTGAGGTTCTGGCATTTTATTCTTGACGAAGCTGCAAGCGCCAAGTGCTAGATTCCCTCGCGCGAGCTTGTGAGGTTCTAGCATTTTGATTTTCAACGCTCTGCAAGTGCACTGTGATAGATTCCCTCGCGCAAGCTTGTGAGGTTCTGGCATTTTGATCGGCACGACGTTGTGAACGTTCAATGCTCGATTCTCCAGATCGCAATTGCGTAGCATACTGTCTTTGACTTGCACGGCGATCGCGATTTTCTACTGAAGACTCTAATAGGACGTACTTTGGCTGCCCTCGCCTTGGTCATATTTCGAAAGCTGTGATCTTCCTCTTTTAGGCATACTTACCACTACTAACTTACTTACTAATTAAGTTGAGAATAAAGTCAAAGGGTGGTTTTCGTTCAAATAAAGATACGCTGTAAAACTAAGATTTAATTTGAGTGTTCTTTTAAAGATATTTTTAGATATGTATTTTTAGTAAAAACTTTAGTATAGTTCTGAAAATACTTAACTGAAATTGTTTTGTAGGTAACACGATATTTTTTATGTATCGGCAATAGTTTTGTGTTCTTATAGGTAACATTCTGCTACTTTGGGATACATTATTGCAATTTTCTTAATATCCTCTATATTAACATAAATTATAGCCTGTTTCATTCTAATAATGTAGCTTGCTACAGGTGATTTTTTTTTTTAATCGATCCAGTGGTTTCGGAGCCTATTTGGTACAAACAAACAAAAAATCTTTCGTCTTTTTAATATTAGTATAGATGTTTGTGGATAAAATTTAAAAAAAGTAATTAAAAAACCCGACTGCAATTTATACTAAAACTAACTGAAAAGCTAATAAAAACAAGCCCATTTTAAATTAAATAAAAGTTGGAAGCAGGCGGGGCCCATACCATTATTATAGTTTCAAACTCAAATAGGTCCCGCCTGCTTCCAACTTTTATTTAATTTAAAATGGGGTTGTTTTTATTAGCTTTTCAGTTAGTTTTAGTATAAGGTTGCAGTCGGGTTTTTTAATATTTTTTTAATTACTTTTTTTATTTCCAGCTTTTTAGTTTACAAATGTGAAAGATTTCACAGACGATTTAGTTCTTGATACGTGTTTTTTACAATTTGTCACTTTGAATTACTTTTAACCATATAAGTTGTATATATGTTTGTAATCACCTTTTAAAATCCTTTATTTTGATACCCCACTCGATAGGTTTTGAGAAAGAAAACTTTTTTGTAGGCATAACATGGCGCCAAAAATCCGCCATTTTGGTTTTTTTATTTGTGTCACTTTCACAGTCAATACGACTCTAACGATACCTCCCAAGCTAAAATCCGTCGAGCCGTTCAGGCCACAGAGCGTGCCAATTATACATACATACATACTCTCGAAAAACATAACCCTCCTTCTGGCGCAGTCGGGTAAAAAAAATTACGCGTTAAGTTCGGCACTTGTTTTTTTTTATAAAACATTCGTGTTTCACAAAAGTGTGCATGTTTATATTGTGTAATGATCAGTGATCGGAGTAGGTAGATTGAAATGGGGTCATTGATCCGAAACGTATATATTAATATGGACATTCCTCCGGAATTGGTGGATTATTAAAAAAAAACCGGAACTTATGTAGGAGTTTTATTCTGCCAGAGTGGAAGGAGTCATTTGATGATTTGCCATCCTCAAAAAAAAGGTAGGAATTGTAATAAAATGAGCAATATTATTCTTTATTATTCTTCATATTTTTTTTAACGGCACACAGTCACGATTTGACAAAACCCAACGACCAATCAGAACAAAGGATCATGGGTGGTACAATAACCGGTTATCAGAACAATGCGTACGCCCGGCGACGACATGCCAGGTAGCTCACTCGTTTACTTCGGTTCGTAGAGTGCGCATCTTTGTTTGTTACTGTGTTGTGAAAACGTTACTTGACCCTGGCTTGTGTACATACTGACTTCTGGAATCTGCTCTAAACCACGATTTGGCTCGAATATACGGACTCAGATTTTTCACTATTGAATTGGATCTACATATTTAAACCAAGCTTTGGTAAGTAATATTTTACTAGTTACAAGGAGTATAAAGCATGTTTGGATGTACTATAAGAATATTTTTAGTATTGTGTTTGTTCGCTTAACCTGCTGAACATACCATGAGTCTTAATATTGTTAAATCTTTAATAGAGTATGAACCAGTGAGCTTAGTGCGAAACAAAATTATGATATTCTAGTAATGTAGTCACAATTCAGCTAACTCCACTATTAACCGACATTTTACTGGAATCCGTATATAATTTGAATGCCCTGTGTGCTGTGTCCTCTTGCAATGTATTGGTAAAATAAATTACTATAGGCCTTATCTACTTCTCTACAAAATATTCTACGTAACAAGCCCTTTCATTTGATACCCATATTGATGGGATTGAAAAAAAACTAAGTTATCCGCCATCTTGTAGCGGCAGCCATTTTGGATTGACAATAATATTGAATATACATAATTGTATTGTCACCAGAATCAAAGGCGAATACCAAATTTTAGATCAATCGGTTGACAGGAAGAGGGTGAAATTTCAATGACTAAATTTGATCCACGAAAAATAAAACAAACGGAGTAAGCTAAATAAACTAAATAAAATGTATTTTTTTCATGTCTTTGTTTTAGGTGATATATACGAGGTTCCATCTCTACAACAGAGTTCAGATATGGCAAACGTCAAGGCTGAAACTGTAGAAAAATGGATATCCGGTCATCCCGAACTACTTTACGATCACGCTAGTGGTACAATATACTGTTCAAAATGTGAAAGCCATTTGAAAACCATAAATAAAGGAAACGTTAAAAGACATATCGAAGGAGCAGTACACCAGGGAAAGTTTGAGCGGCCCGAAGAGGAATTTTATTTCGATCTTATAAAATTTCTCATTTTGTGCAATATTCCGTGGTCTCAGATGAAAAATACTACTTTTCAAGATTTCTTTAAAAAATATATGTGTAGTACCTGTTGTTGTACGTGTACTAATCGTACTCTGCCAGATGAATCACAGTTACGGAAAGTTTACTTGGACAAGTTTTTTAAGAATAAAATCGATTCGATTCGGCAAAATTATAAAAATGAGAAACTATGGATATCATTAAATGAAACGACAGACTTTTTAGGTCGCTATATAGTCCATTTTTTAATAAAACCATTACATCCTAGCAATTTGACTAGACCTTATTTGGTAGCATGTAAAATGCTAACTGTAGTTAATGGACAAACAATCCCGCAATTTGTGTTAGAATGTTTGGAAAACTTTTGGGAAGATTCTTTTGAATCGAAGGTAGGTAACATTCTTGTCCTCTGCACTGATAGCGTTGCATATATGCTGTCTGCAGGACGAAATTTAAAACAATACTTACCTGAAATGAAGCACGTAACATGTTTGGCGCACTCTCTTCATCGCGTATCTGAGCAAATTAGGTTAGGTTGTTAACATTTTAATAGCAAATGTTAAAAAGGTATTTTTGAAAGCCCCAAGTAGAGTCAAAATTTTAAAAGAAAAATATCCAGATTTGCCGCTACCTCCCCAACCAGTGGTTACAAGATGGGGCACTTGGTTAGAGGCAGCATTTTATTACGCTCAAAACTTTGAAGAAATAAAAGAAGTATTATCTTGTTTAAGCAGCTCTGATGCGGTATCTATTCGAGAGGCAAAAAATATTATAGAAAAAGAAAATTTAAAAGATTTAAATTACATTAAAGACAATTATTTTATAATTCATTTGTCTTTAAAAGAATTGCAAAAGCATAATTTATCGTTGACAGATTCACTTTTAGCATTTGACAACGTCAGAGATGCTATAAATCAGTGCAATTCAGAAAATATAAAAAATAAAATAGAATGTGTTATGGAACGAAACCCAGATTTAGACACACTTAGAGAATATAGTGAGGCCATTGAAAAAAATGAAGCACATAATTTAATACCTTTTTTAAAATTTGCTCCTTTGACATCGTCAGATGTAGAACGGTCTTCTTCCATTTATAAATGGATTTTAGATGTTAAAAGAAATAGGTTGAAAATTGAAAATATAGAGAAACTCATAGTTATATATTTTAATTGTAAAGATCAGGATTACCAGGATGCTGACATTGTAATCGATTAAGATTAAAAATGTGAATAAATGTAAAATGTACATATTTAACGATAAACAATGTTGATTTTTATCTTTTTTCTTTATTCTACCCCTTTTTTTTGGTCCTAAAATCTGACTAAAATCAACCAGTTCCTTCGTATGCCCTTTACGTTTCAGAGTCGTGGTGCATCCTTAGAACAGTCTCACGACCCCAGCAGGCATTGGCCCTCTATGGGGCCCCGTCATTTATTCTACCCTTAATGCAAATTACCATGACCACTATGAAAATATTTAAATTTAAGTGCAACAATTTATGTCTATCTATAAAAGTTCTAGCCATAAAAGGCTAAAAATAAAAAAATAAAAATTAAAGCTTCGATCGGAATTAGATTGTTTTTATTATTCAACAGATAAATAATGAATTAATTCAGTTTTTATACCTTCCTTTAAATTTTGAATTGAGTAGGAATAATATCACTACCAACATTAACAATGTTTAATTGAATCCGGAAATACCGGAATTACTTTCCGGGAAAATGGCTTATCCATGTTATTCTTTCTGTGTGCATTTATGATACAAGTACCAAAAATCAATCTACCTACTCCGATCACTGGTAATGATGAATGACGGAGCATATAAGCACAGATTACTAAATAGTTACTTCGTAACAGATACATCACTCTCATACAAAAGCGAAAATACCTACGCTATAATAGCCTACAAAATCTTAATATTAATACCAGCTGTTTGCAGCGAGAAGAAATGTACCATAAGTACCCACACAGAGAGTTGAGATGCGTTTTCTCCCCGCATATTTGTTCGATATGCAATGACGTACTTTCTACCGTAAATTTGATAAAGTATCAAGGTACTTTCCAAGCAGGTGTAGTATAAAAATAATTTCCACAGATAGGGAATCACGGACGGCACAGATCTCAACTGTATATGTTGTGTCTCCAAGGACAATGACCCACTTTCTATCTTGCTCCGTATCACGTTTGCCTTGAAATAATGTAAACAAAGGTGTTGCCAATTTGAAATAATAACCTCAATTGTGCTTAAGCTTATTCATAACAATATAAATATTTTATTTTCATTTCGTTTACCTTATCTATTATACATTAGTAATTTAGGCTATCATATTTTTAATTTTGACACCGTCGTGGCGTTCTTCCAAAAATACTATTTAAAAAAACTTAATTTGAATTACTAAGAAGAGAAACGTTGACTGGCTCTGAACTGTCACTTGACATGACATTTCTTTGTTTACATTTTTGATCTCGAATTCGTTTTCTGAGTATACCTGTATACACTTGACGATCGAATCTTATGTCAGCATCAGCAAGCAGAGTTCCCGTTGCTAATTTATGGACAAAACAAATTACAAAAGAAGATGTTTCATTTTCGGCCAATAGATGTACATTTCTCGAAAAACAGGAAAAAATACTATAAATTGTGGAAAAATATTCTCTGGTGAATTTGAGCCTGATTTGTTGTGTACAAAAAATAATAGTTTTTCAATTATTGCCATGTTTTATTTAACATGGCGTCTCATTTGCTTGCATCCTTCATTCGTTCTGAAATCATGTCTCATCAAATCAATGTTACGTAGAAAATAATTAAAAAATGTGTGTATTCTTATAGTGTTAAAAATAAATTACTATTATTCTCTTGTACATATTTTTGAGTAAACATAATTAAGTGTGACGATTTCATCGTTACAAAATCTTTAGTTTCCATTTTTGAAGTGTGTTTCTGAACGAATTCAAAATAACCGCTTGTTGTCTTGAAACTCTATATAACTCTAGCGGGTTATAAGTCAGGTCAATTCAGGTCTCGCTAGAGTTCTCGACTTGATTTTGGCTATCGGGGATTTCGGTGTTATTTTGCGTTTTCTCATTTTTATATTACTTTCTACGACTTCGGCTTTGTATATCTACCGGTTTTTAACCGACTTCTAAAAAAGGAGGAGGTTCTCAATTCGGATGTTTGTATTTTTTTTTTTTTTTTTTTTTATGTTTGTCCACGCATAACTCCGTCGCTTGCCAACCGATTTGAAAAATTCTTTTTTTGTTGGAAAGGGTATACTTCCCAAATGGTCCCATGAAAATTTTATCGAAATCGGACGAGCCGTTTCTGAAAAATCAAAAAAAGTCGAAAAAAATAATTTACCTTGATGATCTTTTCGTTTACTCTGCATTGCGTTTTTTGTTCGCGCATAACTCCGTCATTTACGAATCGATTTGGAAAATTCACTGACCCACTAAAAAGCGCGAAAATAAAAACTTTTTTGCAAAAAATAAAACCGACTTCCATATCAAAACACTACAAAGCCAAAAATAATTTTAATTTCGGAAGGCGGTGTGAAAAAAAAAGAAAATACAAAACCAATAACACCGACTACCGAAATTAAAATTATTTTTGGCTTTGTAGTGTTTTGATATGGAAGTCGGTTTTATTTTTTGCAAAAAAGTTTTTTGTAATATCTGCTCATTCTTGGATTGACTTTGGCTTTGTTTAACGGTAACTATTAATTGTGGAAGGAAATATATTGAAATAAACGTGTTTGCATCTAGCAGGGATTAAACACGGTATTTAATCGCGATAAGTCAATACTACCTACCTAAAGAAATTATTCAAAGATTTGATCGTGCTTTGGTGAGCCACTTGTCTAATATTTTATTAGAAAGAACACAGTTCTGATCAGACTATTTATGAGGTTAGTTCTGATGAACAAAGACAAAACAAGGTTAAGTAAACGTCATTTCTACAACCTGTCATGGCTGTCATAACTCTTAGGACAAACGTCAAACATTTTTAATTTTAATTTTGTACATAAAAACCATTTGAAATTATGAAAAAAAAAACACTTTATTCTATTCAGGGGTAAGTGTTCAAGCTTCGCTGAAAGGTATATGTTATGGCCGGAGCCCCATATAAAAATGAAATATCTCCATAGACAAGACCATAAAATATCAAATCATATTCGCATAATTACAGATTAATGTATACAAAACCTAGGTCATTTATTATCAAAATTAGCGACCGGCAACATGCCCATTCTTTTAAATCTAGATTTCAATATCGTCTTTTTCGAGTCCCTCTTACGTGTGTCTACTATTCCTGAAGTTAATGGTGAACTGACACCTGACGTGGAAGGCTGGTCCAATTGATCTATAAATTCTATTTCTACGCCTGCTTGTAAAGCTGCCAAAGCTTCAGAAACCAAGTTCTCTGATTCTACGTCTTCTTGAGAATCCTTTTTGTCGAACTTGGACAAGTCTAGATCGTCTTCGCTAAATAACTCGTCTGCGGTGCTTAAGTCCGAATCCTTAACGGTATTGTCGCTATCTCCAGACGAACCTGATAATATTCTCTTACGTTTTTTGCCTCTGTTTTTGGATGTGGTTGATTTGGGTCTGACTGGGTTTCTCGATCTGTGAAGAAAGTTTAGTAGAGTTTTATGTTAGAAGTGTTGGTAAATGAAGAGGCTGTTATATGCACATCTATACTAATATTACAAAGCGGAAAAGTTTTCGTTTGTTTGAACGCGATAATCTTCGAAATTACTGGGTCGATTTGGATGACATTTGGTACGGGAGTAGCTTGAAGATTGAGGAAGGTTAAAACCTCCTTTTTTGCAGTTGGGTGAAAAGTAGTTTTCACCCAACTGCAAAAAAGGAGGTTATGTTTTTATCGTAATAAAGTCAAGTTTTAGAAACTTTCAGGTGTTGTTACTTCCATCATTAGCTCAGCACCATGAACTGATGAATATAGTCACATAAATCTGAATTGCTTTAGATACTTAGTATATTTATAACGTTGTAAGTGCCTTTAAAGTCGAGGGTTTCTCTTGATTTTACTGGTATTCCATAATCAGATCCCGATTTTTACCTTCAATCATCTGATCCTGCGATGATGACTACCAGGCTCAAATATCTGAATTGCGTTAGAAAGTATGAAAACAGTATATGTGCCTATAAAATTTCAGGATTTCCCTGGGATCCCATCATCAGATATTTACTTCGTGACAATGGGACCACCTCAGGAGTATAGACTATCGAAAAAAAATTTTTATTTAATCGTTCCTCAATTTGCCAAATTTACCCAACCAACTTTGAACCTAACACTATAGCGCTAAAGTTGAAAACCTATTAAAGAAATTTGACAGATTGTAGTAGCTTAATATGTTGGCGTCTGTACGTAAAAAAATATATACAGCTTAACATAGTACCTCCTCCTTTTTGAAGTCGGTAAAAATGAAGCCCTGCTGATTGAACAATCTGTTTTTTTTTTTAATATATTCTTCTGCCCCGAGCTTAAATCCCGATCCCATGGGAATTGCGGGATAAAAAGTAGCCTATAGTAAGTGTTATTCCAGGATGTCAACTATCTATTTACCAAATTTCATTGAGATCCGTTCACTAGTTTTTGCGTGAAAGAGCAACAAACATACATACATCCTCACAAACTTTCGCATTTATAATATTAGTAGGATATATGAAAGGCGCAACATGAAATCATACTTATTATCGACTCCAATAAAATGGCGTACGGGTTTAACTTGAGCTTTCATGGCTTTGTTCTTTAATTTCTTTGCATGGTCACAGCTGTTACTGGAGTTATCTGGAAAAGAAAACATAAGTTTTTAAGCTAACATGGTCACTAACAGTATCATTAGAACTTAAAACGGGACATTTACCATATATACCATGATAAAGAAAACTCTGTTGGGAAATACTTTCATTGTGCGTACGGCTAAGGAGTTTGAGTCTGTATTTCCCGACAGTTATAACCTAGGGGTCTTTAAGTCGAGAGGGAAAAGGTTACTTCTAGGTAAGCGTGCTCCATCTTCGACCACAACATCACTTACCATCAGGTGAGATGGTGGTCAAACGCGAGCCTATTATCAATAAAATAAAAATTAATTGTGCAGGTTACATAAAGGTGTGTAGACTCTGCGATATGACAGTTTCGCAGAAGATCACCGCGTCCCACGACGCTGTGCTGCCGATCATGGATCGAATCCTCAGTAGCTTGATAGCTAAGGTATCGGCTTTGTGATCGAGAAGCTTCGAACCCCATCCATTACACTATTGGCGTGAACCCACTCCAGACACAAGCATATTTACTTATTTAGCTTAGTTGGAGGGGTTAACAAGATTGCTAGAGAAAAATATACGGTGTCAGCGACAGATCGCTTCCTACTCACGAAAGGGTCCATTGACGTCCTAAACCAATAGCTGTACCCCACAGGGAAGTGGGGAATTTGCGACTAGATCTAGGCGAAAACAGATCTATCACTAGAAGCACAATATCTCGAGATATTGGAGGTGGCCGAGTCAGATAGCATACTTTCTGGCTTGTCCACCAATGTAGCCCTGTCTATACTAATAAAGCTATACAGGGTTATTTGTAAAACACCGAAAACCTCTCAGGACTATATATGTTACTAACATCATAATCAACAACTTTTGTTCTATGACTTTTAAAAATTCGTCATATTTTAGTTCACCAGATTTTCATACATAAATAAAAATAATTAAATTGAACGCCCTAAATGTTACGAAGTCTATTGGAAGCAAAAGAAAGTGATAGTATAAATCGTTTTCTTTTGCTTCGCATATACCTCGTAACATTTAGGGCGTTTTATTTAAATATTTTTATTTTTGTATGAAAATCTGGTGAACTAAAATATGACGAATTTTTAAAAGTCATAGAACAAAAGTTGTTGATTATGATGTTAGTAACATAGTCCTGAGAGGTTTTCGGTGTTTTACAATTAACCCTGTATAAAGCGGAAAAGTTTGTTTAAACGCTCTAATCTCAAAAGTACTGGGTGTATTTGGATAAAATTTATGGAAGTACCTTGAAGTTTGAGGAAAATTATAGGCTAAGACGTGACTTTATATTTTTTAATGTCTTTTATTATGAGCCAACTCTTGACCTTGATCTCGCCTGGTGGTAAGCGATAGATGAGATCTCCGATGGAACGAGCGAGCCCAGAAGATGCCCATTCACTCTTGCTTTAAAGGCTGAAAAATCATAAGTGGCAGGGAACGCAGAAGCCGGCAGAGTTCCAAACCTCGGCTGTGCGCACAAAAAATCCGGAGTATAAGCGCTTGCTGCGACACGACGGTACATCGACAAAGTGCGGTAACAACGTTATAATATCAGTATAGATTCTTACCATCATCATTTTCTTCGTCTATCATGCCACTTACGAGTTTCTTCAGAGTCGTGCTCAGTTCATTCGCGAAGTTAGGATTCATGTAGCTCAGGTTACGGTCATCGGGTGGTACGCCTGAAAAATGACAATAAATAAATTTAAAAAAATATATTAAGTGTCTATCTGTGATTTCTCAAGTTTTTATAACTATGTTATTTACACAATACTGAAACAAGGGGAGAAAAAGGGAAAGGTAAACGTGTAAGGTAAGCGTGCTCCATCTTCGATCACATCATCACTTACCATCAGGTGAGATAGTGGTCAAACGCGAACCTATTTTCAATAAAAAAAAACTGTATTGTTTTCCGGCGAAATTAATTTTAATCAGACTTTCACTGGAAGATAGATTATAAGGCAGCGTATAGGCTACTATTTTATCCTGGGATTACCTAAGCATCGAGATTTCGGCGAGCTAAACCTCACACGCGTACGAAATCGCAGGCTTGTTTGGACCATTATCGTAAACATCTGGTCTTGGTCTTGATGGTCTGGTCTGGCCTAATGGCTAACCCACAAGATTGCTAGTAATGTGAAATCAACCCACATCGCTACTTCTATTTAAAAAAAAAGGTGTTGCAGCCAATGGTTGTAGACACCGTACACTATCAGTTTGTTAATTTTGGGTTAGTTATGGAGTACACAGAAAGAACCACAACTTGAGCTTGAAGTTATATTAAAATGTAGAAGGTGCGATTAAAGTGGTAGCGATTCTTTCTCTTGACCGCTTGAGCGCTGGGTGTCATTCGCCCAGCAAATGCTGAGTTCTCAGCGAAATATTTAGTGATATTTTTTATTTTTTTAATTTTCTATTGTATGCTGTTGTGTGTTTATCACCGAATATTTTTTTTCTGTTTTGTTTCAATTTTTCAGTGGTTAAACATTAGATAGGTCGCCACAACATGCCGATTTTAACTGTAAGTTCTTTACGCTGGTCGTTATTACGTCGGTATCACGTTGACACGACCGAGAAAAGGCCCATTTTATACGAATCTTGTCGTAATAGAGTCATGTAGCAGTCGTACAAATCACTATATGGTCGTGTAGTGGTTGTATAGATGTCGTGAGATCCACCTTTGGTCGAGTTATGATTACATAATGATGTTATCACCGCTGCTTTACGGAATTTTATCGATTAACCAGAGTTCATCACGACTTTGATGTAAAGTGATGGTATTAATGTATAGTATACTTCAAACTTTAAAACAGGGCAATTTGTACTTTGTTAGAATGTTTATCATTGAAAGGCGAGCACACCCATTTTATAATTTATTATTTCATCCTCGAAACTCATGTTCAATACATTAATCTGTTGGGAAATTAATGTTATCGAGTAATATGCACTCGTTTTTTCAATATAATGAAAGCGCCTTATAAATTCTTTAAATTAAGATATATTTTGAACCTATATTTTAACGAACGTATTAACAGTTACCTTTATACGACTTAGGGTTATATAATATTTAGGACACAACCGTAATACGACATCTAATGGACTTGTCATTCCGTGCACGTATTGTTTATCTATGATTATCAGCCATATTAACTAAATTAGGGTTCATTTACATTGAATATCATGTAAAAAAAACCATTTTAAATACATAATTAAACTAGTTATGTATTTAAAATGGTAGGTATGTATGGACAATAATAAGTTTTTAACCAAATCAGATTTATCATATTTATACGTATGCGTTTGAGATGGCGATGGATATCTATACACTTTATACGCGCAGATCGTTGTTTCGGTCTATCAAGCGACGAAATCAAACTTACACATTTTATAGTGACTGAGGAATTATATTTAAAATTATGAATAATAATAATAATAATAACTTTATTTGAAACACAGCCAGAAAATTACATGTGTCTTAATAGCTAGAATAAGTACATGAATTTGACAGTAATACATAGCCTGCTGTCTCCCAAACTAGGCAAAAACCTGTATCTTGGGAAAAAAAAAGTCAAAATCTTGGGGTATAAAAGTGAATTTTTATATTCTTTATTCATAGCCCGTGTAAGACGGTGTGAACTTCGAATGGATTAGGTCAAAATAAAAAAATAAAAATATAAAGAGAAAACAAACTACAAAAAAATAATACAGAGATTCGATAACAAACAAAAAAATCCCTAAAAATATCATTGTTAAATAAATTAATAATATAGAATGCCATTTATCTACGTTTATGCTATACAAGTGAGTGTATGGGTGTAGTTGTAAGTGTGTGTGTGAGTGGGTGTGTGTGGGTGTAAGTATGTGTGTATGCGTGCTTGTTTACTGATGTGGAATTTATATTAAAAGCGATTCTGTTTTGGTATAGTCTAAGGTGAATAACCAAGCTTTCAAGTTGTTCTTACATTCGTGTCTGTTTAACGCATGGATATTAAGGATTCTGTTTATTTTATTATAGAGTCTGGTGCTGACAAAGGGGTATTGTCTATGTGCAAAAGCGGTACTGTGTGGTTCTGAGCGAAATACTATGTCAGCTCGACGTTTCTTAGTGGTAACGAGAGGACTGCGATGTTTCCTCAGTATGGTATGAAACACAAATAGTTGCCGGACAGTTAATACTTCACTATCACGATAGAGTTGAACTGTTGGGTATCTATACGGTTTGTGAAACATAACTTTTAGAACCGCTCTTTGTCCAATTTCTAGCTTTAAAAGTGATGTTTTATCAGCAGCCCCCCAACAGACTATACAATAGGAAAGTAAAGACTGACACAGAGCGTAGTATACTAGTTTGAGAGTGACTACATCGGCAGATTGCCTCAAATTTCTAAAAATATAAATGAGCACTCTAACTCTTTTGACCAAATAATCAATCTGCATATGCCAGTTCAGATAACGATCTATATAGACACTTAAGTAGCGTATATAGGTGGATACGCAGAGAGGTGGACAGGAACAGTGGGAAGAGGAGTTTAGGCACGAGTGAACTCTGATATTAATTGGATCTTTAGGTTGCGAGAATTGTTGAGACACTGAGAAAGGTATTATTTTAGATTTCTCTGCATTCAATGTTAGGAGGTTTTTTGAAAGCTAATCACTAACTATATTGAGATTTGTCTCTGCTAATTGTGTGGCCAAATCCCAGGTATCTCCGTGTACCAATAAAACAGTATCAGCAGCATAAGCAAAGACAACAATTTTTAACGGAAAGGAGACAGGTCATTAATGTAGATAAGAAATAATGTCGGGCCAAGAATGCTTCCTTGGGGCACACCGTATTCTATTTTAGCTTCTATACTCATAACATTATCTATCTTTACATGCTGCGAACGATCTTAAAGATAGTTCTCGAAGAGTTTTAGAGCACACCCACGGATCCCAATATCGGACATCTTCGCCAAAAGTATAAGAACAGAGACTGTGTCAAATGCCTTGCTCATATCCAGGAATATACCAAGGCATTTCTTTTTACAATTTAAGTGTTTAGTTACAGCATCTGAGAGAGCAGACACAGCATCCTCAGTGGAAACACCTGAACGGAAACCATACTGATTATGCGCTAAGATGTTATTTGCATTCAAAAATTTTACCAGACGACTATTCAAAAGTTTTTCTAATATCTTATAGATTGCCGGAAGTACAGAAATAGGCCGGTAGTTGTTTACGCAGTCCCTGTCCCCACTCTTATAGATAGTGTGAACTACTGCTATTTTGAGAGCATCAGGAAAAACTCCAGTATTTAGCAAAATATTACAAATATGTACAATAAGCGGGACTAAAACATGGCGGGACATTTTAAGTACCTTACTCGATATAGTCTATGCCAACCGAACAATGATACACTTATGATTGTATTTTTTTTAAATAAATAATACCAACTACTCTATTTTTTTTTGTTATTTACAATTTTTACTGCTCTTTCAGCAATATCATATTTTTTAGATCCATTCTGCACCGAACTCAATTCTCTTGAGTCCAAAATTATTTTTTGTGCGGAACCAACTCCGGTTTGATTACAGTTGACTTGTCACGTAGAAATATTCTTTTTTATTATTCCAGTCATTTAATAGTAGCATAAAAGTCTTCAAATTGATTTAAAATCGTATAATAGTGCAGCTTATCAGCCTTTTACGATAGTCACGTAGAAGTAGATCTCGCGACTCTTATATGTTTAATGTTGGTGTTAAAGTCGTATAGACGTTACTAAGACGACAGCACTGGTTACACTACTGAAAGTTGTGTGATGGTCATATATAAAAGTCGTATAGAAGTTTATAAGATACTAGCTTCTGCCTGCGACTTCGTCCGCGTAGTAGTCGAAAATATTCCACGGGATCCCGTCCCCGACTTGCTTGACAAAGATTATAATAGCTCGGCTAATACGCATGATATAAAGATAATTTATAGCCTATAGCACTCAGGAATAATGCAGCTACATGTAAGCGAAAGAATTTTCAAAATCGGTTCGGTAGTTTCAGAGATTACCCCCTACATACAAACTTACAAATTTTACCTCTTTATAATATTAGTATAGATCTATACAACAAGTTGTATAAAAATTAGAGGTATTGCACACAAATTACTTCAATACAATGTTTATAGGATTTTGAGTCACGTAACTTTTACTTATACGACTGAAATGTTTGTTGGGTAGTTTCATACTTCATTGTTACATTTGTGAAGCACGACATCTAAGTAGGTTACTGCGTTCGCAAACTAATAGAGCGGTTGATGAGACCGTACAAATGGCTTAGTGACAGACTATAAATTATTAGTTGGGATTCAGTATAATGCCGGCGTTGCGGGAATATTCTAACGAGATACCACGGCCTCGGAACTTAAGAGCAGCTGAAGGAACAGGGTGGGTTTTTAGTCAGTAGAAGTCTCAGTCTGATACTCCTTTCCGCTAGACCCAGAGTGGGAGAAGTCATTAAAAAAAAACAGGGATTTAGTATAATAATAATATTCTATAATTACCTGGTATATTTTCTTTAGCCGTGGTGTATCGAACAGTAAGATTCTTGATATCTCTTATTATGTCCAGTTCTGTATTCTGCCTGTAGAATACTCCTTTGGGACGGATACCAAGCTTGTCTAAGGTGCCGTAACCTGGAGACAAAGAAGCTTAGGTTTTAGCGTTGTTCATAATAAGGTTCATTATTCTTTGATACATAATCATGCTTAGGATATAGTTTGCTTCTCGAGGTTTTTTAAAAGTTATTTAATAAGTGTAAAAAATAATACAATTACATATAAGTACAACGTGTAATTTAAAGGGTATATACGTACATACCAAGTGCACGACTTCTTTGGATGATAACAAACGATATGGCAAGGGTTTTGTAATCCTATGTCTACATGACTGTGTAGAATTGATACGTACAAAATGAAAATTTTCGCAAGAATCTGAAAGTCAATAAAAAAAAGTGGACAAGTGCGAGTCGGACCAGCCCATGAAGGATTTCGTAGTTAGCAAGTATAGATTAACGAAAAATATCTTTGTTTTTATAGCGTTTGTGTAAATGACAAAGTTACACACCCGTGTTTGTTAGTGTAACTTTGTTGTATATTTGCTAAACCATTTAAAGTACGAAATTCCTGATATGACTCAAAAATTAATATTACTTTTTTCCAAAATGTAACATAATTATACAAAATATTTACCCTCATTATCTTTACATTGTTGCCACCTAATCGGAAGGTTATTTATACCTTTGCAATAAAACTCTTGGGATCTACATTGGAAAAACTGTTTGAAAGCATTTTGTACTGCCTCTTGGGAAGAATTTTTTTATCTCGTTGAAAATTTATACAAAAAAAATTACGTCCATTGGAGCAAAGTCTAGCATCTAGGTCTGGTTGGTACGTAGGATGACCTATGGTTTCTAACCGCAGCATCTGCAGAGTTACAACGGTTTCTCGTCAGTGTCATGTCTTGTGTTATCATGGAGAAATAAGTGGAGCAAATAATGGTGAACATCGGTAAAGAGTCGGGGCTGTTTCACTGCTAGTTTCGCCATCATTGTTCGAAGTTCGGCACACTAAACATCTGCCGTTATTGCTAGATCAGACCTGAGAAAGTTATAGTGATTAAACCACGTATAGACTACCAACCATTACCTTATTATTAGTAAGCTTTAACTTATGGCGATGTTGCGGCGTTTGACCTGGGTCTGCCATTGCATTTTCTGCTTTCGGTTTTTGTAAAGGATCCGCCTTTCGTCACATGTCAAAATTCGATTCAATATTCCTTAATTTCTGTACCAATTTAACAAGCCAACTCAAGTTTCAACACGTGTTTCTTTCTACAGACCAGTCAAATCGGCGTCAGTCAATGCGGCACCAATTTCTCTTATTTTTTATTTCATGCTAATGAGTAATGAGTTAATATTGTAGGTAAGGTAACGTTAAACCATGCCGCCAATTCTTGGGTAGTTTGACGCGGATTGGCTTCTAGAATCTCCTTTCATAATTTAACCCCTATTATTTGCGGTTTTTGAAAATGTGCTTTATCTCAAAAACTGCAGATTGTATCTCGCTCAATTTTTTTTTCGTTGAAAGATTTCTTTAAAATCTACAGCATATTTTACCGCTATTTTTCTTTTGGAGAAAAAAATTCAGATACCTCAATGGCATTTTTGAAGACCCATCTATTGACCCAACACGTATAGGTTTGATGATTTTTTTTAGGTCGTTGGTTGTAAGCGTTATTGTATAGCACGAAGTCTCGGATTCGATTACCGGGTCGGCTAAAAGGGTGCTATAGGGATTTTCTGTAAGAAATTTCTCAGTAGTAACCCGGAGTTTGGAAGTTGAAGGTCTGATACCCCCGAGCCTTGGAAAGTACGTTAAGCCGTTTGTTGCGGAAATGCTCGAAGGACCGTGGCGGGTTTTAGCTTGGGGGTGAAATATTGACCACACAGTAATGAGTTGACCAGGAGTAGGAAGAAAGGTTGTGATGGACTTACTTGGATATTCTGGAGCTGGTTAGTTTGAGTAGAAGATGCACGTGGATTGAATCACTTTCTTCTTAGTTGCTGCACTTTCACTTTTAGTCTTTATTTGTCACACGTGTGCGGCCAATACGGATATTTTGATAGTTTTAGATATATAGATATATTAGCAGTATTTAGTTAATCTCGGCTAGGCGCGGGGTGATAACTTCACGATAGTTTCTTCTGGAATACTCCGAGACACAATATGGCGTGGGTAATTATATCCTCGAACCACCGTATCTGTACGGTGATTCGCCGGCGTTGAATGTGCCAATAAGCGGCGAGTGCGGCGAATTCTCCTCTCTCATTTGTGGGGATTGGATAGGAAGGGAAAGAATATGGTTGGTCAACTCAAAACCGCGGTAACAATATGAATCTGTATTCTAATATGCGATGCGTTCGGATATATGTTAGTAGAAAGTTACAAACTAAATAAAACTTGCGCAAGCACCGTTGGTCCTGGCTGTCATTAGGACATCTTTGAAAGTCGTTACGGGTACTCCTAAGCCAGTAAAATCTGACACTGGCTACTGGCCACCTACTGAGTTATAGAGGTCAGCTAGGCAGTGGCTCCATGTAACACATTAACACTCAGCTGCATCCGGTCAGACTGGAAGCCGATCCCAATAAATTGGGAAAAGGCTAGGCAGACGACGACTTCCATGTATACACCATTGATTTTTATTTATTTAAATTTTTGTATAAAAATCATAAAGTTGTTTACAGAATACATCTACTTAACAAGTTTCAACTCTGTAGTTTAATGGTTCCAGAATACTTGGCTGTTACATACGGACGATGTTATGCCATGACTATAAGGGTTGCGTTTTTCACCATTCGATTACAGAACCCTAAAAACCTTTGCACAAAAATATCTGTTTAAATCAACGGTTTAAATTAATATAGTCGAAAAAGTTTGGCATTTTTTCGGCGGGCATTCATTTTTGTGTTTACTTGAAAGTGAAACTGCAAGCTCCCCCGACGCCGTAGCTCGGCGTCGCTTCTTCACGACATTTCGGAAGTCCATCCCCACCAGGTGAGATCCCCAATTGCCTGGAGGAAGCCCAGCGGGGTCAGAAAAACGCAAAAACATGAGCGAAGATCATCCTCTCTGTCTGTCCGTTTGTCACAACTACTTTATTCTGAAAGTATTGGGACTACTAAGTTGAAACTTGATAGATGATATTCTGTGAACTGGTTTACGATTTTTATACAAAAATAAATAAAAAACTTATGAACAAAAAATTAAACCGACTTCAAGAGAACACTGCAAAGTGAAAAATAACTTTAATTTCGGTAGTCGGTGTCTTTGGTTCTATTGCTTTTCCCGATGTAGGGCCATTTATTGTTGAGGAGTTCTCCAGGTACTTCACCATCAGCTTTACGTCACCATATGCATTGTGACGAGCATATTGTGCTTAGTAACCATATTCAAATAATCGAATCCGAACCCGTGAAATACTTATTATTGATTAGTTCCAGAGGCCTTCTGTGGTCTTCATCATCAGTTTCACTTCACCAAATGGTGCTTTCCGAAAGCAACTACACAAATTACTATAAAAAAATACTGAAATTGCTATAGGTCCCCTAAATTTCTACAGGATCCCATCGGCAGATCCTAACTTGATGACAATGGGACCACGTCTGAAGTATAACCCTTACAAACAAAAAAGAATTTTCCGTCTGTCTGTCAATTTAGTTTTAAGAAATTTTTAAGGTTTTTTTTTTTAATTAAATATATTAAGTATATTATATTTATTATAGTTACCACGGAACCCTTCATGGGCGAGTCCGACTCGCACTTGGCCAATTTTTTTAAGTAAATGTCAATGTAAGTCAAATAAAATTCTATGAAATCAACAATGGAAAAAAATACGAATCAACATTAGTAGGTAGGTACAGTCACGGACTATAATTGATAAGCCACTTTCAAGATTTCCAATTTTGCAGTTTTATACATTCACGAGATTACACGATTAAACACGAACTCAAACCGAATGCTCGGAAACAAAATGACAAATTCCTAATAATCGGAAATCGTCTTATCCATAGAGGTTGAAAAATGACTTTATAAGTTGTCAATGATAAATCCATACAACGGTGCTTACGTGTATCCCATCTATTTGATACTGACCTCCTTTGAAATAGTCCTCATTAAATACTCTTTATTTCTGAAATCCTATCCGAAGACAGAGTGACAGTTGAAATGTCGATGTCAGAAAAGATTTGAAGACGAAAATTTCGAATTTTGGTGAATCGTAGCCGTAGTTATTAACGCGAAAATGCCAGCTGCAATTTCTGAAGAAATTCGCTATAGAATCATAACAATGCATCAGCAGGGTCTGAGCATTCGTGCAATTTCGAGAGATCTGCACTTAACGGTGAGCTTATTCACTCAATCTATATGTTTTTGAATTTTTTTTAAAAGGTAATTATCTAAGTCCATTAACTTGAAAGTTGTTATTTTTTTAGCGAAACACCGTTTCTTTGTGGGTAAGACGATACGCCGAAGAAGGACATATAAATGATCGTCGCCGAAACAACCATCGCCCTTCTGCATTAAGCGAAGCTCAGAGAACTGAAATGCTCCGCGAATATGAAGTTGATGGATTTATACCAACGCAGCGTTACGCGGAACGTTTTGATGTGAATCCCAGAACCATCCGAAGGCATCTTCACTCAATGAATTTGCATCATAGGATTCCTGCCTACAAAGTCGATATGACAGACGCTCATAAAACCGCACGTGTAAATTTCGCACACCGATTTTTAAATTTCGATTGGTCATCAACTATTTTTTGTGATGAGAAGTCATTCCAATCAAGCGATCATGGCCGCTTACACCTATGGCGATATAACAGTTCACGGTATAATGCAGATAACGTCATACCAAACAGGGAATCAGGAAGGATAACTGTTAATATGTGGGGTTGGATGAGCTCCGAAGGTGTAGGCGAGCTTGTTCAACTACCACCTCGTGCAAATGCCGTGAACTATATAAGAATTTTGGAAGATTTTATGCTTCCGTCTGTAAGGATTGTGTATCCACAGCACGAAATGGAAAATATTAATTTTGTTCACGATAATTCTGCCATACATCGAGCAAGGACTGTCAGGACCTGGTTTGAAGCACATCCAGACATAACGGTGATTCCATGTCCAGCTAAATCCCCGGACCTGAATCCCATAGAAAATCTGTGGGGTTTAATGGTGCAGCGATGGGATCACCGTAATGAACGAAGAAAGGAAGATCTGGCTCAACATTGTCAAGAAGTATGGGAGAACATGCGAGGGACTGATATTTGCACTCGTCTGGTTAGCTCCATGCAATCACGACTGCAAGCTGTAATAGACAGCCAGGGAGCATTTACAAGATATTAAGACAGTCCAACAGTTTTGATTCTTATTATACAAAATAAAATAATTATTCAAATAATATAGTGTTTTATTTGCTTAGCACATTTTATGACATTTATAATAGCTAAAACGTAAACTCTTTAGCAGAAATAGCAAATAAAACTTCTTGCAAGATGGCGGCAGTTAGGTGTTATCTATGTTTAATACATAATCATAATTATCGTGAACGTCATCTTGGACGCTACGCGTTCGGATAAAATCGTGGTTTTGAGTTTTTCCGATGTCTAAATTATACCAACTATAATTTCTCCGCACACCAACGTTACTATGGCTACGCTAAAACAATTGTCGCTAGGTTACGGTTTCTACACCTGCAATTCGTCGACTTTAGGTAGTCACTCTGTTCTGTGTACGAATATAACCGATTAAACCCGATTTGCATTACACGGCTAAAATACGAATGGTGGCAAGTGGCTCATCATTTATAGTCCGTGACTGTACTTAATTGAAGTTTTAATTAAATAAAAATTTTTTGACGAAACGAATGATTCGGCCGAATATTCGGTTCATTTTGGACCGAATATTTGTATTCAGTTGAACCTACATTCGGCGCACCTCTAGTATCAATACTTATTTTGACCTGAATCTGTGCATGTTCTCCATACGAGATGTTGTCTTCAGCCCCTTTGGATAGATATGAGGTTTCCGACTTTCCGTTACACATTGTATAAATTCGTTATTTAAAAGCCAGGACATGCTATTGGTTAAAATTATTAAGGTCTATATTACAGAATTAAACTCAAGCATTAATACTGTTCGAAACTAGTTTTGGAGTCTGGAACTTTTCAAGTATAGAATCATACAACTCAGTTTCGCTTAGATCTTTACTCAGTCCGTGAATCGAAGAGGAGGAGCTCCGGGAAAAATAACAACAGCCGCTCGGGCCTGTCTTCAAGGGAAAGCAACGCATGCCGAGGTCATTCTGTGGATGGTGACCATCTTACCATTTCGAGATTCCTCTGTGCCTCGGAATCTCGCTAAGACGTTGGTACCAACTGTTATTTGCATATCATTGAGAGTCGTTCCGGGTAGTCAGAAACCAGAAAATCTGTTACCAGTCTTGCCAAGGGGTATCGTGTTAGGGTGCAAACATAAAGATACAGGTTTTATGCCAGTACGGGTCGGTACTGATAGGTAAGGGTTCAACCACATATAGAAACAGGTAAATCTGTTCTTAGTGACCATCATGTCTTCGAGTTCGTCGGACATTACAAACATATTTATTGAAACCCTTTGGAGGCCGTGAATTAATAGAGGAGCAACGTAACTTCAACGGTCAGTTATCTCGAGCAAGAAAAACAGTGGATTGTGCTTTTGGCAGATTATATTCCAAATGGCATTTACTATCTAAGTGCATTGAAACCGATATTGAATTTGCTGACAAAATCGTGAAAACTATGTGTGTTTTGCATAACATTATTATTGACAAAGAGGGTTTTGATAGGCACTTGACTCCTGTTCAACTCGTAAGACAAGGATGGCACAATCAACGGCCGGGTCCACCATCGAATTTAGCAACAAACGTCAGAAACATTTTTGTACAGTATTTCACACATAACCGATTGTTGTACACTTATATATAATGGAATAAAAATATTCTATTTACTTACATACCATCATGTTTCATTTCTAAACTAATCTCCTTCCAATATTTATCAATCGAATTTCTGTTGCTGTGTAATTTATGTCTTTTGTCCCACAAAGGTGCTTTAGCAAATACCAATGCTATTAAAACTAGTGTCCGACCGAAAGTTCGGTTTCGGTTTCGGTTTCGGCCAAGTTTCGGCCAAAAATCAAGTTTCGGCGGCAGTTTCGGTTTCGGCCAAAACTGGCCGAAACTTTTGCCGAAACCGAAACTGATTTCGGAAGTTGTCGTGCACGCTCGCCTAACTTTGTTTCTCGCGGCAACGCTTTGGCGGACGCTGGCGGCCCTGTTCGGGAATTGTCGTGCACCGTTCGGATAGCTCTCTAGCAACACAACTTAGTCAGTGCGCCCGACGCAAACATCCTTTAGAGGTTATGTTTTGATGGAACTGTTTACATGTAAGTTTTTGTTTCGTTTCTGTGCTTGAATGATTTATATAGTTAAATATTGAGTCAGTAACTTTGTTTTGCTGTTATTAACAAATCAAGTCACATGTAAAAAAGAGATTATAAGATTGTAATAAGATTTCAAAATACCAATACTTAGTATTAAATGAAACAGTAACAATTAGTGATTTGATTATTGATAACTCATAAACATTTTGCTATGAGAACTTAATTTGAAAAAATAATAAAAATATTATTAATAATTTTTATATTGTATTAAGTAAATAAATGAATACAACAAAATTAATATACTGTGTTTCAATTTCATGTTCTAATTAATGCAGAATAATGGGTAAAATGCACCAAATTTCAGTATTTTAAGGAATTTTATACTTGACCACGTGAGTTTCGGTTTTGGTTTCGGTTTCGGCCGAAAGTTCGGTTTCGGTTTCGGTTTCGGCCGGAAAACCAGTTTCGGTCGGACTCTAATTAAAACATCACAATCCACATCCATTTTCACGACAGCGAAGACGACACCCTACACTGGCAAATGCTTAAACCCGTACATATCGATGTAGATAGTCGGCACCGACAAGTTTCCACCGGTTTCTTTATGAACGAGCGCATATTGATTGTATGAGCTATTTTACCCGTACCAATCGGTAATGATCTGTACCGACCTGTCCGTACCTGTAACCTGCTTCTTTATGTTTGCACCCTTACCCAGCTAGTGTTGTGGAGGTTAGATAGTCAGTGGCTCCATGAAAAACACTAGTACTTAGCTGCATCTACGTAGACTAGAAGTCGACCCTAACATAGTTAGGAAAAGGCTAAGCAGAAGACAGAGCAGTTCAGTTATTTTTCTCCGTAACATACTACTTTAGCCCTCCCCATTTTCAACCGACGACCAAAAGAGGAGGTTATCAATTCGACGCGTATTTTTTTTTTTTTTTTTTATTTATGATCACCGAGTACTCGAAGACGGCTGAACCGATTTGCAAAATTCTTTTTTTGTTTGATAGGGTATACTTCGAAATTGGTACCATTTGTCACCAAGTCAGGATCTGATGATGGAATCCTGGAGAAATCGAGGGAACTCTTCAAATATTATAGGCACACCTATGGCGTTTTGGGTATTTCTTATAGTAACTTGTGCAGTTGCTTTCAAAAAGTACCATTTCGGGAAGTGGAACTGATGATGAAGACCACAGATGGTCGCCGAAACTACTCAATAATAAGTATTTCGTGGATTGCGATTCGATTACTTGAATATGGATATTAAGCACTTTATGCTCGTCACAATGCATATGGTGATGTATAGCTGATGGTGAAGTACCAGGAGACCTCCTCAAAAATTAACGGCCCAGCATTGGGAAAAGCAATATTTTGTAAAATTTTATAAGTGGTTGACATTTAGGCTCTGGTAACTAGGTAAATTAAAAATCAACCAACTAAAAAGAGTGAAATAAAAACTTTTTACCAAAAAATTAAACCGACTCCCAAAAAACACTGCAAAGTGAAAAATAACTTTAATTTCGGAAGTCGGTGCCAAAAACGAAAATACAAAACTAAAGACACCGACTACCGAAATTAAAGTCATTTTTCACTTTGCAGTGTTTTTTGGGAGTCGGTTTAATTTTTTGGTAAAAAGTTTTTAATTAAAACTTGTGAAGTCCTTCCAAAGGTTGTCTGGAAGACATCGCTCTCAGGGATAAGACCGCCATTTTAAGCAAAGTGAGATATCTGACTGCATTCTACTGTTAAAAATGTTAAACAATAATATTGATAGCCCCGATCTCTTATCTAAAGTTAATTAATTAAACATTCCGACTAAAGCCTGGTATAATCCATATTTACGGGTACCTTTCAGCTCATCCAAGTATAGGCAAAATTCATTTATTGTGCGTGTAAGCAGAAGCTTTAATAACCGGTGTAAGCAGCACGATTTTGACCCGTTTATAACAAGTGTGATTGCAGCCAGAAGACGCCTAAGCCTTGATTTTTTCAAAAATAATTAATATCTGTAGTTACTGTGTTGTATGTGGTATTTATATCTGCTATCTATTTAGTCATTTTAAATATTGTATTTATGATAATGGTTATATTAAGACTAGACTTTTAAGTGTTCAATTTAAGATTTTCCTGCCTCTTAACGTGAGGACTTTTAATTGGCTCACTGTCTACTATACTATTTATTTTCTGTATTTAATAGCTGTTAGTCCTCCATACTTCTTAAATAAATAAATAAATATTGTTATTTAAGTGTGTTTCAATTTTTAGGGTTCCGTAGTCAACAAGGAACCCTTATAGTTTCGCCATGTCCGTCTGTCTGTCCGTCTGTCCGCGGTTTAGCTCAAAAACTATTGGTACTAGAAAGTTGTTATTTGGCATTAGTATACACGTCAATGACGCCAAAAAAGTGGTAAAAAAATATTTTGAAAACAACAATTATTTAGGGTACCTCCCCTACATATAAAGTGGGATGATAATTTTTTTTTTATGTACTTCCCATAGTGTGGGATATCGTTGGATAGGTCTTTCAAATTAGGGGTTTGGGAAGACCGTTTTTTAATTAAGTAAACCGTTCGTGACTTATCAAGCTTTAAAGTATCAATTTTCGTTAGAGTCAAGTGTCCACCCCCTCTATCAACTAAACGGTTGTAGTTAGAAATTCAAATGTCACGACAGTAGTACTTATATATAACGAAGTTTAAAGGAAAACTATCACACATAAGTGGGCTTTACAAGTTTACGAGTAATAGTCGACCAATTGTATTTGACTCGAAAATTTTGAACAACTCCATAGAAATGTCGATAGATGGCGCTAAGCGTGAGTTGTATCGCGCTAGTTTTAAGAAAATAATTAGAACAAATGGCCCTAGAGTCTAGTTCAAAACCAGGTTTTGGTGTGTATAGCAACCCACGGTATTACATTGACATTGCTGGAGAGATATATAGATCACAGAAATGTCCCAACAGTCGCGCAGTAGGTTTTGTAAGTAATATACTATCGCATAACAGTCCTTGCATAATATTTGGAGATTTTAATGAAGACTATCTCCGTAACGACAACTGCAGTTTTCAAATTAATACGTGACGCTGATTACCAGTCTTTATTACAACCACTTCCCTATACACGCGGTTGTATTCAAATAGATCATATTTTTTCAAATTTCCCCTGTGAAGTTGGATTTTATAATTCCTTCTTCAGTTACTATCGCCCTATCTGGGCCCATTTTTAGAATGAATTCAAATTAATATGTTTTTATTTATTTATTATTTTGCTATATAATATCAAACACAAAGCTCCCCCAGCAAACTACTTCCTCAATTTAATTTTTTTGTGACTATTGAGTAGTGTAGCTCTGTGTCCTGTATTTAAATTCAAAACACCGGCTATGACAAGTTTTATACAAATCTCTAAAAAAAAATTAAAACTCTCCGTGCAAAATTGTCGGATCAGGTGAGGATTTGTATAGGAAGTCAAATTAGTTAGGTAGTCATGTTTGGCTTTTAGTTAGAGCATGGTACGAAACGATCAGTCAGCGAATACGACACGCACTTGGCTGTTATAAAAACTACGGAACCCTACAATGCGCGTGGCCCGACACGCACTTGCCCGTTTTTTTTGGTGCTCAATAAAGTAAATTCTATCTATCTACATACCTTCCAAATATTTTCTAAGAGGATACTCCATGCCCCTCTCCCGTGTGACAGCATGGTACTGCACCGGCCCCCGTATGAGCACTGAGCCCAATATATACAGTACATCTTGCCTCCGGTCTCGTCTAGCCACAAGCTCTATTCGTTCTATAGCCGGTATGTCTTCTTGTACTATGCGGAGTGCAGCGAAGTTTGAGTATGGTTGTAAGTTCATGAGGCTATACACGAGGAAGAGTCCTGCCACTGATTCCTGGAAAGGAAACTCTATATATTATAATTTGCGTGGTTATTTCCTCAAAAGAATACCACAAACATGAACCTACATGCTTCTCATATACAAATACAAATTGTCTGGAATTTAAAAGTAATGTCTCTTTTAAATTTTAGTCAGTTGAGTCAGTTGGGAAATACCGGCCTCATCTAGCTAAACACGCAAAAAAAATGACGGGTAAAAGTGTTATTTATAACAATTTACAAAATAAATATTTAATTTAAATACATATAAATTTTTCAAAATAACTGTATTTTCTCAATTGCTTATAGTTTTTTACTAACTATATGAAAAATTAATTTGTTTATGAGAATTCATCATTACTTCCTTGAAGACGAAGACAGTTGTCTATTGTTATGGGCAGATCCTATAATAAAGATAAGATACATAAGAAAAGAAATTATATACAGACATACATAAGAAAAACAGTGAGTTGTACACAACACATCTAAAAAATGGATTTTCAGCCCCTATGCAACCTCATATTCTGAATATGAGGTTGCATAGGGGCTGAAAATCCATTTTATATATTCAGGAGCATAAAAACATACAGCCTTGGCCAAAAGTATTAGCCACCTTCAAATTTTCTGACTTTTTCGTGTTTAAAGTGAAAAATAAAATAAAATTGTTTTCCAAATTACTATATTCTTATAAAATAACAAAAAAAAATATTAATATTTAGTTGGCCCACCCTTCGCATTGATCACAGCAGCAATTCTTTGGGGCATGGTGCTTACAAGCTTTTTACAATCGGCTGCACTTAGGGCGTCCCACTCTTGAATCAAAGCATTTTTTAACGCTGATTTTGATGTAATGCTGTGTTCTCGGACCTTACGCTTCAGAATACGCCAAAGATGCTCGATAGGATTGAGATCTGGGGATTGCGCCGGCCATTCTTGTTAGAATGGCAACAAAACACAGAAACTCACACACACAGAAACAACAGTGTCGACTTGTTAGTCGACACTGTTGTTTCTAAACCAGCGCATGGTGGCCCCTGATTTATGACAAGGAGCATTGTCTTGGTGGAATTTCACTCCATCTAAGTTGGTGTCACCGAAAATGCGTGTAAGCGAAGACAATAGCGCAGTTTCGAGCACATTTATCACTGTTTATCCTGCCTTCGCAAACGAACATTTCGCCAACGCCATCGGCTGCTATGCAACCCCAGATCATAATGCTACCTCCCCCGTGTTTAAGAGTGGGCACCACGCAATCTGGATGGTATTCCTCGCCGACGCGCCGCCTCACGTAGGTTACACCCGCAGTTCCAAATATCTGGAAAAATAGTAAAAAGAAGAATTTAAATGAGTGCTCATAATTTTTATGAAATCAGACTAAAATAAGAGCGATCAATTTTATTGTTTTTAAGAAATGGTAAAGCTTACCTCAAAGTTTGATTCATCGGACCACACAATATTTGACCAATCTTCCTCCGTGAAGTGTTGGTGACGTAGAGCCCATTCTAAACGGTTCTTTTTGTTATCTGCCGAGAGCCATGGCTTCTTTCTTGCTTTACACCCCTTTAAACCCGCATCTGCAAGCCTTCTTCTTGCCGTTCGAGTACTAATGGGGTGTCCAATTTCGTCGGATAGGGCGGCAGCAAGCTCAGAAGAAGTTTTTTTTCGACCCTGTAGAGTATCGCGGATGAGTTTCCTGTCCTGGCGCTCAGTAGTCACGCGTTTTCTGCCAGTCCGTATTTTATTTGCGTGGGAACCAGTCTCCGCAAACCGTTTAAATAGCACTGCGCACCGCGAACATTTCACAAGTTTGTCAATCTCTACTTTGGACTTCCCTTGTTCATGCAATAACTGGATTTTAATTCGTTTTTCGTAGCAAAGTTCACGTTTTTTTTTGGCATTTTCGAAAAAGGGGAATGTTAATTTCACCACTGAATCACACACGGAAGCTTCTTTACGCTATGAATAGCAAAGGAATACTGATAATAATTATGAGTATTTGTTGCTATTGTTTTAATTATCGTTTGGCGGCCGCACCTTGGCTTTTGTTAAAAATATAAGTTGTTTTTTTTTAATACGTTTTGTAAAATCTGTGTTTTATTGGGGTGCCTAATACTTTTGGCCAAGGCTGTATTTTGCATAATAACTAGGTAGATGATTATTTAGTCAAGTGGTAAACACAAAGGGGTGATCGGGTTGACTGTCTCGTTAGTAGAGTCGCCGCAAGCGCGACTGTTGAGCACGAGGTCTCGGGTTCGATTTCTGAGTCAGGCAAAAATTGCTATTGGGGTTTTTTCTGTGAATCTGGGAATTTCTCAGTAGTAGCCCGGAGTTCGGAAATTGGTGGTGTGATACCCCGTGCCACAGAAAGCACGTTAATCCGATTGATCCGGCTGCCATTTGGACAGTTGTGGTTGGTCAGAAGATAGAAAATCTGACACTGATCTAGACAAGGGGTATTGTGTTACCCAGTTACTAGGTTGTGGAGGTCAGAGAGGCAGTCGCTCCATGTAAAACACTAATACTCAGCTACATCCGGTTATACTGGAAGCCGACCAGAAAATAGTTGGGAAAACGGCTAAGCAGATGGTGATGGTGAGCACAAAAAAGTTATTGGATTAATTTTATTCATTTATACACACATAAAAAAGGAAAAAAACAAATATGACGTGATCCCAATTTTTCCACTTATGTCCCATGTAATAGGGGATGGGAGTGTTGCTATAAGCCGAGCATAAAATAATAAATAATTATTTAAAAGCTCACCTCAAAATTGCTAGTATCGGCTACCATGTAATGCTTTGCTACGTGTAGCAACTCTTCTGATAATTCTGCTAATTCAGCACTTGAAGTTCTTCCACTGAAATTAAGATATTTCATTATTTGTATATGATTTATTAATATTACTCAATAACTTAGATATAAAAAAGCTGCTCACATTTATATTCAATGCATAACTTCACAAAATGCAAAGAACAGTGTTTATGTTGAATACATAATTATTGCACAGTTAAAAACAGTATATTTCTCCTGCTGTGTCAATTCCATCCAAAGTTTGTCTGTAAAAGATCGCTTTTAGCGATAAGACCGCCCATTGTAACACCTTTCGTAGTTTTTAAGTCCTCATTTAATTCTGTTACGGTGTACAATAAAGAGTATATATTTCTATCTATTTACTTATAGCTATACAACTTAGTTGAAGCTCAATAGCTTAATGGGTAAGGTGTTGGATTGTGATCTAGAGGTAGCTGGTTTGAACCCCACTCAATGCACTATTTTCATGAACCTACAAGCATATTTAGCTTAGTTGAAAAGGTTAACAAGATTGCTAGTAATGTGAATTCTACCCACATTGCCAGTTATCTTTAAAGAAAAGAAACTTACTGAAATACACGAGCCAGATGCATTTCCTTCCATATGTCGGAGAATATCTCGAAGGTAAGGGTTTCTGCCTGAACACAGCGGTGTATGAGTTCATCACAATCATCTGCAAAGCCATCTGCTACATACACTCCTTGCATGTTAAATGACATCGCTGGAAATCAAAGAGAATAGAATACACTATGTTTTTGATACCAAAAAATTTAATTATAAAACAGATAAATGTAGTGAGTAATAAGTTATTACTAATAACCTCTTTATAGAAAAGAGGTGGAATATAATCCTGATAGCTCGACCTTTATGACTGATAGTCATTGAGAGATTTAAAAGAGCTTTAAAAGCACCGCATTTATCAGAAAACAAGATGATTAAAAGTATAGTGTTCCCTGCCACTTGTGACCTTTCAGCCTTTAAAGCAAGAGTAAATAAATAGACATCTTCTGGGCTCCCTCGTCCCATCGTAGTAGTCGTATCATCTAACATTAGATTACACATGAAAATCTTTGATTACCATCACTTAATAAAGTTTGTAATGCAAATGTTGACAATGTTCCAAACAGTATAATTTCTATATCATGGTTTGACTATTGATAACTAAAGAATATCAACTCACTACTGCTTCGTTTATTTATTATACCTAAATCTTAATTTATATTTGCTATATTTAATATTTATATTCTTGAAATAATTTCACAAAATTCACACACAAATTTGATGTTTGACAGAAAACTTGTCACCGTAGTATTATAGTACTCTATGACTTGTCATATATTCAATGTACTCTGTGAACTTGTCAAAAGTATTTGAAAGTTTTTCGTGCCGCAGGAGTGTAATGGTGAACGCAGACCTAGCCGCGCCGCACGCGCCGCAGTCTTTGCATTCGAATTCTTTATATGAAGTTCTATGCAACCTCGCACACCTACCCGCGCCGCAGTCGCCGCAGTCCCTGAAACGATCAAACGACCGAACTCCCCTAGCCGCAGCTGATGACGTCACCCGCACGCAGCGCGGATGACGTCATTCGCATCCACGGCGCGCAGTGTTGCCAGAGTTATAAAGTAGACAGAGAATCTCTGTCAACGGTTTATAATGAAATTACTTATTCTCGTATAAATAATTACTTGCTTATTCCCTATTATAGCACCTACAGATAAAATTACACAAAAGAGCAAAATACCAATACCAAATACAGATTTTATACAGATTTTTTAAATCTTCGGATAGATAATGCTTTCAAAAATCTGGCAACACTGACGGGAACGACTGCAGCGACTGCGGCGCGGATAGATGTGCGAGGCCATTAACAAAAAGCGATGACTGCGGGGACTGTAGAGACTGCGGTGCGGCTAGGTCTGCGTTCACCATAAAAAGGTGTAAAATAGGCTTGGTAAAAAAAAAGATATATCAAAATATCGATAATTTTTCAAAAAATAATCGATATATATCGTAGTGATGAGTCAACTCGAGTTACTAACTCGAGTTGGGCTTAATTCGAGTCAACTCGAGTTTTTTTTTTTTTAAAGATGACTAGCAATGTGGGTAGAATTCACATTACTAGCAATCTTGTTAACCCCTCCAACTAAGCTAAATATGCTTGTGTCGGGAGTGGGTTCACGGCAATAGTGTAATGGGTGGGATTCGAACTCGGGACCTGTCGATCACAAGTCTGACACCTTATCCATTAGGCTATTGACGCTGCAAATTGCAAAATTGCAAAGTTGAATTCTCTTTAACTCGATTTAATCGATTTGAATTCTCCCGCCCTATCGCGTCAGCCGAATGACAGACCCTGAGATGGCGCGAAATTTGCCGATCATTTATTTTATTTTATTACATGGAACTACAAACAGTTACATTATAAAAACTTACAACTAGTTCAACAAAAAATTTAGTTTTGACTATAATGGAACCCACTACGCTGTCCACAGATAAACATTAGAGTTTAGTAATAGAAAATAATTATCTAATCGCTAGGTAGCGTTAAGTGCAACGTTTATATCAATTTGTAACAATTAGTCAAATATTTATATAAATGTAACTAACTATAATAAACATAAAAAAATAAGACAATTTATAAAGTATTTAGGTATACAAGATAAAATAGTATCTACAATATAACATCAGTTATTATCACTAATTGTGTTCAATAGAGTACAACGAATGAGTCTTTTAAACTTACTTATTGTGCAACTAGCTTTTGCCCGCGACTTCGTCCGCGTGGAATAGTTACTTTGGGCTAATGTTAAATTTAACCCCGATTTTGAAGCATTCTTCATTGGCGCTCCGCTCCTATTGTATAACTTTGGTGTTTCTATACCGATTTATATGATTCTTTTTACGGTTTCGTAGCCGAATGGCAAAAAACGGAATCTTTATAGTTTCGACATGTCTGTCCGTCTGTCTGTCTGTCTGTCTGTCCGTCCGTCTGTCTGTCACAGCAATTTTATTCCGAAACTATTAGGACTATACATGTGAAACTTGATAGGTAGATGTATTCTGTGAACCGCTTTCCGATTTTGAGAAAAAAAATTAAAAAATATTTAAAATAAAGGGGGGCTTGGAAACATGGAACTAAACCTGAAAATATTTTTTTTCATGAAATCGATGCATGTGTGGTATCTATAGACAGTTCTTTAAAAACGACATCGGGGTTTCTAAAACCACTTTTCCATAAAGTCAATCGTTTAAAAGATATAGCTTCCAAAGTGGTAAAATGTGTGTGTGGCGGACACAACCTCTAACTTCTATAATAATGGAGTGAAAAATCTGAAAAAAATATATGTCTGTAGATCTTAATATAAACTTTCAACCAAAATTAGTTTGAACGAAATCAGTTCAGCAGTTTTTTAGATACAGCATATTTTCTAAAACCGCAAATATAACTTTGTAATTCATACAAACACTATGAAAAACAAATTTATTCGGCGCAGTTGTAAAAAATGTAAAAAGCCAGTTTTAAGAAATTTGTAAGGTTTTTTTTTCAAAACAAATTTATTTGGCGCAGTTGTAAAAAATGTAAATAAGCTAGTTTTAAGAAATTTGTAAGGTTTTTTTTTCGTCAAATAAATTTGCATATTATATTATAGTTACTACGGAACCCTTCATGGGCGAGTCTGACTCGCACTTGGCCAATTTTTTTATGGAATAGTTATTAATGTTAACTTTTTCAATTAGGGGTGACTGAGAGTGTTATAAACGTAAGAGTAGACAAATATTATAATCAGAAAGCTTCGAACTGCTAAGCTATCGGGAGTTACACGTGTTATTGTGAGTCAACCATAAAAGTTAGACATATGCTGTCGTGGGATATTTTTTATATAATTTTAAGGAGAACATTTCCGTCATGAAATAATTTGTGTAGCTTTAACCATTAAGGTTGCACACGCGACGGAAGCTTAAAAATGCAGTAACTTCTCCCGTTTTCCCAACATTTCCCTTCACTGCTCTGCTCCTATTGATTGTAGCGTGATGAAAAGTATACTATAACCCGCTCAGGAGTATGAAAAATAATTGTACCAAGTTTCGTTAAAATCCGTCGAGTAGTTTTTGTTTCTATAACGGTTATACAGACAGACAGACAGACAGACAGACAGACAGACAGACAGACAAAAATTTAACTGATTGCATTTTTGGCATGAGTATCGATCCTTAATCACCCCCTGATAGTTATTTTGGAAATATATTTCATGTACAGAATTGACCTCTCTACAGATTTATTATAAGTATAGATAGAAGATAGATTAAAGATATCAATTTCGACAAAGTTACTGTTGTATGTGTCAACCATACGGCGGATAGGCGAGCGCAGGCCTGAATTATTTCGACAAGCACTCAGAGCGAAAAGAGTACCTGCGCGTACCCGCCGCCTGTGAATGGTTCTAGGTACAGCATAGCAAATCATATTATTGACATTTGTACAGTTTAATTTATTTCTGACAATTTTGAATAGCACTGTGGCTTCGAGGTACTTCCTTCGAGAACTAAGGGAGAGAAGGTTGTACTTTTTGAGTAGTTGTGAATACGATAGGTAGTATTTATGGCATCTATAGTGCATAGCACGCAAGAATTTGTACTGTACGATTTCAACCATTTCAGCATATTTTTTGTAGAATGGGTTCCAGACTGACACTGCATACTCTAGCTGAGAACGAACAAGGGCTTTATATAAGCACAAATATGACGAGGTCTTCTTGAAATCAAAGGTGGACCGCATAATGAAACCAAATAGACGGAAAGCTTTGCTGACTATTTTACTGATGTGCGAGTCTAGGCATAGTTTGGAATCTAGTATAACACCGAGATCACGAATTTAGTTTAATTGAGATAGGGGCACGTGGCAAAGAGTGTAGTTAAACTTAATAAGATGCTTGTTTTTGGTAAAAGTAAGGTAGCTGCATTTCGGCAAACTTAGCTTTAATTTATTACTGTGGCAGTAGTCTGTTAGTCTGTCAAGGTCTTGTTGTAGTAATATGCAATCATTTACTGTTTTGATGGATTTGTAGACCTTCAGATCATCGGCGTACAATAGAAACTTAGTGTTGCGAAAGCAGTTACCTATGTCATTAATAAATATGTTAAATAATAATGGTCCGAGGATAGAGCCTTGTGGGACGCCGTATGTAACTTCGATAATTTTTTATCTGTATCTGTTGATTACTATTCCTTGACAGCGGTTTGAAATATACGATACAAACCACCGCAGCAAATTACCGCGAATGCCATTGAAGGCGATTTTACTAAGCAGCAGCTCGTGGTCTACCTTGTCAAAGGCCTTGCAAAAATCTGTATATACAGCGTCTACCTGCACGCCATTATCAAAACTATCAAATAAGAAACTAGAGAAGGACAAAAGGTTTGTAGTGGTAGATCGCTGTTTAACGAAGCCATGTTGTTGTTGTATAATGACGTTGTGTAATGAGGGATATATTTCATTATGGACGAGTCTCTCAAAGACCTTTGACAAAGTGGAGAGAATCGAGATTGGACGGTAATTCTCCACATTACCCTTCGAACCACTTTTGTGTACAGGTGTGATGTTAGCGCGTTTCCACTCTTTTGGAAATACCCCTTCAGTTATGCACTTATTATAAATTATAACTTTATAACTAACGGTTTACAGATGTGAGCAGCAGTGTTGCGTAGAAAATAAGCAGGTATACCGTCGGGTCCTGGTCCTTTGGCTGGATACAGGGACCTGAGTTCTCTTAGGATCTTGTTTTCGTCAAAGTGTAAGCTGGTAATAATATCACAAGCTAAGGAAGTTTCCGTGGGCGGTTGCCATTGTGACAAGAGTGGTGACGCTGGTTCGTATACAGAGTGGAAGAAATTCGAAAACAAATCACAAATTACTTCTGGTTCACTGGATTGAGTGTCCTTGTAGTGTACTTTTGCTGGGATGCAAGGTTTATCTTTTCGGTTTGTAACATATGTCCAAAAGTGTTTAACATTTGTGTGTAGGCTATATATATGACTATATTCATTCATTTAATTCGCTACAAATGTCAATTATGTCAATGTCACAACAATACAACATTGCATTGTTGCAGATTTGAGGTTATTTTGGAGTGCCGATTGTTATTGTTGTTAGTTTTTCGAATAAAAAATATAGAAAGAATGCCGGGACCTAAAAGGAAATCTGTTGTTCGGGATGTATTTGAATCGCCAGTGAATGGACATGCTAAGTGCAAACAGTGTTCAGATTCATACAAATATAGTTTTGTTGTTAATTAATAGAAATACTTACTTTATTTATGTTACGAAAATGTAATCCTAAATACATAAAACATAAATAAATGATAAATAAATACATTTCTTTTTTATTTAAATTCTGCCTATTTTAATTATAATGGTCCCCATACATATTTATGCTGAAACTGTTCAATTTTTTTAATATTGTTACGAAACCAAATCACTTACTCAGTTTCATCTCACCCAGTTAACTCGAGTTGAACTCGAGTTACGTGAATTTCAACTCGAGTTGTGTTTATTCCGAGTTGGCACATCACTAATATATCGGCTATTTTATTTTTTTCGATATATCGAGTTTCGATATGTATTTTCGGATGTCGAAAACGATATTCAATCAAACATAAATAAAAAAATATCTATAGTCTATGACCCGTTTGTGGTCTGTGCAGTGGAGCCAACCTGAGGAAGAATAGCCCAAATACGGTTACAACTTCGCAACTTAATATGATACACGACCTTATTGCTCTTCTTGGCGCTTTCAAAGAAGCTACCTACTGAAGAAATCAGTGGTGCCAATTATGTGACGGCTAGTTCAGCCTTTCCTGCATTAAATTTAGTTTGCCAAGTAACCGATCAAACAGCTCCGTCGACCACTGTAGGATTGTAGGAATAACTGTAAAAAAGACTCTACTAAAAAAAAATTGTAGAGAAACTAAGTCCACTAGAATTTAATACTTTTCTCTCAGCAGCTACAATTTTGGACCCTCTCGGTTCAAACGTATCCACTTTAATTCTCTAATTGCCGTATCAAATGCTATATCAAAAATAAGCAACGATATTCGCCCAGAATATAGGCGTAGAGGACAACGTTCTCTAGATGTAAAGTCTGACCGAACAGCATCAGAACAAGCAAATGAGTCATGTATCTGGTGCAGATATGAGAAGCTAATAAATCTGAGCATAGCTACACAAAAGATCCCAAGCTCTGGCTCTGTTCCCGATGAGCTTAAGCAGTATCTGGACCAACTACTTCTTGAGAGGAAGTCAGATAGGTCTCCGCTCGAACGCGATAGCGATCAGACGTGTTATTTTGACTTCCCGTACATTTTAATTTCGAAAAACAAGTTTGCTAAAGTAAGCAGTTTGAAAACTTAAATTATTACGTGAGAATCATTTGAACTCATTATGCAGTGAAAAAACTATAACAGTGCGTAAACTATAACTTGATATATCAACGAAAACAATTTAAACCGACAAAAACTCAACGTTAAAAGTGCACTTGTGTCGTGATGTCAATGTGAATGTCATTCGAAACAATAGAATCAGTTCATTAAAACTATACCAGTATCACACTATTTGGATTGTAACATATTAGCTGTGAAACAGTGTTCAATATCAAATAAATGTAAAACTACCCTCCAATATCACTAAAAAATAATCTGTGGTAAAGTGACCTTTGGACTCTGTGCTTGTCAGACTCAACACGTATTTCGCCAGTCGTTCCAACAGCGCGCTTATTTAAATAAATCACAGGATGCCAAACGTCAAACGCACGCCGCCGTCCTCACAGAAAGGGAGACTAAAGCAGGCTCAATCGAAATCTGACCCTGACTTAACCTTTAATTCTCGTGGATCGCGCGTAGAGTGCAGACGCGTAACGGATATCTAAATCTAAGTTAGTTAAATTAAATACTGGACGGCTAAGTTATACGTGTGCGGTTAAGTGAGTGAGGAATACATTGTGATACATCTATCAGTGCCAAGAACAGAGCGCGGCGCGTGCCGCCCGCTCGGCATGGAGCGCACACCACCTGGAAGTGGAAATTACTATGCATCGGAACCAAATGTCGCGGATTTGAAGGACATGCAGATACCGTTAGGTTCTTGGGTTAACGAAAGACAGTCTAAAAAACGAATAGCTATGGACTCAGATAGTGATTCGCCAGGAGCACGTGAAATTATAAGAACCAAAACTGCCTGCTGTTCAGCCAGTAACTTGAGCGAAACAATTAACGCCTTTCGAGAGGAAATGAAAGCTATGCATTGTCTTCTTACCACCATGAAAGAGGAGCAAAGCTCACTTTTCGTACGCATGCAGACGGACATATCCGAAATCAAAACCGAAATGGCAGAAATTAAGAAAAATAATAAAGATACAGAGAAATCGCTTTACGAGTTAAACTCAAACTGTGAAGAGTTACACAAACAACAGACCGAATTCTCAGAAAAAATAAAAAAACAAGATAACCAAATAAAGGACCTGTACCAAAATAAAATATATGCAGAAAAATGTAACAAGGCATTGGAGGAGCGTATTATGATGTTGGAACAAAAAGAATTGAACAGGAATATTGAACTAGTACATGTACAAAAACAGGATGGAGAGAATGTTCTGGAAATTGTGTCAAAGATTGCAGAGAAGTTACAACTAAACCCTGAAGATATTGAAAAAGCCTGGAGGGTACCTACAAGAGGAGTCGATGGTAAATACCCACGGCCAATAATTGTTACACTACGCACAAGAGCGGCACGGACAGGCTGGTTGAAAACTCGCAAGGAATCCAAAATAACAAATGACACTATTTATCAAAACAAAGATCATTCACCAATATATGTTAATGAACATCTAACACGTCAAATGCGTAACTTGTTCTGGGCTGCTAAAACTAAGTTAAAGGAATCGTACAAGTATATATGGATTCAAAATTCTAAAATCTTGATAAAGAAGGACGACGCTGATAAAACAGTACATCAAATACGTTTCGAAAACGATATTCAGAATTACCTTGCAGAAAATAAAGAGTAGTCCCATACATTTTATAACGTCCACCCACTAAAAAAAAAAAAAAAAACCGAAAGTACCTATTTTTTCTCTTTTTTAAATTATAGTCACAGTACAAAACTTTGACCATAAAATAAAATAATAAAAATGAACATTGAGTCAGATATGACAGATATAGAGTATACAAAATATACACAGCTAGATGAATGGTACGAACACGTAAACAAACGACCAACCTCACTCCAAGTTATACACATAAATGTATGCTCATTAAGAAAACATTTTAATGAACTGATCGTCCTAATTAACAAATGCATACACAGACTGGATTTAGTTTGTTTATCGGAAATAAATATTAAGGAAGAAGAGACAAGATTATACGAGATCAGTGGATTTAGTATGCATGTTTTGACAAGAGAAGACAGGAGAGGCGGAGGAATATTAGTGTACGTCAACGACAGAATACAGTTTAATCCAGTAAGATCCGGTATCACAGCGACCTATGAGTTTGTGCATGGTCAGCTTAACATGAATAAATACACCACGGATATTATAGTTGTCTATAGACCACCAAGCACAAATAAAAATAACTTTGTTACGGATTTTAAAAGCTATCTCCAAAATATACCAAACCGAAATAACATTATTGTGGTCGGCGACTGTAACATAAACATACTACAAAATAACATGGACTCGAGTGCCATTAGGTACTTGAACGCGCTATCGGAGAGAGGATTACAATGTGGCATACAAGACGTAACACGGGACGTCGTCACGGGCGAGCGAAATGTGACGTCGTGCCTCGACCATATATTTGTGCGGACTGAGAAAGCAAGCGTTGTGGAAGCGTACACCGTAACAACTAGGATTGCGGACCACTTCCTAACAGGTTTATCAGCTGATTTTAACATTAAAAAATGTACACAATTGAACACAATGACCGTTCAAAACAAATTAGTAATTAACAAATTGCGTAGTGTTGACTGGCAACAACTAATGAACACTCAGGATCCCATTGTATTATATGATAGTATATTTAAGATTTTTAGCGACATTTATGAGTCTTCTAAACAACTATCAACGTTTAAAAAACGTGATTGTCAAGCTTGGGTTAATAATACATTACAAAATATGATTAGACACAAAGACGACTTATTCAGGCGCTGGAAAATGGATCCCAGAAATAACAATTTAAGATTACAATACACGAAATATAGAAATAAAACACAAAAACTGATAAATGTGGCTAAAAATTTGTATAGACGTGAAGAAATAAAAAACTGTAAGGGAGACATGCGTAAGATATGGGGTAATATTAATAATTGGCTTGGTAGAAGCAAAGTAACAGTAGATAGCATTATACAGAGATATTTACATAAAAAAGAATGTTTGCACACTATTTGTAACAATTTTTGTAACACATTTACAACGGAAATAGACAATATTAAGCATAAATGTGACAAGAATTTTTTAAACCGATGTGATTATGTTAAACCATGTAATATTTCTTTTAGATTTAATTATGCAACGCCCACCCAGATCTCTAGAATAATAGACTCACTGGACTGCAATAAGTCGCCGGGTTCAGATGGTATTCGGGTACAAGATTTAAAGATAATTAAAAATGTCATAAGTCCTGTAATAGCGCACTTTATAAACCTATGTATAAAACAAAGTAAATACCCCCATAGATTAAAGGAATCAATAATAAGACCAATTTATAAACAAGGTTCACATCTAGATTATACAAATTACCGACCAATAGCCATATTGAATACAATTAATAAGATAACAGAAAAATTTATAATCAAACAAATATCTATTTATTTAGACAAAAATGATATAATTTCCGATATTCAACATGGTTTCAGACCTAACAGAAGTACAGCAACGTCGCTAGCAAGATTTACAGACGATGTAAATAATTATCTGAATGATAAAAACTTAGTCGTATTTATAGACTTTAAAAAAGCTTTTGATACTCTGGACCACGGCGGCTTGTTGCGGGCTATGGACGAGTGTGGGATAAGTGGACCAATCAATAGATGGTTCGCTCAATATTTACAGCAAAGAACAATCAAAGTTCGAGTATCTAATGCTGAGAGTACTGAGGGCGTTGTGAAGTATGGTGTTCCAACCGGATCTGTATATGGGCCTGTTGGTTATATTATACATGCAAACAGCATGTGTAATGTAATACAAAAATGCAAAACGTATATGTATGCTGACGATACATGTCTCCTGTTCAGTGGTAAAGACCAAACCTCCATACAAGAAGCGATACAATGTGACTTGGATAATATAATTAAATGGGCACATGACAATGGTATTATAATAAATATAAGCAAAACCAAATGTATGGTAATAAACTCCCCATATTTACGCAACAAATGCATCGCATTGAACATAAAGGGTCATAGTTATGAATGTTTACACAGTGAAAAGTCTAGGTGTATGTGTACTAATTTAGAACAGGTCGAGACATACAGGTACTTAGGACTGACCATTGACACTAAATTTGCTTGGAACATACATGTAGATACAGTTTGTAAGAAACTACGCTCAGTTCTGGGTAAGTTATATACCTTGAAGCCTGTAGTCACGAGAGGGATACTGTATTCGTTGTACTATGCACTCGCCGACTCGATCATTAGTTATGGGTTGTGTGGTTATGGACTCACCTTCAAATCATATCTAGATAGAATTAAATTACTACAAATTCGATTTCTTAAACTTCTTGTAAGCAATAAAACTAAACAAAGTACAAATAAGCAGTATGAAAAATTATTTAATAAATGTAACGTATTACCGATTAATATGAAAGTTAAATTAGGAATAATTATTGAACAATATAATGTGAAAACTCATAAAAAAGTAAGAGTATATAACTATCCAACCCGACAATCAAGGAAAAAGCAGTTGCACGTCCCTAAAGCAAATAATTACTACGGTAAGCGCACTAGACGATGGATTGCGCCCACACTCATTAATGAGCTACCTGAGGGACTAATGGATCGAATTAAAAATAAAAATCATCTTAAAAATGTACTCAGGAAGCACTATTTATCTATGTGTCTATAGCTGCTGTTATCAGTCGACTGGTGAGCTTGCCGAGGTATTTATTATGTATACCAAACGATATTTTCTTATATTTTATAATATTCTATGTAATTAATAGTATTTTGCTGAATTATAATAATTATATAAGTTTTATTTTAATTAGGATTAGTTTATAACCTTTTTTTACAATGTATAATGCATGCGAATTCACGAGAACGTACTGCCGACAAACTGCTTAGCAGTTTGGCAGATGTTATGTTAAGGTTAAGTTAAGATGAAATGTGATTAAATAAATATTAAAAAAAAAAAAAAAAAAAAAAAAATTAACCGCAGCGGAAGTGGAAGTCATTGATCCAAGTCAAAACATAACATCTCGCCATAAACGCCCACGCATCTCTGGTTCTCCTACGGATGAAAATGAGTACTCGAAGGCTTTTTTAACCAGTTTTAAAAATGATTTGCTTGCTATGCTCGAAGAATGGAAGGCGGAACAAAAAAAAACCTTGTCTCAATTGGTTACAGATGTCGCTCAACTAAAAGTACAATGTTCAAATATACAACAATCAAATGCGGAGCTTACCCAGTCGGTTATATCCTTGAACAAGGATTATGAGGATGTCTTGGCTAAGGTATCTCTGTTAGAAAAAGCGCAACATGAAAACAATGACTTCATCAATAAACTTGAAAAACAAGTACAGGAACTTCAGCAGAAGTGTCGCCCTTCATCGATTGAAATTAGGAATGTACCTGCGATGCCAAACGAGAAAATCAATGACCTTCTGGGTATTGCTAGGCGTTTGGGGCAAGTAGCTCAGATGGAAATATGTCCCTCCAACATTCGTGATATTTACCGCCTGCCTGGGAAACCTGGTCAAACAAGATCCATATTTCTTGAATTTTCTACCGTTTATTATAAGAATAATTTTCTAACAGCTCTGCGTAACTACAATAAAGGACGAAGTGTAGAGGAGAAATTAAATACGGAGAGCCTGGGTGTTGCGGGAGAACGAAAACCAATTTATGTTGAAGAACACATGACCCCGACATTTAAAAGGCTATTTTACCTTGCCCGTGACTTCGCGAAGCGAAATGACTACACCTTCTGCTGGATCTCTAACGGTAAAATACTCTTACGCAAAAACACTGATACAAAGGAATCTCATATGGTGAAATCCGAACAATGTTTGTTAAATTTAGAATTAAAAAAGTGACTAACTTCCCATCACTTTTTATGTATCTGTATTTCTTTAAGTATTTTACTTAATCATTTTAATATAATGTACTCTTGTAAACTAGTATATATAGATAAAGCAGAATCATATTTTTTAAGGATTCAACTTAACTTTAACCAATATAGCTTCACATGTAAAATAGATATATCCCTACATAGTTATAGTGAGATCAATTCTGTGGCCGAGATTTCCTTTTTAAAGCAACTGCAACGTGAGCCGATAGTGGTAATTAACTTTTTAATTCTTATAATTCGTTATTATTGCATAAAATCGTTTCCGTTGCATCTATACGTTATAAAATTCCTTAAAAATGCCAGATAACATAAATAATGCTGCCAATGCTATTGATATGTTTAATGTTGCTAGCTCCCATATTTGCACACCGGAGCAATGTACAGAGCTTATTGCGGATCCTAACACCCATCTTAAAATTATACATATTAATATCAGAAGTATAAACAAAAATTTAGACCAATTTATATCCATGATGTCTGTGATCAAATTTGAGTTTGACTTAATCATACTTTCAGAGTGCTGGCTAAAAGGATCAGGCCCACCACCTTACCTTGATGGTTACACACCTCATGCTACAACCAACAATCTGACACAAAACGAGGGAGTTGTAATGTACTCTAAGAACGGATTAGGATGTATCATATCTGAACCATCCTTTTCAGATGCTAATTGCTTAGTTTGTTGTTTAAATAATATCGCTATAATTGGGCTGTACCGATCCCCATCTCGTTTAGACCTAACCAAATTTTATGACAGTCTAGAAATACTAATGTCCAGTCTAAACTCATTCAAAAACATAGCAGTGATAGGAGATCTTAATGTCGATATTAAAGAGAATAATAATATCGATCGAAACTCGAGTGAGTACTTACTATTTACAGCTTCATTAGGCCTATTGCCGGCACACGTGTATCCTACAAGACTCGGAAATTGCCTTGATCATATATTATTAAAATCTAATAGTTCGGCAGAAGTTGTCATATTGGATACCCAAATAACGGACCATCTTATGTATGATCCATTTTATGTATGAAAGAGACCAAGAAACTATACCTGAATAGCAATAGGGTCATAACGCGCTTAGACTATTCCTCTATTAAAGCAGACATTGATCAAATTGATTTTAGTGTAGTTTTGAATGAAGTTAATGCGAATATTGCCACCGATAATTTGATCTCAGTTATTAGTAATGTTGTAATGAAGCACACGACTCAAAAAAAAGTTAGTAGACGAACCCGTATTCTGAAACCGTGGATCACTAAAGGATTGCTTCGTTGTATATGGAACCGTGATAGAATGCACCTTAAATTAAGGAAAAATGCTGATAATGCAATACTATGTACTACATATAAAAGATACCGAAACTTCTGTGATGCCCTTCTCAGAAAGCTTAAAATCGAGAATGAAAAAGAACAGCTTACTAAGGCTCAAAACAGTCCGAAAGCAATATGGGATGTTGTAAATCGAATCTCAGGTAGGAAATGCCAGTCACCCAGTCCTGCGACGGAACTATTAAAAATCTCAGCTGATGCTAAATTGGCAACAAACTGTGTCAACAAATACTTTGTCAATATTGGTAAAGACCTGGCATCGAAACTGGTTCCACCGGATGATTCACCAGTACCTCATCACGCGGGAGGAAATCTATCACAGCCCAACTCTCTCGCTATACTGCCAGTGAGCCATGATGAAGTGGCAGCGATCATTGGCTCACTAAGAAATAACTGTGCAACTGGCTGGGATAATATCTCAGCCTTGCTAATTAAGTTATCACAAGAAGTGTTGATCCCACCTATTACGCACATTTGTAATGTTTCTATTGCCACTGGCGTATTTCCTAAGAGCCTGAAAAAGGCTATAGTGACTCCTGTGTATAAGGGTGGGGATAGAGAGAAATGTACGAACTACAGGCCTATTTCTGTACTGAGTACATTATCGAAGATTTTAGAAAAAATACTCAATAACTGCTTGGCTAAGTATCTCACCAAATATAATATTATCTCAGAAAACCAGTATGGATTTAGGCCGGGTGTATCGACTGAAGATGCTGTAACCAATTTCAGTGCCACGGTAGCTGATAAAATGGACAAAAGCTATAAGTGCTACGGTATATTTTTAGATATATCAAAAGCTTTTGATACGGTCTCTATCCCAATCCTTTTATCAAAACTGGAGCGCATTGGAATTCGTGGTCTGGCATTGAAAATATTCAAAGATTATTTGTCCAATCGTACCCAGGCAGTGAAAATTGATTCAGTGGTGAGTGAGGACGAAGAAATCAAATATGGGGTCCCACAGGGGAGTATTCTTGCACCCACATTGTTTCTTATATACGTCAACGACTTGTGCAAGATGGAACTGAAAAACTGTGATATTTTTACTTATGCGGATGACACAGCACTCTTAGTGTATGGGAATAATTGGGTGGAAGCTAAGACACATGTCGAGAGTAATTTGAGGGAGGTCATGTTATGGTTATCTTCTAATCTACTTACGTTGAATGTAGATAAGACGAAATATATTCGCTTTTATCTCCCCAACACCTCAACGCCATCAGAAGAAACTCTAACTCTAACTGCCCATAATTGTGCCAGATCATCGGTTATTTGTGGTTGTCCACCATTATCGAATGTTGACTGTATAAGGTACCTTGGTGTTATAGTTGATGAACGATTGGACTGGCGTCCACAAGTGGAGACCCTCACCAGACGTGTCAGAAAACTGCTATACGTGTTTAAGAACCTCCGTCACTCCGCCGATCATGCGTTATTGAATACAATCTATCTTGCACTGTGTCAATCAATATTGGGTTATTGTATTCCTGCGTGGGGTGGGACTTACAAAACTCTGTTTCTGAAATTAGAAAGAGCACAAAGGTCTATTCTCAAGGTCATACATGGTAAGCCGCGTCACTATTCTACCACAGAACTATACAAGGAATGCAAGGTGTTGACGGTGCGACAGCTGTTTATTCTACGCACGATGCTCCGGCGACATTCGCTACTTCCCCTTAATACGGAAGTTTTAGAAAAACGAAGTGGTGCACTTGTTTGTCCCTCTGTGAGGTGTAGAACGGCTTTCGCACTGCGACAATACAACGCATTAAGTTCCAGGCTTTATAATAAACTTAATAAGAAGATCTCACTGTATAAACTAAATAAACACAATTTTAAAGATAAATTAACTAATTGGTTAAAGTTGTTGAGTTATGTTGAGACTGAGAAACTTATTGAAATTGTAAAATAAAATCTTAATCTTTGATTTTTTAAATTAAATTATAGAAATATAAAGATAGATTTAATTTAAAGTAAGTAGCTAATTATATAAAATAAAATTGTAATATTTTGCCACAAAATAGGACGGTGATATGTATGCGAAAACTGCGCGGTTGACCGCCGACTACCCAAGATACGAGCATAGCTCAGTTTGGGAGTCGTTGTCTCAAATTAAAATGCCTCTGTACATCCACCTCACTCAAGTCAATGTTTGTTTCTTGTATTGTTTTTATTTTTGTACTTATTGAAGAATAAATATTTTATTTTATTTATTTATTAGATCCAAAAAAGTTTTGGGTGAATTGCCGACATTTCACGCCGGTTCTTTCGGAAATCGTTTTGAAATATTTAATATGTCAAGCTTCCTCGGTAGGTATCATGCGAAAGGGTTGCTTTGGTTGTTAATTTAACAGTGCCGAACAATAGGAGCAGATTGACAGGTTAGCACATTAAAGAAAGAAAGAGTGCTGCTGATGTCTATATCAGACGAATACTGGTTTCAATTATGGTTAATTTTAAGTCAATATAATATGTACGATTTATGAATAAATAAAATGATAAATATACCAGATATGTATTTTCATTATTTATTATCTAAATTTTGACAGTGCTTAACATATAGGTAACCTTTTCTTGAGCAAAAGGTATCGATAGTTTTTGAAAATATATCGATACATTTGAAAAGTATCGATACGATATGTATCGATATATTTTATCCATTTGCCCATCCCTAGTGTTGAATGAGAGGGATTCGCAGTGATGCCAACTTAGCAACTTTATAGCTAGATCTAGCTATTATTTGGTGACAGACCTACAATTTAATAAAACTTTTAGCTAAACTTTTTAGCTACTTATTCTAGCAATTTTTCATTTCGTCATGAGACTGAGGGTGAGTCTATCGAAATTCGACGAGTAGTGTACCGAGTCGAAAAAAAATAATCTATGGTCATAGACAGTGTTGCCACCTTAGCCCTTCTCGCGCTAGATCTAGCACTTTTTACTGAAGGTAAACTCGTTTCTTCATGCTTTAGCCCGGAAAGAGCAATCTAGCCCTTTTCAAGCGATACGAAAATTTCGCACCGCGATTATCAAGTTATGAGTCAATGCGCGCTATGTAGTTCTACGTATTTCTTCAGTTCACTTTATGATCACTAATCGAGTATAGGTATTTTTAGTTTTGCTATGGTAACATTGTTAACCCTACCTACTCTGTCTTTACTGGGGAATTCTCCAAGTTTGTTTCTAAGTATAAACGTACGAATTTAGGATGTACAATTTATTCATAGTCATTTTATAATAATTAGATTATATTATACGTTTCAAATAAGCAATTTGTAACTCTGCATTTGTATTTATGTTTTTAGCTCTTTCTAGTACCTCTTTTGATGGTAGCAAAATCTAGCTCTTTCTAGCTTGACCGGCTACCCCTTTTCGAAAACCAAGGTGGCAATTCTGACAAACACTTGTGTAGGTAGTTTATATGTATCATCTATGGGTAGAAATAAATTATATGTAATGATAGTCGACTATGACCAAATTAATCACTAAAATTGTAATCATTTATTTCTTCAGTAAGCTAATAATTTACAATTTTTTTTTATCTTCTTCCAAATTAGGTACTTAGGATCGTTCAATGTACACTTTTATATTGAGCTGTTATGAGCTTCATCAAGGTGCAAACAGATTACCTGAGCAGGTCCAGCATAGATACGCACAAGGATAGCTCAGGCCCTGAAGCTCTGCCATCTTGTCACGGACCTTGGGAGGTCGACTCGTGTTAAATTCTTTTTTTACCACATCCTCTCCTTTCGCATAAATACCGGTTGCGGCAACGACTACCCTTTTACACTATTTTCTGGCGCCCTTTCAAGACAAGCAAGCGACAAGCCAGTCGCAATAACTTATATAGCGTTAGAGTTAGCCGGCAGAATCATACACGTTGGTATAGGAGGGCTTAGGTCTCTCTTTACGTAATCGGCACTTTTATTCAACGTATTACTTACATGTAATTTACATAGAAGAGCGCCAAGATGATCTATGCTAAACAAGGGCAGATCCAAGGGGAGGGTCATGGGGTCATTCATGACCCCCCTGGGCTGGGTCCAGAACCTTGGTGAACCACTAATTAAAATTGTTAAACAATGTTTTTATGTATTTTTTGTCACAATATAGATATTATTTAAGTACTTTCACTTTTCAGTACTAACATTTATTAATAAAATACCTACTATTTACATCTATCTATTATTATCAAAATTAAATTATAACTTCTTGTGACTTGACTACGACTATGTGACCCCCCCTGGCGCCAAAGTTGGATCCGCCCTTGATGCAAAGTGAGCCCCTCCGAACCTGTTGGTCCGATGTCGCAAGCGTTGAAATGCCTCTGAAGCAAATTCTTATAGCGGAGATGTTGACCGCCATATTGTTTCCATTTATCTTCCGCCATCTCAGAGTATACGACCACTTTGGGCAAACGGTGATGCTACAAAGAACGTGCCCACACCACATGAGTTGGCGCTATATGAGTAGAGCTTCCATAACTACCATAGTTAGGTACATTTCAGAATGCCGCAGAGCGTCAGTATTAGGAATGCATTGTTTAAAATGGATCTTAGAAACCCTCGTTGCAGTGATAAGAAGAACCGTTGGGTTTTACTTGATAGTAGGACTGCCCGAAATAAAAAAAATCACTTTATTTCGGAACATAAAAAGTTAGTAACTTTTAGAGATAAACCTAATAGTTTTTATCTAGTGTAAGTACCCATCACCTTACGCAGAAACTGCTTCATAATCATAGACCACACTCTCAATTCTCAACGTTTTCAGGATGCTGTTGCTCCTGTCCCTCACTATTCTCAGAAATGGAGCTGTTTGCTGTTATATAGTTTTTTTTTTGTGAGGAATGGTATGAAAGGGAATGATATCGCGTCGGTTGATATGGATGGAAGATGTGTTACGTCGATCCTAACCACGGAATAGCTAAATAAGGTACCTACCTTATTTAGATATTCCTTGAATCTTTCGCATAGTACAAGAGCTTAGAGTACTTGGCATAGGCGTAGGAAGGGGGGGAGCCGGGTGGGCCGTGCCCACCCCAGAATGGTCTGGTGCCCACCCGAGAATTTTGACTAACAAACAAGTATGGCTGAAAAATTAAAAAATCTGGCCAAGTGCGAGTCGGACTCACTCATGCAAGGTTCCGTTATGCGATACATGTTAAATTAATTTATGTGAAATTTTTCATGCCGTACGTTAAGAGTTGACGCAACTTTGATAAGCGATCATCGCTTCTACTACTGGGGGCCAGGCCCCCCTGGGAAATATCTCTAGATACGCCAATGGTACTTGGTACTGGGAACATTATACCACCAAGGCTCCATAATTAATTATAAAGAATACTCTGGCTCGAGATCAAAAGGGCATGTACTACAACCCCTTTGATAAAGTCACGGCATCATTTACTCCTCTTTATCATTCCTCAAACAATACATCCAATCTTTTCTTGGACCTTCTCTGATTATTTCACATGTGTGTCATCCTCATAAAAATTTACATACCAAGAGATAGGCGACTTCCTTTCAATTTTTCCATTGTAACCGCCAATTTTAAACTTCTCGTATGAACTAATTTCTTTTACTCTATATATTCTTCACTCCACATATTAGAGATGTGTCCCTCACTCACGACGTGCCTCGTTTGAGGTACTCGTGATCGCCAATTGAAAGAGTTACTCGAATTTCAACATTGACCCACCTCACTCGTTCACGTGTCCTCATGACATTGACAATATTGACGAGTCGCGAGCTCTTGTGCGAGTTTACTGAGCGAATCAACCGCCTTAGTATAAAATTAGAGAATGAGTGAGGTGAAGTCTCGAGATTTTGAAAATGAAAACAGTTAACATTATGAATTTGGTAGGTATGTAAGCACCTAATGAAATAATGATGTTTGGTGTGTGTGTGTGATACTGGCCTTTGATAGAATATTATTTAGATTAAAAAGAAATAAAACAACAAAATGTGTGAATTTATTACTCAAACTGAATTATAAAGAAAATATTTTTAATTCTGCTATTACTATGAACTCTATACGTTAACTATGAACTCTTAAAAACATTAAAATTAGATTGGTAATCAAATGTCATTGATTCGTTTATTTTGGCGGTCAAAAATGTCTGAGCGAAAGAAAATTATGCGTGTGAGGGAGACGTAAAATCGAAATTGTAAGTACTCGTGAGTCGACGCAACCGTTCGCCTCACACTATCGGCCGAGTTCGGCTCGTGAGGTGAAAACGCCGACGTGCGATTACTCGCCTCAAATGAGGGGTACCTCGTGAGGACTTCGCGAGGTGCGAGGTAAAATGAGGTACTCCCTCAACTTCATTTAAAAATGATGAGTTACCCATCACTACCACATATTCATCTCGTTAAAGAGATAGTACAATCACCAAAAATAAAATCCTGCACTGCAATTAAATTTGTTTAATTAACTACACACTGACAAAGTGAACCCAACAAATACACAACTAACGCAGGCAATAAAACACGATTTTAAGTATGCTTACAATTATTTAATGATTTGTCGATTTTGGTAATATTTTCAAACTATCGCATCTTCGATTGTTATTTATACACATGGCAACATTGACCATAACTGTGTGATGCGCATTATTGCATGTTACACCACTACTATAGAAACTAAAATATTTAAGACGCGTTTAGACGGGCTGCTTCTCAATCAGTTTGTACCAATGACCGCACTCACAACGGCGGGGGTGGTCCTGAAACAATAAAATAAAATCGTCATATGCTTCGCCTTTTCTCAACTATGTTGTGGTCAGCTTCCAGTCAACCGGATGCAGCTGAGTTTTAGTGTTTTACATGGAGCGACTGCCATCTGACCTCCAGAACCTAGTAGCTGGGTAACACAATACACCTTGGTGGGTTAGACGCAGTTTGTGCACTTCGCATAATGTGCACTTCGCAAAATGTGCACTTCTCAAGATGTGCACATCTCAAAATGAGTGTGAATTTTATCACAATGGGTCAAAATAAAAAGCGTTTGCATAATTTTTTATAGGTATATATTATATTCAATTTTCTTTAAATAGAGAATAAGATATTATAATTAATAAATATATACAGGGTTAATTGTAAAACACCGAAAACCACTTAGGACTATGTTACTAACATCATAATCAACAACTTTTGTTCTATGACTTTTAATAATTCGTCATATTTTTGTTCACCAGATTTTCATACAAAAAGAAAAATATTTAAATTGAACACCCTAAATGTTACAAAGTCTATGCGAAGCAAAAGAAAGCAATTTATACTATGGCTTTCTTTTGCTTTCAATTTAATTTCTTTTATTTAAGGGCGTTCAATTTAAGTATTTTTATTTTTGTATGTAAATCTGGTGAACTAAAATATGACGAATTTTTTAAAGTCATAGAACAAAAGTTGTTGATTATGATGTTAGTAACATAGTCCTGAGACGTTTCCGGTGTTTTACAATTAACCCTGTATACAGCATACAAAAATCGTGCAAAATAATACCTACATAAAAATTGTAAGCAAACGGTTTTTATTTTGAGCCATTTTATTTTGAACCATTAAAATTCACACTTATTTTGAGATGTGCACATTTTGAGAATTGGTCTTTTTGCTAAGTGCACAAACTGCATCTAACACCCCTTGGCTGACCAGTCAGACCAGTGTCAGATTTACTTGCTGCTGACTAGCCGTAACGGCTGTCAAAGACGTCCAAATGACAGCAGGGAGTATCCAAACTCTGGGCTACTACAGAAATTCCTTACAGATAAAACCAATAGCACTTTTTTCCCGACCTAGGAATCGAACCCGTACTCAGCAGTCGCGCTTACGACCACTCAACCAACGAGGCAGTTAGCAATAAAATAAATTAATAAAAAATAATATTGAATTAAGCACTAAAATGGGCTTTTAAGCAAGGGGAATTTTGGTATAAGGTTTTTCCTTGTTGCAACAGATGAAAAATTCTTTATTAATAGAACTGCTTAAAACTTGGTATAACATTATCCATTACATACTAATTGGAAGGTATAGGTACTAATTGGAAGAATGGCTATGTGTATAATAGGAACAAATTTTTTGCCAGACTGAATAATGCAACCAATTACATGGAGATTTACTAGTTAGAGAGCAATACATATTTGCATGTTATTCAGGCTGAGTGTTTGGCATCTCTTCAGGCTATATAGTTCAATCTAGAATAATTAGCTTAAACACCAGGACTCTACGTTGAATAATTTTATTTATATTTTTTTTTAATAAAAAGAGAACTTGCAATGTTGGTAGAACTCGCATTACTAGTAATCTTGTTAATCCCTCTAAGCTAAATATGCTTGTCTGGAGTGGGTTCACGGCAATATCTTAATGGGTTGGGTTCGAACCCACGGCCTCTCGATCACAAGGCCGACACCTTAGCGATTACACTATTGATGTTTCAAATAAAACTGAATAACATATTACCTTGTGTAACCAAAGCCAGGTGACAGCTGTGGCATGCTCTTCACCTGAAAACAATAAGTCGTCAATTATATACAGTGTTACTTTGCTTACCATAGACTTACACAACTATTAAGAGTCAATGTTCTATTCATCATTATATTCAAAAATAGTTTGCTTTAGAGATGTAAATATACCAATAAAAAAATTAACATGTTACGTCATCATCATCATCCACAGCCTGATTTCACCCATTGCTGGATATAGGCCTCCACAATAGCTTATGGTTGTTTAACTGTCCAATTGAAGCATTTATGACCTATCTACAAACTGTGTAAGACAATTTTCTATTCAATGCCTTTTTGTTTTTTATTTAAAATTCTATTTTGAAATTAGACTAATATTTAAAACACGATTCGAAAACTCGTGCAAAATTTTTTTAATCTAAATTAAAACTATTTTAGCTGACCATACTCTGGTATAGAGGTAATAGTTGTGTATAAACATGTACAAAATATGAAAAAGCTCACATGAGACTTATCCCAACCTATATATGACACATTGCCATAACTGACTTGATTTCATAACACTATTGATTAGTAACAAATTGTATTGCTTCTAAATATTAAATATTTTTGGCTACAACTAAGTCCTATAGCATTAAGTCTGCTTTTGTACATTTTGTGTTGCATGAAGTTTTAATAAATATATAACAACTTGGTCTTTTGAGCTCAAAAAGTCTGATTCAATTTGTTGTTTCATTTTTAAAAATAAGTAGATTGTTTTACATTACATCACAGTCACATTTGTCTACTACATAACTGCACGAAATCTTACAAAGAACAAGCCATTTCTTAGCTATTTACTTCAATGTTAAGTGGACTAACAGGAAAACCATTGCTATTTCTTTATCAGTAAATCACTTGTGCTTACTACTTAATAATTTTATGGCACTATATGGCCCTCCCATATAATGCTGTATTTTCAACCGACGACAAAAAGAGGAGGTTATCAATTCGACGCGTATATATATTTTTTTTTTTAATGTATGATCATCGATTACTCGAAGACGGCTGAACCGATTTGGAAAATTCTTTTTTTGATTGAAAGGGTATACTTTGATATTGGTCCCATTTTCATAAACGTCAGGATCTGATGATGGGATCTTGGAGAAATCGAGGGAACTCTTCAAATATTATAGGCACACCTATGTCGTTTTGGGTATTTATTATAGTAACTTGTGCAGTTGCTCTCAAAAAGTACCATTTGAGGAAGTGGAACTGATGATGAAGACCACAGATGGCCGCCGAAACTACTCAATAATAAGTATTGAGTGGATTGCGATTCGATTACTTGAATATGGATGTTACGCACTTTATGCTCGTCACAATGCATATGGTAATGTAGAGCTGATGGTGAAGTACCAGGAGAACTCCTCAACAATTAACGGCCCAGCATTGGGAAAAGCAATATTATACTTGATGCTTATTAATTTGAGTCATATCATAATTATATTAGTTCAGCATTAAGACACTGGAACACTAAACCCTAATCTTCTGTGGCATAAGTTATAAAACAATAAAATCCTGTCCTAATTCAATTATTTTAAGGATAATTGAATTATGACAGGATTTTATTGTTGTTACCCTTACATTCTGAACCATGCTATCTACTAAGAGATTTAATTTTTAAGAAAGTAATAAGGTACATTAATTTGATTACAAATTTATAGGCAGCCTAAACATTTCCACTGCTGGTACCCATTCCCAAACCCACATCTCTTCCTAGACATGTGGATTTGGGAATGAGCCATCATTTACCATGCAGGCTAATATGTCCACACTGTGCATTTTCATCTTCAACTTTCGTCTTCATCTTTCGTTTGACGCTTTCAATAATTGAATGCGTTAATGAACACAACACCATAGTTCAGTCGTAGTTTCTGACTTTGATGCTTGACTTTGTTGACTTGCTCTTTGGAGAAATATGAGCGAAGACTTTTTATCTTTTTTTTAACTCCATCGATATCAATTTTATATTTATTAGCCTGAACTTGCAAACCATAGTTCCTCTTTACTTTATTTGTGTAAAGTTTAGTATTTGGATCCCAAAGTTGTGGAAAGCTTCTGTAATCTTCAATAAACTTTAATGTAAAATCTTTTTCTTCGTCCGCCATCTTGTTGTTGAACGCTTTAAGGCACAGAAATCCACTTGAAGCCGGAAAACGTGAATCACAGCACGTGCTTCGCTTTCAACTCTTATCGTGCATGCGTTAGGGCATACATTACGTGCGCTGTTGACTGCGCTATAATGCATGCTCTTAATGAACAAAAAAAGGCACAGTGTAGACATAGCTAATTGAATTTAATGTTTCCTCACCATGTTTTTCTTTCTCATCTATTGAGCATATACAACTTGTAAGTCATGCTGGTAACCATTTGGCCTCCATTGCTCTAATGCAATACTTTTTTTATCTGCATTACCTTTCCTCCAATCTCCTACTTTTTCCATTTCTACTCTATGAATACAGTTAACATGTACCCAATATAATATTTTCCAAGTGAGTGTGCGTGACCCTCCATCATCCATTTGATTCAAGCACCTCACTGCATGCAGACTCTTGGATTCTGACATAATCAGCTGTTGATTGGTGTAATTGCTGCAAGGTGTTCCGATCCAAGGATAAATAAATATTTTTTTTTGTGCTACTTACATATGCACCCAACAATGCGGGCGTCAAAGCAAGAGGGCACTAAGGTGGGGTTGTCACGGGTACCCGCACTCTTCTTGATCACCTTCATGTTGAAGGGATCGTCGTTGCCCGCCTGCATGGCCATCAGCTCCTTCCTCTCCATACCGGTGGCATGCTCCAGAGGATCGGGCATCACTGGTTGAAAATAATACTTATGATACATTTATTGCCAACATGTTTTTTTTTAGCTGCAATAGACAAGAGGTACCAAAAGAAAGAGTATTCTATCTCTTTAACTAATTTAGATGGAAAATGTGATGGTATTTTAAATAAGATAATTTTTTTATCTAATAAAGAGTGGATTCCTCTTTATTGAAATACTTTATAGCTTATTTTAGCATAATAGACAAATCTTTGGAAATATTTGACATTTATATTTGTGAATAAATAAAAAATACATACAGAAAGTGTTTTTATAGTAACTAAAATTTATAGTAACTGATTATGTCACACAATCAGAATATGAGTTTACGAAATATCCATGTTGAATTTGAATAAGGAAGTTACAATACTACTGCAAACTTGTTTAAATTAAACATTCAAACAGGAAAAGCTCGGCAATGTAAGTAAATGACTAAAGCCGATTTTTTTAAGCTTTCAATGTATGAAAGATTCTGATCTCGGTAAGCTAGCACTGAATCTGAAGAAATGTGAAGGAAGTAGGATGTTCAGAGGTCAGATGTTTAGCAGATATTGATTTTTCTCTGCTGTCATAAAGTGTGAATGACCTTGTGACTATCATTTTGGTAGAAACGTAAATAAATTGATAGTTTTAACGAAGCAAGTAAATCAATTGAAGTGTTCCTAAGGTTCACATATCAGAGATTAAAAATTGATAAGAAAGATAACCTAGAAAACAATTTTATGATGTACTGGCAGTAGGAAAATCAATAAATGTACTGAAGATTTATATGAAGTGAGAAAACTGTAGAAAATAAAAGCAATGAGTTACTTTTTAGTCATAATTGTTGAACCAAAACAAAAATAATCAATAAAACGTGCATGACATGGAAAATGACGTCTTTACTTTTAACATTACTTACTAGAAATTTTTGAAAGTACATTTACTACATTTTATAAAAATAGGGGATTTTTATAATCAATTTTAGGATAAATATAATTCGAATCAGATGTAATTTTACGGGAAATTTGACATTACGTAACTTTAGTGACAGGGGTGGCAATACTCATGAAATCCGTGAACTGAAAATATCATAATTTCTTACTTTTGTCAGCATATCCCCGTCGGGCAGTGGAAAACAGAACACTTTTAAATGCATTTCCTCTAATAATTTGCCTGCATAAGGATGCCATTGTGTTAAATATCTCACTAGACCGCTTTTCACGAATGCAAGTGAAACAATTTTTTTCTTTCAAGTAAGGGAGAGCAAGAACCGTACTTTTCCAACGTTGTTGTAAACCAAACGTTAAACCGGTAAATAGGGCATTGAACCGTAAGTAAATGAGGGGTATATTTTTTATATAATAATTTCAGTTTAAACACCCGTTAAAATTAAATATGACTATGAAAATTAAGTCTTTTATCTGATAATTGTTTATGTAATAATTGGAGTTAAGTTTTGGGAAAGGCTACGTCATCTATGGGTGCAAGAGAAAACTAAAAATAAAATTTTCAGGTTGAATATTCTACGTGATGTAGAAAAAGAGAGCAACTAACAGGAGTAAGGCCGTGCGCGCACTGCGTTGCGTTTTAGAAACGCAAAATTTGTGAATTGAGTGTCATAGAAGTGCGCGCACTGCGGTCAGTCTACCGGTGCGGTAGAACTACCGGAATTGCGGCCACCGCAAGGCAGTGCGCGCACGGCCTATATGTTCTGTGGCTACTAATCTACCGTCAGCATCAAGATGGCGGGACCAGGTCCCCAATTGAAAATGTATTAAATAAAATTGTTTGTACTACATATGTACTATTTGTACCCGAAACAAGCAATTTGTACCTCTAACGGTAAAGGAAGTACGTCCAGATGAACCTGGTCCCGCCACTTTGACGTCAAAGTGCAAAGAAAAACACTGCAAAGTGAAAAATAGTTTTAATTTCGGTATCCGGTGTCTTTGGTTTTGTATTTTAGTTTTTGGCACCGACTTCCAAAATCAAAGTTATTTTTCACATTGCAGTGTTTTTTTGGAAGTCGGTTTAATTATTTGTAAAAAAAAATATTTCTCGTCTTTGTGTGTGAATTACCCGCTACTTTGACGTCAAAGTGGCGGGACCAGGTTCGTCCGGACATACTTCCTTTACCGTTAGAGGTACAAATTGCTGGTTTAGGGTACAAATAGTACATATATAGTACAAACACTAAAGTAAACTTTGATACATTTTAAATTGGGAACTTGGTCCCGCCATCTTGACGCTGACAATCTACCATAGCACTCACGTATTTTAGACTAGATCATAAAGGGGTTTGTTATCAGTTTTTTGGTATTTTGCAGGAGCTGAATTAACTTAGACTTCTTAATCACGCTGTTTTCTAGTACGTAGTAGTGTAGTCCTACAGAATAGCTTCTAAATTACCTAACAAGAAAATAGTAACTCGTAAAATATGTCTTGGTACTTTTATTGCTCGTATTATTTTCTCAGTGTTACATATTTTGCCCCTAAAGATCAATGACATTGTGCATATAATTAATTAAGTACGAGTATTAATATCAATTGCATGATGTGTAAATAAAAAGCCAAGAAGCATAAATATTATGGGAAAAATCCAAGTGTCAGGCTGGCTCTAGATACAATTTGTTATTAGGTATATTACAATACACAAGTTTATTGTGATTAATTCTGCAGCGATAAATGAAAAATAAAAGAATGATTGACGTTCAGGCGGATTCTGGCTTCCAAATCCTCCAAGCTGCTAGGCTGTTATTTGAGATGTTCTCAAATATTATAATTGATTAAAATACTTTTCGTACAACGCCATTTAAAAATGTACCTTCTTCTGTAACCGTGGTCCTGAAAAGCTGCAAAGAATGTTGTTTTAGATTCCCTTCAAACTATGAAAGTAATGTACAAAATGAGGAGATACTTACTAGTAACATGAAACACACTTTTCGATAGATTTTTATTATCTTATTTGTGCATAGTACCAGGAAAGATACTATTTTGGGACGAAATCAATTTCGCGTTCGACCACTTCTTTGTATGAAACATCCCTTAAAGGAGTTCAAACGGACATCAATTTCACCTTCTTCAAGCTGAAAAAAATTACAAGAATTTGAAGTATTCCTTAGTCATTTTTTTTTAATTATGTTCTTGTAAATCATAAATAATATTAATATACCGCATCTGTTTGGTAAAGCTCTCGATAGCAGGAAGGTGATACACATTCCCTCACACAGCGTGTTTTAAGAAGCCCCGTAATATGACTGCATGCTCCACTTTGTTCGCATGCAGTTTCAAATTCTCTGAATGTCATCTCCTGAAAAACGTTATTTAAAGATTAAATATTTTAATGCAAGAAATAATTATAGAAAATAGAGAAAGAGATTAATATCAACATTTTGGAATTAAAGAAGGAGATTATGATAAAATAAGTTAGTTAGTTAATTTTTATTCACATAGAATAGAAAACGATCACTTCTTAATTTCCCAACCCCTGTGAAAGTTTATAAATATTATAAAAAATAAATAAAAATAAGAAAATAAAATGTTAAGTGAAAGTGAATATTTTATGAATGAATTAGGTGCAAAATATTAGGAATAGCTCACGAGTTTAACCTACGTTTTTCGGAGAATCTTTATATTGATACTCCTTGAAAGTAAAAGTCACCGGAGTTTTATCAGCAACCGTTTCCCGTATTTGATAAGTACCTAAAATAATATGACATACTAAAAAAATGTTAAAAGTCGTCATTTTCAACAAAAGAACTCCGGCTGTACACCGGCTAGAATCAATAATCTGATTGTGATTGCCAGTCGTAAAATTCTGGTAAATGTTATCAGAAATTATTTTAATATGTTTTCTCATAGTCATCGTGGTATAATTCATAGTTTTAAGCAGTATCATGATATATTTTACATGCTTTACTTTTAGACATAGAAATAGTTAGAAAACCGTAGCTAAACAAAATACAACAGCACTAAGAAAATCGATAGCTGTCGAAGCATAGTCTGTTGTTTTTTATTATCTGTGGTGTTTTCATTTACTTATAGAGATGCCCCTGAGGAATACCCATTGAGATAGGAAAAGTACCTATAGCAACCTATAGTTAGTGGGAAAATCATATATAAGTATAATTCCTCTTTTCTTCTTTTTTATAAAAACGGGCTGTTGAGAATAGTAAAGTTAAAGCCTAGGATAACAAATATCTCTGAAATAAAATTATTCCTGACAACTTCTCAACAACGAAAATACTGAAGCAGACGTGTTGAATTTATTTTCCATAAAAAGGTTTTTGTATTTTTTTTTTCATTTTATAATATAAATTGAATATAAGAAACGAATTATGATTATTATTGTACAATATACCTATAAATAAACGTACTCCTATTAAATCATTGTTTAGATATTTTGAAACATATAGGGAAACAACGTCATCAGGTGGAGCACGGGACCCATATAGTACCCGTGCTACACCAGGTGGAGATTCTAATTGGAGCACGGGCTCTGCCCCATTGTTTTGAACGAGATCCGAGACACAATCAATAGTTTTTGTGGGATATAGGCTATAGCACACTTCAAAAATCACAAATATAACGTTGTCATTCATTCAAACACTATGTAAAACGAAGTTATTTGCGTAGCTTCTACGGAACCCTTCATGGGCGCGTCCAATATGCACTTTGCCAATTTTTTTGTAAAATTTTTAAACATTGCTAATCTAATAATCTGAGAGAAATTGAATCAGTTTTAGGTATCGGAAATAGAATTATTCAATTTGTTTTTGCGTTATAAAAGTAATCGTCTAATAACATTAGTTTTAGTAATGTTTTATGAACACATAAGCACTACACTATTTATGTCAAAAACGAAACGATTGCGAGTGGTGTATGGTAGGTTGAATAGATTTTGTTGATTTTCTGGTAATTCTAATTTGATTTGCGTTACTTCACAACATTCTGAACTATCTCTGGTTACAAATCTCAGTGATTTACTGTGTGTGTGATATTTGTTTGGTGTTTCGTTGTGCCAAAAGTGGAATTTACTTTCTGATGATTGACTGAGTGGACATCACAATAACAACAAGATTTGGTGAGTTAATTTTATGTAATACCTACTCCTAGTTATTGTTTTTCCAGGTGCTTAGCATTTCGAATAATTAGTTAGTCGTTAAATAATCTGATCTAGCGCCATATAAATACGTGATCTGAGGACAATGGACAGATGTACTTTCTCGTGAGATTCGTAATCATCAGCTTTTTAAATTCAGGAAGAAAGAAGGCTGCAAATAAAACAATATGAGTTCTTTATAAATACTGTAAGCCATTTGCTCAGATCTTTATGTAGTACTACTATAAGAATTTATAAGAAGAATAGAGTGATTGTCAAGAATAGAGTGTCTGTAAAGTAAAAGTCGAACAATGAAAGCTGTTAGTCCAACACATTGTTATGTGCTAACTCAGGTGTTACCTGCAATTAAAAACGATTATTATGACTCACACCCAATGTTAACTATTTTAATTATAAATGACAGTAACTGGTTGTTACCGAGTTGATTGTGAACAGTATTGTTAGATATTGTCTGATTCCTTTATTTTAATTGCTAAATTATGGTTAGACTCGAAAATAAAATCACACCTATATGCCTGAAGAGCTAGATAGGTGTATATAGTTAACTTTTTAAGTAGAATAATTAGCCTAACTGACTTGATGATTTTAGTATTTGTACCCAGCTTGTTTACAAAACTCTTTGTGGATTTTGACTTTGCTCCAGAAACTCTCTTACCTACCCAAGTTTTGTCATAGTTTGAGCAGTGGTTTAGCAACAAATACCTTAGCTTTGTGCTAAGATAAATTTCCAATTTTAAAATATTAAAATGTTGTCAGTTTTAGTTAGCAAAACATTGCTGCCTATCCTAAGCTTAAGTATGCATTGTTATAAGTAATTTTTATTGAGCAATAATTCTCGTCTACTTCAGTTATATCTTACTACCATGAAAGAATGTGCTAAAAAATATTGCAATAATCTATACTAATATTATAAAGCTGAAGAGTTTGTTTGTTTGTTTGTTTGTTTGTTTGTTTGCTTGAACGCGCTAATCTCAGGAACTACGGTTCTGATTTGAAAAATTCTTTCAGTGTTAGATAGCCCATTTATCGAGGAAGGCTATAGGCTATATATCATCACGCTAAGACCAATAGGAGCGGAGCACCAATGAAGAATGTTTCAAAATGGGGGGATTTTTTTTCCATGCGGACGAAGTCGCGTGCGGAAGCTAGTAAATGAGAAATTTAACGATAGGATTTGATCAGAATCACAAATCTTTGCTTCAGCAGTAAAAAAAACCTCAGCCAATATAATAATCTAAATCAATATCTATGCCATAACTGTTCCAAATTCATAAAATTTCGAATTCGCACATTAAATAATGTAATAAAATAAATGGTAAGTAAGGAAAATAAATTCTATTGATATGAAGTTCTGATGTTCATCTAGCATCTAATGTATTATTTTACCCCTATTGATTTGGTGCTTGCAGCATTAGGATATATATATTTTCAATTCATAGATTACTAAATATCATAAATTTATATTCTAGCTCCTTAAAGCCCTCAGTTTGTCAAATAATGGCTCTGCGGGCCATTCAGCAGTTCAAATAAAATAAATGTTCTATGTTCTGCATTTGAATTGGTGCCATGTTGAGTTGACTTAATATGTATAATATGATTATGAGCTTACGCCTGACCACTATATCACCTAATGGCATGCGCATGCACAGGATTATGACAGGGTATGCGGCGGAGTAATCGGTCACAAAAACTTTTTCTTTCATAGATTTTTAGCATAGCCACAGCCACGCATCGCCACCATACTACGATGCGTGGCTGTGGCTATGCTAAAAATCTATAAATGGCAAAGTTTTTGTGACCGATTACTCCGCCGCATACCCTGTCATAATCCTGTGCACGCCCCTGCCTAATGGTAACTAATGAATAATGATGTGGTCAAAGATGAAGCATGCTTGCCTAGAAATAAGCCGAAGTAACTTAAATACCCCCAGGTTATATCTATTAGTAAATAGTTCTCCGCCTGGGAATTCCACTCCTTCACAGTAACCACAATGAAAACATTTTTCATTTTGTAAAATTATTATATTCGAGGTAGTATAACTCCCAACATAAATTTAAATCCAATATATTATTTTTCATGTAAACAAAACACTTAAAAAACAAAAATTTACGTCTGGTTGGAGTCATTTGTAAAGTTATGTGCATGTGAAAAACAAAATTTACACAGCAATGTATGTACTTTGTAAGTTGTTCAGCTTTTGTTATCTTATGACTGGCCATCATAGTTTACTAAAGACCTAAAAATCATTGTGTGATCAATTAAAAAACTAAGTACATTACCGTTGAAACCTATAGACTGGGGAGGAGTAGGAGGTATGCATGTGGGCCTGCTGCTGGAGCTGTGAATTAATAGCTGAATTAATAGCATCCAAATACAAGCATATTTAGCTTAGTTGGAGGGGTTAACAAGATGCTAGTAGTTAATATGAATTGCACCCATATTGCTAGTAGTCTTTAAAAAATAATAGCGCAAATAATGTTTCTATGTAAGATTGAGAGCTTGAAAAAATAATTTCCACAGAAAAAAATATGAACAACAAAATATTACACAAATTAAACTTGAACACCAAAGCTAACACTACGTTAGACTCAACAATATCTGATTCATGATCAACATACCTTGCATGTCCATGTTGCAGATATTTTGATATCATAACTATTTATAAGTCTAATATCCCTTGTGCCAATTGACATGTTGAGTTTAATCCATACTTCTACTTAATATATAAATGTGAAAGCTGTCTGTGTGTTACCTTTTCACGTCTAAACCGCTGAACCGATTTAGATGAAATTTGTCATGGGAATAGTTTAGGACCCTGGGAAGGACATAGGATAGTTTTTATCCCGAAATTCCTACGGGATCGGAATTTAAGCTGGAAATCATTCCCACGCGAACGAAGTCGCGGGCAGAAGCTAGTTATAAAGTAGTTTGGTGTTGCATCAACATTGAAATATTTATTGTGATATTAATGCATCATCAATTCATCAAGCGTCAATAGCCAAATGGCTAAGGATCTATCGGACTTGTGATCGAGAGGTCGCGGGATCAAAACCATTGCCATGAACCAACTCCATACACAAGCATATTTAGCTTAGTTAGGAGGGGTTAACAAGATTGCTCGTAAAGTGAATTTTACTCACATTGCTTTAAAAAAAACCAAAAAGTGTGTTTTGGAAAAAAAATATTCAGGAAGAAGGGAAAAAAGGAATGAAAATAGCGTCAGACTCCTACTGACTATGAACCAAAATGAAGATCACTAGGGTAAAAACCTAAACAAACAAGGCCACGAATTTACTGCCTTAATTCGAAACACGCCCATTAATCGCTTTTCCATGCAATCACATTTTAGCATCAGATTAACCTCGAACACTTTAAAGTGAATAAAAAAAACACAATTTCTACTATTAAACAAACGATCTAAATTAAATTGCTTGTTAATCATAATCAAGCTAAGTGTATGCAGTTTCATTAATGTTTGCATTATGTAATGCGGTCTCAGGAAGGTATGATCTATGTCATGGCGGCCGCCCGCGCCGTATCAATTACTGACCTTACGTGTGGAAACATCGAGCACATGGAGTAAAAAACTGATGATAAATAAATCGCATGGAATAGAAAATTTATGATAAATAATATAAAAAAACAAATATCAAATATTGAAACCTTGAAACATCTTGATAAAATGTAGGTAACAACCATCGCGACCGCGTCAGCTTTCTAACAAAAAAAAAAAACAACCGTATCATAATCGGTCCATTCGTATAGGAGCTATGATGCCACGGATAGACATACAGACACGTCAAACTTATAATACTTACCCCTCTTTTTGCGTGGGGTGTTAATAAGAGGGTGTTTCGCAGGCGCAGTTGGAAACCAGCGTCAGGAAAGTTGTAGTTGTCTGGCATATTGCTGTATTTTTTTCTGGGTCGGTAAATCATCGTATGAATCCTTCTGCTGTGGGTGGAGTGGGAGTGTCAGACTTCTACTGACTAAAAACCCACCCTGCTCCTTCATTTCTCATCATCTCTTCTTTCTTCGTTAAAATATTCCCGCAAGCATGGATATTGCTGAATTGGATGCCTATTTGGTGATATTTTTAGTGTTTGAGTTTGTTTGTTTGTTTGTTTGTTTGCTTGAACGCGCTAATCTCAGGAACTACGGTTCTGATTTGAAAAATTCTTTCAGTGTTAGATAGCTCATTTATCGAGGAAGGCTATAGGCTATATATCATCACGCTAAGACCAATAGGAGCGGAGCACTAATGAAGAATGTTTCAAAATCGGGGGATTTTTTGTCCACGCGGACGAAGTCGTGGGCGGAAGCTAGTCTTTGATATTACTGACTGGATTTGGATGAAATTTGGTATGGAAGTAGTTTGAAGATTGAAGGTTTATAGGTTACATTTACCCGACTCCAAAAAAGGAGAGTTATGTCCATGGGAGCGAAGCCTTGCGCGACTCCAGGTGTATTTATATGTTTAGGAAAACAAACAGTACCATATTGCAAAGTTATCAAGGCTTGCATACTAAACTGTGATAAATGTGCTACCCACTACATTTACCACAGATTACTCTAAATATTTAAAAACTAGATAGATGTAGGTAATATGATGTATTCGTAAACTAAAACAACAGTTATGTGTAATGCACACATGATTTTTTATTTAAATAACTTCATTTTTATAGTCAGATCATCCAATTATCCGTCTATTAAGGTAACTTCAGACCATGTGAATTAATAAAACTAATTGAAATTAACGGCTTGCAGTCATCAGAATATTCAAGCATTTTGAGTTATTATCTGAGCTACCGATAGTACCTACCAGTCGCTTCAGGACCCGTATCAGGACTTATTTCATGCAGGCTAAAACATCATGGAAAAACGTGCCCGTCTGTATCGTGGCGTTTTAGGCCCCTATGTCACACTACATTTTTTGTATCCTCGACTTATTTACATATTATATACCAGTGTTATATAGAATATATTATATAGTGTTATAGAATTGTATCTTTAATTTATAATTAGCTTTATTATTGCTTGTTTATTGCTTATAACTTTATTTTAGTATAAGTCTAAACATGAGGACTTGTTATTGGCTCTCTGGCGACTATGTATTCCTTTTTTTATGTTTTTATTAGCTGTAAGTCCTCCATAAAGTAAATAAATAAATAAGTTAAAAGGATTCGACTAGTTTCCTAAGAAAAAGTATAAACACTATCTCCATTCATATTTCACGGTATTTATCTGACGCATCGTTTAGGCAAACAAATGTCGCGTCCGTAATCCTTGCAAAGTTGAGTAGAAACTATAAGGCCGTGCGCGCACTGCCTTGCGGTGGCCGCAATTGCGGTAGTTCTACCGCACCGGTAGAATGACCGGGGCCACCGGTGACTCTACCGCACGCGTTTATTTCACCGCAGTGCGCGCACTTCTATGACACTCCATACTTCACAGATTTTGCGTTTCCAAAACGCAACGCAGTGCGCGCACGGCAAATTTTGCGGTGCGGTAGAACTACCGGAATTGCGGTACCGCTAAATTTGTGAAGTATGGAGTGTCATAGAAGTGCGCGCACTGCGGTCAGTCTACCGGTGCGGTAGAACTACCGGAATTGCGGCCACCGCAAGGCAGTGCGCGCACGGCCTTAGTTCCATTTTCAACCGACGACAAAAAGAGGAGGTTATCAATTCGACGCGTATATATATATATTTTTTTTTTTTTTTTTTTAATGTATGATCATCGATTACTCGAAGACGGCTGAACCGATTTGGAAAATTCTTTTTTTGATTGAAAGGGTATACTTCGATATTGGTCCCATTTTCATAAACGTCAGGATCTGATGATGGGATCCTGGAGAAATCGAGGGAACTCTTCATATATTATAGGCACACCTATGTCGTTTTGGGTATTTATTATAGTAACTTGTGCAGTTGCTCTCAAAAAGTACCATTTGAGGAAGTGGAACTGATGATGAAGACCACAGATGGCCGCCGAAACTACTCAATAATAAGTATTGAGTGGATTGCGATTCGATTACTTGAATATGGATGTTACGCACTTTATGCTCGTCACAATGCATATGGTGATGTAGAGCTGATGGTGAAGTACCAGGAGAACTCCTCAACAATTAACGGCCCAGCATTGGGAAAAGCAATATTTTGTAAAAGGTTATAAGTAGTTGATAATTAGGCTCTTGTAACTAGATAAATTAAAAATAGACCAACTAAAAAGAGTGAAATAAAAACTTTTTACCAAAAAATTAAACCGACTCCCAAAAAACACTGCAAAGTGAAAAATAACTTTAATTTCGGAAGTCAGTGCCAAAAACGAAAATACAAAACTAAAGACACCGACTACCGAAATTAAAGTTATTTTTCACTTTGCAGTGTTTTTTGGGAGTCGGTTTAATTTTTTGGTAAAAAGTTTTTATTTTAAGTTCACCTAACTTTCACTTTGCTAAATTGTTACAGCGTTAATTAAACCAGAATACACAATAATCCTATACGTACAACGCAGGCACATAAAACCTATTTCGTTTTTTTGCTACAATTAAGTGACCATAAATAAACAAAGGATTTTCCTCCTCCGACTTTTTATAGCTCTGCGTCAACACTCAACGTGGTGCTCGGTGCAAATTAAGTGCAAGCGCACTCATGGGGACTGAAATTCAAGTCAAAACATACATTATGCACTAAGAATAGAGTATATTATCCCGTGCATAGGAATTCTTTCGTAAATCCCGCTGTCAGGGTATTTTGTTAGTTATTCCTTCAGTAAGTAGGTTGGTACTCAATTGTATATTGTTCTCTGAATTACGTTTATCGTGTTAGCTACGTAGTTTTGCAATGTTACAGACTTTTTTGACATTAATTGGATTCGGTTGTCTACTAAAATGCGTTGATTGGTGGGAGTTTTAGTGAAACCTTTGTTTTCTAGTTTTTTTTTTTAATGAAATATTCGGCTTTTTATTACAATACAACTGCGATCCCCTTTTCTACATTCGTTTAAAGTACCTATCTACTTCGGTTCATTATTTTAGGTCCGAAACATTCGGAAAAATGTTGAGTCATATAACTCAATTTCAAATCAAATTTATGCTTCAGCAAAGTTTTCTATAGCTCCAATAGAACTATTATTTATTTAGCAATGAAACTAATTTGGTATGAGGCGGGCAAGAGCATTTGTTTTGGTAGTTTTGACAACTTAACTTCGTCGGGGTCGGTTGCAAGTCTGACCGGATGCAACAGAGTAACAGTATTTTACTTGGAGGCAATGCCTATCTGACGTCCAACTTTCCGTTTCCAAGACTAATGATGAGATGAGTATTTGACAACTAAAAACGGCGGGCAATCTTGTCGCTTAAAGACATCTTTTACAGACAACCTTGCAATAGTCCAAATGGCAGCCAGGAGCAACTGATTAACGTGCTATCTCAGAGAAAACTTGATATGTAATGGATAGTTGTACATTTTCGTAAGTCAATTACAGTTATACATCAACAGCCAGGGGCCATAACATGAAGTGTTAAAACGTGAGTCGTTCGAGCGAGAAAGAGGGATGAAGCTATATAGCAAGCGTTGCTTATCAGGCACCTTTTTACGGAGTGTTAATACCTTCATGATTTCAATAATGAGGGAGGGAGACGGCGCAATACAAAACTGATAGCATCTCTTTTCACAATACATTATTTTTCTGATTCAGCCTGTCTCCAGCTGCCCTCCCCCAGCGACGCCTACCACACGGGGACAGCCCTTTGCGTCTTTTAAGCCAGTTTTTAACTTTAATAAGCCCTGGCTGGGGACTTTAATTACTATAATTAAGGCTGCCACGGGCAAGTCCGATTACGTAGCAGACAACCCCATAGGTTGACCTGCGAACGGTCAATCACAAAAACCCTATTACAAATAGAACACAACGGAATCATATTTCATAGTATGGGGCAGGGCTCTATAACGAATGAGGTTTATTCAGGGTCTCTTTCTTCATCAAGAATCCACACTCGGTAGCTGTAACCCTGTAAAGGTGAGAATTTAAAAGTAGGTGTCTGTTAACACGCATTCTATCTTATCAACGTTGTACTCGAGTATCCAAATAATTCGTTTCACGTGACTAGAAACCGACTCCACGCGCTTCAATTAATATTTAATCTACGTGGTAGATTTTCAACTAACTATTAAGAGTAATTCTGTCTGGGATTCGTTAAGTGTGTAAATAAGAATTTTAATAGTAGTATTTCAGTTTGTATCTTTATTTTACTGAACCTTTTAATGAGTACTTTGAATTGACTTATCCTGGTTTCTCAAATCTTGATTCTATGACTAAAATTGTGAAGAGTAATTCTATGACTAAAATTGTGAAGAGTAAGTGTATGAATGTGGATGGGTAGAGTAGAGGCAGGCTAAAGTAAAATAGAAAACTAAGAAGTGGATTAACCATTTCGCCCACCCCATCCAACATGTCACCCAGTACCTTAATTACAATATATAGCTTGCAGACAATTCATTCATTCACCTCTTACTTTTCCACACTCTATGGTTAGAATGACAGCTAGAACATTATAATCATAATAACAAATACGTAGAAACAAAACTGCCGAGATCTGTTTAAACTGAACGTTACAGCTTATACTGGATGCACGTGCTAATGACGTGGTAGTCATATCTGGATGAACTAACGAGATTTTTACCGCGGATTTCACAGAAACCTAGATAAAAGTAGCCTGTTAACAATACTCTAGCGGTGAAAGAATCATCGTAGCATTTTTTCCTGTTGGCTGTTACTTATTTTATTGTTAAAAAAACTCGCGTTTGAATACCATCTCAACTCAACTGATCGTAAGCGATGATGTAGTGGAAGATGAAATGAAGCACGCTTACCTAGGTGTAACCTATTCACTCTTGACTTATAATCTGGCCAAATGGGGTATCCTTGTCCTATCGCGGACGCAATGCCAGTGTGGGGCCTCTGTACAATATATGGCCTACCTCTTATCATGTCCATCGTGCACAACATTCTGCACCTTGCAGGATCTTAACAAGGCCAATACCAGATCAGTTCAGGTAGACGTTTGAGCATCGACTTGAAAAGAAGAAGACTCTTAACTTAAAGACTACAAGATAAAGCTATCAGGAAATATAGACTTAGGTAGGAACTTTGTCCCCTATTTCAGAAAAAAGCCTATGTTTGACCTCGGGTCTTCAACTAACTCCATTACCTTTAATTAAAATCGATTCCGCGGTTTACCGTGAAAGCGTAACAGACAGAGTGATAGAGTCTTTCTCGTTTATAATATTGTTATACACACGGAACAGATAAATAAGGTACACTACCTTAGTAATGTTAGAAGTTTCTTTCAACGAAAAAGGAGTAGCCCTTCTGCAAGGTCTAATCTAACTCTGTAACAAATTTCATGACATTGGGTTCAGTGGTTTAGCTGTGAAAGCGTAACAGACAGACACAGAATCAAACAGTCTTTCACATTGATAATATTATTACTGTTTACTTCGTAACGTGTAAAACACGTGATGAAGAAATGCTTGTAACTCTTTCTGGCTTATAGTTATTACATTTGAAGGTATGTGAGCATGGCTCATTGAGATCGTGTAGACCGAGTGTTAAAGGCATACACAGAGTGTTGTGCACATGTTGCTGACAGATGTATTGAAAGACTGAAACGGACAGCCTATAGTTGGGCTTTGCTCTGTGCATTAGTTATTGAAATCTAAATCTTGATAGACGAAGTTTGAAGTTTTGTTTGACGTAGCTGTAGAGAGCTTGGCACTGATCTAAAATTTACCTTGGTTCTTTGACGCGCCTGACTTCGTTCTAAAGTATTTTTTTCCATTTTATGAGTGAAAAATGGACCGGCCATTAAAGAGGTATCTATTTATTATCTACTAGCAGTCACGCGGGGCTTCGCTCCCGACGTCTTTATCACGATAAAACATAACCTTATTGTTTTGCAGTCGGGTAAAAAGAAGCCTATTATTCCTCAAGCTAATTCCATACCAAATTTGATCCAAATACACCCAGTACTTGCGAAGATTAGCGCGTTCAAAACAAACAAACTATTCCACTTTATAAGATTAGTATAGATGTATATTGCTTTCCAAGGTTCGCTTCGCTCCCGTGGACTTTATCATGATAAAAAACATACCCGCCTTCTTTTATAGTTGGGTAAAAAGTAGCATATAACCTTCCTCAAGCTTTTAGCTACTTCCATACCAAATTTCATCTGAATTCACCAAGTACTTTCGAAGATTAGCGCGTTTGAACAATCAAACTAACATTTCGGTTTTATAATATCAGTATAGATAATGGTGTATTACAGCAATGTACTCTTGAGCGTATTATACCCCAGATGGTTGAATGATAAACAGATCGTCTATACGGCTTCATGAAAACAGGTTGTTTATATTTACTACTTTATCTATAAAAATATGGGCGTTTGATGTGGGTGAGTGCGCCCAAGGCTGTCGGTCGACCTTGCCTGAGTATATGAATAAGAATAATTTGTTTGTTTGCATAGAAAGTAGCCCTGTACAATCTGCCTTAAATTAGGCCTGAAAACATTAGAAATATAGTTTACTAGCAGTTGCTCGCGACTTCGTTCGCGTGGGAAGTTTTTCCCGTGTAAATCTCGATCCTGTGGAAATTTTGCAAAATCCCGTCTTAGCGAGTATCTACGTACTAAACGGAAACCCCGTTAAAAATTTGAGAGCCCCACTATTTGTAGTTTCTGAGAGAATAAGAAAATAATAATTATTATATTTTTCTGATCAATTGAATGAAACGAAAGTCAAAAACAAAATAATTAAGGTGAATTATTCAATGGGTAATACGAGGCATGCCGCATGCCTTTTAAGTTTTGTCGTTTGAAGAAAAAAACACAACTAGAACTTTATAGTACTTTTTATTATTTTTCAAAGTATTCACCACGTAGCTTAATACACTTTTCCATTCGCTCAAACCAGTTATCATAACATTTATTCCACTCTAAAGTGGGGGTGTTCAAATGGCTGACTTGAAAGCGTCCACTGATTCTTCACCGGGCTGGAACCTTTGACCACGAAGACTTTTCTTAATTTTAGGAAATGTAAAGAAATCGTTAGGGCTTAGGTCAGGACTGTATGGAGGATGTCAAGAATTTCTACATTTTCCTGCTTCAAATACTCAATCGTTTGACGAGCGCTGTGTGAGCTTGCGTTGTCGTGGTGCAGGATGATGCGTCGCTTTGAGTTAGATTTTCGAAGTTCGGCGATGACTTGTGGTAAACAAAGCGTGGCATACCACTCTGCGTTAACCGTTCTACGATCTTCAAGTGCAATAGTCGCAACGGCGCCGGTTTTTCCAACGAACGTGGCCACCATCTTCTTTGAAGTGCTTCGAGACCGAACAACTTTAGTCGGCTTTGGCTCGTCGTGAAAGACCCAGATTGTAGATTGTTGTTTGGAATCAGGATCGTAGGCATAGATCCAAGATTCGTCGCCACTGACGATGTCGTAGACGTGATTTGACTCTCCTCGGTTGAACCTTTGCAGAGTTTTCTTACACCATCTGACGCGGGCCGCCTTGTGATCGTCGGAAAGCAGATGCGGTATCCAACGGCAAACTAGCTTTCTCACACCAAGCGCTCTCTCTCTCGATACGTCACATGACGATCTTCGAGAATTAGTTGTCTCACAGCAATGATGTTATCTTCAGTGAAGGCGGATTTTGGGCGTCCTTCGCGAGATTTGTTACTAACACTAGTATGTCCACGCTGGAATTCTAAATACCAGCGTTCGACAGTCCGCAGACATGGGGCTTCATCACTGAACACAGATGTTAGCTCTTCAAAACACTGAAGCCGTGTCAGGCCTCTTCTAAAGTTGTAGAAAATTATTGCACGAACATTTTCCTTAGAAAGCCTAGCCTTAGAAACCTTTCCAATCTGGTCAAGTTTAATGCAGCTAAGACCCAGGCGTGTCTCTTCTCTGCAAAAAGGAGCCAATTCGAACCGGCTCCAACTTTCCGTGGTGTAACGGTGCCGATAACCGATCATATTGAGCTTCTTGGGGTGACTTTAACATCCACACTCAATTTTGGCTCGTATATCGAGGCTAAGGCTCAGTTAGCATCAAAAAAGTTGGGAATCCTAGCCAAGGTGAGACGGTACTTCACACCGGAACAGCTGCTCAATTTGTATCAAGCCCAGGTTCGGTCGTGTATGGAATACTGCTCTCATCTTTGGGCTGGATCTGCGAAATACCAACTGGACGCGCTTGAGTCTATCGAGAAGCGGGCCAAGAGACTCATTGGCAACGATGCACTGGTCGAGTCAAAGCTCCAGAGCCTTGAACACCGACGACGAGTTACAAGTCTATCGGTTTTCTATCGGTTACATTTCGGGGAGTGTGCGATGGAATTACACAATCTAATTCCGCCAAGCCCGTTGCATCATCGGACTACGAGACAAATGGCGAAGCGCCATCGTTACATGGTGGACATCCCACCCATACGCACAAAACGTTTTGGGAATACCTTCATTGTGCGGACGGCTAAGGAGTGGAATTCCCTGCCAGAGTCTGTGTTTCCCGACAGCTACAACCTAGGAGTCTTTAAGTTCAGAGTGAATATAGGTTACTTTTAGGTAAGCGTGCTCCATCCTCAATCACATCATCACTTACATCAGGTGAGATAGTGGTCAAACGCGAATCTATATTCAATAAAAAAAAAAAAAACATTTTCGTACGTAACCTGATAGATTCCAATCGACGCTGTGACTAAACAATAGCATTAATCCTAATACCCCTAATACTTTCTACTTGAGATTCACAATTTAAACACATTCGAATATAGAACAGTTCCAAATTCAAAATTGCCGGGAAATATGGAAACGACAGAACTTAAAAGGCATGCCTCGTATCACACAGAAATCTAAAACGTAGTATCGTGAGGATCAATGAAATTAGTTCGAAGGGTCGAAAGCCGGGATAATACGGGTTACGTCCTTTGAACATTGATCTTTGTTGAAGAGATTCTGTGCAGCTGTTGGCTTCGATTCATATGAATATTGCTGTTTGTTTAGAAAAAGGGTCTAACGATCATATGGCTACAGAAATTCATGATGTATTTGATATTAATAGTATATTCGGTTTTCCTTTCGTAATTAATTTTAAAATATGCTTCAGTCGCGGCTTTTGCGTGAAAGGATATCCTACAAGGGGCGGCATAGATGTTTGTGTAATTATAATATGTATATGTATGAAGTATGAACCCTTATTCTCACTTTGGAGGCATGTCTTTCGGGATAAAAATGTAATATGTAGTACTTATACTATGTTAGTTATACATTATCTAATTTCTCTTAACTTTAATAAAAGTAAACCTAAAGCCATGGTCATTATTCCAGTGCCCCAAAATAGGCGAAGTCATTGTAATTTTTAAGACATTTATTTATTTATGTTTCACCAACAAGTGTTACAGCTAAACATGATTGATATTTGTTAGATTACAATATTAATAATACTGCACAACTAATTACAGGTAAACACAGCATGCTTCGTGTTTGACAGGTAACAAAAAGAGATAAACAGACTGGTAATTATGAGTGTTAGTAGCTTAGACTAATGTTAGTACTTATTGGTATGTGCTTCTACATGCTATATCGTGACAAATTTCATTGATTGGCGTTACGGATAAATTCAGACAGGCCGTTTGTGTGGATGTCTATGAGACCACTGTGCTCATTTATGTGTTTGCATAACCGTGGGATCGGGGAGCTTGCGCCAAATTTAGTTCTATGAATGGGGGACCAAGGGCGTGATTGGGTTTCGGGGAGGTTTCCGAGGCACTCGGAGAGAAAATTTGCTTAGGAGATGCGGGCAGTCAATTTTACTCCTAAATATTTTAAAGAAAAACTTGAGATCTAAAGTGTCCTTACGTTCCTCAATAGGTTTCATTTTGAAAAATTCTAGATTTTCTCTGTAAGGTTTTCTTTTCAGGCTTCTACTTCCAGATGCATATGTTAAGTGATTCAGTAGCCGTTTTTGAACCCTTTCCATTCTTATTAAATGGACAGCGAAATGTGGCCGCCAAGCAACACTGCAGTACTCAAGAGTACTACGGAACAGACTATAATATAGCATTATTTTTGTTTGTGCTTTTCGGAATAGTTTGTTATTGCGGATCACGAATCCTAACATACGTAGTGATCTCTTAATTATGCTATCAATGTGCTGTACAAAAGTCAACTTGCTGTCAAGCAAGACGCCCAAATCTCTGATATGATCGACTTCAGCTAGAGGCGTACCACTGATATTATACTTCGTGTTAATGTTATGCAACTTTCGGCTGAATTTGATGTGACTGCATTTTTTACGATTCAAGTTGATACCATTGTTGGAGCACCACTCATGAAGCCTGTCTATATGTTGCTGCATTTATAATTCATCTTGTTCCGATGTCACTGTCTTTATGATTTTTATGTCATCAGCAAAAAGAAACGAAGTCGTATTTTGAAAACAGTCAGTGACATCATTAATATAGATAATAAATAAAATGGGGCCTAAATGCGATCCCTAGGAAACACCTGAGGTGACTTTGAGACGCGATGTACAGTAACCATTGGCAACCACATAGAATTCTCTATTGGTTAAATAGGACTCAAACCACTTAAGGACCGGTCATGGATGCCATAGGCCGATAGCTTTTTTATAAGAAATTCATGGGGCACTTTATCGAATGCCTTGCTGAAGTCCGTATATACAGCGTCAACTCACTTAAAGTCTCTATATAGGAGACAAGGTTAGTGCACGTAGAGCGTTGATGGACAAATCCATGTTGTTCTTCAAATAGAAACTTCTTAAAGTAACGGTGCATATACGGACAGAGCAATGACTCCAACACTTTCCCACAAATAGATAGAATAGATATCGCTCTATAGTTGTTCATTATATCATTATCGCCACCTTTAAATACGGGAACCACTTTTGCTAACTTCCAAGTTTTTGGAAACTGACCTGATGTGAGAGATTTGTTAAAAATTACCAGTAAAGGTTTTACCAAGCTATGTGCACAGCGCGCAATAAAGAGTGGAGAGATGTCATCAGGACCAGCCCCTTTTGACAGATCTAAGTTTTTCAACTTCTTAAGGATTTCGTCTTCTTTGATTTCGATATGCGAGATGTTGTCAGAAGTTGTATCCAACGAACTCAAGTTTTCATAGTAAGAGGTGCGATTGTCAGTCAACGTCTCTGAATCACTATTGTAGATGCTAGAGTACATCGTCGCAAATAAGTTGCAAATTTCCGTACTATCAGATGATACAGAAGATCCATTAGTCATAGTAGCTGGGTAGCTGCTTTCCCGGCGACGTTTATCTTTTAAATATGACCAAAAGTATTTCGGATTATTCTTAATTGCTGATTCCGCAGTAGCAATGTACAAGTTATAGCATTCCTTAGTGGCCACATTGCACCTTTTACTCAACAATTTAAGCTCCATGACATTCATGGGATTATTGAATTTTTTACTTTAATTCGGAGTTTATATTTTTTCTTTAAAGCCGAATTAAGTTTGCACTAAACCAAGAAGGATACTTTACATTTTTCCTATGAGATAATGGAACAAAGTTGCTTATTGTGGCTTCAAGAATGCCATAGAACTCATCCACCATTTCATCAACATCACGACATTTTTCAAGTATTTCGCTCAAGTTTTGATTGTTTAGATGTTCATTCACTAACGTATAGTCAGCGTATAGTCAGTTTTATGACAAGAGAGAAGACATGCTTTGACTTTCTCTAACTTGGAAAATCCTAGATTTTAGCAATATTTTTTATTCGGGATGAGCCCGTTCTTGACCTCAATCACGCCCGATGGCAAGCGATAGATGAATTCTATGATGGAACAAGCGAGCCCACAAGATGCCTGTTCTCACTTACAAGCTGACGGCAATAGCAGTACTTACTGCACTCTGAACTAAGAGAGGTCACATACTTGATATAAATATTAATTGTATCTTATTTTATTTGCTAAACATGTTCTTTCTGCTGAGTTATTCTAGTCCAATTATTGCATTGTTTGTTTCATTTTTAATTACATTTATAAAAATTAGTATCTGTTAGGTTGTTAAATGCTCCATTATGCATCAACAATATAAACACTCCATTAAATATCTTGTTAATCAGAGCGCGATTTACGTAACACAATATTTATTTATACATTAAAATTTATTTTTATTTATTTATTTATTTTGCTTACTTATATCTTTACAGTATCTTACACTTAGACTACATACATATTTAAGAAAGTAGGTACTTCAATAACTAAAATGATTCATAGATTACGTCTCGATATTGTCTGCTATATTTATTTATTGATCGCTGCGAGTTGTCTTCACCTTGTGTGTGGAATGTGGTTGAACGCTTTATGATGCCTGCAACCCCTTTTCTGTGCACGCCTAGCCCTCCATTTGTTTCAAAATCATTGAATGGCCGTAATATTATAAATCACAATAATGTTGCTTATTTTTGAGAGAACGTTTGTAGGACGAATTGTGTGTTGTTATACACAACGGTTCGAATACACAACGAACCCAGGCCAATATACCTTATATTATTTACGTAATTTTCATCATCACTACTATTCTCAAAATGGTGCCTACATTTTGAGAAAACCGGCATGTCCTAGGGCCAAAAATCTAAAGAAATGCGACATCCACTAACCCGCACTGGGCTCGCGATGTGGTTACGGCCCATTCCCTCTTTTTTAGAGAAGGCCTGTGTCCCAGCAGTGCGAACGCTGAAGGTTTGTTATGTTGCTTGTTTTGCTATTTGCGTTAAGATGTGTCCAAACATCGAATGGCAATCGAGCACGGCTGCCGCCCGCAACCCGCCGCCCTGTGTTTAGACGACTGCCGCGCAAACATTAGTCGGCTTTGTCCTAACTAGAGCACGGCAGAAATGTGTCCTAGAAATGCCGCGTGTTGCTGCCACGCTCTTGCTGCTCAATGTTTGGACACACCTTTAGATCAATTTTCGTTTGCAACAAAACCGCCTTTTCGAAGATCTGAAATTATCTCCATTCTCTTTTATCCATGCCTTAATTTATATTAAGGTGCTGAAACTTTGTAGATTAAATAATTGACGGACTGTAACATTATAGAAGCCAGACGCGGTATTATTGGTCCTTCAACACCTTACGAAAAATGTTTTGTTGTATTGAAGGATATTTTTATGCCTCATTTAATTAATTAGAAATTCATTTGAAATGTTGATTTTACTGTGGGCGAATATTACGACCGTAATTTTTCTTTCATTTCTGTGTTTAGATTTTGTTATTGGTTTTTATTTTATTTCGTTGCTGTCAAACGTAGAAACATGAAAAGAATGAAAATATGGCTACACAATTTTAAAAGTTTTGTTTGCAAATAATTCAAATAACAGTCTATTTTACTTAAAACTAGTTTCTGCCCTTGGGTTCGCGCGCGGGCAAAGTTTGTTTTGTAGTCGGTATTTTTTTATGTAAACAGTTTTCTTTTTTAAATATGTTCTATTTTTTTGAGTAAATTTAATTCTTTAATCCATTACAAAAATCAAAACTTTCCTCTTTGTAATATTAGTACTATAGATGAAATAGTGGTCACTCGCATTATTTTATTCCTTGCGTTCGCAAACAGATCACATTGAGGGTTGGAAGTCAAGAGTGTTTTGAACATTATCACTACGCACTGGAGATTAACCCTATCTCAAGAAATTAAATTACTGTGGATACACTTGTGTCTAACAATACAGGTATTATATTGATATGCTAGAAACTAAACAATTCTACTGTATTCTACGTTATCAGGCAAAGATAACAGAGCAGCTATTGTCATAACATTATATGCCATATGCCTACTTGATATTGTTATCACAACTGAAATCCGTGTAATTACTGGATTTTTCACTGACTTATCTCTGACCAGCTATGCTAGGCTGCTTGCGGTCGTTTGGAAGATAAGTAGACAATATTTCGGAGGACCGGTTTACCAAGAAACGAGTAAAAAAAATCAACTTACGTAATTAATAGAAGTCCTGTTTCTTGTTTAATTACTCTAGTTGTCAAGTCACTAATTAGAATTACGCAAATATTATTCATTAAATGCAATAACAGCAGTGGTTTGTGTCAGAGTTATCTTACATTCTTTAATTATTATTGTATTTGTAATTTTAACTTTTCTTGGAAGATTCGTGTAATTATACTCAATGAGGTCATAGGTGTGTTTTGCGATAACGTTTGTTTTCATAACATTTATTGTTATACGTTTTTTATCATGTGTTTTGGTTTCATTTTTGTCTTGCGTGTTTTCGTTGTTTTTCAACGGAGCTGTTTTGTCAAGTTGATGCTATCATTTTGTCAAATAGTCCGTTAAAAGCCTTTGGGAAATCTTTAAGCGGGAGTTTATTTTTTCCTTATCACCATTGAAATCCTTCTCCGTGTTTTTATTTATAGTAGGTATCTCAAAATCAATAATTTAGCATCAATATGTTTTTTATGCACTGCATGCTTTATGTAAATTAATTACTTTTGCATATGGGGTCCCGTTTCGGAGACAAATTAAATCAACTAAATATTTTTTGAAACGTACCTTGTGAAATGAAAAGCGAAATACCACTCACTGATTAATCACGAAATCTCAGAAACTACAAGTAGTAGGGCTTTACAAGGGCGGGTACAAGTGGTACTGTTTTCAGTACGTAGATGCTCGCTAAGATGGGATTTTGCGAAATTCCCACGGGATCGGGATTTACACGGGAAAAACTTCCCACGCAAACGAAGTCGTGGGAAACTGCTAGAAGCATATAAAAGGGCTTCATGATTAAATAACATAATACCTATATTACTTTCCACTGCTGGGCACAAGATTCCACTCTGTGAGAAGGAATGGGCCATAATCCACCTCGCGAGCCCAGTGCGCGTTCGTGGATGAAGCAATTTCTGGTTCTAGGACTTGCCGGTTCCTGCCAGAGTTGCGTACATTCCGGGGTTGCGGGAAGCTCTAAAGAGATACCACGGGCCCCGTACGCAAGGGCAGCTGAAAGAACAGTGTGGGTTTTTAGTCAGTAGAAGTCTGACGTTCCCTTCCGCTTCACCCAGAGTGGAAGAAGTCGACGACTTGTAAGTCGTGGGTCCTTGATACATTTAAAGTTCTACACTTATGTGAAATATGACAAAGAAACAATTACGTAACTCGATCGCTTAAGATCGACTCAAAAGTTAGTTCTAAACATCTTTCTTTGCCTAATTGCTTACAGTTTGACTTTGAAGTCTTAAAAAGTGAACCGTTAGAATATGATTTCAATTCATCACACTTTCAAATGCACGTATTCCGAATCGCCGAATCCACTGAGTCAGACAACGATACATGTAAATATGTTGATATTATCTACGCGTTTGCACCAAAACTACTTATTGATGTCCTTGCAGCTGAAATAGTTGACACGTAACGAAACAATGAGGCTAAAAAAAGAGCATTGAAATATTTGCATTTACATAAAAGTCTATCTTATCAGTCTGACTTGACTTACTGTATCAAAATGCATTGGATTTATCTATGTTAATATACATAAGTAACTGAATTGTTTATTTTCTCGCCACAATACAATGATTTGACACATTTTGTACAGCACTATTATACAAACAAAATTATTTTGGGAGACTGCTCATGGCCTGTATTTCAGGTCACCAGGCCTCTTCCTTAGGCTACGCACAATTTCTGCACAGAATTTAAAGAAGATTTTGGTCGAAAATTATATTATAAGGAAAAGGAAAACCAAAAAACCTATGTATTATAAAGAAGTTAATTATGTTTGTAAGTTTGTATACAGGGTATAATCTCCGCGACTAAAGATCCGATTCTAAATTTTTATTCATAGGTAAGTAGTAAGGTGCATTATTTCTGAGTGCTATGGATTTCAAAATAATTTATAGCCTATGCTATAAATTATTTTGAAATCCACATGGATGAAGTCGCGGGTTACAAAATGTAACAACTAGCAATTGATGCTAGTTGTAACATACGATACATTTCAATATATTCGTACAATGTTCTTAAGGGCCTATATTACCTCAAATGGCTTAGCATGATCCTCCGTTATGCCGAAAATACTGCAGCAATAATTTTGAAATAAATATATGGGAAAGTTGAGGATTAATGTTAGGTACTTCAGTCACTTAACAGTCTAGAATAGTAGATCTTATCAACACAAACAGCAATGAATGACAACTATTGTGTTTTGATGTCTGGATATTGCATGGCTTAGTTTTAATGCACCTGTTTGATTTGTGCTCGTAGATAAGGTCGCCTTTATCATTATACGCTTTATTATTAAGCTTAATAATAACAGCCGCACAGGTCGGTGTTCAAAGTTAAGCAATGCTTGCCGAGGTCTGTCCGTGGATGTGTGACTATCTCAACACATCAAGATTTCTCCGTGCCTCGGAAAGTCGTTGGTTCCCGTCAGGCGCGTGCACAGGATTATGACAGGGTATGCGGCGGAGTAATCGGTCACAAAAACTTTTTCTTTTATAGATTTTTAGCATAGCCACAGCCACGCATCGTAGCATGGTGGCGATGCGAGGCTGTGGCTATGCTAAAAATCTATAAAAGAAAAAGTTTTTGTGACCGATTACTCCGCCGCATACCCTGTCATAATCCTGTGCACGCGCCTGGTTCCCGTTGTCATTTGTTCATCTTTGACGGTCGTTACGGGTTAGTCAGAAGTCATAATCTCGCATCAGTTTTGCCAAGGGGTGGGGTATCGTGTTACTCAGCTACTGAGTTGTGGAGGTCAGATAGCCAAACACTCCGTCTAAAACACTTGTACTTGGCCCTCCCCATTTTAATTAAAGCTCGTAAAGTCCTTCCGAAGGTTGTCTGGAAGATATCGCTCTCAGCGATAAGACCGCCATTGTAACCAATTTTTGACCGACTTCAAAAAAAGGAGGAGGTTCTCAATTCGGATGTTCGTTTGTTTTTTTTTATGTTTGTTCGGGCATAGCTCCGTCGCTTGCCAACCGAATTGAAAAATTCTTTTTTTTGTTGAAAGGGTATACTTCTCAAATGGTCCCATGGAAATTTTATCGAAAACGGACAAGCCGTTTCTGAAAAATCTACAAAAGTCTAAAAAAATATTTACGTTGATGATCTTTTCGTTTACTCTGCATTGCATTTTTTGTTCGCGCATAACTCCGTCATTTACGAACTGATTTGGAAAATTCACTGATCCACTAAAAAGCGCGAAAATAAAAACTTTTTTACAAAAAATAAAACCGACTTCCATATCAAAACACTACAAAGCCAAAAATAATTTTAATTTCGGAAGGCGGTGTGAAAAAAAAACAGAAAATACAAAACCAATAACACCGACTACCAAAATTAAAATTATTTTTGGCTTTGTAGTGTTCTATTTACAATATTGTTATTTAAGTGTGATTCAATTATTGGTGTACAATAGAGTATATTTTTATTATTCTATCTATCTATCTATCTATCTTCTGTTTGAACTGGAAGCCAACCCCAACACAGTTGGCAAAAGCAGATAATGATTATATATCGTTATATTTTAATGGTGTTTTGTCGTTGTTATCATTAAAGTCACCATAGCCTTCACGCTTTCGAAATTCTATTAAAGTCTCTATAAGCGTCTGATTGGTGGATTCGTTTTTTATATAGGGACGTCGTATCTACGGAGATCGATTTCTCCTTCGAGGTTAAGCAACCTTGGCGTTTCTATCTTAGTTGAATGACCGTTACTTACAGATCCCTCGTTGCCTCTGAGAGTGAAAGACCCCAATCTGGCATGTATGCGAAATGTAAATCTTTGTGAAAGGGTTTATACTTTATAGACAGCAATAAAACGTGAAGTTGGAACACAACTTTCAGAAAAATAGTCAAGTCTTGAGAAACCCGTTAAATTGTCTCTCTCTTGATTAAAATTACGAAAATAAATCACGTACAGAAGTGTTATTTATTTTATTTATTTGTCTCAGACCATTGATCTATAAAGTATTAGTAAAATCTTAATCTTTTGTTAGTAAATATAATCCCATAAAAAACAATACTTGTCAAAAAACCAAGTCTCGCAACTCAATTCTTCTAAGTTGTGAGATCCATGTAATACCAAGTCGGTTATTAATTTATTCAGTCCCCACTTAAGGGACCTTCTGTCTTAAGTTGTTACGTAATTATCTAACCTAACAACATCTTATAGTGACCATATCAAAATTAAAAATCTTTAACGTTTTAAATAAAAAGATTGACTCGGCCATCACATGAAAACACAATATACATATCTCACAAGTAATACATATGGATCTCTCTGCAGATCTTATTTGCCTTAACTCCTGCTAAATTCGTTTTTATTCAGTAAAAGTCTGAAAGATCGGGAGGCAGTCGTTGGATGATTTTCCATCCTTGTCATCCAATAGTGACGTGCAAATTGCCGTAAAATACCGTAATATATAAAAACTCGCTCTAAGACTCTTTGGTATGCTATTTGATATACTTTAATGAATAAACCGACTGGTATGATTGTTTATTTTAGAATAAAATGCCTTTTGTGTTACGCAATGCTTTTAGAGTTTGATCTTGATCACGGCAGCGTTAACGATCATTTGTCTCGCGATTCAGTGCAGACAGTGTAATTGGTGCAAACAGAACCATCGGTGCACGCGCACTGAAACTTACGTTCGCGGTGTAGCCGTACTCTTTATTATGGAAATAAATACCAAGCAGTCCTGTCAAGGTATAATGGGATGTTACCTAGGTATGATCTCTGTATAATGCAAGGTCTCTCGTCTTTTTAGAACAGATTACAAGATAAACATTTTAGATCTGATGAAAAAGGAATCCGTTGATGCCGCATAGGAAAATTCCGAATATAAATTCGGAATTTTCCGATATACCTACCCTGTATACACAAATATTTTTTGTTAGTAGGAGGAGATTTCTGGGAGTACTTATCCTCTTATTAAAATCGTTCAATAACCTGAGGTCTCTCATCTCGAATGACGCATGTTTCCCGAGGTCATGGGAACCAAATTAGTGGAAAATTTTACACGGTTTGTTTTAAACTAAATGAGACAGGCCTAGTCCTTACTGCATATGGCAATGCTTAGAATATTTAAATAGCCTTTCTATTATTCTTTTGTTGTCCTGATTACTGCTTTCAAATTTCATTTTCTTTCTATCAGTGGATTACTGTAAAGTCCATGCGTCAATATGAAAATGGATTCGTCAATCGTGAGCCAAGGACCGGCTAATGCTTTTCCCAAAGGCGTAGCAACAAACATTGTTTTACGATTTGGCAATGGCAGTCTCTTGGGTAAGCTGCCAGTTGTTAGTGTTGAGGATGAATTTTGTATGCTTTATTTTAGTTTGTATGTAGCTTCATAATTTTTAGCCATTTTATATCCAGTTTTGTACATAAGACTCTTCAAATTCCTGTCATGCCAGACAATTTTGTGCCCTCAGCATCCAGTCTAGATTTGCGTGTCATCTGATGATGTCCACGCAGCCCTTGGGAGGACGGCCGTTTGTAGTTTAATTTAGTTTAAATCGTTTATTAAATTCATAGTAAAATAGTTTATTTGGGAGCAATAACAGTAAACAGACGACTTTATTATAAAACAAGTGAAACGATGTCAGCTGCAAAAGTATAAACTGTAGCGCAGCTAACAACGCCCTTTTAAAATATATTTATATAAAAATGCGTTACTCATCTTAATTCAGCAATAACACCTCATTACCTATATACAGGCCTCTGTTATCACTTCTCTTTTCAATTGTTATGCTGGCCGTCCCAATCGTTTGTACCAAGCCATCGCGTTGGTGCAAAGTGCGGACACAAGTATTGTAGTTCGGTGCATTGAGTGCGTCAGCACTTGAAGTAACACACGAGAATCGGCGAGCATTGTGTAAAACGTATGTATGTATAGAAATATTATAATTGGCAATTATTTTTTATGAAAAAGAAACCCTACTACAGGTAAAATAACGCGTCGTTCTAACTTTTATATCTATACTAATATTATAAAGAGGTAAAAATTGTTTGAAAGTTTGTATATAGGGGGTAATCTTCGGAACTAAACTGCCAATTTAAAAAAATCTTTCTTTGGTAGAACACTGCATTATTAGGGAGCGGGCGATGTGCTAGTTTAATACATAATGACTGCATTTTGATCAGTGACAAGAAAAGATAGAGTGAGAAAAATGAGAATATAAGAGGAAGTTTGAAAGTGGTGTGGCGCGCATTTTAGAAACAGTTAGAGGAAGTTGCCTATCGTGGTACCTATAGGCATGTGACCAAAAGTGATGGGTTTGAATGTTGATGGATGGAGAGGTAGAGGAAAGCCAGTGAAAAGATGGATGAATTGTGTGAGGAATGATTTTAAAGAAAAAAGAGTAACTGATGCCGTGACGTCTGACAGGGGAGAACGGTCGAAGAAATCATGTTCCGCTGACCCCAAGTAAATGGGATAAGGGCAAGATACTTATGTTTTTTAAGGACAACTACTATTCAATCTTGTAAACCCCTCGAACTAAGCTAAATCTGTTTAATGTCGGTTCACGGCAATAGTGAAATGGCTGGGGTTCGAACTCGAGACTTCTCGATAACAAGTCCGACACTGCAGCCGTTAGACTATTGAAGCTTTTAGGATACTGATGATATTGAATTTTGATCTTATGGTACAGAAATATGTACCTCATATCGAACGATTCTACGTTTACCGCTTGTCTCTGATTCATCGTTGTTACTCATGTTAATCCGGCCGATGCCGAGCCGAATACCTCTTTTCAGATAGACATCGACCTACCTCAAGGACGCCATTACAATTTATTCATTGGATTCTTGCGACCTTCGCCTGACACATACTTTTATCTAGATACAAATAATAATATAAATAATATTCTAGTTTCTGTCAGTGATTCCGAAATAATTTTCTCAAATGTTTTTAAAAGTTGTCTACAGTATGCTAAACAGCAGTCAAACTTCTTTTAATGTTTGTCCGGGCTAATCTCTGGAACGGCTGATTTTAATGGGACTTTCACTGGAAGATAGTTTAATATTTATTTATTTATTTATTTATTAGGGAATAACAAACAGTAACACATTTTTTATAAACTATAAAATCATAACAAATAAATGTTAGTAAATGTGCACCCACACCGTTATCCACAAATTATATATTAGGGTTGTGACATAAGTTTTAAAATGTTTTTTTTTTTTTCCTAACCAAATATTATACAAAACAATGTTACTTCCTTAATGATGCATATTATTTTGTTATCATTATCATAAGCTAAAGTAAATAAATTCAATAATTTCAATAAAATTAGTGTTAATATTAATTAAATTATTTCTTATAATTAAAACAATTCTATTATTATATTTAAAAAAATCAAAATATTTCATTCATTTGTAATTACATAATATTAAAAATAACTATAACTCTTTAAGTATCTGTATGAGACCGTTCCGGAATTTAGTTACAGACATAGCAAATAAATCTAAATCAGTGAACATACTATTATAATTTTTACTTATACGGTAAAGCGGTTAAATGGTTAAAGCGGGTTTAATGGTCAAAATGTAAGAATTTTATCCAAGAATTACCATGGGATCATTACGCGTGAAAAATCTCCCACGCAAACGTAGTCACGAGCCCAGCTAGTAATAAATTACGAAAGTCTGTTTGTTTATTGCTTTTCACGTCAAAGCATAACAACGGATTGATCAGATTTTTTATATGGATATAGTTTCTTTTTTATTTAATTTATTTATCAAATGTTTCCTTTGCCATAACAGCTACTTCATAATAAATGTTATATGACAAAGTAACTTTAAAATAAATACTCAGCTATACCTTACATGCTACATATTACGTGGCCCTTGTGAACTCGCTTAGGGTACAAATGAAATATTTTGTAAACTTATAAATAACATTTTTACACGTCATTTTTGGTTTATTGTTTTATTGTTGCTTATTGTTTTAAGCTAGATGAGGCCGGTGTTTCCTAACTGACTACTCTGAGGTGAAATACCGAAACTCAGAGGTCAACACAATATAGGTACTACAGGTGATTATGGCGATGGTATCAGCCACCGTATTGAGAGGCTTTAGAATTATATAAGTTACTAGGAGCTCGCGACTTCGTTCGCGTGAGAAGTTTTCCCGTGTAAATCCCGATCCCGTGGGAATTTCGCAAAATCCCGTCTTAGCGAGCATCTACGTACCTACTAAAAGGAACCCCCATGCAAAATTTGAGAGCCCTACTATTTGTAGTTTCTGAGATTTCGTGATTAATCAGTGATTGGTATTTCGCTTTTATATATATAGATTTCCTTTCGCTTATTAAAAACTTAGTACTCGAGCAAAACCCGCGAAAAAAATCGAATTTCTCTAATTCTTCATTAATTTTGAGTCACGGATGAGATCGTTTCGCAGGGATTAATTATTATTGCTTCATATTTTATGCAACAACACTAATGTTATCAGTATCGGATCGATATTGTTATCAGCTAATGTGAATCATCCATTATAAAAGCTGATTGAGCCAACAGTTCTCATTCTTATTTAAGAACCAATAGAATACAATGGTGTATGGAGGAGCGTGCGGCTAAGTAACAGCCGCACGTCGATCTTGATGGTTCAGCTACGCTTGCCGAGGTTAGGTTCTAGATGAGTGACCGTCTGAACTTTTAGAGATTCCTCCATACCTTGGAAAGGTCCCGGCTGTCATATGTACATCTTTGTCAGTCGTTACGAGTAGTTAGAAGCCAGAAAATCGAATACCAGTCTTGCCAAGGAGTATCGTGTTACCCACCTACTGGGGTTTATAGATCAGATAGGCACCCGCTCTATGCAGGGCCGGATTAACCATTAGGCGGAGTAGTCAATTGCCTAGGGGCCCCGCATCAACTAAGGGCCCAGGCCCAGTGCACGCACCAAGAAAACATGTTTCTTCGAACGAGAATTTGATGTGCGTGTGAACTTAGGGACCTCACTGTTATCTCACAAAATACAAATCGTTAGATTTAGTAGTAGAATTAAAACAATTTTAGAACAAATCTGAGAAAAAAATATCAAATATATTAAAAACCACAGCCCTTAATGTGCGTTTCCTCAGTTCACACACGATTTGGTCAGTCAAAGTAAGAAAAGGGGCCCCGAGAATGCCATTGCCTTAGGGCCTCTGACAGGGTTAATCCGGCTCTGGCTCTATGTAAAACACTAGTAGTTAGCTGCAGCCGATGAGGCTGGAAGCTAAACCCAACATACTTAGGAAAGCCAAGCAGGTGTCGAGATTACTTTGGAGTCATAGTCGACTCACTTAGCTGTCACCAGCCATTATGCTCGTATTCTTCATAAAACTTTTAAGCTTTTCACCCTATTGACGGGGTCCGAGAGGGTCATGGTCTGGCGGGGTGCGGGAATGTACCGTAACGTAAGGGCAGTGAAGGAACAGAGTGGGTTTTTAGTCAGTAAAAGTCTGACACTCTTCCGCTCCACCAAGAGACTCCTCCCGTCGTTACATTACATGATTTTCCCACCGAAAAAAAGGCTTTTTTTTCACCCTGTGTTTTCGTATAGAACTGATCTACCCCACCGGCTTTCTATTTCAGATTAATAAGGGCACTTAGTGCAAATTCGTACGTCACCATTACTCAATGCCTATTATTATCACTTATTGTTATATGAGGTTACGGGCATTATTAATCAATTGTTTCCAACCATCTCTGTTCGCTGTGTTTCAGTACATGTAGTGCGGGCGTACTGAAATGAACTCAAGTGGTTTTGCTGTTAGTTATATTCATTGTTCAAACGCTGGCTCTTGTTTTGTTGTAAGCTGATAAGTTATTGTGGTAAAAAGTTTTAATTCATGTTTTTGTACTAGTGTTGTTGTTCTTTTTATCTTGGCCTTTAGCTGGATCGTGGACGTAGGATAGAACGAAGGTATTGTCAAGGTCATGTGTGATGATTGTTAATTCAATTATCTGATACATATATATAAATGATATTACTAGAGGCTTATAAAGAGCCAAAGGCAGTTGAAATAAGGTATATTTTCATGGTTGCATGGATTTATGGTTTAAGCATGGCGACAATAACAATATTTTTCTTTTAACATGGTCATTTCCAACAAAGTAAAACTAATATTAGGTCTTTACTTATGAAATTACCGTATTATAATGTGAAAGTTAATATGGATATTTGTTCTCAATCACGCCAAAACGGCTGGACGGATCTGAATAAAATTGGGTACGTAGGTAGCTGAAATCCTGCAACAGCATATAGGAATTTTTATCCCGAATTTCTCTTGGATACTCGACATTTTAAAACCTCATACACGAAGGAAGTCGCGGACACAGCTTTTAGTAGCCTTTTTAATGAATTCATAGAATAAATCTATAAATACTTATTTGAATACTGTTAGTTATATTTTATTGGTCATTCAACATGATATAATTGAACTATAGGAAAATTTTGTGTGTCGATTACATAATGCGTTTCCTAGATCTTTGTATCAACAATTTTATTACGTTGAGAAACTACTGGACTAAGTATGTCTCTATTTAGTTTAAGAGTACGACTAAGGCGGGTTTTGATTCTGCAGTAGTTATTATTGCAATATTCACGTCTTTTTATTGCTAAATAAATTGAGAATATTCTGGAAATTTAACATAAATTGCTACTTTAATGGACGCTTACTGGGAACTTAGAAAGTCTCTTGCTACATTACATCTTGCTACTCATTATTGAAGAACTATTCAATAGAATTTTGTTATTAAAAATTCTATAATTCTTATCATGTTCATCATCCATGCATCATGGTCATACATTTCGACATACAACGAAACAGAATTAGTCAGTAAATGTATCACTGATTAGGAACTATAATTGGTTTGAAGTTGGTTCTGATAGGTTGTAGATTATCCCATTTGAGTCATCAATAATTACTGAATAGAAGGAAGAATGAATTAAATATAGTTTTTCTTTACGTAAAGAAGGCTTACAATGATATACAAAATATATAGAAAAAGAAAACTACAACTACCAGTTGAGCAAAAATGCCAGACAACTAACAAGAGCCTTCTTTTTCAACCGACGACAAAAAGAGGAGGTTATCAATTCGACGCGTATATATATATATTTTTTTTTTGTATGTATGATCATCGAGTACTCGAAGACGGCTGAACCGATTTGGAAAATTCTTTTTTTGTTCGAATGGGTATACTTCGAAATTGGTACCATTATCACCAAAGTCAGGATCTGATGATGGGATCCTGGAGAAATCGAGGGAACTCTTCAAATATTATAGGCACACCTATGGCGTTTTGGGTATTTCTTATAGTAACTTGTGCAGTTGCTCTCAAAAAGTACCATTTGGGGAAGTGGAACTGATGATGAAGACCACAGATGGCCGCCGAAACTACTCAATAATAAGTATTGAGTGGATTGCGATTCGATTACTTGAATATGGATGTTAAGCACTTTATGCTCGTCACAATGCATATGGTGATGTAGAGCTGATGGTGAAGTACCAGGAGAACTCCTCAACAATTAACGGCCCAGCATTGGGAAAAGCAATGTTTTGTAAAAGGTTATAAGTAGTTGACATTTAGGCTCTTGTAACTAGGTAAATTAAAAATCATCCAACTAAAAAGAGTGAAATAAAAACTTTTTACCAAAAAATTAAACCGACTCCCAAAAAACACTGCAAAGTGAAAAATAACTTTAATTTCGGAAGTCGGTGCCAAAAACGAAAAAACAAAACTAAAGACACCGACTATCGAAATTAAAGTTATTTTTCACTTTGCAGTGTTTTTTGGGAGTCGGTTTAATTTTTTGGTAAAAAGTTTTTTTCGGTGGGAAAGTCGTCTAATTACTCCTTCAGATGTGGGTGGAGCGGAAGGGAGTATCAGACTTCTACCGACTAAAAACCCACCCAGTTCCTTCACTTGCCCTTACCTACGGGGCCGCGGTATCTCGTTATAACATTCCCACTACCCTGGCAGGAAACTAGAACTGGAGCCTTACGCTGATTTTCAACTGGATCTAGTTGAGAGGTGAAGATGGATAACGCTAACAAGCCCTATGTCGACATCTTCATGATCATCTCTTCTAAACTTGTGTCATTTGTCTTTTGTTTTGCGTTCGGATATCCTTATTCATACTCTCTATTAGAGGATAACAGACTTATGGCAGAATCCTTCCGACTAGTTTTCATGAGTCGAGAGCCCATGGTACAATCCAATAGCAAATATGCATACATTTTGTATTTTATTAGCTACTAGCTTTTGCCCGCGACTTCGTCCGCGTGGAATAGTTACTTTGGGCTAACGTTAAATTTAACCCCGATTTTGAAGCATTCTTCATTGGCGCTCCGCTGCTATTGGCCTTAGAGTAATAATATATAGCCTTTCTCTATACATTGACTATTTAATTAAAAAATAATTTTTCAATTCGAACCAGTAGTTCCTGAGATTATCGCGTTCAAACAAACAAACAAACTCTTCAGCCTTATATTATTAGTATAGATAGCTGTTGCCCGCGACTTCGTAGGCGTTCCCGTCGTTTTTCGTAAAAAAAAGTAGCCTATGTCCGTCCTCATGGTTCAGTGATTTTGATGTAACAGACAGATTAACTTTCGTAATTTAGTAGGGAAATATAATATGTCAATCTATAATACTGTTGAAAATATCGCAATACGGAACCGCACAATATTATTGTTAATAGCTGTGCCCGCGACTCCGTCAGCGTGTAACTCCTTGTGTGTTATTAAGTTAATGTATTGGTAATATTGTTTAGATCACGTTCACATGAGGCTTAAGTACCTATAGAACGAAAATACTTCAGCGCAAAGCTTCCGGGTAAACTATGTTGAAAGTTGATCCGTCCGGCACATGAACATAAAGATTTCTAGAACTGCTAACCCGGGAAAGAGCGCGCGACGTACAACTGACCATGCGAGAAACAACTGACACCGAGATCTATTCCAGCAACACGAAAAGTCTGCCCTTGAGCCTTATTAATTGTCATTGCATAACACACCGATACTGGGAATTGCGTTCTTTTAAATTGGAATGGAAAATTATTTGGTATATCATGTATAACTTTGGTGTTTCTATACCGATTTATATGATTCTTTTTTATGGAATAGTTAATAATGTTAACTTTTTCAATTAGGGGTAACTGAGATTGTTATAAACGTAAGAGTAGACAAATATTATAATCAGAAAGCTTCGAACTGCTAAGCTATCGGGAGTTACACGTGTTATTGTGAGTCAACCCTAAAAGATAGACATATGCTGCCGTGGGATATTTTTTATATAATTTTAAGGAGAACATTTCCGTCATGAAATGATTTCTGTGTAGCTTTAACCATTAAGGTTGCACACGCGACAGAAGCTTAAAAAATGGAGTAACTTCTCCCGTTTTCCCAACATTTCCCTTCACTGCTCTGCTCCTATTGATTGTAGCGTGATGAAAAGTATACTATAACCAGCTCAGGAGTATGAAAAATAATTGTACCAAGTTTCGTTAAAATCCGTCGAGTAGTTTTTGTTTCTATAACGTTTATACAGACAGACAGACAGACAAAAATTTTACTGATTTTGGCATCAGTATCGATCCCTAATCACTCCCTGATAGTTATTTTGGAAATATATTTCATGTACAGAATTGACCTCTCTACAGATTTATTATAAGTACCTATAGACATTTTAGCGTGTCGATAGCAAGAATATAGAACTTATCTGTCGATTGCCTAGGGTGCGCCGCCGGACGTAACATGATATTATGGTACGTCACTCGAGGAGGCTCTTTTTTGCACTCTTGTTTGATTAGGTTAACAAAATGTTTATTATCTCTAGTAAGCGATTACGAAATACCATACCACAGCGAGGCGTGGGCTGGGTAATAGTCCTCTCTAAGAGAGGGAATAGGCCGTAATACACCACGCGGACCTAGTGCGGGTTGGTGAATCATTATCATTATTTATCATCTTTCATCTTCATCAGCTACAAGGTTGTAAAGCTTTAAAGTTGATAATTGAAACGGAAATTTCGATATAGACCTATGGCAACCAGGCCAGCATGCCGGTTTTCTTACTGTTTTTCTTTACCTAGCGTTTTGAGAGCAGGGGCCATGATATGACGCGGGCCTGCGGACGGTGAGCAGGGGTAGCTTACCGACCAGTAAGGACCAGGCCCGAGTCGGCAGAGTGCCGTGTTCCGCGCGCGCCTCAAAGTCAAGAGCAATCAGCAGCATTGACGAGGCCCGATAGGGCTACTGTCTTACAGGGTTGCGGGAATGTTCTAACGAGATACCGCGGCCCCGGAACGCAAGGGCAACTGAAGGAGCAGGGTGGGTTTTTAGTCAATAGAAGTCTGACACTCCCTTCCGCTTTCGTTACAACTCGCAAGTCGGGTAGTAACCACAGGGCCACATTGCTGTCTTGTTTTCGCATAATAAGTAGAAAAAAAAAACTGTTTACCTTAGTAGACCTTCAACAATGAGTATATTAATAGAATCTTTCCTAAAAACATTCGGTATGAAGTATATCGATGCTTTCTATAATAAGGTAATTTATAGCCTACAGCGTAAGCTGTTGATAGCTCTGACAAATATTTTGAAAACATCGGAACAGATGGTACGGTTCCGGGAAACACAGCAAGAAGTTTACATCATAGAGTAGTTGACTAACAGGATCTTTATATTATATAATTTCTTGTACACCTTACAATATTTCTAAGGATACAAGAGTGAATAGGTTACTTCTAGGCAAGCGTACTTCATCTTCGACCACATAATCGCTTACTATCAGGCGAGGTAGCAAAACAAGCCAATCACAAAAAAGAAAATTTGTGTTCAATGCATGGTTTTATCGCATAGGGCGATCTCTTATAGACAGCCTTTGGAGGGACAGAACTTAGAGGAGTTTACCCAGGTAACAAAACACTTATTATTAAGGGGCCATTCCAACGAATTTCATGATTTTTTTGCCTTGTCACAATTAAAGCCCCCTTAAAGTGTGACGCAATTTATGGATTACTGCTCAACACAATTGAAGAATACACTTAGCTCTCATATCGACTATTTTTAAATGAATGCTGTTCCTTGGAATGGAATTTTTAAGTTAACTGGTAGATTAAGTTTTAGGTTAACTCCGAACTCATATTATTTTAAATTCTGGTAATGTTTGTACTCATATCATTTTTTGTTTGTTCACAGGTATGTATTGGTCGATGCATAGCATTGTGTATGTAAAAACTTCCAAAGCAGCCATCAAGCCTCTTACTAGACTGGTAAGCAAATTATGCAATAAATAGTGACACTGCTGATATCAATAAGAACTTGGGTTGATTCACCCTTATTTCAGTATAGGAATTGAAAAACTGTAAATATAAAGACGTAAGGTAAAGTAAAAAATTAAATCCATAATCCTTACTCTGTAGTTGAATTCGTTGATTTCGCTGATTAGACCTGTCTAGACGCTGTCTAGCTTTTAACATGATACAAAACAGCCTTGATTAGCACGGTAAAATAAATCTAAGACTGGTATTTTTGATGCAGGTAACCAAGAAGTGGTAACCTTACGATAATGCAAACCAAAGCATTTATATTCCCAAAATGACAAGTAAAAAATTTTTTTTTACTTCAATATTCTCTTAACTCTGAACATGCTATACATCAGCAAAACACTCCAGGTCAACCAGTGTCAATAAAGTGTTTACATTGCAATATTGGCAATTGGTGGCCAACATTGTCGCCAAGGCTGCACGTGACGAATCACCTTGGCCTTGGTAGACGTGGATCGATTGAATTACTGGTTTATTTATTACTAGAATAGCGATTACCATGGTGTGGTTCGATAACTTGGAATCGATGGCTGGTTGAATAATGCCATCTTGGATTGTGTGCTACGTCATCGTTTTGTTGTAGTTTATATTTAAAAAATATTCTTAGTCAATGTTAAAATTGTTCGCATTCGGCACAAGACGGATGGAAGGCTAAGGCCTAAGCGTCAATAGCCTAATAGCTGAGGTGTCGGATTTGTGTTCGAGTGGTCGCGGGTTCTAAACCCAGCCATTACACTATTGCGTGAACCCACTCCAGTCACAAGCATATTTAACTTAATAGGATTTCTAGTAACGTGAATTCTACCCACATTACTAGTAATCCTAAATAAGGCAGCATTAAGTTGTTGGAGATATGCCATGAATTGGCCATGTATTGAGCCAAATTGGTTATGCTTAGTAAACAATTAAAGACATGAGTGGATGAAGGAGATATGTCGCAAAATTCTATTTTCGAGAAAATTGAGTTCAAAGTTTCGCATAAACATTTTAGGATATTTCGAAACGCCTTTAATGTATTTATCCAATAAGGGTGTCTGGCGGCGCCAGCGTTTAATATTTAAAAAAAAACTTTTTAACAAAAAATTAAACCGACTCCCAAAAAACACTGCAAAGTGAAAAATAACTTTAATTTCGGTAGTCGGTGTCTTTAGTTTTGTTTTTTCGTTTTTGGCACCGACTTCCGAAATTAAAGTTATTTTTCACTTTGCAGTGTTTTTTGGGAGTCGGTTTAATTTTTTGTTAAAACGTTTTTTTTTCACTCTTTTTAGTAGGATGATTTTTAATTTACCTAGTTACAAGAGCCTAAATGTCAACTACTTATAACCTTTTACAAAATATTGTTTTTCCCAATGCTGGGCCGTTAATTGTTGAGGAGTTCTCCTGGTACTTCACCATCAGCTCTACATCACCATATGCATTGTGACGAGCATAAAGTGCTTAACATCCATATTCAAGTAATCGAATCGCAATCCACTTAATACTTATTATTGAGTAGTTTCGGCGGCCATCTGTGGTCTTCATCATCAGTTCCACTTCCCCAAATGGTACTTTTTGAGAGCAACTGCACAAGTTACTATAAGAAATACCCAAAACGCCATAGGTGTGCCTATAATATTTGAAGAGTTCCCTCGATTTCTCCAGGATCCCATCATCAGATCCTGACTTTGGTGATAGTGGTACCAATTTCGAAGTATACCCATTCGAACAAAAAAAGAATTTTCCAAATCGGTTCAGCCGTCTTCGAGTACTCGATGATCATAAATAAAAAAAAAATATACGCGTCGAATTGATAACCTCCTCTTTTTGTCGTCGGTTGAAAATAGGGGAGAAGTTAAAGAATTAAATGTATTTTTACTACTTTATTTTAAGAAAAACTGAACATAACTCCTTCCGCAAAAAAATATTTCAATCAATTTAAGAAAATGAAGTCTGAAGAAGACAAGTTACTTAAGAAATAAGAAAAAAACTCAACAAACAAAACTCTTATATTGGCAACACTAACAAGATGGATGCATTATTCTCTTTGACAATTACAAACTAAACAATTTATTCAATAATTAAATAAAACGATAAGTGAATGCGCTAGTTACACGTGAAATGTGATCCCATCCTGATTTTTTTTAGCCCCGCTGCATTTTTACAAGTAGAAACAACACAAGACGTCATAATTTAAATAAATTGGACACGGGTAAAACACGTCACGCGATATGACGTTCATAGTACAACTGATTGGCTGCGCGTCACACTACTCCATTTAGGAGTAGTTTTTGTTGCTTCAGTATTAGGCGCGCTCACGGCTTCTAGTTCTTTCTGTATTCTAAGTTCGGACACTCGAGCAAACACGACATGGTTTCTCATCATCGTCTTCCAGATGAAATGAAGACGATGATGGAATACTAAGCGTTAATAGCCTAATGGCTAAGGTGTCGGACTTGTGATCAAGAAGTCGCGGGTTCAAAGCCACACTTGCCGTGAATCCACTCCAAACTGAAGCATATTTAGCTTAGTTGGAGGGGTTCACAGGATTGCTAGCAAATGACTAGCATTTGCTAGTAACGTGGATTCTAACAAAAATGCTACTTCTTTAAAAAAAGCACAAATTATTTTGGTTGTATTGGAATATAAGTTTTTTAAGCTAATATGGTCACTAACAGTAGGTATCATAAGAACTTAGAACGGGAAATTTACCATGTGTTTTTATTTTTTCGAGTTTCCGATATTTCGGCACTCTTGCAAGCGCAATGATTACGGATACACATGGTAAATATCCCGTTTATCCCGTTTTAAGTTTTAATGATACCGTATCGGAATATCGATCAAGGGTTGGCTATGAGAAAAACCAGTAGACACCTATTTCTATGGCTATAATAGTATCTTTATTATGTGACAAAGGTCAGGTTCAACAAAATGTTGCAGTAGTAGACAATGTGAATTGGGGACGGACGTCGATCCGCATCCGGCGCGCGCAGTGACTAATACACATCTGCACGAATTAATATAATCTACTTGTGTTCAGACTTTTTTGGACAGGAAACTCTTTCGTTGCAGTGTATTGCATTATATTAACGCAGCTGGAGTTTGAGGTTCGCTGTTGCAATACATGTGACCACGTTTAGATATTTGTGTACCAGACTTGTAATGAGATATTTAAATCATTCCATTTTCGACTTCTTTAATACTATAAGTTAATACAAATTAGTACAATATTTTGTTTAACCTTATAGTTTTTTCCGTTGGTAAATCATCAAATGATTAGATACTCCCGTTCTGGCTGGAGCGGCAGGGAGTGTCGGATGTCTACTGACTACAAACCCGCCATGTTCCTTCAGGTGCCCTTGCGTTTCGGGACTGAGGTATAGCCATTAAAATTAACTCCACTTTTTCTCCAAATTTAATTTGAATCTCTATAATTGAACATACTTTGCATAAAAAAAAATCTCCGATAAAACACACTTAATATTGGACAAACACCCATAACAGACTAGTCCTCGATACTAAAGGTTAAATGATAAGCAGATATAGAAGACTTATTTATTCACACTCTCATCGTTTTTAAAACCACCTACAATATGAAGTTCTCAGAATTCTCAGCTCTTTAAATCCCAGTTCTAGAACGGTTGTAAACACGGCGAGCCCTTAAGATGGCCTAAATGTTCTCCGAGGGAGAAAGCTTCCAAGACATGACGTCATGAAATGCTCGCCGTAGAACTACCCACGATTAAGTAAAAAGGTTTCATTCAGTAGGTACGTTCTGTTGGGATTGCAAATGTTTCTTCTTTGGTTTAAGATCTTTTTAACCGACTTGAAAAAAAGGAGGTTTACAATTCGTCTTGAACTTTTTTTTTTTTTTATAGAGATAGAGATTTTAGAGTTAGTTTTCATAGAAAATGGAACATTAAATGCACACCGGTACATAATGGAAGTCCTAATTCCATATGCACAACCCAGATTGACTGCACTTGGGGAAGATTCCATTTTTATGGACGACAATGCTCGCCCGCACCGTTCTGGCGACGTGGAAGCGTACATGCAAGAAGTTGGGATCCGTCGTTTAGATTGGCCAGCTCGAAGTCCTGACCTCAATCCAATTGAGCATGTCTGGGATGTTCTAAAGAGACGGGTAAGATCAGTGCAACCTGCTCCACAAAACATCAGGGAGCTAAAAAGAGTCATTGCAGAAGAGTGGGAACGTATTCCTCAAAACGTTATTAAAAACATCGTGGAAAGCATGCCCAGAAGGACTTAAGTTGTGATTTTGGCAAGAGGAGGTCACGCTCGCTATTAGGTTTTTACATTTGTAACTTTATTTAATTAAAAAAAGTAAATAAAAGATCTTGTCTTTATTGCCGACCACTTCTTATTGTTTGGGCGTGTACATCGGTTTTAAAGAATCCGTCGTTATTTTTTCTTTTAATTGCCCGAATTCACTTCATTAATTTACACGATTACAAGTATACAGACTACGTTAAAGCAATAAAGGAGAATGCCGAGGCTTCCTTCAACACTCGGCCAGAACCGACAAAGATGAACTATATATCATAAAAAAGGAAAATAATTATAGAATTTCACTATATAATTTGTTTTCTATAAGAAGTACACCAAAAAAAGTTATAGTTCTTTGAAATTGACCACCTAATACTTCTAATTTTAACGATAACATGAAATAAACTATTAAATGATTGAATAATTAATACTGAATTCAGTTTCAAGAGCCACGGTAGTCGTTAGTAATACAGAAATCGGGGTCCGGTAACACAGTAATAAACAACACAAAACTTAAAAAAACACGCAAGACACTTCGTCGCTCGTCATAAAACGCGGGAGAAATAAAACTTTTGACAATTGTCAGTGACAACTACAAGATTAAGTGTTACCAGCACTATATAACTATTCTAAACTGTATCAATAATTGAATTGAATTATTTTAAATTATTATAAAATAGTCAAAAATATAACTAAACATTATTTATTATTATAAGAATTAAGAGGACTTTTGTAAGTAATCAATTCACTTACGTAGGTTCATAATTATATTAATGTAATCGATTTGCAAGTGCAATTTCGTATCGATATTATTTTATTTTGGTATTGGCAACATTTCTAATTAAAATTGTAGATGGAAAACGTGTTGATAAATTGAATAATTATTTAAAATTACTTTTAAACGGTGTACTTCTACAGATTTTATTTATACTCTATAATTCTTACTATTTTATATAATGAATTATCATTAATTTAGAAAGTCTGTCGGACGCTACATGATTTATGAGCCGAAACTTGGCATTCTCTTTTCATTTAATTAACTCAAATCGACCTTAGAACGTAAATTTCCTTAGGTGCCCGTTTTTTTGCAAATTATAGTGATAGATTTTCCAAAATTAGATAAATCTGTTATTGAGAATTCAAATCCATCTTTCATTGAAGTTATATAATTTTAGCGTTACCGTTTACCAAGAGCAGTGGTAGACACTTCGATTGTGGAATAAATTCCATTTTTTAAGCATGTTTAATTGAGGCTCCATAGTATGTGGAACTCACTTCCCGCTAAAATCTGCGAAGCTAAATCTATTAGTACTTTCAAAAAGCTAGTCAAAGATCATTACCTATCTAACATCCTGTAATTTTGTATATTTATTATAGGTATATATTTTTAGAGCATTAATATAAATATGTATTTTAACTCTATGTATGTATATATTTGTTTATTATATCATTATAGTTTAATTTATTAGCTAAGTATGTTTTATTTATCGTAATTAGTATTGTTACGAGCTGGGATTCGGGATAGAAATAATTTACACCAATTAAACCAAAATTAACACTTTACACTTAAATAAACATAAAAATCAACACAGTTATTCACAGTACAATACTTGTCACTTAACACTTAAATCGCACCGAAATTCACTTGTAAAGCTTCGAATTATATCGCGTCTTATCTTGAAATAAGACTGACTCTCTGCGTTCCTCTGTGATTTATTTATACCCCGGTCTATGAGTTCTAGAACATTCTTGTAAAATCGACTCACTGTTTATACTGCCAAGAATATTCCAGAAGTTATTCGAGATACACAGTACTGCTACTCGCCGCTAGATGGCGTTAGTGTCTCGACTAGATATACTCAGTGCTGCTACTTGCCGCTAGATGGCGTTAGTGTCTCGAACATTCTAGATTTCTGTCGAAGTTTCTCGACGTACTTCGCTAAGCGACTGGCGTAACAGTATTTATACACAATGTGTCTATCATCTCCTCTTCAACTCTCCTGTCGCAAGTCTGCTGGATTTTTTTTTTAAGGAAATAGGCAGCACCTTTGTGCTCTTTTGTCTTCTTGTTTTTTCTTTTGTAAGTGTCATGTGTGTACATAAATAAATAAATACGTTCACATACTAATGGAGAGGAGGCTTGAAATCCCCTTGTGGGAATACTACATACAGGCTGATTAGATTACTCTTACTCAACTATCAAACTGATGCGCGTTCATTATCTCTTTTTGCGTAACAACATCATTATTTTTTTCTTTATCACTGTCGAGTACTTTAGTAATCGCACACGTTTAATTAATCAAATCTCGTCGGATGACGTCAAACTTTGACATGTTGTATACTGGAAAAAAGGTTGTTATCGGTAAATTCTTGTGAAGATTTTGTATTCTTTGATTTTATTGATGACACAAAAAACATTTGTTTAGCTGAGAGTATTTGCGTTTGGCATGGAGAATGGCAGATTTGAATAATGATTTTTAATACAACGATATTTTTCATCTCGTAATGATAATATTTATATTTAATGATGGAACATTTTATTGTGTACTTTTTTATGAACATATTTTAATTACGTATACAGTGCTACATAGATCTTTTGCCATTGTCAAGGAATTTTTTATTTAGCCATTGATATCCCACTGCTGGGCAAAGGCCTCACCTAAGTCCTTTCAGGTTCTGTTTTCAAGGGCCACTTCGGACCAACCAACGCATTGCGCGTCTCAGGTCATCTCGCCATCTTTTCGTGGGCCGGCCTCGGCGGCGCTATCCGTACTGGGGTACCTAGTGCGTGGATATTTTTGCCCAGCGACTGTCATGCATGCGGTTTACGTGAGCCGCCCGATCCCATTTGAGCCTGGCAGCTTTTTTACCAGGTGGTAAAAAAGCTGCGTTCCATCACAGGTATAATCAACGTAGGTACGTTGATTATACCTGTGATGGAACGCAGCGTGGTATTCCGTATTCTATTTTTTTTTTTTTATACCTAAAATGCTGGTGATATAGTCTGTGAAAATCATATTAAAAAAAAATATGGCGGCGGCAAGTGTCTCAAAAGATTCTCATACCGTTTTATTTTAACATTTTTGGTCTTGGGACAAGTAAGAGGTCCAAGGTTTTATGCATCACTTTGCTAGTAGAGGATTCGATAATTTTATCTAATGCAGCAGTCTTGGTCGATTTCTATCACGTAAATTGTCCAAATAACCTTGTTCGATTTCATCTAAATAGTTATTTTTTCATTGAAGATATATAATTTTAGCGTTTCCATTTACCAAGAGCAATGGTAGACATTTCGAATGTGGAATAAATTCTGCAGTAACTAATGTACCCACTATTTAAGATTTCAGATTACTACTCTGTTCCAAATTTGGAGTGATTGAGTAACATATATTACTAACCTTCGCATTTATAATATAGAAGTATAAAACTGTTTTGAAAATATTCCAACTGAATCAGTACGTACTGCTACTTGAGAAAATTTTAAATTCAACCCCTAAGGAGCTACAATAGGGGATGAAAGTTGAAAAATCTTGCGAACGAAGTTGCCGGCAATAGCTAGTTGTTCTATATTTATCTCTGCGTGTACGCACATTATAGGTACATCTGTAATTGCGATACACTGCGCACATTACAGCCAGATGTCGTTGACCCACAAACCAGTTTGTTTACAAGCGTCCACAAATTCAACATGATTGCCGAAACCATTTTTGATACTTTAAAGTGCGTCATTGTTTATGGAGCTGTCAGCTCGTGATTGGACTGTTGATGTTTTTTTTTGTTACAAATATGAAAGCACTGGTTTTGATCACTTCTTTGTACGGACATCGCTGAAAATCAACGCTGCGTTACTGTCTCGCATAGTGGTACAGAATTATGCTTCGTGATGTCTGTTTTTCGTATATGTGACGCATATTTATCCTCTAGTTTAGATTTTTTTTTATTACGCGTTATGTGGCATAATTAATCAATTTTTTTTAGTTTCTTTCTTTTTATTCTTGTTGGGTTCTGAAAACCTTTGCTTCTGCCGATTTGATTGAACATAGTTTTACGCCAGAGATTCCTGTCTTCAGCGATTTCATGTAAGATAGGAAAGACATCAATAGGTGTTCAGTCATCTCTTCCCGCTGCTGCAGCGACTTTATGTGAAGATAGGGAAAGACGTCAATAGGTGTTCAGTCATCTCCTCTCACTGCTGCAGTGGCTTAATGTGATAGACTTCATTCGTATATCTATCGTATCTTCATATATGTATATATAATAATTCAGTCAACTCCTCTGTCTGCTGAACACAGCCTTCTATTTTCTGGTTCCAAACCTCAGGTTCCTGTGTGAGCCTCATCCAAGTTCTACTCCCAAAGGAAACAATGTTATGTACTCATCTCTCTGCCAGGTGACTAACACTCCTTCCAGTCCATCAACGCCTTAGTGACCGTCTTGTTCTGTTAGCTGTCTTTTATTATTTATAATATCTTTCAAGGACAGTACGTCACTGTAAGGTAGGAAACAATGCTATAGTGCTGATTAGTATTCAAGCCATTCCATGGTCTTCCAAAATTGATGGTCACTTTTGGCGAAGCGGTTGATGACCGAAGAGCAAGGCTGCCTAAATAATAGTAAAGCTTCTACCAATGATTCATGAACGACTGAATCATATTGGATAATTATGAAGGCCTTAATCCAACAGAGGACATCTTATGCATTATACGGTTTTTTTTCAACGTTAATGTATGTGTTCCACAGGTCATCTCACCATCATCTTTAGGCCGGCCTTAGCGGCGTCGCCCATTATGAGGCACCCGTTGCGTGGATACTTTTGATAAGATAATAGAATAAACTATTAATACTAAATAGAGTATAAATAAAATAAGTTTATTAACAAAAAAAAAATCCTTATTATCCTTAGGTTACAAGCTTATACAATACACATAGGAATATTGAATTTTCGGACAAAAGGCTGTATAGATAGTGAGAACCCTGCCTACTCGGGGGGGGGGGGGGGGGATCCTGTGACTTAGGAGTCAGTGTTCTACAGTAACTTAGTGTACAAAAACCTGTATATATATATGTGTGATACTGTTAACATAATGGACCTATAATATCCTGGATTAACTACGAATATGTGTCAGTATGTGTGTTAAAGGCGGGAGATGAGGCTATGTGGTGTGGTGTGGTTTGGTGTGTGTATATTAGAATTTGGTTAAAAGATTCGAACTGGAATCATTTCGATGATATCTTCAATGATGCACGCTTGTGTTTGCATTTCAGTATTTAATTCATGTAATTGAGAGATTAAAGTTTTAATATCTGCATTGACCTATGCGTGCGATGTGATGATGTCAGTGTGACGGTTTTCGCAAACATTCGATAGCCTTTTGGCCATGTTCTAAAGGAATCACGGTTATTTCAACATACAGTACGTGAACTAATATGTGATACTCCTTATAAGGTTGTTAGCAAAACCTAGAATGGTGATGCACCATCGTTACATGGTGGACGTACGCACAAAACGTTTTGGAAATATTTTCATTGTGAGTACGACTAAGGAGTGGAATTCCCTGCCGGAGTCTGTTTCTGATAGCTATAGCCCATGCGCGTGCACAGGATTATGACAGGGTATGCGGCGGAGTAATCGGTCACAAAAACTTTTTCTTTTATAGATTTTTAGCATAGCCACAGCCACGCATCGTAGCATGGTGGCGATGCGTGGCTGTGGCTATGCTAAAAATCTATAAAAGAAAAAGTTTTTGTGACCGATTACTCCGCCGCATACCCTGTCATAATCCTGTGCACGCCCCTGCTATAGCCTGGGGGTCTTAAAGTCAAGAGTGAATAGGTAACTTCTAGGCACGTGTGCTTCATCTCAGACTACATTTAACATCATCGCTTACCATCAGGTGAGATGGTAGACAACGCGAGCGAATTCGGAAAAAAAATTTTTTTGTTGTTTTGGTTGCAAGTACTTACTACTTTGAAATGGCTCTACTTTGGCGCTAGAAAATTCTGTAAAGATTATATCACAGGCTTCACCACCTATAGGCAAATAAGCGAGAAGCTAGTGGCAATATGTAGCTAGCTCGTCTTTTGAAAGTTATTTTAGTTTATTTTATTTTATTTTGTACGGTTAGATATTTATTGTTTTGTTTAGTTCTAAGTTAGAGAGTTAGAATAATTGTATTGTATTGTTTTGTACACAATGGCATATGTGGTGCAATTATAATTGAAAAAATTTTGGTGTCAACGATTGTTGGTGAGCCAAACAAATAAACGAACGGGTCGATACAAAGGTAAGCTTCGCCTGGGTCGGTGGATAGCTCACTGGTACTTAGTGCCTCGTGTCAATTGTTACGAGTAAGCTCAAAGCCTGAGACCAGACAAATATAGGGATATCGTATTAGGTACCTATTACACGTTCGTGGAGAACAGACAGACAGTAACTCCATGTAAAATACTGATGTGAATGAAGGCAGAACCGATCATAGTTCTGAAAAGGATGGACATTAGTTTATACGTTTTATCTAGAAATAGAAGGTTCATATTGCTAGCTTTATTGAAAATTAATCATACGGAAGAGGAATTTTTAACTTACGTGTCTTTTACGAAAGTATCGTCAACTTTATCTAATAAGGTTGCCCTGTAGGTCACAGAATACCAAGTAGGATCAAGTTCTTGTAAAAGGAACAAAAGTAAGAAATTAATTTAACCTTTGTTTGGAGAATATCATAATCTTTATTGCTCTAATAAACTTACTATATAATATTATTATAATAACGTAGGCTACAACGTGTTCTTAATCTTAAGCATATGTAATAAGCTTCTGTAGCTTAATTCATATGAGCTTCTTATCTTATCTTACTTCTTACTTTCTTACTAATACTAAATAAATAAACTAAATAAATGCGAAAGTTTGTGAGGATGGATGGATGTTTGTTACTCTTTCACGCAAAAACTACCGAACGGATCTGAATGAAATTTAGCAAGTAGATAGTTGACATCCTGGAATAACACATACGCTACAATATATAATGTTTGTTTTTGTAATTTGGTCATAATATAACGATAAATATCAAGCAAGTCAGAAAAAATTCTGCCCTCTGAGAGCTATCTTCGCGTGCGCTGCTAAAACCGTTGGAGATTTACAAATATAATGTACCGTAAGATTGTTTGTCTTAAATAATTCTAAATAAAAGACCGCGACAGCTTATATCTACCTTTTATGCGGAAGCCATTATGACCAAAATAGTGAAATTAAGTTGGAAAGTTTTTACAATGCAAGTTTTACATTTGTCGCTTTAAGTATATAATGTAGATAAACTTTGTCTTTCACGCGAAGTAATCTAAAACTGCTAGGATTATTTATAAATTAGTTAGATTAGGTCTTAAGCGTAGATTGTAAGTTTTTTATGTTCCTCAAAAGTGTTCCTATGAGGGTGGCATGTTCGTATTGTGAACAAACCCTCTTTAATTAATAAAGATTTAAAAAAAATAAAAAATAAAAAGGCATAGTTTAAAAGTTATCACGATAAGATCGACTTGAATGGAGCTCGAGTGACATAAATACGCGCGGCGGGTAAAGCGGGGGAGCGGGAGGAGGGGCGATATGATCCCAGCAAACCAAATTCCACGCGAGCGAAGCCGCGGGCAAAAGCTAGTGATTCATATATTAACAGATTATGCTGCCTTTTTATCAAATACAGATTTATCCCTCATCTTTTCTACGGTTTAAATTGTGCTGTATCTTATTGCTGTAGCCTATCGTTTTTACATCAGTAAAACAATCCTTTTGATCGGTATGTGCTACTATTTTTCTTAGCTATATTAGTCTCACTAATAAAAGGCATTTTAAAGAGGAAAATATTGATTGTTTGTAAGTTTGTCTTCAAAACCTACTGGACCGATTTCAATAATTCTTTCCCCAGTGGATATAAAGCTACGTTAGCAGTATTAGTTTAACTGATTTTTTTTTATAAAGTGATCTAGCAATGTGGGTAGAATTCACATTACTATTAACCTTAATAACCCTTCCAACTAAGTTAAATATGCTTGTATCTAGAGTGGGTTCACGGCAATGGTGTAATGGGTGGCGTTCGAACCCGCGAACTCTCAATCACAAGTCTGACACCTTAGCCATTACGCTTTGACGCTTTACGCGTGAGAGAAGCCGAGGGCAGAATCTAGCAGATGTACAGTAATATAAATAAATGCAGGCCGAACTTTCCATTATTACCTAATGCGCTAGAGTCTAGAATCCTAACAAAATTACCGTAACCTTCAATTTGCAATGTTGCTTAACTAAAACAAACAACCGTCCAATTTAATTCGTTTAGCTCAGCATCTTGACCTTGAACTTGGAGAACTAGTTTCGTATTTTAAAATCGTAATTGATGCATATGTAATGTGATATTTGCGTCAATCTAGTGGTAATCAGGAGGTCTACTCTGTTTCTCCCAAGGATCTTCTACCTACTAACTGGATTGCTTACGAATGATTCAAAGAATACAGAAAGTCTTTCTTAGCTGTTAAACATTAGAGTATAAACTTGCACGCATAAAACTGAAAGAACTATTCGTTCCGAGCGAGACAGTGCGTGTGTGGGCTGTGTCCCTTTCTTCTGTGTGTCGGATTAAAAATATTTATTTCAATGGTAATTTTTTCGACCTGTCTTTTGTAGTAATAACACCTAATTTTAAACTTCTTTGGAATTCTATCTTTAAAATGAATAACCATTATTACTGTATGCATATTAATGAAAATTAAAATTATTTTACCATGCAAACACAAGATGTTTAAACCAAAAAAAAAATGGAATTTGCAAGAATTAGTAGTGATATATTATACTATACCTGGCAATTACTACGTTGCCGACTGACGTTTACTTGACATCTGTATGTTTGTAAATTTGAATTATATTTAATTTTGTGAGTTCTCGTAATATTAAAGTGCAAATTATTGTAACCATGGTAAGAACGTGTTTTGTGGTTAATTGCAAGAGTGAAAAGGGTACCCCGGGTCTGGAATTTCCCTTTTTAAGTAAGTTTTGTGACTTTGTTTACAAATTGCATTTAGGGTGACTATGTTTTCAATGTAAAAGTGGATGTTCTTCTCTTTATATTATTTCTATATATTATTTTTTGTTATTTTAAGCTTTCCTAAAAATGATGATATTCGAGACCGGTGGCTCAGTGTTCTACACAGAAAAGGGTCAGAAACGGTTCCAAAATTTGTAGCCACCATTTCAAGCCCGAAGTAATATTGCATTTCAAAACAAGATCAAATGATGGAATTCCATCCATTTTCCCTAAAGTAAGTTATCAATTTTTACAAATGACATGAAGATCACCGTTTCGAAATATGTAGAATATGAGCATAGCAAGATGAATTTTCATTTTGAATCTATCTTAACCATAAATACTACAATTTTGTTCTCATCAATCTATTATTATTTTAGATTCCTGTCAGCGAAACAAATAAATGTTTTAAGTACTATAATATTAAAGCCCACTAAAGAAAAGAATATACAACCTGTACTGGGCACATTCAAAGATCTGGTAAGTGAAAGTTATGAAAGGAGCCAAATTAATGAGCATAAAAGTCGACATTTTAGTTGTTTTATTTACTTTTGCTTAGCAAATTGATGGCAAAAATATTTTATATCATTTTAGCCAAAAACTCAGCTACGCAAACTTGCTTACAAGGATAGTTTATTATATTAATAATTACTTATAACTTAATTTCTTAACTTTTATCCACTGCAGTTAGTTAATGTCGACAAATAATAATCTATACTAATATTATAAAGAGGTAAAATTTGTAAGTTTGTATGTATGGGGTAATCTCTGAAACTACCGAACCGATTTTGAAAATTCTTTCGCTTACATGTAGCTGCATTATCCCTGAGTGCTATAGGCTATAAATTATCTTTATGTCATGCATATTAGCCGAGCTAATATAATCTTTGTCAAGCAAGTCGGGGACGGGATCACGTGGAATATTTTCGACTTCTATGCGGACGAAGTTGCGGACAGAAGCTAGTAATTCATAATTTAAAGATTATTTCCATACTTTTAACTAATAATAGTGTAATACATTTTTTAGGGTTGTGTGTCAAGCCAATCTTGTAACAAACCTGCAGCTGCAACATATGAGGAACTAGAAAATATAGAACCAACCTAATAATAATAACCTTATAATTATCATTCAATCTGCCTCCTTTATGTTTAAAATTATGTATGTTAATAATATTGATTTCTAACCTTAAATAGCACATGTGGTGTTAGCCTGTAACTAATTTTTACACTTATAAATGTAATATGACTGTTTCATACAAATGTATAGTGTAACCAATTGTAGGTTAACCTAAATAAATATATACAGAAATAAATTATATCTCTTCTGTTATTCTTTCTATTTATAATCATCGTTTTTCATGAAGGGTTTTAGTAGTTTTAATTATATATAAACATTGCATCATTTTATTTTTAGTGTACTGGTTCTAACCGTACAAGTGTCGAATAAACATAGATTACCAATTAATGCACGTTTGTTTGGACGTCTATACCACTGCCTATCAAGGCCAAGCCTTCGAAGAATTGCCAGCTGGTGATTCTGTTATTAATTCTGTATCTGCAATAATTGTATTTGTATCACGGGTCTTAACCACTTTGAAAGTTTATAATTCAACGCAATAAAGTCTGCGTAACAAAACCAATTTTGCATTTAGCCCGCATAAGGAAGGGTTTATTATAGAAATTAGCGCGCTCAATATAAGTTCCTCAGATATATATTGACAACTAGCTTATCGCCCACGTAGAATTCTGTTATATCGCGCTACCGAGCAACTGTTTAAAAATCTGAGATAGAAAGAACCCTATATAGTTCCCAGGGTTTTAAACTATATCCATGCCAAATTTTTTCGAAAGCGGCTCTGTGAAATAACCGTGAAAGCGTAACAGACCGATACAGAACTTTGTATTTATAATTGAATTTATTTCTTTCTTTCTATTTAATACGTTGTTAAGAAAAAAACTGGCCAAGTACGAGTCGAACTCGCACATGAAGGGTATTTTTATAGGTAGGTAATGAATGGTACGGAACCATTACCTATAAAAAGCGCCAAAAAATCACAACTGTTGTATGGGAGTCTCCCTTAAATATTTATTTTAATTAATTTTTAGTATTTTTTGTTATAGCGGTAACAGAAATACATCATTTGTAAGGTTAATAATAAGTGTCTAAAAAAACCTGCAAATATTGCATCAAATAAAATTGTCCTTACGTTTATCGCGAATTGATATCCACACTACTAGAAAGAGATAGCTAGGTCCTTCGAGGGTATACTCTTCGGAACGGATTTGAGCTTCGCGTCCGCATTCCAGTTTAGGTACAAGTTCCTTGGTTTCTCCCAAACGAAACTTCGCAAACGAACGCAATTTAAACGAAATTTCGTTAAAGACCCTACTCTGTTTCATTTTCTGACAAGCACACGAAGTTCGGATCCATAGAAAATTTTCGTGAACGATTGGAATTAACAATAACTTAAAGGTCTTTTTTGATGTCACGATTAGTAAATTACGGTTTTTACTTTAACTTAAAACTACAAACTCTTTCGATGTATCTTTAAATTTTACAATAAGCATGTGGTTTACTAAAAATTTCTTGTAATATTCCATGCGGAAAATGTAAATATACAGATAAAAATTCTATTTTTGTCGAAATTCACCGAGACACTATAAAGAACCCTTTTATCGTTATTGTTAACCGACTAATTTGAAGAGTACTATTTCATGCCAACGATGGGTGGGTGATGTATGACGACCAAACATGGCTGTATAATCACACGCAATCTAATCATAACAATAAGATGTCAACAACAAAATTTTTTGTTTGAACTCTTTGAAAAGTTTTCTAAAGTTTGTTTCTCAAGTGTTGTGTTAATAAATCATGTTTCCAAGTGCTTTGTTACATACTTCGCGATCGCGATTAATATTCCCTATGAAAGTTATAAGTTGTTGTACTGTCGCAGTCTGCATTTGGGTCTCTACAAGTTTGGTTTTGGTTACAAAAACTTTGTAAGTAAATATCAATTTGTATAATATTTGTTTACTAACACTAAAAGAGTCGCCTCTTTTTAATAATAACCATTTTTATATATTTTCAGTTTAAAATGGCTCCACATACGGGTTCGGCTACTCCCGAGCAAATCGACACCCTTCTCAATTTCTTGGACGAGCATAGGGATCTAGCCCGCGGGAGATTGAGGGGTGGTGATGGAATGCCCATACAAAGAGACTGTGGGAAGAATTGTGCAATATCCTCAATTCCATGGGCGGTTGCACTAAAACAGTTCAGCAGTGGCAAAAGGTACCTAGTGTTTTATTAATATTAAATAACATAATTATATTATGATATAAATATCTAATGCTTTTATTTTTTGCAGGTATGGTTTGATAGAAAACATTTAACAAAGAAAGCTGCTGCTGATACTAGGAGGTTGGCTTCAGCGACTGGAGGTGGTCCATCAATGGCACCCCCACTCTCCCAATCGCAGTTCAAAGATACTGTCCATAATGGGAGATGGGTTTGGTGACCGCCAGACTGGAGCCAGAGTGCCAGCCTTTAGTGAGGTAGTCATTCTTTTAATTCTCAATTATGCACGATCTTATTTGTGTTCAAATATTTTTTTCAACAATATTTGTTTTTATCACCAAACAGTATTTTATGTGTCTCTATGAATTATTTAATTAAAATATTTAATGATTCTATTACATATTTTTTAAATGTTTTATTTTCAGACCAATGAACCAACTCCATCTACCTCCAGTCAGACAAGCCAACCACCGAGTCATTTTTTGCATGAGGTTGTTGTGGAGTACGTTGAACCCAGCCAAGAAGACAGACTGCTTGTAGAACCTCAACCACCGGTGTCACGAGAATCCCTGACTTCCACACTTTGTAAGTATATGTCATTGTTATTGTGGTATTTTCAGTAACGCTATCGTAAAAAAAAAATATTAGGTACATGATATAACATTACTTATTTTGTGAGTTTATTTAATATTGTACTAGAAAAATAAACTATTATTACTAATACTTACTGAAATGTCTTTACTAATATTTCAATATTTACTTTGACACATTAAAATAATGTCCATTTAGATAAAAATATTCACTGAACCCATTCAAGTGTCTTCAGCATTTTTAGTTAAGTACTTATTTAAATTAGAATGTTGGTTTGCAGCCTCACGACCTACACATCCCAGAAGGAGACAATCGGCTACTGGCTCTGATGTCAGAAGCAGATTGTACCAATATGAAGAGGGGCGTGTAGGAAGAGAAACAGTCAGAAACACCGAGCTTGCAGGCATCAGGGCTGCCCTGTCACGGCTTGAAACCATGTTGGGCACCGAGCTCACAGGCATCAGGGCTGCCCTGATACAGCTGTCTGAAATGCTTAGAGAATATTTAGGCCATAGGAATTAAGATTATGTTTTTGTTAATTAATTGTAAGTTTTATTATTTTTTGTTACTGTAGATTAATAATGTTGCCTTTAATATTTGTTTCCAGATTGGGTTCAATAAAACTCTATGATAATTATAAATTTTATTCTTTTATTAAAGTCAAATAAGAAAAACATAATGAAAATAACTGTAACCATAGATTTAAGAAATAATGTTAAATATTTGTGTTAATAGTAAAGAACAAAGGCGAAAAAATTGTTAATAGAATATTTGAGCGTCTATAAATGTCATGTTTGCAAATGATAATAGAATAATTTCTTAGTTTTTTTTAAGATATGCTTATGAACTGACCCACTCTAATAAAAAATATATATTTTTTTGGAAATACAATTGACTAATACGATCACAAGGGATTAGATTATTTTTTCCTTTTTAATTTGACTTCATGTCTTTTAGCCAATATTGTCTCAGTTGAAAGTTCTCTGCTGGTTTCTCTGCCATATATTAGTAAATCTACTCCAATTTATTTAAAATGCTTTGCCCTTATTGCATAAGTATACTTTACAAGCGTATTGATAAACCATAATAAATATAATTGCAGATTTTTGTTAAGAATTCTGCTGAATAAATAAATACTAAAATAAAGTCATACTGCAAGCAAAGTATGGCAACAATACGACATGACATTGACATCTGCGTAAGGTGTATTGACAACTGCTGCTATCTCTTGTAATGTCGGTTGTGTTTCCGTACTTTTGAAATTATTAACTGCTTCTGTGTATAAACTCAGTTTTTCCTTGCGACTAGTGCTTGCCTAAGGATCAGGGTCAGCTGCTATTTACGCCGTCGACGTTTTGTTTTGACTTTTTTGGACTTCGATTCTACCTGCTACTTTGGACTTTGTTGTTTGTGCATCCATTTGTATATCACAATTGGAAGTCGTGTAATGTGTGTTAACTGCCGCATAAGTGGAAGTGGTCAATGGTTACTTTAAAAGAGATTCTAAATTACTGAGGCAAGAATATTTCGATAGATCACTTTCCCATATGATGCAAAACTTCCAGATAGCAGCAGCTTTACTAAATAAGTTTGGTGCTCGCCTGCAAGACAGTGAATATGCCAAAGAAATATTAAACATAATTAGGCAAAATATGAATTTAGAAAATAATCTGGATGGTTGAGGCTGTCATAGAAGAATGTCTAATTTCCAAAACATATCAGCAAACAGAAACAATGTTTACTTTCCTGTCTTAGAATATAGAGACCTCATTCTATTCGCCCTGGGAACGTACTAAATACGACAAGCACGTTCATATTATTGTGAACATGTACGTTTCCACGACGGATACAGGATTGAGGTATGCAGTGAGTGAGTGAATTCATCTGAATACAATCATAGAGGCAGTAGTGATACAACCCTTGTTAGAGGCAAAATTAAATCACGCCATGTCTCTAGAAGGCAATACGTATAATTATATTAATAGAAAATAATGTGCCCGGCCGTGCAGGAATCATGGAGTACTGTTGCAGTTGCTTAGTGGGAAGACGAACTGACGGACGTTGCGCGCATACCATGACGGTGATTTGGTATCTCGGATTGGCCAGACATCAGACAACTATTACTACACCAGCAGGTTTTTTGGACGATATTATCATAAGAGAAGATGAAGAATAAATACATACATATATAAAACAAATTGTTTCATTTTTATAAGTACCTATTACTTACTTTTATAGTATTTATTTATTTAATTCGACTAAGATCCATATTTGAGGATGGCAAACAGATGTTCCGACTGATGGAAAGTGATCGCCGCGGCCTATATGGATCTGTATTACAAAAGGCATTGTACATGCGTTGCCATCCTAGAGACAGCCGCAATTAACTTGTAATACTTAATGCCTGTAATTATAGCTTTCATAACGCATAGTTACTTGTTTAAAACAGATTTTCGATATAATCAACTTCTAATACCTTGGAAGTGGCGGGGGACCCATTTTTTCCTGGGTGGGGGGTAAATCATCGAATGACTCCTCCCGCTCTGGGTAAAACGGAATCCCTTCCGCTTTACCCAGAGCGGTATCAGACTACTACTGACTACAAACCTTCCCTGTTCCTTCAGCTGCCCTTAAGTTCCGGGGCCGTGGTATCTCGTTAGAACATTACCGGGGTTGTGCCCCGGCAGGCAATGGCCTAATGGAGCCCCGTCACTAGTGCTGACAGCTCTTTGAGGCGCGCGTGGAACACGATGCGCCGTTGACCCGGGCCTGGTCCTTACCGGACGGTAAGCTACCCCTGCTCGCCGTCCGCAAGCCCGCGCTTACGGTGGCAGGAGATCGGCTCGCGATCCCCGACGCACGGGGCGTCGTCCGCGGCGGCTGGGGCGTGAGGCGACTGCATTTTATTCCCACTCGCTCCGCTCCAGGGCCGGGCGCGAGAGGTCACCGCTGTCGATAGCCTCAACGAGGAAACGGCGAAGCTCTGCCCAAGCGTGGCACACCTCCACCGTATGCTCCACCGTGTTCTCCGGGTCGACACCCGGGCGTGTCCTCCCGCTGAATCCGAAATAGGTACCTCTCAAAACACCCGTGTCCAGTAAACACCTGTGTCAGGTGGAAGGTGAGGACGCCGTGGTGTCTCTCCAGCCGCTTCTCAAAGACGGGACTTATCGCCGCGATTGCGGCGTGCCCAGCCTTCGGTTGCGACAGCCACTTTTTCCATGCTGCCGTGAGATCGTGGGCGGAAGACCCCTGGCCAAATGACAATGGCTCACTACTAGGTCTATGTTTTCCACACTAGCGTTGACTATGGATATAATCAAGTCTGCGGTACCAGTCTGCTTCCAATAAATCGGTTTACGTAATAATGGCCAGACATAACCTCTAAAACTTCTTCAACGAATATCTTTTTTTCAAGAGTTCCTTTAATAGTGGATCTTAAGGCAAAAATGATCATGAATTGAAACTCTATACTCTTGTATATTTTCCATTAATAGACGCTACAAAATTATGCCAACAAAAATTTGTTAGAGGATTCGCCATTGTTCTTTTGGTGTACAATAAAGTATATTCTATTCTATTCTAATTATAAATGTCACATAAGATAATAATTGGGTTAAACTTTACACTACCTATTCCTCTCCAACATTTGCACTAATACAGCTCTTGCTCTTCGACCTGCTTGTAGAGCTTGAGCTGAAATAGTGGCTGATTGAGAGGGAACCTGCCTGCTCCTTTCAGCTTGGAGTTCATCTTCAGTCAACTCGGGAACATCAATACCACCCCGTATACATAAGTTATGTAAAACACAGCAGGCTATTATAATTTTACCTGCTGTTTCAGGACAGTAATGCAGTTCCCGAGCTGCCAATAGACATCTCCATCGACCTTTTAAAATACCAAATGTGCGTTCTATGGTGGAGCGTGCACGCTTTTGGACAAAGTTGTATCTGCCTTCAGGAGAATCTTCAACAGCATTATCTATAGGTGTCATCATATGCTCCCTTAGAGCATAACCAGAATCACCTGAAATTAAAAAAAAAAGTATTATTAATATGAATTATGCTATAATAAATGTGAAAGTTTTTGAGAATGTATGGATATTACTTTCTTACACAAAAACGGTTGAATAGATTTGGATGAAACTTAATACACAGATAAAACATAAGCTGCGGGCAGAAGCTAGTAATTATATATTTTAAACACAAACGATAAATTCAAACACACCTAATAGATAAACTGTTTCATTCTGGAGACTCTCCATATGGCTTCTTATATCACACTCTCTCCAGATATAAGCATCATGTGTTGCTCCACCGAATGAAGCATCCACATTGGTTATGTAGCAATCACTGTCGCATATCTGGAAAAGAATGTCATCCAATTTAACATATATAAAAGATAAGTTACATATAGAGATTAATGAGAATGATATTATTGTATACAATGTCACAATAAAATCATTAATATTTAGTTCTAATACTTACAACTTGGGTGTTAATTTAATGAAAATGTTTTCGGTTAAAATATTGTTCCTCATGTTCAGAAGGTCTAACAATTGCTATATGAGTGCAATCAATGCACCCAATCACACCAGGAAGCCTATATTTCTCATAAAACCTGCAACAATAATGATAACATAACATTCATTCTAAATACATTAGCTAATATAAATAATAATACTTAGCTAAGTTATATTTTTAAACACTTAGGTACATACCGCTGCTTAATATGATTCCTTTCATTTCTATTTTGCGGGAATTTTATGTACTTCCTTATTATATGGGGTGCATTGAGTGCAGTTGTGACCTCCTGCAAACAACGAGAAACAGTCTGTTGTGCCATGGGCCCGTCCATGTTTTGCCCCACAGACCCTTGGTAACTGCCTCGGGCATAAAAATTCAAGGCCGTAAGAATCTGAAAAAGACGAGGAATAAGAACAGTGAAATGTGAAATGCAAATTTTTTATTGAAGAAAATGATGATAATGAAAAATATACACCACCTTAATTGTGGGCTCGATTCCATGACGCCTTGCCTTTGGAGGCAATAAAGGCACTATTTCCTGGCATAACTCCTCGAATAATTGCCGACTGAGTCTGTAATTTCCTACAAACTCTAAGTCGGGAATTTCACTTATATTAAGTTGATTGCGCAGGCGGCGCCGGTTTCTTCTACGCTCTACACGTTCTTCACTTAGAGCATCTTCGATTAAAAGCATTCTTGTAGCCATTTCTAGTAATTTTCTTATAAAATTCACACAAACGAAAATCAAAAGGTAACACTTTTGGTTTCGTCAATTTGAGGTTAAAATTACGAACAATCACCTGTCAAATTCAAAACTTCGGTCGGAACATTTATGAATTAGAGTAGGTTTAAGATGTCAAACAATTTTCGTTCGGACGAAATTTCGGAACGAATTGAAACCGTGGTAGGAAACACGCGAAATTTCGATCGAAACTTCGTTTTTCGTTGAATAAGAGTAGACAGTTCCTGTTCCCATTTATGTTCGGCTTGTTTTTGCCTACTCACCTTAAGCTCTGTTTTGTCAAATGATAATGATCCAAAACCTGCAATAGAATAGGTTATTTATACACATATATTAAATTAACAAATAAACATTTTTTAATATGGAGGATTACGAACATAAAACAAACAAGTCTTCACCGTCTTGTCGTACTAAGCGCTTCTCCTCTACTTTTATATCGCGCACGGCCAAGGTGTGGCCAACTCTGCCGGTTCTCTGTTTCTAAGTATGGTCCGTCTGCCTTTAAAGCAAGAGTGAACACCTGGGATCGCTCGTTCCACCGTAGACCACATCTATCGCTTACCATCAGGCGTAATCGAGGTCAAAAGCGGGTTCATCAGAAATAAATAAAAGACGATTTAAGGAATCAAAGTGCTTACAAATTTTAATGCACAACACGTTGATGAAATTGAAAAACATTTATTCGGAGTTAAACACACCAACAACATACAATAGAAAATTACCAAACGTAAAAAAAATTACATTAAACATTTCGCTGAGGATGTCCACACCGAAAGGGTCGCCAATTCGGCATTTGCGGGGCGAAAGACACCTAGCGCTGGTTTTCAGTTGACACTAGGGTTTCCAACATTTTATCGGCAAAATATAGTATCTTTCAAAAAAGCTATAAAAATATGTATAGTACATTTCAAAAAAATATAGTACATTTAAAAAAATATAATTTTATGGAAAAGGCAAAAAATTGACAAAAATATATTTGTATTTTTATAAAAACTATATTTTTTTGTACTTCTTGCACTTGTAACAGTTTTTTGTTTAAAATAGAAGTGTCATATGCTTTATCACATTAAATTTTTAGATTAATATAAATCAAAAGCTCATTTTTTATTAATGAGATACTACTCTGTTTCTTTCTTCTCGCCACTTCGAATTCATAACCGAAAATATACTTTCTGTGAATGCCGAAGTGGCGGGAATAGAGAGCAGGAATGATAAATTTGGTAAGTTATTCAGTATTTTTTTAAATAGGCTGGCATTTTTTACCTGTAGTTTTGTCAGTAAAATCACTACAGTCTTTTACTTTTGCAAAGATTTAATTTAATATTGTTATTTCAGAGTAAAGGTCATCCATTTTGATACCTAATTTTTCCTGTAAATTAAGGACTTCTAATATCCCCTCACAGTCATGAAAAGGAAACTCCTGCTTTAAATATAATTTTAATTTTTGGGTTTTGTTGATGATGAAATAAATGGTTTGATTTTGGCAAAGGAAATTGCTTATTCCTTTGCCAAAATCAAACCATTTATTCAGATAATCTAAACATTTATCAATGAATAGCAAAAATTTCTTTTGAACTTCATAACTTTCTGTAGGGGATTTTGCTTCTAATAATTGCAAAAGTTTTTTGGTCCTCACGTACAGTCGGCCAAGAAAGTGGTGTACCACCCTAAGGTTGAATATCGCTTGCAGATTCATAGATGATAAAGATTAGTTTCGCTTGCAGATCGATCTGACAACTTCTATTGCTGTCTTTATCTGATTATTGATAACGACTATTACTGTTTGTAACGTGACAGCTGTTCTTAGTTTGAACTTGATGGAACCAATGACGTCGTAAAATCAACGGCGGGGGGCTGTAGATTTTGATGACAAAATTGTATCTACAAATTCAGAATTGTAATCAACAAGTTACATAAAATTGTAAAGGCACAAGGCGAGTCCACAAACCTACAATTTCTGTAAACTTGTAATTACAATATCAATAAAAAACAAGCTAAAAATAGATTTATCCTTTTATTAAATTTCTGCAATCAATTTTAAAATACTTATAACAAACAAAAACATAGCATATATAGTAATATTTAGAAGATATTGAAAATTTTTAAAAATTAGAAACGGGTGTAACCGCCGTTGGCCTCTATAACCTCTAAAAGACGAGACCTCATTGAACCAACAAGCCGTGAGCAAATATCGGTTCCCCGCATTTCCTCCCAGATATAATTACAGTGACTAATAAGAGCTTGTTTGGTTCTTTCATTTTGATGCGACCATCGTTGGACCATAAGGCCCCAAAGATTTTCTATCGGGTTGAGGTCCGGCGATCTTGAGGGCCACTGAATTACCCTTACGTCAGTGTGTGAACGAAACCAGGCTCTTACGATCCTCGCATTATGAATTGAACAATTATCTTGAACAAAATCAAATTGTGGCACTTCGTTCTCCGGGTAAACATTACGGACTGTCGGTAGCATTGCATTCTGAAGCACGTCGATATAATTTACAGCCGTCGCTCGAGGAGGTAGAGAACACAATTCTCCTACACCATCCGTACTCATCCAGCCCCAAATATTTACGGAAATTCGACCTGATTCTCTATTTGGGATTACATGATCATCTTTATACCGTGTTGAATTATATCGCCAAAGGTGAAGACGTCCATGCTGACTGGATTTAAACGTTTTTTCATCACAAAACACTGTATTAGACCAATCAAACTCTAAGTGCTCTCTGGCGAAGTTCAGACGAGCAAGTCTGTGAGCATCCGTCAAATATATTTTCTTGGCGTAATGCCTGTGGTGCAACCCCATGTAATGTAGATGATTCCTTATTGTTTGGGCACTCACATCGAACATCTCCGCAAAATGTTTTGTGGGCTTAAAACCATTGATTTCATATTCCCGTCTCATGAATTCTCTATCGTTATTGGAGAGTGCAGGCCGGCGACCACTTCTTCTGTGATCCAACAAACTTCCCTCCTCTCCTTCACGACGAGTCCAAAAGCGGACAGAACGCCTCGATATATTCAAATTCCGGGATATCGCACTGATACTGCTTCCCTCATTAAATTGGTCAATTATTTGTGCTCTTTCGGCAATGGTCAAGTTGGCAGGCATTGAGATGATTTTATATGCAGTTGATTGAAAAATAACACGGAAAATATATCGATTTTTTGCATATATTTGACAAAATGTCAATTGTCAGTTTTCTTTTTCAAATGGAATTCGGTTGTCTAAATAGTTTTTATTACTTTTGTTTGGAAACATTTCAATTGCTTTGTAGAAACTAATGTCCTTTTCATTTATACTAAAGGTTAAAATGTCATGTACTTATATGTGACATATGACGTATGAATACTAAATACATAGGTTTACGTCATGATAATGTTGTCTCTTTCAGTAATATCTTTTTATAACGAACCTTGTTGTAATTTTCGATGACCGGGAAACTAAATCAAAACTGGTACACCACTTTCTTGGCCGACCGTACATACGAGTACGTTACCCAAAAAAAATATCTTTTTTATGTTGTCCTAGCGCGGATTTTAAAGTTGACATAATATTATACACATCTAAGACTGTGATGTTATTGCCTTCAAGTTGTTGAACAGTTTTATGAAAGTTATGTAAAAAATGGCATGTGAATTGAAAAAAAAAAACGAACTTTACTGTTTTCGTTCATCATTAAAATATTTTGAATATGGAGAGGACACTCCTCCCCTAAACTAACAAAATAGTTACTCAAAGGCTTCCAATTCAAAAGCACGTAGTCCACGCATGGTAGCAATGAAAACCATCTAGTACCAACATGTCGTTTCAGCTCATGCCATTCACCTTCAACAGCAGCAACAATTCTTTTTTCTTCTACGGACATCAGAAACGGAGGAATGGTTGTAGATTTTTTAATATTTTTTTTTTAAATCTACAGCAATTTCTCAGAAGGAATTGTTTGTTAGATTTCGATATTGAAAATATAGTATTTTTGCGTACTATATTTTTCTTCAACAGTATATACAGGGTGTGGCGGAAATAATGGATAACCCTGTAACTGCCAGTAGGTCATATAATGGTCTATCATATATCCCAATTTCAAACTCAGTTGGTCAGGCATTTCAAAGTTATTTTTATTTGTTTATTTTTTTTTGAAAATATTGTACCTATTTTATAAAATCAGCTGCCGTTTCAACATTTAACGGAGTTTTTTTATTCTGTTTTTTGCGGTCTGCTTCTGAATGTTTGTGTAATCACACGCGTATGAAGATTTTTTGTTACACTCTAAGATGATTTCAGAAAAAAACACATAATACTTACTTTTTAGTTTTTTTAATTGAATCCTGTAACTTTGACTCCATACCCTGAAAAAAAAATGTATCGCACAGTTATGGCCCATTACTTTAAAAAGTTGTCCATATCATGCGAATTCTAAAATGGTATCATAGTGGCCAGTATCGTACGAATGTGCAAAACTATTTCAGTTTGAATTCAAAAGGTCCATAATTTCAAAAAAATATTAAATTCAAAAAAATGTGATTCTGTATTTTACTAATCTTCTGTATCATGTAAATTGTTGTAAAAACGTTTCTAACTCACTTTGACATTGCTAAAACATCACTCAGGTAAAAAAAAACCGGTCCTTTCTTTGTTTGGGGCTACCTGGAATTCTGGCTCGATGGAAACAATATAGCTATTGTGCAAAATAGAAAAAGGCAAGCTGTATTTTTTTTAGAATCACCACATCAATAGTTCCTCATAACATCATTCAGTGTGATCCCGTTCGTTGTCGTACGTAGTCGCACGCGCCTTTGCTCCCTGTTTTTCGTTCGTTAAATCTAACTCGTGACTTACTGCATTTCTTTTCAGACTCTGATTTGCCTGTGATTTGGACTTGCGTTGTTTAGTGATCCCGACGACATTGCTTACTGTACCCGGACTGTTGTGGCAAGTGCGCTGTCGACAATGCCTCAACGTTACACATCGGTAGAATATGCCAACATGCACTACATTTATGGTGAATGTAGAGGCAACGCCAATGAAGCGGCAAGACTTTACCGAGAAAGGTACCCGAATAGTCGACACCCTGATTACCGAATTTTTATTCGCGTACACAATGCCTACTGCGAGGGAAGAATACCTGGTACAGGTGTGGGCGGCGCGAGTGAAGGACGACCACGAGTCTACAATAACGAAGAAGAAGTTATGGAGTTAGTAGAAGCAGATCCTACCATATCCATTCGAGTTTTATCTCGGTTTACTGGAATGTCAACCAGAACAGTACATCGCATATTAAAACGTCACGAATTGTACCCTTACCACTATCAAAGGGTGCAAACATTACTTCCAAGGGACTACCGAGCACGAAAAGAATTTTGTCGTATAATGTTGAGAAGAATTAGAGAACAACCACATTTCTTTGAAAATATCCTCTGGAGTGACGAGTCTACATGCAGGAAGGACGGGTATTTGAATATACACAATTTACACAGTTGGCAGCTTGAAAATCCACATTTAATTAGACAAGACCGATCGCAGTACCAAGTGAAAATCAATTTATGGACAGGAATAATTAACGGCCAAATTATTGGTCCGTTTGAGCTGCCACCGACTCTTAATGCTGAAAGCTATTTGAACTTCCTGCAAAATAATTTACCCGAGCTGTTAGAAGACGTTCCTAATGAAACACGTGAGAACATGTGGCTGCAAAACGACGGCTGCCCTGCACATTATGCGGCAAGAGTGAGAGAGCACCTGAATGAGACATATCCAGAACGTTGGATAGGGCGCTTAGGGCCAATATTGTGGCCACCCCGTTCGCCGGACCTGAACCCATTAGACTTCTTTTACTGGGGCTGTTTAAAAGAAAAAGTTTACAAAGAAGAGATTACGTCTGTGGAGCAATTGCGGCAACGTGTGCAGTCTGCTGCTCAGGAAATAAGTTTGGCAGGCTTTGCACGTCGCATCAAACGTTCATTTATTAGAAGGTGCAGAGCTTGCATCGCAGCCGATGGGGCTCATTTCGAACATCTTGTATGATTTTTAAATACATTTGTGTCATGAACATTGCTTTTTATTGTATCAATTGACCTGTAAAATAATTACCTAATTAAGTAAGGAGTCTTAAACTCGTTATTATCTACCTCTTTAAAGTAAATCAATAAAAAGCCACAGCCTGGAAGCACAATAGCTCTGTCATCCCAAAGAAAGTGAGACTGGGTTTTTTATTACCTGAGTGGTGTTTTAGCAATGTCAAAGTGAGTTAGAAACGTTTTTACAACAATTTACATGACACAGAAGATTAGTAAAATACAGAATCACATTTTTTTGAATTTAATATTTTTTTGAAATTATGAACCTTTTGAATTCAAACTGAAATAGTTTTGCACATTCGTACGATACTGGCCACTATGATACCATTTTAGAATCCGCATGATATGGACAACTTTTTAAAGTAATGGGCCATAACTGTGCGATACATTTTTTTTTCAGGGTATGGAGTCAAAGTTACAGGATTCAATTAAAAAAACTAAAAAGTAAGTATTATGTGTTTTTTTCTGAAATCATCTTAGAGTGTAACAAAAAATCTTCATACGCGTGTGATTACACAAACATTCAGAAGCAGACCGCAAAAAACAGAATAAAAAAACTCCGTTAAATGTTGAAACGGCAGCTGATTTTATAAAATAGGTACAATATTTTCAAAAAAAATAAACAAATAAAAATAACTTTGAAATGCCTGACCACCTGAGTTTGAAATTGGGATATATGATAGACCATTATATGACCTACTGGCAGTTACAGGGTTATCCATTATTTCCGCCACACCCTGTATAGTACGCAGACCCGAAATATAGTACAATAGTGTGACGGGGGCGTGTGTGTACTCGGGAATTGCAATATAAGCGTGATAGGTTTTATACTTTGTATATTATTATGTTCACATTTATGGAAGACTAGCTTCTACCCGCGACTTCGTACGCGTGGGAAGGTTTTCCCGCGCAAATCCCGATCCCGTGGGAATTTTGGGATAAAAAGTAGCCTATGTGTTATTCCAGGCTGCCAACTATCTACTTACCAAATTTCATTCAGATCCGTTCGGTAGTTTTTGCGTGAAAGAGTAACAAACATCCATCCATCCTCACAAACTTTCGCATTTATAATATTAGTAGGAAAGGAATAGTAGGAATTAGTAGGATTAGTAGGACTAGCTTTTGCCCGCGACTTCGTACGCGTGGGAGGGTTTTCCCGCGTAAAATCCCGGTCCAGTGGGAATTTCGGGATATAAAGTAGCCTATGTGTTATTCCAGGATGTAAACTATCTACTTGCCAAATTTCATTCAGATCCGTTCAGTAGTTTTTGCGTGAAAGAGTAACAAACATCCATCCATCCTCACAAACTTTCGCATGTATAATATTAGTAGGATTAGTAGGATATATTATTATGTTCACATTTATGGAAGACTAGCTTTTGCCCGCGACTTCGTACGCGTGGGAGGGTTTTCCCGCGTAAAATCCCGGTCCCGTGGGAATTTCGGGATATAAAGTAGCCTACGTGTTATTCCAGGATGTAAACTATCTACTTGCCAAATTTCATTCAGATCCGTTCAGTAGTTTTTGCGTGAAAGAGTAACAAACATCCATCCATCCTCACAAAGTTTCGCATTTATAATATTAGTAGGAAATACACACATCAAAAGTGTCTAAGGATCAACATATATTTTTGCAATAACTTTTCTCCTGATTGATATTAATTAAAATTTTCTTTAAGGATTCATCAAATAAAGTGTTTTCGTTTGTCACAGTAACGATAAACCAAGTCACCTTTGCATTAATAAAGAAATTTGCCATTTTCCTAATAAAGGGATTTTTGACATTTGAACCACTAACATTAAAGTTCGAAAAAAAAGACTGAAATAACAGTTTTCTTTAAAATTTTATTGGGTAACTTAAACAATTAATAATCCGTGTTTCTACCGCGAACACTAACAACACAAGATCATCGGTTTGGCATACTCAAAATGAGTTCATCCAAATCACGCTGTGGAATGGCCGCCCATGTTCGTTGCAACAACAAAAAAAGGTCTTCTTGCGACTGGATATCCTCCATATTCGGCAGAGCTCTTCTCTGTAGCATATCCCATGCATGCTCAATCGGGTTCAAGTCTGGCGACTGAGCAGGCCAGAGCAGGACATTGATGTTAGCTGCGGCGAGAGTCTGTCTTACAACTCTTGCGGTGTGCGGTCGTGCATTATCATGCATTAACTGAAATAAGGGACCGATTTGCACTTGTAGAGGAACGATGACGTCAGATACAATCGTCTCAGCATAAATTTGAGCGTTGAGGTTGCCTCTGATCCAAATCAACTCAGTTCTTCCGCCGATCCAAATACCCGCCCATACCATGATGGTTCCACCACTATAAGGATGGACTTCCTGGCAGGATTTTAATCGCTGTTGGCGTCCAGGGGTTCTCCAGTGTCGTATACGTCTTGTATCCGGTCTCATACCAAAACGAGACTCATCAGAAAAGCACACGAAACGCCATTGTTCTTCTGCCCAATTTCTGTGTTCAAGAGCCCATTGATATCGAATCCTACGAATGTGCATTGCTATAGGTGGTACCCGTAGCGGTCTTCGGGAATGAAGGTTCACTTCATGCAAGCGGTTTCTGACTGTTTGGTCGCTAATTAAGTTCCCTGAAAAGTGATGAAGCCTCACGGCTAACATCATGGCGGTTATTGTTGGAGCTCTTCGAGTTAAGATTTGAATGTATCGGTCTTGTCTCCGTGTGGTGCAGCGATACCGTCCTCCATGGCGCTCAGCCACGGTACCAGTGCTTCGGTAACGTGTCCAAAGTCGACTGATAACACTCTGACTTGTATTCAGAGCTAAAGCCACAGTACGTTGCCGGGAACCAGCTTCTATCATTCCCACGGCTCTGAGCATTTCTTCCCTGCTTAAATGACGTCGCCGCTCCATAATAACGTTGGTTTTAATCAGTAGTAGGGAAACAGTAGCACTAATAATGTCTTCAATGCGTTGTATGTTTTTATAGGGAAAATATTGACAGCTGATTTTCATCTTTTACTCGAATTTGATTAACAGTTCCTGTTTCAAATTATGAAATGCACCAAAAAGGATCCATATAAATTTATAAAATCATAAATTTATTACAAAGCCACATCTCAATCTCAAGAAATCCGCATAAAAATGCTTGATCCCTAGACACTTTTGATGTGTGTATTAGTAGGATAGTAGGAAGTAGGATTAATCTAATTATATTTTTCTAGTTAAAACGATGTCGAGTTTGCTATGCTGGCGGCGTACTATGGAAAATAAAGGTCTGTTTCTGATTAAAAATCAAGCACTTTTTTATTTTTTAATATTATGTTCTAAAATTGCACAAATTGAATCAAATCAAATGGAATGTAATTTTTTATGACTGTATTTGAAACCATACATTAAAAATAAAACAAATTCAAAATTATCAAAAATGTCCAATATTAATTTTTTAACAATGAATACTATTATTTTAATGTTTACAAAAACCAAATATCATATAGTACATCAAAATACAAATCAATTTAAATAAAAAAAACGTTTTTTTTTTGAAAAATAAAATGTTGTGTTTAAAATCGAACACAGATTAATTATTAATTAATTGTAATGTTTACTAAATTTTATGTTATTTATACTTGATGAACTTCGGGATCTAAAATTAATTCGTTCACTTTCAAAAGATCTAAGGTGTCTTCATCAAGTTCCTTCACGTTTTTAGTATATGGTTTTCTAATGCTGGTTATGTAAGGATCTGAAGTATAAAGAAGAGTATGAAATACATCCTCGTTTGTAGCGGATCTTGAGCATTATCTAGCATGATGTAGACGAAATTGTTCATAATCCTTATTACGAGATTCTTGTGCATCTTCCGAAAGTTGACCAATAGGAAGTATTGCAAAATGCTTTATGACACTTTCTCCATGAATCAAAATTTTGTGAACTGAAGATGGCATGTAGTACCAGTCATAATTGCTCACATAGATCCTGGCAGTCTCCAGAGCATAACTGCCAAATTTTTCAGCATTTATCATTACACCCGATGAAAGAGCTTGCAGAATTATGTGAAGTCGTTTAATCAAATTTATATCCACTCCTGTAATTTCAGCAGAGCAGCTTGCATTGTGAAAAAATCTTCTGGCAGTATTACCGTCATTAGAATTACCACTTACTTGTCTTGGTTTGTCGACGATTAATTCTAGCTCTTCACAGAAACGCCTTTGTACCAGGGTTTTCTTCTCTTGCTTTAGTCGTTTCTTTTCTTCGCTTGTGGCTGACCATGTTAGAATAGAATCTTCATTTTCAGGCCTAGCAGTCACTTTAGTCAAATCGTTCATTTGGCGTGGAGTAGCTCCACATATTGTACATGTGGAACCCGAAGGCGTATCTGTTAATACCTGAGCTACTTTGCCATCTATCATTGTAAGAAAGAGATCATGCTTCACTTGCACTCCCTCACCTTCTTTGTTAATTAATGATGGACCCAAAGAATTTATTTGACCTTTTATTTCATCCACAACAGCTTTAGTTTTCTCGGAAGTTTCTTTGCAAAATTCTATTAATATAGGCCGGCAAAAACGAACAGATGACGGTACCGGATTTTGCCAGACAACATCACCTGTTAGCTCGTTAATTAACTTAAAAGGCACCAAAGAAGTGATAAATAAATTTGTATCAGAAATTAGTTCAGACTCTTCAGGCAGTTTCTGTTTGTACTGGCTTTGACCGGATGAGCCATCACAGCCCCATTTACTGTATAGAAGTAAGTTATTCAATCCATTCCTATACACTGAATCTATTTTCAATATTCTAGCTGCAGTGTGATCTAATAAATCTTGAAGTCTTAATATTTTTGCACTTGTGTCTGTAATTTCTATAGCTGAAGATGGTGGATAGCAAGTAGTTTTAACTTCTTGCACTTTGTAATATGGTGGAAACACAAAACATTTTCGTTCGTTCGTTAAATTTCTCAAGTACAAATACTGTGCTTTCGTTAAATCCAAGTCAATAAATACGCTCAATGCCTCTTCATCCGTTAACATTTTTGTCTGCCTTGCTTCTTCTATGAGAATCGAGAATAAGGTCTTATTTTCAGTTTCAGCAAACCTTAATGTTTCCACAAGTTTAGCTTCTGTTCCTTCTCCTATCGAACGTAACCCTTGAAGATATGCATTACAGACGTGTTCAAATCCATATTCATTAAGTAACATTGTATTTTTTCTTCTTTTACTGGATTCTGACAAGTCTGGATAAGATACGCACGGTCTCCCACGTTTTCCAGAAGAAGTAGATGGTGTGGAGACGGTTGTAACGTCTTCAGTGTTCGGTAAAATTACTGAATATTCTGATTCTAACCAATTACTGTTTTTCATTAAAAAACTATCCTTTTTCCGTGAAGCTTCTGTCCATCGTTTATTAAAAGCAGGAATAATATGTCTTTGAAAATCACTGAGGATGAAACATAAGTTGTCTTCAGATACATGATAATTTTCTTTTAAAACTATTGATAATGCCTCTAATGATTTTCCTCCTTCGATATACGAAAGTATTATTTCACGTTTAGAACACTTGAAAGTAGACATTTTGAAGAGTCAACAAAACACGTAGTTAGTTATATTGTATTCGTAACAATTACACTTCTGTTAATTCACCACTATTCAGTTATTTACAATGAAATGAAACAACAGTTTATATACTATATGAAATATGAGGGTAGTGTGCATCTTGTTGATTAATATTTTCACACGCAAAATGAGTGCAAAAAAAGATAAACGCCCTAATATCAATGATAAATTACAAAACTTATCGCAAACTATTGATGTAAACACCAACATTTCAAACCGCAATAGATAGCGAGCGGTTTTCCGTTTTCTGACTTTTATCACATTTTTACTAATTACTCCGAAAACCGCAAATTTCCGCAGCTTTTTTTTATTTGGTTATGTTTATGGATAGCTAGGCTACATATCAACATTAAATGTAAAGCAGGGGTAAACATGGGCAACTGTCAAAAGTCTCGATGAACTTTAAAAAAACTTTTTTTTCACCAAAACTTTTATTTTGCAATTATTTTAAGGTAAATGTTAACATAATATTAAATACATATTAGTTGTTTCATATTCTTCAAAAGACGAGGTTTCCAGAAATATATAATACATTATACCTTTTCCTGTAACGTATAACAATAAAATCAATTTGAAAGTGATGAAGTGAACGGGCTTAACATGGATTTCCGTCAAAACTATAAAGTTTGTGGTGTTGTAAAAAAATCATTTCATATAATATGTATAATTTTTTGATATTATAGTCTAGTTTGGTCCTTAAACTATTGATTAAAATAAAAAAAAAAGCATGGCAGTAGCGACATTGACAAAAACCATTTTTAACCGACTTCTGAAAAAGGAGGAGGTTCTCAATTCGGATGTTTGTTTATTTTTATTTTTTATTTTTTTATGTTTGTTCGGGCATAACTCCGTCGCTTGCTAACCGATTTGAAAAATTATTTTTTTGTTGGAAAGGTTATACTTCCCAAATGGTCCCATGAAAATTTTATCGAAATCGAACAAGCCGTTTCTGAAAAATCAACAAAAGTCTAAAAAAGATATTTACATTGATGATCTTTTCGTTTACTCTGCATTGTGTTTTTTGTTCGCGCGTTTTTAGTTTTTTGTAGTTGACATTTTGGCTTTTATAACTAGATTAATTACAAATTGACCCACTAAAAAGCGCGAAAATAAAAACTTTTTTGCAAAAAAATAAAACCGACTTCCATATCAAAACACTACAAAGCCAAAAATAATTTTAATTTCGGAAGGCGGTGTGAAAAAAAAGAAAATACAAAACCAATAACACCGACTACCGAAATTAAAATTATTTTTGGCTTTGTAGTGTTTTGATATGGAAGTCGGTTTTATTTTTTTGCAAAAAAGTTTTTTTAATCAGCAGTTGTTCTACTATTTTCCACAGTGCGGCGTCCCAGCCGGCTCTGTCCATTTCTTAAAACAATTCTTCGCATGTCAAATATTGCGATCTAAATTCAAACTATACTAGCCAGTGCGATAGGCTGACCGCTCGCATATATTACCGCTACTATATATTATAGTACGGTTGGCAACCCTATTTGGCACCAGCAGTGACACACGGACGAGAGTAAATAAAATAATGTTAAATAATTTGTAGTGTTTCAAATACATAAATAAAATATTGATAGGTGAAATATGAAATAGATAGATTAAATAGCTTCAACCCTTGATCAGTGGTGATGGTTTAAGTTGATGAAAACAACGAATTAGAAATAATCAATCAATCGTAATCTGAAATATTGACATGTGACAGATGACATTCATTTTTAGGGTTCCGTAGCCGAATGGCAAAAAACGGAACCCTTATAGTTTCGACATGTCTGTCCGTCTGTCTGTCTGTCCGTCCGTCCGTCCGTCCGTCCGTATGTCACAGCCATTTTATTCTGAAACTGTTAGAACTGTACATGTGAAACTTGTCTGTCTGTCTGTCCGTCCGTCCGTATGTCACAGCCATTTTATTCCGAAACTGTACATGTGAAACTTGGTAGGTAGATGTATTCTGTGAACCGCTTTCCGATTTTATGAAAACAATTAAAAAATATTTAAAATAAAGGGGGGGGGGGGTCCCCCATACATGGAACTGAAACTGAAAATATTTTTTTTCATGAAACCTATGCGTGTATGGTAACTATAGACAGGCCTTCAAAAATGACATCGAGGTTTCCAAAACCACTTTTTCATAAAGTTAATCGTTTAAAAGATATACGCTTCTAAAGTGGTAAAATGTGTGTCGTCCCCCCTCTAACTTCCATAATTATGGAGTGAAAAATAAAAATAAATATATGCTATAGATCTTAATGTAATCTTTCAACCAAAATTGGTTTGAACGAGATCGGGTCTGCAGTTTTTGAGATACAGCATATTTTCCAAAACCGCAAATATAACATTGTAATTCATACAAACACTACGAAAAACAAAGTTATTTGGCGTAGTTGTAAAAATTGCAAATAAACTAGTTTTAAGAATTTTTTTTCCAATAAATATATTAAATTATATTTATTATAGTTACTACGGAACCCTTCATGGGCGAGTCTGACTCGCACTTGGCCAATTTTTTTTAAGTCTATATAAGAAAATTTACTTTAAAACCCGTTTTGATCTGATCTTTATTTAGCAAATTGGTTATTAAATAACACTTTTACACGTAATTTTTTTTCGTAAATATTAACTAGATGAGGCCGGTGTTTCCTAACTGACTAACCTGAGAAGAAACACCGAAATAAACTCAGGGGTCCGTCACCATTTTCCTAATTGTGTTCCTTCGCTTCTTGACCTTATTTTTGTTTCTTCTACTCCCGATTATTCTCCTTTTATTTTTAACTAGTACTCACGCGGGGCTTCGCTCCCGTGGATTCTATCACGGTAAAAACATAACTCTCCTTTTTTGCAGTCGGGTAAAAAGTAGCCTATAACCTTCCTCAAGCTTCACGCTACTTCCATACCAAATTTCATCCAAATCCACCCAGTACTTTCGAAGATTAGCGCGTTCAAGCAAACAAACAAACAAACAAACTAACAAACTTTTCCGCTTTATAATATTAGTATAGATCAATTTGATAGTTGTGATGTTAAGAAGAGTATTTTATCAATCACGTCGAATGCTGTTGGTAGTGACAACAGAAATCTTAATAATAAGGCAATAGAACTCATAAGACGCGTGACCTTGTCGCCGCGCATTTGACACGTTGACCACAAGTGCGCGTGGAGCTTTTGTTGCGGTTACTTGTGTTGTTTGGGACGCGGAGAGGTAAACATGGTGTTTTGCAGCTTATCCAACTGCGGAAACTCTTCAAAAATTTGTAACTTTACAAATAAAGGGATAACATTTCATATGTAAGTACTTAATTTTTGAAATAATGTCGTTTTTGAAAAATATAATCAAATATTTTCACCACCATTACTACGATTATCACAGAAAACGATTTTTTTTCTCAATTCAATTACCATTAATACTTAAGCTTGTTCATGTCTACTATTACAACTACTAAAAGCAGCGATGAAATTATAGTCGCCGTTTACGTACATTCCAGGAATACGCCGCATGAGTTGGCCGCGAATTAGTGACGTGCCACTACTATTTTGTATCGGTAATTTATTACCTTTAGCTTAATAGTTAATACGTAGTCTTACCGAAATTCGAATGAAATATAATTTTTCATTCAATATTTCAAAACGTATTTTCATTTTAAGTAAGTTAGTAAGTTTTTTTTTCCTGTATAAATAGTTTATAAAAATTCGTTTTTCAACCATTATATAGCTGTTAATTCGTACTTTTTAATTATTTTTTCATTCAGAAAATTAATAGGAGGTAGGCTTATTATTATTATGTACGTAGGTAAGTTAAATAACAATCTGCGTTGGGTATCCTTGTATCATTGACGTGTTCAGTATTTATCTTTTTTATGACAAAATAATTAAGGCTACATATTATTATGTATATTGTAAGTATAATAGATTAAGTTGAATCGGATCGATACGTTTTCATATTATTTATGCATCTGTTTTACTTGTTTACTTTACTTCCAATGCTATAATTACAGGTTTCCGAAAGATCCGGATATCATCAATCCATCCTAAGATTGTCTAGAATATATCGCTATAAGCGATAAGACCGCCATCGTAACCATAGAATTTACGTAAAACAGTTGTGTAACAATTTATTTTGGTGAACAAAAAGTATATTTTTCATTGTTCGGTATTAAGTTGTGCCATTATTGCTCTATTTGATTTGGTCATTGTTTTTTTTTCCCATAAGATGAAGTATTGGAGAGCCTTTAAGATTTGTATAACTAAATAATAAAAAAATATACGTACACTTAACGTTTTATTGTATTCCCTTTTCTCTTAAATAAATCGTCTAAAAGCGCGTCGAGGAATGAAAAACTTTTTTATCTATTGTTTAAAATTAGTTATCTATTGTTATGAGACTCCTTGGCTATTAACGCTCAATAGAAAATTATCGATAATAATATGAGCATTACGAGCTTTGCACTGCACTATTCCTAAGTGAGAGTGAGCGCGCGATATCTTTCTCTGCTTTTCGCACACGTTACGCCACCTGAGATTATGCGTTTTTAGAAAATATTGCGTAATGTCATCGCTTAAAGTTTGTTAAATTTTGTTGTAATAATGCAAAATGCATGTGTAGGCGAAAGTGCGTATCTATTGTTTGTTTATGTGGTGGTAGCTGCGAACCGGCGACACGCGTCCCGGTATTAAAAGACAGTAGATAGCATTTCTATTGCCTTATTATTAAGATTTCTGTGGTAGTGACTGTGTAAGTCGCAAGATGATACTACCTATTTTGGACGAAATCCTTCCTGTCATTTGTCATATCCTTAATAATTCTGTATCCTCTGGTGTCTTTCCATCTTTATGGAAAGAAGCTCTAATAACCCCTATTCCAAAAAAATGTAATCCTGTTTCTTTTTCTGATTTCCGTCCTATCTCTATTTTACCATTCTTATCCAAAGTCCTAGAACGCCTTATCCATAATCAGCTTAGTGCTTTCCTCTGTAGTGCTTTCCTCTGTAGTGCTTTCCTCTGTAGAAACTCGGCTCCTTGATTTTTACCAATCCGGATTTTGTCCAGGCCATAGCACTACCACAGCTCTTGTAAACATTACGGACGATATAAGATCAGGTATGGACTGTGGGAAACTGACGGTCCTTTCCTTACTTGACTTCAGTAATGCTTTTAACACTGTCGATTTTGATGTACTGATGTCAAAGGTGATAGACCTTTATGCTGACGATCTGCAAATTTATTCACAAGCTCCCGTTGAAGAATTGTCTGAGGCGGTGAAGATAGTGAATAAAGACTTAGCGCGTATTTTTGATTGGAGTTTGAATCATGGTTTGAGGGTTAATCCTGCGAAGACTCAAGTCATTATTGTTGGCAGCCCAAGGCTACGTTCCAAAATTGACTGGACGACTCTTCCCTAAATCCTTTTTGATGGAGTTGCTATACCTTACTGTGACTCAATAAAGAACCTTGGTAGTTTGTCTTGGAGTCCCCAGTTGCATGAAGTGAGCCGCAAGCTGTTTGCCTCTGCGGGGTCGTTACGCAGATTGCGCAATTTCCTGCTGACTGCCACTAAAACTGCGCTTGCCTAATCCCTTCTTCTCCCTATCCTCGACTATGCTGATGCAAGTTATCCAGATTTTACTGAAGTGCAGCTAGATAAGCTTGAACGACTCCAAATGTTTTGTATCAGATTCATATTTGGTTTGCGCAAATATGATCATGGTTCTGAGTTTCGCATTAAACTCAAGTGGCAGCCAGAATGCAGATATTTTATCATTACTCTACAGTATTCTCGTCAATTCAACAACTCCGTTTTATCTCAAAGAACGTTTTAAGTTCCTTCATGACACACATGTTAGAAATTTGAGATCGTCGGAAAATTTGAGACTTTCAATGCCTACACATTACACTAAATTCTATGGCTCATCGTTTACGGTGCAAGCTGTTCGTTTGTGGAATGCATTGCCGATGTCAGTAAGACAAGCTTAGTCACTCGCTACTTAGAGCTCGGTTGCTAATCATTTTCTTTCAAATTTATGATTATTCTTTTGTTTCCTCTCCACGTGATGTTAAAGATCACATTATATTTATATATAAAGTTCGACCGTTCAGAGAATGCGTTCCTGACACCTATCAGTTAGTCACGACTAGTGATGGGCACAACATAACACTGAGTTCGTTACCGTTCCTCCAAAATGAACCGCCGCATTATTTTAAGATTATTTTCGTTTTAAATTGGCGAAATCATTTAAAATTTATATTTTAGTTATTTAAGTGGAAACCAAAAAAAAGGTAATATTCATATAATAAAATTGTTTTATTTATTCTTTGTTACAAAGTTACAATCTGTATTTCTATGCAATAAAGTAAGTACATTGAATTGAATGTGCGTACAGAATATTAATCAGACTCCGATTCGCTTGAGGAGGTGGTGTCTTCATCATCTTCGTCTACATGTATAATTATATTATTATCAATAACAGAATCAATCCTCATATCTCGGTCAAAATGTTCCAAAATCAGGTTTTTAGTCTTCTCAACAACCTTTGCCCAGTCATCTCTTGTGACTTCCCCGCAGGCTTCTTTTAATAGGGTCATCATCTTTTTCGTGCTGAATGGCGGGGAAGTATTGTGGCGGGCGGCGTAACCTTTTATTTGAGCCCAGATTAGCTCGATCGCGTTATATTGGCAATGATACGGTGGAATTCTTAGAACGCGATGACCGTACTCCAGAGCCAGTTCATCGATTTCGTATCGCACATTTGCCGCTTTATTTTCTTTAACTAATTTAATTAGCTCTGCTTTTAGCATCTGCATATTTGCGTCAATGCCTTTTGCTTGTAACCAAGCCACCATTTCTTCTTTTTTATTAGCTTGGGTAGGTGGTTTCTGTATTTGAACCGAGTGCTAGGAGGCATTATCCATGAATATTACAGAAGGCTCTGGTAGGCTGGGCAAAAGCACGTTCTGGAACCACTCTTTAAATGTAGTGGCATTCATTTCCTCGTGGTAGTCATTTGTGGTTTTTGATTGAAATGCCAGTAACGCGTTCTCCACAAAGCCGTATTTTGCAGAACCTGCGTGGCATATTATCAGACGGGCCCCCTTACCCATTGGTACTTTTGACGTCGACGCTTGTGTATCATCCGTCCAAGAACGGGAAACCGTGTGATTGGCGTTTAGCCATGTCTCGTCAATGAACATGTAGCATACGTAGCACACCCTTCACTTTGATAACCAATCGCTCATACAATGCACAAAGGAATATTATTCTAAGTACTATAAATTAAATATAATGTCAACAGTTATATGAGACGCGGGCGGAGGGCCGCGCTCCCACACAGTGACCACTGTTTAACTAATGTAAACACTACAATTATATATACACAATTCTATTTTAATAAAGAACATTCATTCCACATTCATTACTGCGACTTCACGCCTTGTCATTGCTCTCCCTAACTTATTCTCCAAAGTGCTGTCTAAAGTAAATCTCCGCTACCTTAAATATATTCTCTAAATTAGTGCTCCAACATAGCACTAAAGTAGTGCTACGACCTAGCGCTAAAAACACGACATTATCCCAGTTATCAATTTTTTTTGCTTCTCTCAAAAAACTTATCCGTTTTAAAATTATGTCGTATTGTTCTAATAAAATTTTTCTTTTGTCTGTTTTTTTATTCGAAAAACCAATATCTTTTAAGATTTTGGTTAAAGCAGTTTTACCCCCGCTAAACAGTCCAGCTTCTCTTAACGATGCCAAAAGCTTCTTCCTGTTGAGATATTCATTTCTGGAATAGTAACCATATATATGATTTCTGATTGCATCGGCGTCAAAGGTGTCAATATCTGTCACGGGTTTAGTTCTACGTTTCTTCTTCGGAGTACGTAAAATATTATCTTCAATGCCAGTAGAGCCGAACTTTTCTTTATTAATATTTGTTATCTTTTGTTTGCTAACTCCAAACGCCTGAGAGACGCGTTCTTGTACTTGTTCGACAGGTACCACGGGTCCGCAATTTTGCCGCTCCCGCTCAAAGTAATCTTGCAGCTTGATGATTAACTCATGGGCTCCACTTTTCAATGTTTGTCCAGGTTTAGGCATTATTATGCACCAAAAGTAAAAAGAACGCAATACAAAACACAATCGAAGTCCGATTTAGCGCCGATGTCAGTTTGAAAAGCAGAAACAGTCCATTAAACGAAAGCCGGGTAATCAAATAAAAACAGATCGAAAACACTTGAAGAACGTGGTCTATGCGCACGAAACGACAACAGACGACTGTTTTAGCGTCACAAAATGGCGGCCCAACGCCATTTGGGGTTACCATTTTCAACCTAAATATAAAAATGCTACTTTCTTTCGCGCGTTCGGTTTGGTCATAGTTTTATTTTTATATTTCATAAAAGTTATCTTATAGTCCATTATTTTCAAATTCTTAAAAAGAAAAACAAAGCGTATTATTTTATATTATAAGTATAACTGTATAAGAACAGATTACGATACTTGCCTGTTATTTTTAGCACAGCACTACAAATATAAAGCGCTGACATAACCTTGTAATAGCGCAGTATAGATTTAGAAAAACATTGTTTACCAAGTTATTTGACACTCAGTTTGGCACAAAATTATAACATTCATTGATTATTGATATAATAATGTTGTTTTAATGCTCATCAATTGTTAAAACGGTAAACAACCAGCAAAAATATTTTTATCGTAACTGCAACGCCATTACAAAGTTACGTCGTCAGTTCAATCGCGACGTGTCAGGAACGCATTCTCTTAACGGCCGTAGTATAATTACTTATGTATTGTATTGTATTAATATATTTTCTCTTATTCTGTTTTATGAGTACACTAATTTAGCCCTCCCCACTTTAATTAAAGTTTTGAAAGTCCTTCCAAAGGTTGTCTGGAAGATATCGCTTTTAGCGATAAGACTGCCAATCATGTTTAACTCGACTACATAGTTCACATATTCACAATCGTTTATGAGGATTATGTAGATTAGTCTGAAATGGCCTTTTGAGGAAAGAACCACACAGATTTGAGTAGACCCGTCCTGTCAGTGCAAGCCTTTGTCAGTTAGTGTGTTAGCTCAACTTTGGACTACTAAGGAGCTCAACGACCTGACGAACAATGCCAAAGACGGGATAACATTATAGTGTTATTAATAAATGACCCTAAAAGAACAGTCTGAGCAACAAGATAGCGTCTAAATTCGTAGAAGCGTTAATAGAGTAACATGAATTGCTAATTGAAACAAAACTGTTTCAGATGAGTCATTTTAGCACAAACTGGTGGACTGTTGAACTTTTAACTTGTAGTGAAATAACCTTATTTATTCGTGATAAATTAGGCGTAAGACGCGGCATTGTATTATTTTAGGCTTCAGTTCCTGGGTCGCAGAATTATTGGGACAAATTGTTAAGCCTATGTCAACTGCTCCCATTTTCATCCAATTAATTTTCTATTCCATTTTAATTTTACGGCACGGTTGCCGCAGCAGTGGAGTGATTGGCTACTCTGCCGCGTGTTGCGAGTTAGATTCCCGCACCGTTATAAATGTTTGTTCACCCTAGACGAGACACATTCTTTCTGTGGGGTAATGTTTCGTAAAAAATATACATTATAATTTGATACTTTTGGGTACAGTTTTTTTTCTTAGCCTAATGTCTCTCAATGCAAAGGCCTCTCCTTTTCCCTTCCAAAGCTCTCTGTCTGGAGAGTTACTCTCGATAATACTGACGAATTTGCGATGTTTGGAAATCGTGACGCTTTTGTTGGCTATCTTCGGGACTTTTTACAGCCAGCTGATAAATTATATATATGTATTATGAAAGTGGCACAATATATTATTGTATATTCTAGAACGATGTTCTGTCATGAACTCCTGATTTGCTAGATTTTGTTTGGAACTGTCAGTTTAACAAATAAATTTAAATAATTTTAGAATAAATTGAAGGTCTGTTTCACCAAACTTCCGGTTAAATTTTTGTCTGGCAGATGCTTACGTCCAAAACCCGTTTTTAGTACATGTATTGCTAAGTATTTTTATGTTTAGTGTACTATCTGCTTGAGGGTAGAGCTTGACAATCCGTGATATTCAAATTTCGAATTATCATAGTTCAAATTTCGAACTGACAATTCGAAATTTGAATTTTGCGGAAACTATTTAAACGATAGACTAAAACGAATGGATCGTTTAACAAACGATCATCAAACTCAGTGTCTGAATTTAAGTAAACGCTTTGAATAATAAATGAGTAGGAAGTTCTTGTCGTGTTGCCATTCTGCCAAGGTCGATTGCCAGTCGGTTGTTATCAAGGGTTCGATGTTATTCTCATTTTATAAATATTTTGTTTACTTATAAATGTTTTTAGTATAAATCTGGGTTATTTGGGTAGGAAACCACTAAGATACGATAGTGGAATTTTTAGAAAGTTTATGTTATATATCTAGACATGGGGGAGTGGGGAGGAGGTGACTTACTACTACTGAAATAACGTCAAAAATAAAGAGTAAAGAAGAAGACATGTTAAAAAGTGGAATTAATTTTAGGGAATGGTGGAAAACAATTGTTTTAAGAAACAAGTTCTGTCAATTTCGTGCGTAAATTGGAAAATTTGTATAACCAAGTGACGAAAATTTCCTTCATTCATTTCGTTCTGGATTATTGTGGCCTGAATATTCAATCGGGCGTATTCAGTAGGAACTACTTATTATACAATTTATTTGTAATTATCTGCTTAGTGTTACGATCTTATACATATTACAATTAATTTAAAATAGAGATGATTGGAGAGTAGCCAAAAATGCACCCGAATAATTCCATAGAAACTCATAAAATTTGTCTGTATGATCGCTAATCGCTATATCGAACGGTATGTAAATTAATTTATTTTTAACAAAAGTACTAGGTAATCTATTTTTAACAGCTAAAGCGGTAAAACACGTTTTCATTGAGGTACTTACATATGTATTTTTTACATTAAATTCGTCTCGAACATATGAATAGTGGCTAAAATATTTAAAATTATCTACATAGATGACTCATTGGGCACTAGGTACAATATTTTTTTTTTTAATTGTAAATTCTAGTACCGATAGGCGTCATCATAAATAATAATTAAACTCACATTCGTGTTGAACTATTTCCCTAACGTGTCAAATGTCAACGTTCTAAATATAAAAAGAACAAAGAAGTTTGTACACACATCGAATAAATAAATACGTAACGAGTTTTACATTTGGATAACATTATTCGCGATTGGTATTGGCGCGCAGTACGCGTCGAGTGACCGGTATCATTACTGACATTACTGTTGATAATTATTTTATTTTATTTTGAAACGAGAATACGCGCGAAGCTTTGTTTGTGTTGTGCTTCCCAGCGCTGTGAACGCACGTGTTCCATATTTTGAAATTTCTTTTTAATAGTTTTAATTACGTACCAAGAACGTTTAAAAGAAGTCGCTTTTATTTTTCTGTGTGTTTAATCGATTGGTGCTATTTTTTTTATCTGTGTTTGTCATAGTGATCTGTGTCATTTTGTGAATATAATTTGTGAAAAGTGGAGGAGACCGTTGCCTTGTTTCTCACATCATAATTTGGTAGAAGTAACGGTTTCGGCATTACAGCGAAATTACACGAGAATGTCGCTGCGTGAGTACCTTATGCAGACATGCTTAAAATTCTTTCTTATTTATAATACCACGTACGTGTTCGATTTTTGAGTTTTGAAGTTCTTAATTTAAATCTGATGTGTCTTTTATCAGATAAAAAAAGTACAAAATAGGTATAAATACTGTTTTGGTTGACTCATATTTAGCGATATGTCTTTGTCAAGATTTTTATCAGCAATTTATTTGAAGGCAAATCTGAAACTGTCAACTTACCTATCTGTGCATAAAACAATTTCGATTATAGAAATTTCCACTGTTGATTTTATCTGAACGGAAATTAAATTATTTTTTATTGGTAGTATCGTTGGTAATATCTGTTATTCTTATTGTTTATGTTCATAAACTTATCTCTAAAGCTGATATTATAAACACCAGCATCACGAATCGTTTGTATGAATTAATTACGAAAATATAATACATACTACGAATTTTATAATTGGTTAACAATAAAAGTTTGACAGGACTATAATGTTATAACAACATAAAAACTATTGATAGAGTATTTCCCGTCTAAAACATTCGGAATTACATAAAATTTACATAATATAGAAAACTCTAGGCACTTAACGTTACTATACGTACCACTTTTGGGGGATAGGTCCGCATTCAGGCTGTCTGTCCCCAGCTGGACAAATGTCTCGTTTTAGCAAATAATTTATACTTTACCCGATTTTTTTGGCACTTAGACGTATAATTAAAACCGGTATACGTACCGCTTTTGGGGGATAAGTCCGCTTTCAGGCTGGCGATGGCGGTCCCCAGCTAGAAAAATGTCTCGTATTTGCAAATAATCTATACCGTGCCCGATTTTTTTGACACTTTTAGACGTATGATTAAAACCGGGAAGAAATAATGAATTAATATTCTAAAAGGTTGCTAGGGAGAATACAGCCTATTTCCCGCATATCCCACTGAAGCTGTATTTTTAACAAATAAACGCGAGCTTATTATTAAAAAAAAAATAAGAAAAAGAAACCCACTCGTAAGTCACTCAGCCATTGTGTATTTCTTATCAGTAAAGGTTTAGTAACGACGCATAAACAAACAATATTAATTCGAATTTAATTTGAGATATATGGCCTCAAAATCATCGTTACTTCGAAAGGGATGCTTACAATATGTCTTCATTTGGAAAAGCCCAAGCATGGAGATGAATTTGTCCAAGGTCAGGAGACAAACGTAGATATTTTTACAGTAATAATAAGTTACGTAGAGTCGCGTAGGTATTCCTGCAGTTGGGTTACCGAAGATCCTCTATTACATAAAAACACATACCATACCATTACTAACATAGGAAATTGCCTCGGTGGCCTAGTGGTCGCACATGCGACTGCTGAGCCAGAGGTGTCAAGTTCGATTCTTAGGTCAGACAAACAAGTGCTATTAGCTTTTTCTATCGGAAAATTTTAAGTAGTAACCCGGAGTTTGGCAGTTGGTGGTGTGATATGATAATCCCTTGTGTTGAATGTGCTTCGGGAAGCACATTAACCGTTCTCGGAAAGATCCTTTAAGATTTTGGTATCGGTTGGCATTTGCTGATCTTTGTCAGACGTTACAGGTCAAGAGAAGCCAAGAAACTAGTAAAAATCTTCTTAATTCGTAGGTGGGAAGAGATTAGGCAGATTAATGAATCTGCCTAGTTGTACGAAGTATTATATTTTCAATCAACTGATTGATAGTAATAAATGAGTAAAGTCCAGTAAGTAGGATAAGCGTATTTGGCTTACGACCATCTGTTTTTCATGTCCCGCCATCTGCATAGCAACAATTAGTCAGAGTAGGTACTGTAACTGGTAAAATATTTTGGTTCACACTGCGGTGTTTCCATCTAATGCGGTTGTCAAATATACATAAATTTGGTACAAATTTGATATACGATACAACAAGTTTTATATTGTTGTAATGTCATAAGCAGTACACAACAAAACATCTGTGCGTTCTCGTCAACATGAAAGCCATTTTTTTATTTGGATGATATGCGCCCCCTTTATTGTTAATTTGTTAGAAACTCATAAGTACCTAATCGAACGTTCATTCCGAAGTTAAAAGTTCTCACCGATTTCGGCAACAACGGCCAATCACATCGCAGGAGATAGGCTACTCCTGAGAAATTATGAATAAAAAAATCCAATTAAAGTTTTTGCTAGATCCGGGATTCGAACCTGAGAACTGTTGCTTAGCAGTCGCGCGACCACTAGTCCGACGGGGCAGGCCGAATATTCATAAGTAGATACCTAAACGTACCTTAAATCTACCAATGAAAATGTAGAATAAACTTTCTACATTTTTTAAATGACTGACCCACTGATTAAACTAGTCTACTTGTGTGAGCTATGTATTAACTTACATCTGACTTGCCACATACATAAGTGAGTATAGAAAGACGATGTAGGTATGTATATTATGACATGAGGCTGGAGTACTACCGGGATTGCGGGTAAGTTCTAACGAGATATCGCACCCCCGTTTTAGTCAGCAGAAGTCTGACTCTCCCTTCCGCTCTACCCAAAGCGAGGTAAGTCAATTAATGATTTTCCAACCCATAGAATGACTAGCTTTTATGAATGTTGAGTTAGGGTAGCTTGAGGAGTTACACTCGTGTAATCCGGTCATTAATTAGTGGTAACAACATTATCCATTAGCCCGGTGGTTAAAATACGCTAACGTGGTAAGCTGGGAGTTTAGGGCTTTAGTAATGGTATTTTTAGATACTCCATCAAAAATTTATCAGGCTAATCTATTTGCAAATGATGATGTTAATGTACTTGTTAGCTTGAGATGGTGGACTTGAATAAAACCAAAACATTGTTTATGGTGACTGGTAAAGGATCTGATCCAGCCTTTCCCTAGCTGCCCTCCTCTGTGACGCCCTAAGCCGAGGTCCGTACCCCACAGGAGGTGCTCTTTGCGTGTAGTCGCCTAGTTTGTAAGTTTGTACAATAAGCCCTAGCTGGAGGCTTAAATTAATTTATTAATTAAGGCAACCATAGGCAAGTCCGGTTAGGCAGCCGACAACCTCATCACAAAAAAGGGTGCCAATAGTTTTTAAGCAGATTGTTTCAGCTCATTATGTAAATTTTATTGTCCATTTTCCCATTTTAATGGTGTACTAGATATCTTGTTGCTAAGATCATAAATAGTTTTAACCAAATATGTGAATAAGAGCGAAAATGCCGCAAACAAGTTCTGTTGTAGTTGACTAAATTGTTTAGTCCAGAATAAGCAATTAATCTATTTAAATGAATACGTGAAGAAAAACTTTGTATCCCTTTTTACCCGACTGCAAAGGAAGGGTTATGTTTTTCACGCGTATCTTGTATGTATGTATGTATGTATGTTTGTAATATTCTTTATTACCTCATATCTCTAGAACCACTGAACGGATTCACATAATTGAGGTATCGTTAGATTTGTCTTAGCAGCCCAAATGTTCTTAGATAGGTGATATTTGAAAAGATCAAACATGGCGGCAGTGCGAAGTCATTATAGGTACATAGTGAAAAAAAAATTTTTTTTTTCGAATACCACAATATGGGTATCAAATTAAAGGGCTTATCACAGGGATTTCAAAAAAGTATATCATATTTATCATTAGTGTAATACTAGCAAAAATAATACAAAGAGAAAGTTTAAAAATATGGACTTGAGCTTTTTCACTTTCTGAGTCCGGTGGGGTGCCAGTGTGACACGACCGGGAATATTAAAAAATTGTTAATTAATATTTTAACAGAAAAGTTGAACAAAAAGTTATTTAAAAAATCTAAAAAACCCGACTGCTCAACTGAAATGCAAGGCACAAGCACATTTTTATTTGAAAAAGTGACAAGCAGGCGGGCCCGTCAATTTAAAAAAAAAATACGTTCAATTGGGTCCCGCCTGCATGTCACTTTTTAAAATAAAAATGTGCTTGTTCCTTGCATTTCAGTTGAGCAGTCGGGTTTTTTAGATAACTTATTACGAATGATTACGCAGATGGAGGAATATGCACTTTGACATAGCTGAAGTTTATATGAACAATGCATTCAAAGTTATTTTAATTATGTCCGTATTTCGACCACTTTTTTCTGGGTGGGATAATCATCAAACTGACTCCTGCTGTGGGTGGAGCGGGAGTGTCAGACTTCTACTGACTAAAACCCACTCTGCTCCATCAGTTGCCCTTTCGTTCCAGGGCCGCGGTGTCTCATCAAAACATTCCCGGGCGACTCTTAGTTTATTATATTTTAACTTGATATGTCCCAGCCTAAGTGAGTCAGGTACCTAGTGTGAACATTTACATAATTTACCTACGTACATAAATTATCATTATCAACTAAGTGGGCAGGTATATTGACAGTATATTTGTTCACGTAATTTGCATTGCGAGGTTGCGATGACTTCTATATAAAAATATACATAAATTACTCATTTATATCCGAATATGGTGATGATAATTTGAAAAATAAATAAAAACAGTATTGCTCGTAAGAAAATTTCTGCGTTTGATTAAGCAGATTTTCACAAACAACCAGGCGAATGTGTGAAAAATAATACAATTATGAAATTACTAGCAGTCGCGTGGAGTTTTGCTTCCGTGATCCTTATCACATAATAAAAACATAATCTTTCTTCTTCTGCAGTCGGGCAAAAATCCTAGCTCAACCTTCAAACTACTTCCATATATTTTCATCAAAATCCACTAAGACCTTTCGAACATTATCGCGTTTAAACAAACAAACTCTTATAATATTGGTATTCCTGATAGAATTCTCAAAAAAAGGCATTTATTATATTATTTAGACAAAGCCCATAGTTTTTTTTTTTCATAGGCAAAGCCGTACCTACAATTTTCCATTATAATATAGATTGCATCATTAAAACTGAAAATGCAATACCGTATCAACAAGTTATTACGTATTTATATTTACAAATAACAGTCAACCTTTAACTTTTACTTGTGCCATTACATTTAAAGTAAATCATTATTTCTATAGTTGTTTATTATTCAAATACAGATAGCATATTGTAGCACCTCTTGGCCATTAGTAGATTGCATAGGGAAGATTTCGATGTTTTTTGTTCTTAATAAAAAATACATTCGTAATGTGAATGGACTAATCTTGTAGAAACTTGTGGTTCCAAAATGTATTGATAAAACGGATAAAACTAAAACATTTAAAATTACATTGAAAACGTTCATTCACCCGTTTTCTGCTGGCTGTTTTGATTGTTTAAGTCGGATAATTGAACAACCTGAAAAATTGTGCGAAAATAATTACCTAATTAAATGTAATCTTGCCTTTCTCAAGATAAAGGCTGTGCTATACCGACTTTCTTAGAGTTCAATGGGCTACATTGACGTTTTGGTTTGGCCTCTACAACGCTACGTAGGTACATACATACATAGCTCGATAAACATATTACGCTCCTTTGCATCGCGCGGTCGGGTGAAAAAAAAACAAGAGGTCTATGGGCCTACTGATTGAGAACAAGCATTTATCACTTGATAAATATCCGTATATTACGTATGCAATTTTATTCCAATGCAATTTAAATATATAGACTCTCTCTTGCCTAATGTCTTTTATGAGAATGCCACGAGGATTATCATTTCAAAACTGTATTATTTTTCACACATGTAAGTGTTCCTGTTAAAGCTAATCATTTTTTTAACCCTGACGCGCTGATTACGTGCTTCATACCGTCACCATGTCTAGGGTTATAGTCATCCGGTCTTAGGGCCGTCTCGCTTGTGAAAACCAGTGCCAAGAATCCAAATTATGTGTGTCTCATCACATCAATCGCTGCTCAATGGTGGTAGGTGTAGCCAGGTAATTCTGCCGGGTTGAAGAATGCTTAAATGCTTGGCGCAGTCTCCTGCGCAAGTGTGCGAGGGAACACGGTGAGGTTTCGATTACTAAGAGTCTGATTGACCCCTTGGCTCGTCTCAGGGCGGAGGACTTTCATGAAGATTTCTAATTAGACACAAACAGCCAGGTAGTTCAATGTCAATCGGATCTTCGTTAATCTTTGTAGCCAATCGTATGGTTAGAAGAGGCAATGCTACCTTCACCCTCTTCTTCATTCAGCATAATTATATTTGAATCGGTTCTCTTTCTAACAATCTCGCCGTGGTCGTAATATAATGTAATCCTAGTCTATAAATATATTTCCACTGCTGTGGGACACAGGCCTCCTCTCTATGATTTTTCGATGGGAAAATTATCTAATGATTCCTCCTCATGAGCGGAAGGGAGTGTCAGACTTCTACTGACTAAAATCTCACCCTGTTCCCTCACGTTCCGGGACCGCGGTATCTCGTTAAAACGTTCCCGCAATCCTGGCTGGAACCCACATGTTACAATTCGGTAGGTCGTCATCACTACTCTAAAGTATGGCACAGTATGATTTAACTAGATTTTCAGTTCAAACTAGGTTGAAAGGTGGCACTTTTTGAACATTTGACATATAGACAGTCCCGCGAAACGCCTGCTCTTCACCACTTCCTAGTGTTTTAACTGAGAAGAAAAAGTGCAGTAGACTCCCCAGCAGCACATATGCCTGTTACTAGATATGTATTAGTGAGTTTATGTCACCCTTTAAGAGGCATTAGTGGCTTAGGTTTCTAGCGATGAAGCGTCAAAATTTTCGAACTGTAAGTCCTTTCGCATCCTATGTGCTCCAGATATTCATTTACATATTAAGGGTGGACTATTTTTAATTACCATATCCACACTTATATCTGCAAACCAGGGCAGTAAAAATAACAAGTTCAACCTTTTACTGACCTAACCTTTGACACTTCGTATACCACAACATATTTAGCGAGGTCAGACCATGGTGTCTGCTCTGGCCGGCTCGTAGCCAAGAATGCATTGTTTTATTTACGAAGTATTTGAATTATAATGAGTTTTGGCAATTGTCTATCCAGTCGCGTAAAATAAATGTGAATTTAGTTTCGGAAATTATGTTCGAAATATCAAAAATGAAAATATTAATAGTTTTCTCAATTTAAAAAAGAAAACTGTAAAGTTTGAATCAGGCTTAGGGCTCTATTGATAGTTAACAGTCGATATGTAATCACGGAATTCTCACTCACATGCTTATAGGGAAGCCTGCCTCACTAATCCGTAATTATGTAATAGCGGTCAACCGCAAGCCTGCGTACTGTATAGCCGCAGCTAACCGCACCTAAAGCCCGATTTACACTTCAACAAGTACAGTAGCGAGTTAACTTGCGTCATTGGGAGTTAAGTTGTTAATGTACTACTACTTAACTCGCTTTTGCCGTTCAAACTACAATAACAACTTAACTCGCCGATGACGCAAGTTAACTCGCTACTGTACTTGTTGAAGTGTAAATCGGGCTTAAGCATAAGTGTACTATATGACCTTGAAATTACTCCAAAATATCCGTAACAGTAAAAAAGAAGTACCCATTTATCGATTCTATTACATCAATCGATCCCTCATTCTCAAGCATCAAAATATTGGTTACCGAATCACGTACGAAGCCCATTGCCTTCGTGGTCCAAAGACACCTGACCATAAATAATTCAGTTCTACGATCACATTATGGTTATACTGGCATTTGAGCGTCGGCCCAAGCACGTGTTGGATCTATTTTGGTGGAAACGTGTATAATATTTGATGAGCGCTTAAAGCTGACCAATATATTTTAGACACTGGCAGTAAAAAGCTTTGTTGCTAGACCAAGACAATTGTGTCGAATTTAGGACTCTTTTTATTGATAATAGGCTCGCGTTTGACCACCATCTCACCTGATGGTAAGTGATGATTTGGTCGAAGATGGAACACGTTACCTAGAACTAACCTATTCACTCTTGCCTTAAATAGCTATAGCTTTCGGGAAACACAGACTTCGGCAGGAATTGACACTCCTTAGCCGTACGCACAATGAAAATATCCCCAAAACGTTTTTTACGTATGGGTGGGATGTCCAGCTTATATCGATGGCGCATCGCCGTTTGTCTTGTAGTCCGATGATGGAACGGGCATGGCGGAGTTACATTGTGTAATTCCATCGCATCGCACACTCCCCGAATTTATTGTGGTACCATATTTTTGCGACTTTCAAGATATGTTCGTATGGTCGTTTTCTAATTACCAGGTTGATGGTGGTGCCAACAATTGTTTATTTTGATTACGTTTATGTTTATATCATTAATGTTAGTTTGTAAGATTTTATGGGTCAGCATTAAATTCGGACACCAATGGATGTTTACTTAAAGATATGATTGACTACCTTTTGCCCGCGACTTCGTTTGCGTGGGACGGTTGTCCCGCGTAAATCCCGATTCTTTGGGAATTACGGGATGAAAAGTAGCCTATGTGTTATTCTAGGATGTCAACTATCTACTTACCTACCCCATTCCATTCAGTAGTTTTTGCGTGAAAGAGCAACAAACATACATACATCCTCACAAAGTTTCACATTTATAATATTAGTAGGATTCTTGTAATTAAAGAAACTATACTTGATAAGCAGTAAGCAGCATTTCTGAATAATATTGAAAATACTTATAACTATTAGAAAATAATAATAATAATAATAATAAATCCAGCGTAGCCACAGGTTGGATGACGCAACACTTGATAGGCTGCGCTCAGAGGTACTGAGCAACCATATCATCTCGTCCCCGACGCAAGCCGTGGTACAAGCGCCCGCTAGTGGCGCAATGACACCGCGGCCCAATAGTCATAATAATGAGCTAGATGATAGGGTTGTCACGGTAAGTAGCCAATGCAACGATCGACTGAGGAGCGCACTGGAGGATGCGCTTCGCGAGTATAGATCGACTCCGCCTGAACTTAGACCCCGGTTACCACGGTTACCCATGCACAAAAAAAATAGGGCGCTGGTGTGTGCTTTGGACTCGCTGCTTGAGAACATTTTTGAGAGCAGCGAAAACCTCGTTGATACGCACTCAATCCTGTATTGCGGGGCTGTTGCGGCATGTCGCTTAGCTAACGTCAAATTCCCTAATAACGACGAAGCTGTTCGACCAAAACCTGCTGTACCAGCCTGGCAGTATAGGATCGAGAGGCGTATCGATGAGGCCAGAACACTCATCGGCAAACTATACTGCTTCAAGGAAGGCAATGCACGCCCACGTGTGATGCGTTTTGTACGGCGGGCTTTCTCGGGGACTGGAATCAGCCCTCGAGAATACACACCCCACATTACGGAGCGCATTGACTTCCTGAAGCAGAAAATTTATGCATGGGCAAGTCGTATCCGACGGTTTAAGCGGCGGGTTGAACGGTACTCACAGAATCGTATGTTCCAGAGCGATGAGAGGTGGGTATACAGAGCTTGGGAGCGACCCAATCAAAATGTGACTGACGTGTGCCGCCCGGATGATACCGCCACGAATTTATTCTGGCGCAACATCTGGTCGGTACCCGTCTGTCATGTTGAGGGTGACTGGATGCGTGAAGTTGAACGCGTATGTGAAGCTATACCACAAATGGATAAAATAAATATCAATAAGTCTGATGTAGCCAAAGCAGTTCATCCGTTACCAAACTGGAAGTCTCCAGGACCGGATGGACTGCACAACTTCTGGCTCAAGTGGTATAGCAGCTCGCACGCGCTTTTGGCTTCTCAATTCCAGGCATCCTTAGAGGCTGGGTCTCTACCAGAGTTTCTTACGACTGGCTGTACCCACCTGCTCCATAAGAGTGGTAGTCCCATGGAACCCAAAAACTATAGACCGATTACTTGTTTGTCTACGGTCTATAAGGTTCTTACGTCCATTCTGAGAGTGAAAATAAATATGCACATTGAGTGCAACTCAATTATGTCCGCTTCTCAGAATGGATGTAGGAAAGGGTCCCGTGGCACTAAGGAGCTACTCCTCATTGACATGGCCATTAGCCAACAGGTTCGTCGATCCCGCAAAGATCTATCAACATGCTGGATAGACTACAAAAAAGCCTATGACTCTGTTCCTCATACCTGGCTCATGAAGGTGCTAGAGCTTTACAAAATAGATCCAACTCTACGCACCTTCCTTGATTCATGTATGAGGCAATGGAAGACGGTACTTCGCTATCCAGGATGTCGACCGATCCGAGGGAATGATGAGCCTATATGGATCAGACGGGGAATATTTCAGGGTGACAGTTTGAGTCCACTTTGGTTTTGCTTGGCCCTGAATCCTCTAAGCACAATGTTAGAGGACTCAGGCCTGGGCTATCGGTTGAGAAGAGGAGGTCAAAGTATATCCCACCTCCTTTACATGGATGATTTGAAACTCTTTGCCCCCAACAACTTGCAACTGATGGAACTACTGAAGGTAACTGAAACTTTCAGTAGCGCCATCAAGATGGAATTTGGTGTGGACAAATGCGCAATCATGCATGTAAAACGAGGAGAGATTATGGAATCTGAGGGAATTCAACTTTCAGACTCCATACACCTTAGATCTCTCTGCTTGACCGAAACTTATAAGTATTTGGGTATGTCGGAAGCTTTGGGCATTAATGTTGCTGACATGAAGCAATCGTTGAGGGAGCGCTTCTTTGGCCGCCTGACAAAGGTATTAAACAGCCTTTTGTCGGGAGGAAATAAGGTGCGCGCCTTCAACGGTTGGGTCATGCCGGTGTTGATGTATTCTTTCGGCATACTCAAATGGACTCAAACCGAACTGGACGCCCTGGATAGGAGGGTCCGCACACTGCTGACCGCAAATCGGATGCATCACCCACGATCATCGGTGGTGAGACTGTACATCCCGCGGAAGTGTGGAGGTCGAGGCTTTTTAAACGCCAAAACTCTCCACAACCGCGAGATTTGCAGTCTCAGGGAATATTTCCTTCAAGCCGATGTGGGTATGCACCGTGATGTGGTTGCAGTGGACAAGGGACTCACCCCACTGACCATGGCTAAAGAGAACTGGCACAAACCTGTTATACTCACCGCAGATGACCGCAAGGAGGTATGGAAAAGCAAGGAGCTTCATGGTCGCTACTATCGGGCTCTCTATGGGCCCGATGTAGATTTGACAGCTTCGGTTGCCTGGCTACGCTTCGGGGATCTCTTCGGAGAAACTGAAGGTTTTGTCTGTGCAATTATGGACGAAGTTATCTTGACGAATAATTACCGGAGACATATTGTCTCCGGTTGTTCTCGTCTTGCTAACGGCGAGTACTTGCATAGACACAACCAAGTAGCCAGAATTATCCATCAGCAACTTGCTTTGAAATACAAACTTGTCGATTCTGAGGTACCGTATTACAAGTATGTGCCCGACCCAGTTCTCGAAAATGACCATGTCACGTTGTACTGGGATCGATCTATCATCACTGACAGGACTATTGTTGCCAATAAGCCTGATATAGTGGTGATAGACCGATTAGTGCGCCGCGCAATGATAATCGATGTTACCATCCCACATGACGAGAATCTCGTGAAAGCTGAGAAAGAGAAACACATAAAGTATCTCAACTTAGCTCATGAGGTTGTTGACATGTGGAATGTGGACTCGGCTGTCATTGTGCCGATTGTCATGTCAGTCAATGGGCTGATAGCTAAAAGCTTCGACGACCATCTGTCGAAGCTGGCGTTGCACAGCTGGATAAAGGGTCTGATACAGAAGGCAGTTCTCCTCGATACAGCTCGCATTGTGAGGAGGTTCCTTTCTCTGGAGACCTAACCACCGGTAGCTTGGACCCTGCTCCCGACACCGATGGACTGCCATTTTTTATATTTTTAAATGTTTTTTTATTGTAAGTTTTTATAGAAAAATATTTAAAAATGTAATTTTTGAGATATTTGTTGAATAAAGGAAATAATAATAATAATTAAGCTTTATTTATTCCACACAATATAACATTACAAATGAGAACAAGAATACATTATAAAATTGATTTAAATTCTTATGACAATTATAAATTGCAATTGCTTAGTAAATTAAATATAAAATTATATAATAAATGTTATAAATTAAACTATTAAATTAAATTAAACTATACATAACAATGAATGATTAAAAAATAAATAAATAATCTTACAGTTACCTACTAGTTCCTACTTAATATTAATAATTATATTTCATTTAGTGTGGACCCCCTTCGGGTAAAAGCCTCCTCCAAAGAATTCCACGATTTCCTGTCTAAGGCAGTAACAGCCCAGTCACGCCCGGCATTTTCCACGATCTCATCTTGCCAACGAGCGCATGGCCGGCCTCTGCTTCTGGAACCGTTAGGACCATTAGATAGTACTACCAACTATTAGATAGTAACAATAAAATATCTTATCTTCCAAATAAGTAGGTGTAGGTATCTTCATACCTACAAGTAAAGATCATAAATTAAATGCGGGTTGACCTCTACTATCACATCCGATTATTAAGAATACCGATAAAAACTTATCTCATTAAAAAGCCTATTATTTAGTCAAATATAAAGTTCTAGAATGATGATAGCAATTGCCATCGTAAGTTTTTACCTACGCTAATGAAAAACAGTTGACGTATGTAGTCGTATAAGTATAAACTTCTAGAAGTACATAAATAAAATATGCTTGAGTACGAGGCATGCCTTTTAAGTTTTGTCGTTTGAAAAAAAAACAACTAGAATTTTATAGTATTTTTTATTGTTTTTCAAAGTATTCACCACGTAGCTTAATACACTTTTCCATTCACTCAAACCAGTTATTATAACATTTATTCCATGCTAAAGTGGGGGTGTTCAAAATGGCTGACTTGAAAGCGTCGACTGCTTCTTCACCGGACTGGAACCTTTGACCACGAAGACTTTTCTTAATTTTAGGAAATGTAAAGAAATCGTTAGGGCTTAGGTCAGGACTGTATGGAGGATGGTTAAGAATTTTTACTTTTTCCTGCTTCAAATACTCAATCGTTTGACGAACGCTGTGTGAGGTTGCGTTGTCGTGGTGCAGGATGATGCGTAGCTTTGAGTTAGATTTTCAAAGTTCGGCGATGACTTGTGGTAAACAAACTGTGGTATACCACTCTGCGTTAACCGTTCTACGATCTTCAAGTGCAATAGTCGCAACATGGCCGGTTTTCCCAACGAACGTGGCCACCATCTTCTTTGAAGTGCTTCGAGAACGAACAACTTTAGTCGGCTTTGGCTTGTCTTGAAAGACCCAGATAGTAGATTTTTGTTTGGAATCAGGATCGTAAGCATAGATCCAAGATTCGTCACCACTGATGATGTCGTAGACGTAATTTGACTCTCCTCGGTTGAACCTTTGCAGAGTTTTCTTACACTATCTGTCGCGGGCCGCCTTGTGATCGTGGGAAAGCAGAAGCGGTATCTAACTTCAAACTAGCTTTCTCACACCAAGCGCTTCATGCAAGATCTTCTGGATGCCTAATAGAGCCTCTATCTCTCGATACGTCACATGACGATCTTCGAGAATTAGTTGTCTCACAGCAATGATATTATGTTGAAAAGATTTTGGGCGTCCTTCGCGAGATTTGTCACTAACACTAGTGTGTCCACGCTGGATTTCTAAACACCAGCGTTCAACAGTCCGCAGATATGGGGCTTTATCACTGAACATAGATGTTAGCTCTTCAAAACACTGAAGCCGTGTCAGGCCTTTTCTAAAGTTGTAGAAAATTATTGCACGATCATTTTCCTCAGAAAGATTCATTTTCGTACGTAACTTGACAGATTCCAATCGACGCTGTGACTAAACAATAGCATTAATCCTAATACTTTCAACTGTTTTGAGATTCAAAATTTAAACACATTTGAATATAGAACAGTTCCAAATTCAAAATTGCCGGGAAATATGGAAACAACAGAACTTAAAAGGCATGCCTCGTATAATGTCAGTAGTAATAGTCCTTCTAGCCGATTTCAGTCACGGCGACCAATCTCATAATCGATTAGCCACCTGCGCAGGAGATATCATAGTGCACAAGTATGTGCGCAGGTACACTTACAGGTGCACTCTCTGTTCCTTTACTCTCATTGTCCGATGGGACGCAATCCGACACGACCGGAGAGAGATCAGGCGCAGGACCAATCGCTTAACGTGCTTTCCGAGGCACGGGTGTTAACACACCACCAACTTCCAAACTCCGGGCTACTACTGAGAAATTTATAACTGAAAAACCCAATAGCTTTTTTGACCGACCCGGGAATCGAACCCGAGATCTCTTACTCAGCAGACACGCTTGCGACCATTAGGCCACCGAGGCAGTTAAATATATAATAATGTCAGTATATGTTATAACGTAAAACCTTCCGGATAACAAAAAAAAAGATTCCCCTTTTTACGATAACTCGCGGGTAGGAGTATAAAATTTGGCACAGTTATAGTTTATATTGACAAGGATTATATTTTTATATCGTAATGCATTTGAAATCTTTTAAATAAAGATCGAATGTCGACCTCTACGCGTTTATTTGATTACTACTAGTCGCGCGGGGCTTCGCTCCTGTGGACTTTAACACAACACAAAACATAACCTGTTTCTTTTGCAGTCAGGTAAAAAGTCTATAGTCCTCAAGCTACTTCCATACCAAATTTCATCCAAATCCACCCATTACTTTCGTAGATTAGCGCGTTTGTACAAACAAACAAATTTTTCCGCTTTATAATATTAGTATAGATAGTATAGATGTACGAAGTGTACGAACGCGGCTAATGTCCTCTAGTAATGACTTGTCAAATAAAATGAAGGTTGAGGGTCACGATTCGCACTCATTCAATTTGGTTCTGGCACCGCACGCATGTTGGACAGGTGCGTCTTTAGGTTTGTGTGATTATAAACACTATAATTGTATCTATATTAAATTAATTAGAATATTCTTCAAAGTTAGCTGACCAAAACCGACTACAACGCCGACGATTTTAACTGCAATCGAATGGTCTGCCCGAATTAAATCTGTAAGATGAATCTTGTAGCTGAATAGTTTATTAAAATAACGAGGAAGCTCAGCGAGGAAGTATGAGTTTTCCCTGCACTGAGAAAATAAGTTGTGGTTTACATTAGATGATATAAAAATTACGCTATTTATGTCTGCTCGGCGGTATATGCTTCTTGCGTATAGTACTAGGACTGCATAAGAGACGAGGACGCTAATGACCGAATAACACTATTACACTACTGGCCAACACGAATTATCCACAATCTCATGCTGTACTATGATAGGTATAGTTTCTTAGAGGATTAAACACTCTATGCAGTTCTTTGTAACATTGTCTTCGTTGCATAAAAACAAAAGCTGAATATTGTTGGCCTGTAATTGATGTCAGTGTGACGATATCCAACCATGTTTAGTGGTACCATAAATTAATTTGATGGTCGAACCAAATACTTGTATGTTTAGCGGTACTATAAATTAATTTGATGGTTGAACCAAATACTTGTATATTCGTCACAGCAAAGCTTGTATTTTTCTGCCAAGTTTCGTATATCTGTGAGTGCTTGCCAAATCACCTGCGACGCGACGCTGGGGAATGTGGGAATATTTGGAGCCAAGTTTTCCGTTCAATATGGCTGTGTCTTTGAGACAATTTTTATTACTAAGCCCGTACTGGCTAACTGCTAGGCAAAGGCCTCCCTCGATTCTTTCCCGTTTTCGTTCTCTTTCTTCCAAGTCGAGGGTCCTTAAGTCAAGAGTGAATACGTTTCTTCTAGGCAAGCGTGCTTCATCAACGACCACATCATTGCTTACCATTTGGAAGATGGTGGACAAATCTATCTACAATAAAAAAAACATGTGTATGTATCGGGTGGATAATAAATGCCGTTTGTGTAGTGTTAGCATCGAGGTGTCGAAACGAGTTGGTGGGAAAATTATAAGAGTACTTGACATTCTACAATTGTAGCAGAGAATGGATGAAATCACTATGTGAAGGAGTTTAAGCTTTTCAAAAAAAAATACGTGGTGTTAGTAAAACCTGTGCGAGGTATAAATGATATTACCTATTTTGCAAATCCGCTTTTAAATAAAACTTTTAGTCTAAGAGCCCGTGAACCCCAGACCTTCGTTATTTTATAAAAGCTGAAAGTTTGTCAGCGCATGCTCCCAACACAGGTAAGAACGATGGACCATTATGAAGTTTGGGTTATAGTGGCTTTGGCAGGTAAACGGTACTAAAGGTGTGTAAAATATCGATCTAAATTCATCAAATAATAAAGTGCGATTTTTTTATAGTATCTTCAGAATATTATTAAAAATCACGTTATTCATTGCCAGACACTTAACATCGTGGCAACCCCTTGCCAGACACCCTTAATGTTCATGAAATTATAGTTGTACTTACGTTATAGTATAAAAGCTGATTTTTATATATAATACTTGGGTAATAAGTAAATGATGTTTCCTCATTAGCCAGACATTTTTGATAGTTCCAACCCCTTGCCAGACAAGCATGTAGGGTAGCTATAGGAGTGAGCGCGAGGCAGTATGTATGAGTGGGTGCGAGTGAGATGGCGAGTTAAGTCTACCGCGATCAGTGCTGCCAATTTAGCATTTTTATGGCTAAATTTAGCATTTTTCCTAGTCATTTGGCATGCAAAAATTCAATTTAGCATATAGCATATTATTTAGCATTTTACTCGGAAAGGTTTATTTGAACTTGAATTTCCGAACGCAACATAAATGAACCCTTAACCCATTTAGACCTGAAACTATTTTTTTCTAATTCTAGTATTTTTATCTATTTTTATTAGATTATAGGGTGTCATAGAAGAGAAATAAAATACTCAAAAAAATATAAATTCCATAGGGAAGGTGGAAAAGGCCGTATCGTATATGATACAGTAGGCTTATCCATATGCAAAAATACCAAAGTTAACACAGAATTATTTATTGATGTTAAACAGCACATAATACTATTTTTTGGTGTGATACGTAAGGAAACAGTCAATATGTAGACCAACATCGCACTTGACGCATCTTGCAGGATACAATCGATGACACAGTCCACATCTTGTTCTTTTATTTTGTGGTTGTTTGATGACATAGTGACCTTTTTCATCAAATCTGGCATCCATTATTAGTGACGATGGTCTGCTCGGGCCTGGTTTACTTCTTAGAGTATTTGATTCTATAAGTGCAATTGCTACGCGGCGCCTAAATGTCAGCATATCCATACTACCACCCTTGTATCTGAAGAGAAGCCAAGCATTCTGGAGTGACATATCAATGCAGTGCAAGATGAGGGGCATATACCACTTCTTACCGCGAATACTAGTCCTTAGTGATGATATGTTTTGGTCAGAAAGATCAACATCTCCCATATTTTGATTATATTGGTGTATCAAATGTGGTTGCGAAACGGTTATTTTCTTTCTCTTTTTGAGAATATCGATCTGTTTTGTGTAAGGGGTTTATACCAATCGCATTAGAGCAAACTGTCACCATACTTTTGTCATGCCACTTGCAAATAATAATTTCATCAGAGACACGATAGTCGAAAAATCCTCTTTCCTTCTTTTTAGCCTCCTTATTTTCTAATAAAGGACAATTACCGGTCCTATTTTCTCTAATAGTCCCTGTTACTCGTATGTTGCTTTTAGTTAGCTCAGCAATCAATGGAAGTCCAGAAAAAACATTGTCTATGAACAAATGGTAATTTCCTGCGAGACCAAGATGGCTAAGTTTATCAGTGTATGTGAGAACCACACTGGCACCAAGGCCCAATTCTGCGTATCTGGCATTTAGATTAGTACTGCAGTTGATCTCAACAAGCTTGGTGGTAGGTTGTTGATTTGGACGCTATCTTCATCCCCAGAATCTTCATCTGTCAATTCCTCATTTGCATTTACAGGTGGAAGCAAGTAAATATCATTTACTGTACCCGTATTTTCAATTTCGTCGTCTTCCAAAAGCGTAACTATGTCGTTCAGTGACAATAATCTGAAAACCGGAAAAAGACAATTATAACATGTATATAAGCCTACTGTATCAAATACGATACACTACTTTTCATGAGTAAAAAAAATACATTAACATAAATAAAACGATAAAAATAACTCAACAGATTTACTCTCTGACTTTTGTTTTTACTGTAAATTGATAAATATACCAAATTTTTGGGATATAATAATGAATTCTTACCGTTTTGATGACATCATAAAATTGAAAAGAACAAATCACTATTAAAACAGGTAGGTATGCACTTTCTGAAGCCAACTATAACACTAAATCAATTTTTGTAGTATTGTTTAGACCTTCCACTTGACACTTGCACCAGACGTAAACAAATTATTATCAAGGATACTTCAAAATAATTTATGATTTCTGGTGTATCGTATGTGAGACGGTAGGTCTAAATGGGTTAAAAAACGCGGTGATATGTCTGAGCGCAACCGTAGTGGTCAGGGGAAATCCCGCTTAAAATAGTCTCGGGCTTAGTGCTAGTTGACGGATATTTTATTTTTTTATTGATAACTAGCTTCCGCCCGCGACTTCGTACGCGTGGGAAGCTTTTCCCGCGCAAATCCCGATCCCGTGGGAATTTCTGGATAAAAAGTAGCCTGTGTGTTATTCCAGGATGTCAACTATCTACTTACCAAATTTCATTCAGATCCGTTCAGTAGTTTTTGCGTGAAAGAGTAACAAACATCCATCCATCCTCACAAACTTTCGCATTTATAATATTAGTAGGATAGGATATTAGTAGGATAGGCTCGCGTTTGACCACCATCTCGCCTGATGGTAAGTGATGATGTGGACGCACGCTTGCCTAGAAGTAACCTATTCACTTTTGACTTAAAGACTCCCAGGTTATAGCGATCAGGAAACACAGACTCCGGCAGGGAATTCCACTCCTTAGCCGTACGCACAATGAAAGTATTCCCAAAACGTTTTGTGCGTATGGGTGGGATGTCCACCATGTAACGATGGCGCATCGCCGTTTGTCTTGTAGTCCGATGATGGAACGGGCTTGGCGGAATTAGATTGTGTAATTCCATCGCACACTCCCCGAAATGTAACCGATAGAAAACCGATAGACTTGCAACTCGTCGTCGATGTTCAAGGCTCTGGAGCTTTGATTCGACCAGTGAATCGTTGCGAATGAGATTATCTTTCCTAAGACATACCGGTTTCCTCACGATGTTTTCTTTAACCTTTTTTAAGGGCAGTGGTAATGATAAAAATTACAAAAAATAATGTGTTTGCCTGGTTTCAAACCGACGACGTACACTTCAAAGTTGTGACATTGACACAACACATAACATTTTCTACTTAGCCAAATTCCAATTTTGTTGGGGATGGTTTACAGTTTCACCGGTTGCAGCTGAGTATTAGTGTTTTACATGAAGCGACTGCCTATCTGACCTTCACAATAGCTTGGTAGGGTAACACGAAACCCTTTGGCCAGCCCAGTGTCATATTTTCTGGCTTCGTACTACCCGTAACGACTGTGAGAGATCTTAACGTGCTTTCCGAGCCACGGGGTTATCAAACCACTAACTTCCAAACTCCGGGCTACTACTGAAAAATTACACTGTTTTTTTTTTTTTTTTTTTTTTTTTTTTTTTTTTTTTTTTTTTTTTTTTTGTTGAGACCCCATGTTCAGCAATCCCGCTTGTTACCACTAGACCAACGAGGCAGTCTGCTCGTATAATATACATGTTGTCTAAAAGCGATTAGCGAACTATGAACACAGCTGTGACGTAAATAATCAGTTTGTTGACGAATGATAGGAATTCAAGGCGACTAGCCGACTCGGCCCTGTAAACTAGCCGACAATGTTAACATTAGGCAGTTCGTCAATATTTATCAAACACCAGTTTTGTAGTCATTGAATAATAATAACGTATATTCTGAACGTTTTTTGCTGTGCCAGTTTGCGTTTCTAAGCACTTTACACATGTTTTAGCATAGGAATGACTGCTTTGCGCTGGTGACCTTACAAAACCGTTTATTTCCTAAATAATAAATAATCTTGATTGATTGATTGTCTTGATTGCATATAAAACATAATTAAATAAAGATTAATTATTTACCAACTAAAAAGGGTGTTAAAATGGAGGTCTGATCGCTAAAAGCGGCCATTTACAGACAATCTTTCATTAATTAACATTTTAATTATTATGTGAGAAGAGTACCGGTCTGTTTTCTATCTCCAGATTTATGAGACCGTCATCAAAAAAATAAGATCAGTGTTTACTGAAATACCAATATAACATATTATAAAAAAAAAAACATATATTTTTTATCACCCTGTCATAAAGACTAAGGGGATGAGACCCAAATGACAAAGTTTTTAGTGAATCAGACAAGAATTAAAACATGAATATAACCAGCAGGTGATCAGTCTAGAGTATCCGAACAGAATAACTCAAAATAAAACCGATATAATAAGTCTATTTATTTTAAAATAGGCACATGCATAATAATTATGTATTTATATCGGCTTACAGTATCGCTTTTAGTTCCATTAATATTAACTTTTAATTATGTAAGTATTGTGCGGAGGTAATTAATATTGTGTGCAACAGAGTTAGATTATTAATTTTAATGAGGACTTTTCATGCGATAGAATACGTTAATTAGAAAAGTTTTTGGGTTGTGAAGTGTGTGGTTAAAATTACTTTAAATATATACGTACGCCATTAAACTTTATGATACACAAATATTATGAAGGCGCACTTAATGCCAGAGGCATTCTGTACCAGGTTACGGGTATTTTCTAACGACATTTTTTTTTAAAGATAATAGGCTCGCGTTTGATCACCATCTCACCTGATGGTAAGTGATGATGTACTCGAAGATGGAGCACGCTTACCTAAAAGTAACCTATTCACTCTTGACTTAAAGACCCCTAGGTTATAGCTATCGGGAAACACTGACTCCGGCAGGGAATTCCACTCCTTAGCCGTACGCACAATGAAGGTATTCCCAAAACGTCTAGTACCACAATATCACGGTCCTGGCACGCAAGGGCAACTGATGGAACAAGGTGGGTTTTTAATCAGTACAACTCTGACATTCCCTTCCGGTCCACCTAGAGCAGCAGGAACTTCGATCAATAATAGATTATTAAAATAATTATAATACAAAAAGATTTCCATTCAACAAAACGTTTCATCAATATAATATCGGCTGGTTTTCTCATGCGCCTGAGTCTCATACCACGTAACGCATCGATTATAAATAAATCTGCACGCACGCTAACAATTATCACGAGGAACACTTAGTCATTCGTAATCTCAATTATTTCCATTTAATTAAAAACGTGTTTCGTTTGAGCCCAATGTCACGGTCGTGCTACCGTCTGTATCGCGACTTTCATTTGTTTTCCTTACTAGTACTCACGCGGGGCTTCGCTCCCGTGGATTCTATCACGGTAAAAACATAACTCTCCTTTTTTGCAGTCGGGTAAAAAGTAGCCTATAAACTTCCTCAAGCGTCAAGCTACATCCATACCAAATTGCATCCAAATCCACCCAGTGCTTTCGAAGATTAGCGCGTTCAAGCAAACAAACAAAAAAACTTTTCCGCTTTATAATATTAAGTATAGATTTGAGTATGTGTTTATTATATTGGTGGAGCTCGTAGCTATATAACAACAGACGCTCGGGTTGATCTTTAAGGTTAAGCAATGCTTGCGAGGACAGTATATAGATGGGTGACCATCTTAATAAATCGAGATTCCTTCGTGCCTGGCAAAGCATGTTAAGCAGTTGGTCCCGTCTGTCATTAACACATCTTTGACATTCGTTACGGGTAGTCAGAAGCAGAACATCTGATACTAGTCTTGCTGAGGGGTATCGTGTTACCCAGTTTCTGGGTTGTGGAGGTCAGATAGGTCCATGTAAAGCACTAGTACTTAGCTGCACCCGGTTAGACTGCAAGGCCTACCTGACGTAGTTTGGAAAATCCTAAACATATGATGATAATAATTAGTGATGCAACGAATACTACTTTTACGAATACAAATATCAAACCTACTATTCGGCGAATACGAATATCTCGCCATGGTAATAAAAGACTTATTTATTTGATGAATGTTTACTCTTCTAATAATTAAAATTTACAACAGGCATATTTTTATTTAAAAAACATAAAATTTGTAGATTTTCCGGTTTTAGGCGATTTCTTTTTTCAGTCTGGGTGTTCCCAGCCGTTGAAAAAAGTCTTTCCGAGGCGACTGTACATGGCTTCAGTGAAAAATATTTTTGGGCGAGTTTTTTCAGACTTGGAAATTTTTCAAATCTGCAGTAAATAGAGTTGCGTACAAAACTATTAGTTTTTAAATATTCGTATTAGTATTCCCCGAATACGAATATTCGATAAATGTCTACTATTCGGCGAATACGAATATTCGTATTCGTTGCATCACTAATAATAATATATATCAGACTTATAATAATTTGTATGAATACTAAGTAATGTTGAAGTCGTGCTGACATTTTCATTTAATTAGAATAGGTATATAACGTGTGGATAACGTTGTTAGTTACATAACGATATACCTACATTATAAGCTAATAATAGACAGATAGAATATACTTTATTGTACACCCATAATTGAATCACACTCAAATAACAATATTGTAAAAAAATTTGGTTACAATGGCGGCCTTTTCGCTGAGAGCGATATCTTCCAGACAACGTTTGGAAGGACTTTACGAGCTTTAATTAAAATGGGGAGGGCTATATTAGTGTTCTACTGTACGAATACTCATCAAAACAGAAAAACTAAACAACATAAAAACAAAACATAAGTATAAATAAACTACAAATACAATACATAAGTACATAAAATATATAATGTGTTCTTTAACATCGTGTGGTTTTAACCCATGGTTTTAATAAAGGAATAATCATAAGTTTGAAAGAAAATGATTGGCAACCGAGCTTTTAAAAACAGCGAGTGACTGTTTGTCTTACTTTAAATTATTTTAAATACATTACCTATTATATAAAAATATTTACTTTCGGCACTCTTTCTTTATATAAACTGTAACTGCAAAATTTCAGACTTCCCGCCCGCGTCATTTTCGTAGAAAAGGGTGCAAAGGTCTTCACGTACTGAAATATATGTATATTCTATCCAGCTATACATACATTGGGCAATTGATTTTTAATTATATACCTTCTTACATACGTAATTCAAGAATACAATATAATTTCCTTTTTTCAAGTATAGGTAGTTAGGTATTGTTTGCAGGTGTGTCGGATTTGATAAGGTTTGATAACACGTCGTGATATTCCGATACTGCATCAAAACAAATAAGTAGCAGTTTGTAGTTTGAATTTAGCTATTGGCATTGGAAGCTAACGAAGAAGAAAATTGCGTTTTGGTACATATTTTAGCAAAATTTATGTTTAATACCTATACAAAAAGCCTTAGAAGTTGCAATGAATATGAAAGTTTCAATCGTTTTTGTTTTAATTATGAATAATTATTATTATGACTGATTGTTTTGATACAGTGTAAGTTCTTTACATTCCTATATCAATCCATATAATCGTTGATTAATTGCGACTGTTCTTTGAAATGTGTAGGTCATTACTTGTTTTTTCTTCCCTCACGTTTCGCCAATACGTATAAACTACTAATAGACTACTAGTATGTATACCCTGGAATACCCACTGGGTTAGGATTTACGCGGGGAAAAACGCTTTTAATATATGTATAATGTATATTTTTAGGTATAATAAATGCTGTAAACATGAGAAATTACAATGGAAATGATAATAAATAAATATGCAACACCATCCTATGTTAGATATTGGCACTTGTAGATATGATTCGTTTCACTGTTACAACCATTGATAGATTGAAGCGTCCACGCGAGGATACTTGAAGCTATATCTATCTATCTATCTATCTATACTATATAAAGCTGAAGAGTTTGTTTGTTTGTTTGCTTGTTTGTTTGTTTGTTTGTTTGCTTGAACGCGCTAATCTCAGGAACTACGGGTCTGATTTCAAAAATTCTTTCAGTGTTAGATAGCCCATTTATCGAGGAAGGCTATAGGCTATATATCATCACGCTAAGACCAATAGGAGCGGAGCACTAATGAAGAATGTTTCAAAATCGGGGGATTTTTTTTCCACGCGGACGAAGTCGCTGGCGAAAGCTAGTTATGTTATAATCATGGTCTATAAGTCATTCATTCTAAGAAGGAGATAAAAAGAACGACTGCTCACAAAAATTATTTAATGTGGTTTAAGGTGCTACTGCTAATCATTATCGTTAGGAATTTAGTTTCAGTCTTGGTATTGAATGAGAGTTTGAAAATATTTTTTTTTTATTACTTAACATGAGAAACTGCATCTCGAGTGACATTACGAAGATCATTATCAATAATGTCAGCTACCCAGCTGACGATCGATCGTCTGCATAACAGCCGACAAATCGGCCAACACGTGTTGCCAGCGACGTTCTATATCGTATTTTCATATTCGTAATGCAGACCACTGATCTGTCTATAAAGGAATCTGTCGCATTAAAGTGAGCATTCAAGGGTCTTTCACAGAAATGGGTCAAATGAAACTTTGACCAGTTGTGCTAAGACGGTTTTTTGGCGTAAGGAATATAGGTAAAAGGTAATTTTTGACACTGATGGCAAATTGCTGATGGCTGAAGGCTGAAATTGGTTTATTGCTTGGTTAAATGACTCGTCTTTTTCGGGGGTAAAATCATCAAATGGTTCCTCTCGTTATGGTGGAGCGGAAGGGCGTGTCAGACTTTTACCGACTAAAAACCCACCCGTACCTTTAGTTGCCCGTACGTTTCGGGGCCGTAGTATCTCATTAGATCATCCTGGACAGGAGGCAAAAGGTGCTCTACCAGACATTTTTGTTATTCATAGAATATTTGCGGTTTCGATAAGTGGGAATTTTGTAACGTTTGCAAACATGTCACAGAAACCAGTATTTTAGGTAAAAAAAAGTATTTATTCTTATAGATCTGACGTGCATTTTGCATACAAATTAGAAATTTAAACTTAAATTATTTAAAGACTAGAAGTCGCGCGGGGCCCACGTACACTTTTTCACGATAAGAATATAACCCTCCCTCTTTTGCAGTCAGGTAAAAAGTAGCCTTCCTCAAGCTTCAAGCTACCTTCATGCCAAATTTCATCCAAATCCACCCAGCATTAGCGCGTTTAAACAAACAAACTTCTGCTTTATAATATTAGTATAGACAATATCTTTAGATCTTTGATTATTGTTACTAAGGTTGAATATCAAAACAAACTTCCATTCATCTTTCATAATCTTCGTTTTTAGTTACATCTGTCAGTATAATTCTACAATTGCGATTTGCAATATAACAAAATAAATAAAAGCAATTAGATTAAGATAATGTGGAAATATCATAGCCCTCAGCAGTATGGTAAATATTTTTACGTTTTATCTACAAAAAGGTAACCAGTCGATATTATTATTGATAAAATAATGAAAGTACACAAGTTCTGACCACATGATACGTTTTTCCTTATTATGATAATTAACAAAGAATAATACTTGTCAATGTATTTCCTCAACTGGTCTGCCTGTTTGAGGTAAACCCGGATGATAGATCTCATTCAAACCATCACACCATCCACATTTGATCAATATACCGTCATGTATTAAACGCCGGCTTCTGTGTTCCCGTTTACACATGACACGTCAGCCTTCAAATGAAGTGTGAATAGGCAGTTTCTAGGGTTCGCTCGCTCATCGTAGACCTCGTCTATCGCTTAACATCAGGCGTGATCGAGGTCTCAAGAGCGGGCCCATCCGTAATAAAATATACGTAATAACCTCTAAAGCCTGCAATACATGTTGGCCGAGCGTAGACCAACGCGAGCGTTGGCAAATAGGTACAAGGCAAGAAATAATGTCCACACGTTCGACAAGTTCGTCGAACGCCAATGCAGACGACCAATGTAGAAGAGGGTCTGTAGAGCTGCCCATACGTTGGCCGAGCGCAGACGTGCACCTTTGATAAACCGACAGCGATCCGAAGTGAAGCAAGTGATCACGAGCAACGACGAGCGACGACAATAAGTTGCACCAAATGAGCTCTATACACGTTGGCGCTGGCCTCCACTCGGCCAACTAGCCAAGTGACACCGAGCGATAGCAAGACAAGGCAAATATACTGTCCACATGTTGGTATTGGCCTTCACTCGACAACGCTCGGCCAACATGTATTGCAGGCTTAAGATTCGTACATTACGGACACTCTGAATTTGCAGATCTGTTACAAATCATTTCACCATTTGTTGGGCTCTAATAACATGGACTGCATTTGATCAGCACGGTAGGTATTAAACAAACCTTTTTAGGGTTCCGTAGTCGACAAGGAACCCTTATAGTTTCGCCATGTCCGTCCGTATTTCCGCGGTTTAGCTCAGAAACTATTGGTTCGGCAAGTTCGCATTTAAAAAAGTTAAATTGTATTATTAGTGTGTTAGTATTTTTGCTCTTTTTAACCGACTTCAAAAAAAGGAGGTTTACAATTCGTCTTGAACTTTTTTTTATTTTTTTTTTTTATGTATGTTACCTCATAACTCGGATACGGCTGGACCGATTTGAAAAATTATTTTTGCGTTTGAATGGGTATAGTTTCTAGTTGGTCCCATTGTTACGAAATTAGGATCTGATGATGGGATCCTGGAGAAATCGAGGGAACTCTTCAAATATTATAGGCACACCTATAGCGTTTTGGGTATTTCTTATAGTACCTTGAGCAGTTGCTTCCGAAAAGTACCATTTGGGGAAGTTGAACTGATGATGAAGACCACAGATGGCCACTGAAACTCCTAAATAATAAGTATTTCGTGGATTGCGATTCGATTACTTGAGTACGGATGTTAAACACTTTATGCTCGTCACAAAACATATGGTGATGTAGAGCTGATGGTCAAGTACCAGGAGAACTCCTCAAAAATTAACGGCTTTGCATCAGGAAAAGCAATATTTTGTAAAAGGTGATAAGTTGTTGACATTATGGCTTTTGTAACTAGATAAATTACAAACCGACCCACTAAAAAGCGTGAAAAAAAAAATTTTTTGCAAAATATATAACCGACTTCCATATCAAAACACTACAAAGGCAAAAATAACTTTAATTTCGGAAGGCGGTGTCTTTAGTTTTGTATATATTTTCGTTTTTGACACCGCCTTCCGAAATTAAAGTTATTTTTGCCTTTGTAGTGTTTTGATATGGAAGTCGGTTATATTTTTTGCAAAAAAAAATTTTTAATTACATATATACATTTTATTTACAATCTCAGCTGACGTACTGTCGTGCTAGGTAGGTGATCAAAGCCTTCGCTTGACCCACTTTTTAGATTACCCCTTGAATGCTAGCTGTGACGCGACGACCTCGGTTTTCTTCGTATAAACCTGAAGCTATTTTAGTTGTACTATTTGCCGATGGGCGAGTTACTACGTATACGTATGCATCAGACGGTTGACATGATGAACGTTTTGTGAATAGTTGCATTGTGCGTACAGCTAAGGAGTAGAATTCCCTGCCGGAGTCCGTTTTTCCTGTTAGCTATAACCTGGGAGTCTTTAAGTCAAGAGTGAATAGGTTACTTCTAGGCAAGCGTGCTTCATCTTCGACCACATCATCGCTTACCATCAGGTGAGATGGAGGTTAAACGCGAGCCTATCAACAATTAAAAAAAATGTCGCGAATCGGACGATAGGTGCTTATTGCTCGTGTGTCAACTGATATTTTAGATGAGAAATTGCGAGGAGCACGTTACTGTTAAATTTCATGGTTTATACAAAAACTAGAAGGTAGTTAACATCAAGCAATCAAGTTTTAATTTCTATTTCAAAACGTCAATATCGAATGGCTTTATCAACGACAATGCTATTGTTTACAAACAATACATCAACGGAATGTAGGTTAATTGGCCATGTGGGTCATATTCGAAGCTGTTCAGGGTACAATTTATTGAGGTAATTTACGACTTACATAAGAGTGCGATAAAAAAGAGTTTGGGTGACTTTCCGCAATTAAGGAACTTCCTGTGGTCACTTTATTAAATGTAACTGACCAAATGGCAATTACATTTATGCCAAACACAACTTACATTTATGCCAAACACAACTTACATTTATGCCAAACACAACTTACATTTATGCCAAACACAACCTTCTAACACATTGTTGTTATTGCGGTTGAAACTTGAACCCACTCTTGTCCTCGATCACGCCTAATGGTAAGCGTTAGATGAGGTCTACGGTGAAACTAGCGAGCACAGAAGATGTCTGTTTACTCAAGCTTTAAAAGTTATTATTTTTTATTTTTTTTTTGGTTGAAGGTTGACGGTTCATATGCGGGGAGTACATACAGTACATAGAATCCGGCAGAGTTTCACTCCTTGGCTGTGCACTCAATAAATGTGGAGGACAAGTGCTTACATCCACAAAACGGTATATTAACCGAGTGTGGATGGTACCCTGCAGTATACGTCTGGTAGACCGGTAGTGAAAGGGAGATGGAGGGATCGGGTCGTGGAGCTCCTGCGCACATTCTCCGAAGTACAATCTGTAGAAAACCGACAGGCAAACAACGGTTCGCCGATTCGTTCTTAAGTTACTTAGGTCCCATATTAGATCCTGGAAACAGCAATCAGGCCCAAATTCAGGCAGCTACTGAAAAATTCAGATTAGTTAAATATTGCCAACAATTACTTCAAACACTTGGGTGAATACAATCACATTAACATACAAATAATAGGTCAGACTTAAATAGACCACTAGCCGAGCTAATTGCTAGTTATCTCGAGTTTTGTGACCCAGATCTGCGCCGGCGCACGTCCGAGCTGCGAGGGCAATGCGCAGGAAAACGCCCTGTATTGTGTGATTGTTTGTAAGTGTGTTGTGTTACATATCGATGGTGGATATAAAAAATGTAGTTAAAGCCAATGATTCTATTATTGTATTTTCGACTGTGGGCAATGAGCCGAGGGTTGCAAATCCAAAAGTGCGATGTGTGCGTAACCTTGAGCTTAATGGTGTCCTCTATTCAGTATTGGCTACATGTGTTTGCTTTGTTGTCTGATAACGTACTTATAAAATGTTTTGGTTTAGAAATTTGGGCGTTAGATATTTTGTTAATATAGGTATTTGGTTCCATTATTATGTCGTGGTCACAATTATATCTTCTGAAAAGCTAATCCGAAGTTGCTGTTCATGAGGCGGGAATCAAAGGCGAATTAGTGTCAGCTATTTCAATGACTAATAGGTTTGATAGGAGTACTCTTGGCCATGCTTGGTCTTTTGCTTAGGTAGTGACGATTGTTACTATGACAAAATGAAAGATCTTGCAATTGTTCGGTTTTCAACAGACCTATCGTAACCCAGATAGGCTGTAGGCATAGGGGAGACCGGGGCTACAATTAACAAAAAATATATTTTTAGTTGTAGCTAAGAAATAATTCAACATATAGACTTGATTTTTTAGATACGTGATGCTTAAATCATTCAGGTATTATGTAATGATCTCAAAACAAACTTAATAGTAACGATGCCGTAGATAGAACGCTTTTTCCCAAAAATGGTGGTTGTTAATTGTTACCTCAGGTTTGGGGCTAAAATTAACAGGTATGGGGCAAGTATTAACAGAAGGGGTAAAAATTAACATAGGTTATGCTAACTAATATAAAGAAAAATAAATATATTTAGGACATTTTTTATTAATTAAAAGTGTAATTAATACAGCCTTGCATGGAACTCGTACTCTTATAAACTCACAATAACAAAATCACAAAATATCTGAACATAAACGAAATCTCAAAATACGTTTAAATGTTTCAACGTAACAAAGTAAAATCTCTCTAAAATAACTATTTATCAGTCTTAAACAGGACATATTTTTTATATTTAAACTTAATTAGGCATATTACTTAAACAAAATCATACGATGAGGTAGAAAATGGCTAATTTTTTATCTTAAAAGCTAGGTAATAAGTCTTTAACAAACATCTTTAAACTTAATTATTATCGTTTTTAGACTTAAACAACGTATATAAAATGTAGTTTAATACAAAATCAACAATAAATATCAAAGATTAGGAACTATTTCAAATACCTACGAACTGAAAGAGTATCTATTAGTATTCATCATCTGAATCACAATTCAAACAACAGAATGCTGTGATATCACCTTTGATAGCTTGCGCCCAGTCCTTGCAAGAGATACATCCGATCTATTCACCACATGATGTATATTCGTTATAGGAGGCACCGCAAATGATACAAAAATAGTCATCATCATCGTTAGAGCTATTGCTTTCATTTAATATCCTTTTCTTCACTTTTCCTACTTTTTCGTCTTTATTTACATTTCCTTTAGCCTTTCCTTTACCTTTTCCCTTATGATTTTTGTTTTCTTTATTTTGGTGTTTTGATGTGATTTTCTTCTTTTTAATTTCTCTAATATTATGTTCTTCTTCTAGACATCCTGTAATTGATTTTCTTCTCAATAATCTCTAGCGCAACCAGCTCGTAGACCTCTATTGATGTGGTGCCACGCGTAGTTGTACGTTTATAAGTTCTCATGCTGTCTTAAAACATATAAAATAATCATTCACAAACATTCAACTACTCTGTTAATACTAGCCCCTCCCATGTGTTAATTATAGCCCCAAAGGTACACTTTAAGTATTAAATAACATAATAAAATATTGGTCAATAGTAATGGCAAATAAGAAACTTAGAATTGTTAAGTATAAAATATACTTTTAAGGAAACAAAAAACATAATCATAACATTTTATAATTATTGTACAAATCAAAAAATCGTGATCTATAAAAAGATCGTTACCTGCTTAAAAATTTCGACCGGCACACAACTCACTCACAGGACGTGCGGAGCGCAACTAACCGACTAGCGATGGGCGCTTTGTAACATCAATAGTTGTACAACTATCTATTTGAGTTTACAACCATCACTCGTTTTCTAACCAAGCATAACTATCTATTTTCACAACGTACGTTATGACAATAACTGCAGCTGTAACAACCATCGGTTGTTTTGTAGCGCATAATAACCGTAGCTATCTCACAACGCTCTAGAAATCACGCAATAGATATCGTAGTTGAAGTTGGCTACGTAGCGGTATCGCAACGGTTAGAGCGAGAAAAATATAGGAAAGGTAGCGCGTCTCGTTCGCACAAAAGCAAAGATGGATGGTTATGATTTATTGCATAATGTAACGAATCTTATAAACACGAACGTCGATAATTGAATGAGTAACTTTCGCCACTTAAAAAATATTATTTGAAAATTGAGTTTGGTGTTGACCTTGATACCCGCAAGTGTTCCATTTCCCATTTCTCCACGATTGTTTTTAGGGTTCCGTAGCCGGATGGCAAAAAAAAAGGAACCCTTATAGTTTAGATATGTCTGTCCGTCTGTCTGTCTGTCTGTCCGTCCGTCCGTATGTCACAGCCATTATATTCCGAAACTATTAAAACTATACATGTGAAACTTAGTAGGTAGATGTATTCTGTGAAAAGCTTCCCGATTTTAAGAAAAAAAAAAATTAAAATAAAGGGGAGTCCCCATACATGGAACTAGAACTGAAAATATTTTTTTTTCATGAAACCTATGCGTGTGTGGTATCTATAGACAGGTCTTTAAAAATGATATAAGGGTTTCTAAAACCACTTTTTCATAAAGTCAATCGTTTAAAAGATTTATAAGCTTCCAAAGTAGTAAAATGTGTTTGTCCCCCCTCTAACTTCTATAATAATGGAGTGAAAAATCTAAAAAAAATATACGTCTGTAGATCTTAATGTAAACTTTCAACCAAAATTAGTTTGAACGAAATCGGGTCAGCAGTTTTTGAGATACAGCATATTTTCTAAAACCGCAAATATAACTTTGTAATTCATACAAACACTATGAAAAACAAAGTTATTTAGCGTAGTTGTAAAAATGTAAATAAGCTAGTTTTAAGAAGTCTTTAAGATTTTTTTTTATTCGTCAAATAAATAGACATATTATATTATATTATTATAGTTACTATGGAACCCTTCATGGGCGAGTCTGACTCACACTTGGCCAATTTTTTTTCTAAAGTCGTTAAATTTTGTATGTGTGTTGAATTGAACAATAAGTAATTTTCATCTATAGTGTTAATAATTGTAAATAAATCTAACTCTTTTGACAATATCAAGTACTTACTTTCTTATTGCAAAAAACCTAAGCCTAAGCCTGGATAAGTACGAAAGAAAGTTGACTGTATGTTTAGTATCAATTGTAACTGCAACAGATATCACGTTATAAGGCGCCTTCTACACGAGACGTTGTCGAAATAGATAGTTGTCAAAATAGATAGTTTTCACAACGTTATTTGACAACGGACAACGGCTTCGTTACGTTATTAGAAAAACTCATAACGACACATGTCTATAACCGACGGCTGTGGCATGCGGCGCGATCGAGTTGTCAAATTGAGACACGCACTGGAAGTGTAGTGTGTATAGTTATAGAGAAATTGGCTTGTTAATACTTACCTCTGTTAATTGTAGCCCCGGTCTCCCCTATCTAGGAGTTGTGAGAACCCAGACAGGCAAATTATTTGTATAATTTTCATGATCATCACTGCTCTCAAAATGGTGAAGGGAAACATCGTGAGGAAACTGGCATGTACTAGGACCGAATAATCAGAGACATGCGACATCCACGACTCCGTACTGGGCCCGCTTGGTGGAGGAGGAGGCCGTTGCCCCAATATTGGAGACCTTAGTGGGAAGTTAAAGGCTTTTTATGATGGATTTGGGTTTTATAATAATCCCTATTTTTACCAGACTGCAAAGGAAGGGTTATGTTTTTCGCGCGTATCTTGTATGTATGTATGTATGTATGTTTGTAATATTCTTTATTACCTCATATCTCCAGAACCACTGAACGGATTCATATAATTGAGGTATCGTTAGATTTTTCTTAGCAGCCCAAGTGTTCTTAGATAGGTGACATTTGAAAAAATCAAACATGGCGGCTGTGCGAAGTCATTATACATAGTGAAAAAAAAAATTTTTTTTTTCGAATACCACAATATGGGTATCAAATTAAAGGGCTTATCACAAGGATTTCAAAAAGGTATATCATATTTATCATTAGTATAATACTAGCAAAAATAATACAAAGAGAAAGTTTAAAAACATGGACTTGAGCTCTTTCACTTTCTGAATCCGGTGGGGTGCCAATGTGACACGGCCGGGAAAATTAAAAAATTGTTAATTAATATTTTAACTAAAAAGTTGAAAAAAAAAGTAATTTAAAAAATTTAAAAAACCCGACTGCTCTACTGAAGTCCAAGGAACAAGCACATTTTTATTATTTTAAAAAGTGACAAGCAGGCGGACCCGTCAAATTAAAAAAAAATACGTTCACTTGGGTCCCGCCTGCTTGTCACTTTTTAAAATAATAAAAATGTGCTTGTTCCTTGCATTTCAGTAGAGCAGTCGGGTTTTTAGATTTTGTAAATTACTTTTTTTTTATAAATGTGTCTGCATGATATGATTGAAGGAATCATACCTCTGTTGTATTTCATCCGTGAGGGAAAACGAACATGATGATATGTTAAGATTTTCTTACAAAATCCTTGTGCCATACCGAATTATGTCTACTGAGATAACATTGATACTATTATTTCAAGTTGATCGAGTGCCTCTTGAATACAAAGTAGACAAGAGCTACTATCGGTACTTATAGGTTATAATTGGACTCCAGAAGTTGTGTAATGAATGTAATGATGTTCAGGACGCAAGGGCAACTGAAGAAACAGGGTGCGCTTTTAGTTAGTACAAGTCTGACACTTCTCCCCCCTCCCCTGTCGTGTGATAATGTTCCTCTTGAAAAAAAAAAAAACCAAAAGAATGTCGTCTAACCAAATTCATGTTTTAGTGCGGCCAATACTGCCAGATTTAAACGTTACTAGCCAGCAGATAATTTCATAGGAATATACTTATCTCTAAGATAAAAAGCAGCATGTAAAAGTACCTACTGCTGTTGTCCGTGACTTCGTCCGCGTGGAAATTTCGTACATTTTCTTGGGTGAAAAATTAGCCTAAGTTATTTCAGGATGCAAATTAAACGTGTACCAAGTTTTATCCAAATTCCTTTAACCATTTTGCGTAATTGAAACCAAATCATACAAAGATACAAACATCTAAACTGTCACATGTAAATAAATATAACTAGGACAGTAGCTTTCTCATTCATAATATTAATTGATATCGTATCCTACAAGAAAGTAGGATAGATCCATTCAAACCAGTAAAATCCATGTATTTTGAACTTGGAGTTTTGCCGCTATAATTTACAGTCAATTCCTCCCTCTGGAGTTCTGGACAATCAAAATCATTTAAAACGATGATGTAGAATGCTTGATAATTTCCTAATGTGAACATATATAACGATCAATAGAAGTCAAGGTATGAAGAGAACAGATGGTTCTTTGTAGAGGAAAATACGATGAATTGCATATTGTGTCCTTTTGTAGGTAGGTACCTACATTACACGTTAGCACATATTTTACTATAGCTTGTTCACTTCAAATGTACCATCAAGTTACCTATAATTCAAGGCTATCACTTTTTGTGACCAGTTCAAATAAAAGTTTTGACTCCTAACAGCTCAAAGTTTCTCGAATGTTCGGAAATTCCCGGGGGTGGTGTGAAGGACGGACCTTGACCTTATTGATAGTGTGCTCGAGAAGGTCAGATACGTACTACGTAGTACTTACCTACTCGTAAACGGCGTTGTCTACGTGGAAAACGTAGTTAGGTTATTTACGACCCGTTTAGCTGAAAATCTGTCGCCGATAGTATTTATGTTGTATCTGTTCAGAACGACCGAATCTATTTGGCATTTAATTTTGTTTTGTATTGTGATAGAGTCTCAGTATTTTCCTGTGTTGAAATATGATTATTGATTACTAGCTTTTGCCCGCGACTTCGTTCGCGTGGGTGGTTTTTCCCGCGTATATCCCGATCCCGTGGGAATTCCGGGATAAAAAGTAACCTATGTGTTATTCCAGGCAGTCAACTATCCACTCACCAAATTTCATTCAGATCCGTTCAGTAGTTTTTGCGTGAAAGAGTAACAAACATCCATCCATCCTCACAAACTTTCGCATTTATAATATTAGTAGGAGTAGGATTAGTAGGATTAGTAGGATTCTATTTGGTCCGTCGACAAGATTGTTGGGGTGAAAGGATGATACTAAAGGAAAGACCGATTCAAGGATTTCAATAATAAGAGTTTATTATCTTTAACTTTATATATCGGAAGGTGTGTTTCAATAATTTTCCGAAAGACATGTGAATCCAAGCAGGGCTAAGGGAATACTGTACTGTTTCACATAAGGAATAAATCAGTCAACCATTAAAAACAATATTTATGGGTTAGAAAGAGAACGATAGATATATCGCACCCTTAGTAATATAAGGGCACAATTCAAAAAAGTAGATTTTTGAATACTCGCGTTTCAAGATTCTGGATTCCTACATTACAGATATTTTTTCATATAACATGCTTATTATTTAAGTTAGCCAACCGGTAAGCTAGTTAACCGGTTAGTTAACTGGTTAGTTAACCGGTAGCAAATTTCATTTTGAGCTCTTAGCATTTAAAACCTCAGTTTGCAAAAATTTTGACTTGATTCCTTATATTACTGAGGGTGCGATATGTTGAAGTATTATTGAATTATTTGTGCTATACTCCAACAAAGATGATGCCTTCTATAGACAGCGTAAACAGCTTATTTTACCAGCGTCGGGATTCGGTCCTAAGCTTGTTTTTTTTTTTTGTCTTGTTTTAATCCACCATGCGCATGCTGAATAGGCCTTCGAATAGGCCTTAGCTTTCCTGAGGGTCCATGCACCCGTGTTATAAATAACCTTGGCCATAATTGACCTAAAGGTCTAGCGAACAAATAGCAAAGCGCTCTCATACTGATAACCGTTCTTCAAAGGACAAAACAATAATGAGAACGTTAACACTATATCGATCGTACGTTTGATACCGATGCAGAAATAAATATAATTAAAACTGGTTAGTTTGCAAATAAAATGGCAAGAGCTATTAGATGAATCTAAATGGACATCTATAGAATTTAAAAAAACAGGTTAGATTTGAGGATAAATAAGTACCTAGGTACCAATTTCGTTGCTTTTAATATCTTGCTTTTATCACGCGGCAGCGATGTCGTGGCTTACTGCACAGGAACTGTGCATGTTTGAGGTTAGAAATCTACTCTGCTCCGCGATAGTGCATTGTTTTTTGAATTAATTTCGAAATCGAATCGCGTAATTTGTCGCTTTCGTAATTCAAACATTATTGTGGACCTGTGTGTGTTTGTTTTCGTGCCTCGGAAAGAACGGCAAGTCCATCTTTGATAGTCGTAACGAGTACGAGTAGTCAGTCAGAAGACAGATAATCTGACACTGTCTCGCCAAGGGGTATCGTGTTTCCCAGCTATTGGATTCTGGAGGTCATATAATCAAATTTATTTAGGATCACATCTCGTTTGCATCTATAGCTTTCTTGCTGTTTTGTTAATTAATGATCCCTCACAAGTCTAAATATACAAGCGAGAAAGTTCAGAGGAAAACCAGATATGTTCGTCAATAAATTAACCTAATTGGATAGTTCACAATTAAATAAATACATATAATTAAGCTAAAATTGTGGTTTAGTTCACAATTAAATAAACACATATAATTAAGCTAAAATTGTGGTTTTCATCATTTTATTTATCGCAAATGCCGACTTCCTTTTTGATAACGTGAGTTGGCAAGTCGGCATGTCAATAATAAATGATTTTTTACATTGCGAAATATTTTAAATTCTAAACACATTTGTAATTATCAACTTAAGTATTAATCTTTAATTCGACAACATACTGGAAGAAAAGTATCGATGACCATAATAAAACTTTCGTATTCAAGGTATTTGCACGCCACAATAGCGGCGGTAAGTCCCCTTTTTGAGGAGTGGCTAACAAGGCGTCATGGCGTCCTTACTTTCCGCCTGACGCAGGTGCTCACCGGATACGGTTGTTTCGGGAGCTACTTGTGTCGGATTCGGCGGGAGGAAACGTCCGGGTGTCACCACTGCGAGGATCGCCCTGAGGACACGATGTAACATACAGTGGAGGTTTGCCCCGCTTGGCCAAAGCTCCGCCGTGTCCTCGTAGAGACGATAGGCGGTGACCTCTCTCTCCCGGCCCTGGTTCAATCCATGGTCCGGAGCGAGGAGGCATGGAAAGCAGGCACCTCTTTCTGCGAAGCACTTATGCAAGCGAAGGAGGTGGCGGGACGCGCGAGGGAGAGGTGAGTCCCAAGGCCCTCACAGCCCTTGCGCCCCAGCCGCCGCAGGAGACGCTCCGGGCATCGGGAGTCGCAGGGTGACTCCCAGCCACCGTAGTCTGCGGGCTGCCAGCAGTGGGTAGCTCGCCACCCGACTGAAACAAGGCCCGTTTAGACGGGCCATATCTATGAAACGGGTTATATCTATGAAATTATTTCTCTGTTTATTATCAATGTAGCAAGCAAACCTTTTAATCTGGTAAGTACTTTTAGCGCTAACTCGTAGCACTACTTTAGTGCTATGTTGGAGCACTGATTTAGAGAATATATTTAAGGTAGCGGAGATTTACTTTAGACAGCACTTTGGAGAATAAGTTAGGGAGAGCAATGACAAAGCGTGAAGTCGCAGTAATGAATGTGGAATGAATGTTCTTTATTAAAATAGAATTGTGTATATATAATAGTAGTGTTTACATAAGTTAAACAGTGGTCACTGTGTGAGAGAACGCGGCCCTCCGCCCGCGTCTCATATAACTGTTGATATTATATTTAATTTATAGCACTTAGAATAATATTCCTTTGTGCATTGTATGAGCGATTGGTTATCAAGGTGAAGGGTGTGCGACGTATGCTACAGGACTCCCCTTCAAGCGAAGCGTACCGGCAGTTTGATGATACGTCCTGAACGTGTCTGCTTGTTTTCAGCGGGATGTGACGTCAGGCTTGCTCTCGGTACTTCTGTTTTCTTGGTATCGCTGTCTGTAACTTGTGTGGTAGATGGTAAAGTTTCTTCCGAGATAACATATGCAGGTTTCAATCGATCTATCGAAATGTTTGCTTGCCTATCGGGTAACTGTACTGTGTAAACTTTTTCTGTGCGGCTTATCACTCGGTATGGTCCTTCGTATGGTGTTTGAAGTGGTTTCTTGACTGCGTCGGTTCTGATAAACACGTGGGTGCACTTCAAAAGGTCTTGATGAATGAATACGGATTTTTTGTTGCTGTGGTGTTTGGTAACGGCTTGCGGCTTGTTTACTTGAATTATATCACGTAGTTTATCGACGTAAGTATAATTCATAGTAGGTGTGCAGGTATTTTCTGTGAAAAATTCGCCAGGTAATCGTAAGTTGTATCCGTAGGTAAGTTCAGCTGCGCTTACTCCGGAGTCGGTGTTTAAAGAGGCTCGTAGACCCATTAAAATTGTTGGGAGCTCATCTATCCAGGAACTTGCGTTTGTCAGTTTCGCACGTAATGCGGTCTTGAGGGTGCGATGCCATCTCTCGATTATGCCGTTGCTCTGTGGGTGATAAGCTGTTGTGCGAGTTTTCTTTATTCCCAATAGCTTCATTAAGTTTTGAAATAGTTGACTTTCGAATTGGCGGCCTTGGTCGCTTGTTAGTGTAGTCGGACATCCAAATCTTGTGATCCAGTGTTGGTAAACAATTTGGGCTATGCGATCAGCTGATATTTCGTCGGTAGGAATTGCTTCGGGCCACTTAGTTAATCGGTCGATCATTGTGACTAAGTATCTATGTCCTTGAGATGTTGTAGGTAGAGGTCCTACGATGTCAACGTGTAAATGTTGAAAACGTTCGGTTGGCGGGAAAGATGCGATGTTTGAGTGTGTATGTCGTTGAACTTTGCTTTTTTGGCAAGGTATGCACGTTCGAGTCCAACAGCTGATGTCTGCGTTCATAGATGGCCAGAAATATTTTTGAGTGATAAGCTTGCGAGTCGTGCGCGTACCAGGATGACTGATATTGTGCACGCTGTTAAATACTTGTCTTCTATATTGTTCTGGTATGTACGGTCGTACATAAGCAGTAGATGTTTCGCAGTATAACTCGATGTTGCTGTTGGGTATAAATATTTTCTTGAGACTGATGTTGTCTTGTGATAATAATTGTTCGATGTTGGTATCCTTTTCTTGCGCTCTGGCTATGTCGGTATAATTCATTGTGGGTGGGCATGAGATTGTTTCTATGCGGCTAAGTGTGTCGGCGACGACGTTTTGTTTACCGCTTACGTGACGTATGTCGGTCGTAAATTCGCTGATAAACAAAAGTTGCCTTGTTCGCCTGTTTGTTTCTGAGTTTGAAGGAGTCTTTGACATTACGTATGTCAGCGGTTTGTGATCGGTAAATATTATGAGATTTCGTCCTTCAAATATCTTGCGGAAGTGTTTGACTGCCATGTAGATTGCAAGTAGTTCACGATCGAATGTAGAGTATTTCTTTTGCGCGTCGGTGAATCTCTTGGAAAAATATCCGAGCGGTTGCCATGTTTCATTTATGTATTGTTGAAGTACGGCTCCAGCTGATGTGTCGGATGCGTCGCAGAATAAAGCGATTGTTGCGTGGTGAGATGGATGAGCGAGTAAAGCTGCGTTTATTATGCTGGCTTTACACTGCTCGAAAGCTTGCGTTGCTTCATCGGTCCACGTGATTTGCGTTTTGTCCTTCTTCTTGACGTTATGTAGGTATGCGTTCAATGGTGCTTGTTGAGATGCGGCGTTTGGTATATGATCGCGATAGAAATTGATCATACCGAGAAATCTTCTCAGCTCTTCAATGGTAGACGGCTTGGGATAGTTAGTGATAGCTTCGACTTTATGTTTTGGAGGTTTGATACCTTGTGCTGATACTGTGTAACCAAGGAACTGAACTTCTGATTGGCCTAAGTTGCATTTGGCAGGGTTGATAGTTATTCCGTTTTGTTCGAGTCTCTTGAGTACAATATGCAGGTGTTCTCGGTGTTGGGTTTCATTTTCCGACGCTAGAAGTAGATCGTCGATGAAAGGGAAAACAAAATCTAATCCTCGTAGGACTTCATGGATATATCGTTGAAATGTTTGTCCCGCGTTCTTTAAACCAGGGCACATACGTGGGAATTCATATAATCCCATCGGTGTGATGATTGCGGTTTTTTCTATGTCTTCTTCTCGGACATTCAGTTGTTGGTAAGCACGGTTGAGGTCTATCGTAGAGAAGATAGTTTTACCAGATAGATGATGCATAAAATCTTTGATGCGTGGCACGGGATATCGATCTGGTACAGTGATAGAGTTGAGTCGGCGATAGTCACCACAAACTCTGATATCGCCATTCTTTTTAGGCACGATATGAAGAGGTGATGCCCATGGACTCTTGCTAGGTCTGCATAGACCTTGTTCGATCATGTTTTCGAATTCCTTCTTTACAATCTCGAAGCGATGCGGTGGAATGGGACGGGCGCGGCAATGTACCGGTGGTCCGCGAGTTTCAATACAATGTTGCACATTGATGTTGCAGTTCAATTGCATTGATGTTAGTCGCGTTATTTCGGGATACTGAGCTAGGATGTCGTGGTATGACTGCGACATGTCAATACTGCGTACGGTAGGAACATCTGATACACGTACCGGGACATTGACCTTTAAGCTCGTGACGCCGTCGATAAGTCTACGGTTTTTCAAGTCGACGATAAGTTGATGGTACTTAAGAAAATCGGCTCCGAGTATTGGTTTTGAAACATCTGCTATTATGAACTTCCATTTGTACGGGCGTCGTAGGTTGAAGTTGAGAGTTAATGTTTTTTCGCCATATGTAGCTATTTTTGTGTTGTTTGCAGCGTAAAGTTGAAATGGTAGCGGCGTTGCGACTTGACCCTTTCTTCTCGGTAGCACGGATATGTTTGCCCCCGTATCGACCAAGAAAGATAATTTAGAGTTTTTGTCGGTAATGTATAGGCGGTGTGAATTTTCTTGAACGCCGGTGTCCGCCTCTGCCAACGTTCGGTCTAGTTTTCCGAGTTTTGTTTGTTGAAAGAGCAGGGCGATGTGCAGTGTCTAGCTTGTTCCTTGAAACGTCGGTGATAAAAGCAGTGTGGTGATGTTGATACTTCTCGGCTTCGCGATCGTGATGCGCTACGGCAGTGAGATGGGTAGCGGCGGCGGCGATAGTTGTGATCATTGTGATCATAAGGCGGTCTAGCTTTTAGATCGGCTATTTCTAGCGAGAGTTTTCTTATCTCGTTGACGAGGTACTGCGTAACTGACTGCGGTGCTAATGTAAGTGCTGCGAATGAGTGTACGGCTGCGACTTCTGTTGATGTGGTCTGCTCCATCATTTTGTCGGCGAGTAGTGCGGGTTCTTCGAGTGTCTTAGTGCTGATTGATTTACTGACCTCAGGTATGCCTGGTTCGAGGTTTCCTCCGCTTCGGATGTGTTTGGTTCGGGTTTTCTCCGCTTCGTGTGTTTCTCCGCGTCAGATGTGTTCGGTTAGGGGTCACCACTTTAGCGCTAACTCGTAGCACTACTTTAGTGCTATGTTGAGCACTATTATTAGAGAATATATTTAAGGTAGCGGAGATTTACTTTAGACAGCACTTTGGAGAATAAGTTAGGGAGAGCAATGACAAGGCGTGAAGTCGCAGTAATGAATGTGGAATGAATGTTCTTTATTAAAATAGAATTGTGTATATATAATAGTAGTGTTTACATAAGTTAAACAGTGGTCACTGTGTGAGAGAACGCGGCCCTCCGCCCGCGTCTCATATAACTGTTGATATTATATTTAATTTATAGCACTTAGAATAATATTCCTTTGTGCATTGTATGAGCGATTGGTTATCAAGGTGAAGGGTGTGCGACGTATGCTACATACTTGTATGTTGCCCTCAACACGACGATATATCAATTATTTGCGTATCCCTGCGACCTTGGCGCCTACGATGTTTCAAAGCAATTGTAACCACTGATGCGGCCCGATAGGGCTAATGCCTGCCGGGGTTGCGGGAATGTTCTAACAAGATACCGCAGCCCCTGAATGCAAGATTAATTAAAGTGTGGGAACAGGGTGGGTTATTAGTCAGTAGTCTGATACTCTCTGCTGCACCAAAGAGTGTTTTCACTCTAAACTAAACTCTAACTAGAAAATCTAGTGTATGTTCCACACATTCCTTATTTTTATGCGCATTTTTTCCATGATATTTCTACACCAGTTCATCTCCAGGAAAGAGATGAAAATAATAACGGCGAATTTTTCTTCTTCATTTGTTCACTCCACATTGACGAGGTTGGAGGAGTGAAAACACTCCATTATACCAGCACTTTTTAAATATCACTTTTACGTAAAGACGTAAGACACACACACACACTACATTTTTACAACATCCGCGAATAGAAAGATTGCAAAAAACCGGTTTGAACTTGAATTTATGTGTATACAATGCGTAATACGGCCTCACACACACTAGTCAGTCAACATAATTTAACCTGTCATTTCGAAAAGGACACAAGTCCATTAATTAAAACTTTTCAGAAACAACAAAAATGTGTTTATTATAAAAAAAAGTTATTGGTGGTAAAGAAACTGAATATAGGAGTAGTTAAATAAATCAAATATATAATTTTTGTGATTTCTATTTATAAAAAAAAAACATTTTTCTTAGAGATATTTTTGATTTAAGTTTCAGGACTAATGCCTTTTTCAAAATGACCTTCCTGATGTTCATACAAAATGAAATATTTTCAGAAGAACTGTTAGTTAATCATCTTGATTTTCGTGATATTGATATTCATTGTTTGCTGAAGTTGTTGGACATGCAAAAACCTCTGTATAGAAAGTTTGGTACTCTACTGGAATATATTTTTCTAGTTTTTGTTTAAATCTGACATTTTCTTTTTATTGATTGGCACTTTACTAGCATATGCAGGAGTATTATTTGATGGTAAGGGGGGGCCTGGTACCCATCCTCGGTAAGGGTTGGAAATCATTACTGATTAAACAATCTATGGATTCACGTGTTGTCACAAGCCCTGGTGTGGTCTTGGAAAATATGAAATGTAACACTTTGGAAATAGCAAAAGTCACTTTTTGTCCTTGGGTACTCCTCTGCCATAGGAATACACAGATAGCACTAGTTTCTTGTAATGGTTTGGCCATCATTTTTTTATGCCTATAATATCTTTAGTTTTAGGCTGTCTTATTTCAAAATTTTCATTAGCCTCTGCTATAAGATTTTCATATTTGGTTGGAGTTTAAATCCTGTATTTTTTTCGAATATGTCTCTTTGCTGTCCCAAACATTCTATCGTTTATCAGGAAGGAATGACTTCTTTTAAGTATGTAATATTGTATCTTCTCTATATTGTTATTTTAGGTTAATCTGACAGTTTCGTTTCATTAGAAAGGGGCATAAGTCCTGGACTCGTGCCATTTTCAAACAGACTTAAATTTTCGTTTGCCTTTTAAGTTGACTTGTGATGCATGAAGATGCGCCCTTTTTACAGGGAATATGTAAAACGCTTCAATAAATAAAATGGCGCCAAAAACTGATATTTAAAAATGTGTGACTCGTGCTCTTTTCGAAATGACAGGTTCAATTAGCCAAAAACATTTCGACTGCAAGGAATTATAAATTTTAATGCAGAAAAGCCTCGTAACGTGCGTGGGTCCGTTTTATTACCTATTTAGCAGTCGGCTTGTGTGATATTTCAAGACAGTAACAGGAAGTGGTTTAGCAGTATATTTTTAACTACAACAAGACATCATTCTGTCACAATCACAAATAGTCATTTAAAGGTTACAGACGGATATAGAGACAAGATTTTTACACAATCTAATAGTTTTGGTTGCTACGTCATAGGTACAGTTTTACGTCATTTTCATTATGACGCAACTTGCAATGCGCTTTGAAATAATGTGCAGGACTCTAATTTATTATAATCTTTATTTCTCGTATAAACTTACATCATCATATAATCAAATAATAATAAATATAATAAATAATAATAAATATAATAAAATATTTGTTACGCATCTGTCATTCCGGTTTCATCTGACCACCATTTGATTGCTATCCGGGGCTGTAAAATTATAACCGACAAATCGTGAAAAGATATGCTCTATTTCTTTACGAGTTTTTCCATACTTATAGTATTTCATTTCCATTCTTAATGGGTTTCGTACGTGACAAAGGCCTAACGGCTTCCATTCTGTGTTCGTTTTGCTCGTTCATACAAAGCGACCTTCAAACACAGAGTTACTTCAAGGATGATGCGTCATGCAAGCAATTTGTTAATACTCAATGTTTATGTATTATTTATAGTGGTCGTACTTCCTATTACCGACACAGTTATTGTAAATATTAGCTCGTGTGTAATTACGTCTTAGAGGTTTTCCCTTCCTAATTACGCCATTGGTAAGCGAATTAGCTTTGGGTGCCATTGTTCTTAATTATGTTGATGCAATCGCATCGATTTTCACTTTAGATTGTAACCATTTCTATAGTTAATAACTTATGGCTCTATAGAAAATGTATATTGACTAGATTGAATATATATAGTACATTTCAAAGGTTAAAGGAAAGGCGAAACAAATCAATCGATCAAGTAATTGGTTTTGACGCATCGATACAAATTGTGACTCAGTACCTCATTTTGTCCGAATTTGGCGCAATACGCATAAGCTGTAGATACGGTTTAATTCCTCCCTTTCCCTAGTCATTTCTAACATGAGGTTTCCTTTCCTCATGCTATTTTGTCTTTCTGTAAAGATGTCATTTCTTTCCATCCTCGTAAGCAGGGTTGATAAAAATCATGATTTAAAGAAATTAATCAAATAAATCGGATTTATTTGATTTAAATCGGATTAATTTGATTTAAAGCGGTTTTTTTTTTTTTTACATTCTGTTCTTCTGTTTGGAAGTCAGTTATTAATCAAATAAAAACACAACATAATTTATACATTTTTTTAAATTACGTCACATAAAATCAAATCACTTTTTAAAAAACACAGAACAAGGAAAATAGAGTAGTTCATTAGGAGTTTAGTTTTTTCAAAAGGAAGACTAATTTGGCTGCCTTCTCGGTGCCTATTCTATTTCTTATTTTGCTGTGCACTAAATTGAATGCCGAAAATATTCTTTCAACCCCAGCGGAAGAAGCAATTGTACATAGCAGTTGCTTGATTATATCCAATTCTTTTTCAGTTATACATTTTTTTATATTATGTATTACCCACCAAACAGTAGGGGTAGTTTTCTGTATGACTTGTTTATCGAATAATACTCCCGTGAAAGGCTCAACTTTTGCATTCAAACGAATACCTAATGCTACTCATCAAACTGATTTCAGTCTGCATGCAGCCTTGCAAAAATTGCAAGGCTGCATCTAATCAACTACGAATGATCGCGCCAAAGACTAAACGAACGGATTCAGTCACGAGTTTATATTTCGGGGAATCCCCGAACGGTGTAGATAAATAGCATTGGATACGTGTGATGACATGTGTGCGCACCGTAGTTTATGTCGGGGGAAGTCCCTTGACACATTTTGGCTGATGGTCGCAGTAAAAAGTATTGATTTAAATCATTGATTTTTATAAAATAATCACTTGATTTTAATCGCGATTTAAATTACTGATTTAAATCAAGTGATTTAAATCATATCAACCCTGCTCGTAAGTCAAGTAGGTAGGCAGTCGCTGCATGTGATGACCTGACTCCTTCAACTACCTACTTCTTATTAGGCTGCAGCAAACCCTAACAAAGTTGGGAGGACACGTGACTTGACAGATGATTAATACATTGATGTCTTGACGTGTTATTATTGAATAACCAATTATCAAAATAAATGTCTATATTTACGATCGAAAGATGAATTCATCGCTTGATCTTTAGAACACGTTAGCGATTACATTAACATCCGATGGTATATTTTGCACTTAAATATTTCAGCCCTCAAGTTTCGCTACGCACATCCCAATGAGACGCACTTTTCATGTCGTTGTAAGGCCGCGTATAATTTTAGAGGCGCAGCGGTGCATCGACCTCGGTAACATGTGGGCGTTACGTAAGCGCATGCGCATGTGTGGGACGTCACGAACGATACCTACGTCTTATGTCAAAGTGTGTGTAGTATACCTACTGATTTACTGGTAAAAAACGGCGATTGGCCGGTAGTGAAGTATGTTGGGTAATATCACAGGTCTTAAAAAATAAAGATTATGATCAGAAAAATTGGGGTTTTAGAAATGTTGGTTTTATGTTACAGGGTTAAATACTCTGAAGTTTTTACTTTTTTAAGCTACCGAATCTTAATAGGAAATTTGAATGTCTCGGTGTTCTTTGAAACGGAATGTCTGGAAATATATATCTTAGAACCTGATATAGAATGACGAACAAGCGTTAATGCAAGCTTCTGGCAAGAAGATCTCCTCAGATGTTAACCTGCATGGTTCTCATATATGATTTGACAAGTATAGATTGTATGGACTTCAGAAGAGACTTCCACCTGAGTTTGTTTCGGTGTGTCTTCTCAGAGTAGTCAGCTAGGAAACAGCGATTTCATTTAGTGCTGACGTACCGTAGGTAGTAAGTAACACTTTTACATACTCATTCATATTTGTTATAAGAATTAGATATGTAAAAGTGTTATTTAATAGCCAATTTGCAAATAAAGCATTCTGATTCTGATTAAAAATAAATTTCATTTACCTACCCAAGAAGCAAGAATTTGTGTCACAATATTCCTACTCTAAACGATTTGTTAGAAATCGAATACCCATAAAGCTCTACTATTCAACGAACAATGTGTTCAAAATAATAATATTTAGATCATAAATTATCTTTATGAATAACACGGCATGGATTGCGTCTGATACTGCCAGAGGGAATGGCGAAACGAGTACGTAATCGTTAACTTCACGGTCATAGATTTTCGGAGCCCTCTTCGTATTTACGAGCACTTTGCTATCAGTTTTCCTGGGAAATGGGTGCGCGCCCTTTTGTTCCCTAAAATATAGACAGCCTAACTAAAGGTATGTCTATATTTTATGTCATGGATTACGTCTAGTCAGGGATGGGAGAGAGAAATACTAAATTGGTATACTTTGAAGTTAATTCCCAATCGCAAATCTTTAAGCACCATCTTCTGTTTAAGCTTTTCCTAACCGTGTCAGGGTCGGCTTCCAGTCTAACTGGAAACAGCTGAGAAACAGTATTTTACTTGGAATGACTGCCTATCAGACCTTCACAACCCAGTTGCTGGGTAACACGATTTTCTGGATTCAGACTACCCGTAAAGGTTATTGAAAATAGTGTACAAATGACAACGGGAACCAGAGGCTTAACTTGCTTTCTTGTTTCAGAAAATTTGACACTGGTCTTGTAGATGACTAGCTTCTGCCGGCGAATTCGTCCGCGTAGAAGTCGAAAATATTCCACGGGATCCCGTCCCCGACTTACTTGACAAAGATTATAATAGCTCGGCTAATATGCATGATATAAAGATAATTTATAGCCTATAGCACTCAGGGATAATGCAGCTACATGTAAGCGAAAGAATTTTCAAAATCGGTTCGGTAGTTTCAGAGATTACCCCCTACATACAAACTTATAAATTTTACCTCTTTATAATATTAGTATAGATTAGGTCAGATAAGTCGGTCTATCTAAAACACTAATACTCAGTTGCCTAACCGAATAGACTGCCAACCAACCCCAACATAGTAGGGAAAAGGACTCTCTGTTTTAAATTATGCATTACTGTTATTTCGTATGTTGTGTCTTCTGTTGTCCAATAAAAGCTTTATCTATCTCTTCGTATTCATTACATGAGATCTAACCAACCCTTTCTCTTTTATTCCAGTACCTCTAAGCGACGGTGACCGTCGCTCACCGTAAGATGCGTTCGCTGCTAGCGTACTACGCAGATGCAGTGATGTCGGCGGCGGCTCGTGGCGCCGGCTGCGCGCTCGACTGCAGCGGCCGTGGGGACTGCATGAACGGCACGTGCCTGTGCGAGATCCGGTATGCTGGAGACGAGTGTGCCGGACCTAACATGCCTTATCATGCCTGTAAGTAGCTACAAAATTTTGGCTGCCAGCGTACTACGCTGTTGCATACGCCACATGCGTAATGCGGTCGCCTGTTGTATCGAAAACTCAGTGGGGGATACTTTCTATTAAAAAAAGATTGCTTAATCTTGCTAAACTCGTAAGTAACATACAAGTACAAAAGTACCAGCATAAACTAACTTAAAGTTAATGGCAGATATATTTAAGCATCGATGTCTAGTAAGTGCACCATTCACTCCCTCGTAATCACTTTGAAACTTAGCTAGTCACTGAACAATCAAATTCGTCCTATATTATATCAAATACCCACTTTAAGTTTATGCACTTTCCCGTAAAAATCCATTTTAAGTCTATACTATAATTGAAATGGGGCAGCGCGGTACGTCGTAGACTAGTGTGTAGAGCCAAACATGGCTTACCATTTTTGTAGTAAGTTTCATGATAGTAAGAATAGATTTAAGAATCAAATTACGTCTACGTTAATGAATTACATTACAAACTATAGAGATAGGCCTTTGTAACTAGCAGGAGTAAAATGCTACAAACCTAATGATTAAATAATGAGTTGGCCCTATTTAAAAGCTTGCTTTGTATTGTAATATGCAGATAAAGTAGTGAATAGTATATTGTTTTTTTTTATTAATTTAGTACTGCAATTTTGTCTAAAATATAATATACTGCCGTTAGTTGTCGTTAATAAAATAAAATAAAAATACTCACTGGGGCTTGCTTGTTATTAAGCTTGTAAAGTAATAATTATAACCATTATGCAAACCTTAGCATTTATACCCACCAGAAGACAACTAAGCTGCCGGCGTACTACGCCCATGCAGAAACGTAACGCCTTTGGTTAAACCTATGAGAATTTGAAAACCCTTTAAATAACAAGTCTCAATAAGAAACTTCGTTTTTCAAAGAATCCGTATAATAATAAGTTATGGTAAATAATTGAATAATTTTCTTTGCATATCACACGTCTTTTACTGTAAGCAATCGTTTGTAGAATTCATTAACTTGAATAATATTGATTTTTCATTAAGAGTGAACAATGGAATTTATTTGAAAGTAATATCTATATCTATACATATAATAAAACAGTAAAAAAGTTTGTCTGTACATTAAAATTTTGAACAAAAATAATAATTGAGGTGGGTTAAGAAACGGTAACATGGCAAAAAAAAATAAAAAAAAGTCTGTCTGTTTGTACACGCTAATCTCCGGACCTACGTGATGGATTTTAATAAAATTTGGTAAATAGATAGTTGATATCCTGGAATAACACATAGGGAAATATTCCCACGCGAATGAAGTTGCGGGCAGTAGCTAGTATTATATAAGAAAGAAGCCTTTGTCAATACTAAGACAGGAATGCAGAGTAGGTACCTATATTTTACACTATATGCTATATATATATACTTATTCAGATAGTAAATATTTATTATGATATATTTGATGGAAAGAAAATGTTTTTTTTTTCTTTAAATTTAATTCCTTTCTACCTAGACATGCATTTGTTTATAGATTTTACATACTTTTAGGACCTTTTTTATATAATAAAATTAATAAGATAATAGACATACATAGCAAAAATTACAAAAAATGCAGTATCATGTTATCGGAATATTTAGCTAAGCTTAATTATGCAGACACTGAGAACTTGTTACAAATTTTAAAATAATTTAATGTGATTAGTTTCTATTTTAAATTTTATATAATGTATTCATATTCCTTTAGTTATTAAACATTTATTGTATAATTTTCTTGTTTAGACTAGTTTTACAAATAATAATTGATCCTGCAATAAAAAGCATTATTAGCGACAGCCTGAAACACAGGTTTAACCTAGCTCAGGCAAGCCGTTAAGAGGTATTTTATGTACAGGTGATTTAATTTAAAAGTAAATAAATAATAGTTGTAAATCAATTATATATACCTAAGCATTAGTTTTAACATTTATGTAATCTTTTGATTTATTGACCAATGTATATTAATTGTAAATTTTGGATGAAATAAAAATATTATTATTATATTATTACATACAAATTAATCAAAATCATTTTAGTCAATAGAAGTCTGACACTACCTTCCGGTCCACTAGAGAATTAATTAGATCCTCCCCCCCCCAAAAAAAACTAAAAGTACTATGCTTTAACAATTATTATTAAAACACGACAAAATATAGAGTTTGAAATTCGAAATATGGTAAACGCTTCTCTGATGTCAATAAGAATCTTGTACGTCTCTGATCGTCTTTTGTTATTACATTCAACATCCCATTTTTTGTCTCACCTAACCCATTATCTTTCTCTTTCTTTCCAGGCATTGGCGGCGTGTTCCTTCTTGTAGCATTCGTATGCGCAGTCCAGCTCACAATATGCGTGGTCACGGAGTACAGGCGTCTGAAAGCACCCACTTTCCTCCGAGCCTGCAAGGTTACTACACAGAAGATGCTGTACCTGGTCGCCTTCTTGGCTTCCCTCATCCGAGGAGCGTACTTCGTTTCGCCGGTGAGTGTAAGTTGTATAGAAAGTTGTATTTGGGTGAATCTGGTGGTGGCTTGGGAGACATGGAAATTGCTGACGAGTTTGGCAGCCGAAATACAAGTCAGGTAGAACTTGGTAGACACTGCTGGGAGTAATAATCTTATGCTAATAAATAATTAGCATGTACTTTTATTGATAATAGGCTCGCGTTTGTCCACTCTCGCACATGATGGTCAGCGATGACGTGGTCGAAGATGAAGCACGCTTACCTGGAAGTAACCTATTCACTCTTGTCTTAAAGACCCCCAGGTTATAGCTGTTAAGAAACAGACTCCTGCAGGGAATTCCACTCCTTAGCCGTACGCACAATGAAAGTATACCCAAAACGTTTTGTGCTCCCCAGCAAGGGGCACAGTACTGTACTACTCTCTCAGTGAGGATTATTGTGCTAAGTATGGAATCTTCTGAATTGATTCAATGAATGAATGCTGACTTGACGAGAATATAAGCTTGGCAGCCGATTTACAAGACAGGTAGAATATGGCAGAGATTTCTGGATATAAAAGTCTTATGCTGATAAATAATTGGCCCATAAATGATACAGGAATCCTCGCTCAGAGGAGCAGTGGAACTGAATATGGTATCTGCTTAGCCTTTTCTCAAGAAGCGACTGTCTATCTATTCTCCATAACCCAGTAGTTGGGCAACTTGATACCCCTCAGCAAGATCCTGGTGTCAGACTTCCTGGATTCTGACTACCCGTAACGATTTTCAAGGATCTACAAATGACAGCCGGAGCCATGGCTAAACGTGTTTTCCAAGGCGTGGAGGAATGATTGATAAAAGAACTATGATTCAATGAATTGTACAGACTACTTTTTTATATGTGCTTATTTCGTACGTGCATAAAATAATTTTGTTTTAAAAACAACAGGATCAAGCACTGTGAAAAATAATCGATAAGCAAGTAATGTGTTTATCAATTATTTTGGTCGATTCAGTTATGATTTACAATAGTTTTTTTTTTTTTTTATTTTTTTTTTATTAAAAATAGGTTCGCCTTTGACCACCATCTCACCTGATGGTAAGTGAAACACAGACTCCGGCAGGGAATTCCACTCCTTAGCCGTACGCACAATGAAGGTATTCCCAAAACGTTTTGTGCGTATGGGTGGGATGTCCACCATGTAACGATGGCGCTTCGCCGTTTGTCTCGTAGTCCGATGATGGAACGGGCTTGGCGGAATTAGACTGTGTAATTCCATCGCACACTCCCCGAAATGTAACCGATAGAAAACCGATAGACTTGCAACTCGTCGTTGATGTTCAAGGCTCTGGAGCTTTGACTCGACCAGTGCATCGTTGTCAATGAGTCTCTTGGCCCGCTTCTCGATAGACTCAAGCGCGTCCAGTTGGTATTTAGCAGATCCATCCCAAAGATGAGAGCATCTATATTAGTATAGTAATTTCTTTGTTTGTTTTTTTAATGTTGTTTTGATATTTCTAGTCGGCGTTCCAAGAGGGTTGGGCGACGAGCTTGCTGTCTGCCTATTACCCGCTGCTTATGTCGGGGTCTTCACTCATCGTCTGCTTTTGGGCGGAGGTAAGTTATTTATTCAATCTTGCATGCCAATTTGATTATATTTAAAACGTCACGGGACCACGCTGGAGAATAAACACTGATCAAATTGATCCTAGTCACATGTGTAGTACAACGCCATCTATTAGTGGCGCTTTGAAGTAGGAATGTCAAGTAGCGACATCTATGAGGTTTGTTTGAAATTACTGTATAGTTTGACAGCATGCTTTTGATATCTGTCACTAGATGGCGGTCTTGAACTGTTACGCTTGCGCATCGATGTTTTTTTATTGTTTGACTGGATGTCTCATACGGTTCTTGACCAAATACTACATTAATCTGTTATTAATTCTGTTATGCATATTAAAGTTTTTCATTTTCGGGAATAAAATATATCATCGGAACAAATAATAATCTTAACTTTTCCTACGCTTATGGGACCAATAAATTGTAAAACAACTGAGGCCCTCCTCAAAATCCCTATCGTTATGTTATGATATAGGTGATAGAATCCCACTTGTCAAAAGCCTGCAGGCCTATGTGAATATATTTTCGTCTCACAAAATTCCTTAAATAATTCTTCTTCTAATAATTCGGTACTTTACTAGCAGTGAAAATTTTACATTACACATATCCCGGGCTATAAAAGTAGCCTTGTTTCTCGGATTTTCATCTCCATGCCAAATGCGGTCAAAATCGGTTCAGTGGTTTAGCGTGAAAGTATCACACAAACATACAGCTAGACAGCCTTTTGAATTTATTATATTAGTACAGATGTTATGAAAGGCACATGTTTCTTCAGAGCAATTTAGAACAGTTATGTTATAAAAGACAGCCTTATGTTATACGGGATGACAAAAAAAATTTGATTATTATTATAAACCAAAGGATTTGTTGTCTTTTACACATCTCGGCTTGAGCTACTGTTACCATCGCCTTTTTGTCAAACTTTCGCGTCTAAAAAACTAAACGACTTTGGTGAAATACGGAGATAAATTAAACCTTGGAGAAGGACATAGTCTACTTTTTCACACAAAAAGCTTTTCAAGCGAGCGAAGCCGCGGGAAGAAGCTACTATACAATGGACTAACATATCATTTTCACAGATTTTCCGTGCTCATGGCATACTCGGCCATCGTTCACGGTCCAAATGCTTTTCGAATCATTGTTTCTAGCACAAATATGAAACTTTACTTCTAACATCCAGTATCCTCTCAGTCACATGTCCCCACATACATACGAAACCCACAATTAGAAATAGAGTTTATCCGGTGGCGTGATGATTACAACAGTAAACGGCGTCTGTTGATTACAACGCTATCAGTCCATCTTAGATGATATCTTGGACGTGTTGTCACAGCTGATGGTGGTAATTGTAAAGTAGTATGTGATTAACTGTATTGTGAAGGCATTAAAGGACATTAACGGTCGAACGGCTAGAGTATCACCATGGAACTAATTTTAATTGTTTTGTGGTGAGAGCGCTGACCGAACATCTGTCGACTTACTTGAAGGACAAATTTTGGCCGAGAGGAGTACCTAATGTTTTTGAGGCCTGTT